>OY743225.1:61380924-62121574 GCA_963555765.1 Orthonevra nobilis | reverse complement strand
GAACCTTATATTGACAAAAATACAGAAATATGAAACCCGAGGCTTTTTTGCTTAATTCTGCTGGACTATAGCCCATGGTTTCAAAATGCACTTTTTAATCAAATTCGCAAATTACGATTTCTATGATATTGACAGTCACAAGCATCACGAAATGAACACAAATTTGAAAATTTAGCTCTGAGAACCTTATATTGACAAAAATACAGAAATATGAAACCCGAGGCTTTTTTGCTTAATTCTGCTGGACTATAGCCCATGGTTTCAAAATGGACTTTTTTCCGGAATTCGCAAATTACGATTTCTATCACCCTTATAATAAAAAGCATCCGTAATTGAACACAAATTTGAAAATTTACCTCTGAGAACCTTATATTGACAAAAATACAGAAATATGAAACCCGAGGCTTTTTTGCTTAATTCTGCTGGATTATAGCCCATGGTTTCAAAATGCACTTTTTTCTCAAACTCGCAAATTACGATTTCTATGATACTGACAGTCACAAGCATCACGAAATGAACACAAATTTGAAAATTTAGCTCTGAGAACCTTATATTGACAAAAATACAGAAATATGAAACCCGAGGCTTTTTTGCTTAATTCTGCTGGACTATAGCCCATGGTTTCAAAATGCACTTTTTTCTCAAATTCGCAAATTACGATTTCTATGATATTGACAGTCACAAGCATCACGAAATGAACACAAATTTGAAAATTTAGCTCTGAGAACCTTATATTGACAAAAATACAGAAATATGAAACCCGAGGCTTTTTTGCTTAATTCTGCTGGACTATAGCCCATGGTTTCAAAATGGACTTTTTTCCGGAATTCGCAAATTACGATTTCTATCACCCTTATAATAAAAAGCATCCGTAATTGAACACAAATTTGAAAATTTAGCTCTGAGAACCTTATATTGACAAAAATACAGAAATATGAAACCCGAGGCTTTTTTGCTTAATTCTGCTGGACTATAGCCCATGGTTTCAAAATGGACTTTTTTCCGGAATTCGCAAATTACGATTTCTATCACCCTTATAATAAAAAGCATCCGTAATTGAACACAAATTTGAAAATTTACCTCTGAGAACCTTATATTGACAAAAATACAGAAATATGAAACCCGAGGCTTTTTTGCTTAATTCTGCTGGATTATAGCCCATGGTTTCAAAATGCACTTTTTTCTCAAACTCGCAAATTACGATTTCTATGATACTGACAGTCACAAGCATCACGAAATGAACACAAATTTGAAAATTTAGCTCTGAGAACCTTATATTGACAAAAATACAGAAATATGAAACCCGAGGCTTTTTTGCTTAATTCTGCTGGACTATAGCCCATGGTTTCAAAATGCACTTTTTTCTCAAATTCGCAAATTACGATTTCTATGATATTGACAGTCACAAGCATCACGAAATGAACACAAATTTGAAAATTTAGCTCTGAGAACCTTATATTGACAAAAATACAGAAATATGAAACCCGAGGCTTTTTTGCTTAATTCTGCTGGACTATAGCCCATGGTTTCAAAATGCACTTTTTTCCGGAATTCGCAAATTACGATTTCTATCACCCTTATAATAAAAAGCATCCGTAATTGAACACAAATTTGAAAATTTAGCTCTGAGAACCTTATATTGACAAAAATACAGAAATATGAAACCCGAGGCTTTTTTGCTTAATTCTGCTGGACTATAGCCCATGGTTTCAAAATGCACTTTTTTCCGGAATTCGCAAATTACGATTTCTATCACCCTTATAATAAAAAGCATCCGTAATTGAACACAAATTTGAAAATTTAGCTCTGAGAACCTTATATTGACAAAAATACAGAAATATGAAACCCGAGGCTTTTTTGCTTAATTCTGCTGGACTATAGCCCATGGTTTCAAAATGCACTTTTTTCCGGAATTCGCAAATTACGATTTCTATCACCCTTATAATAAAAAGCATCCGTAATTGAACACAAATTTGAAAATTTAGCTCTGAGAACCTTATATTGACAAAAATACAGAAATATGAAACCCGAGGCTTTTTTGCTTAATTCTGCTGGACTATAGCCCATGGTTTCAAAATGCACTTTTTTCTCAAATTCGCAAATTACGATTTCTATGATATTGACAGTCACAAGCATCACGAAATGAACACAAATTTGAAAATTTAGCTCTGAGAACCTTATATTGACAAAAATACAGAAATATGAAACCCGAGGCTTTTTTGCTTAATTCTGCTGGACTATAGCCCATGGTTTCAAAATGCACTTTTTTCTCAAATTCGCAAATTACGATTTCTATGATATTGACAGTCACAAGCATCACGAAATGAACACAAATTTGAAAATTTAGCTCTGAGAACCTTATATTGACAAAAATACAGAAATATGAAACCCGAGGCTTTTTTGCTTAATTCTGCTGGACTATAGCCCATGGTTTCAAAATGGACTTTTTTCCGGAATTCGCAAATTACGATTTCTATCACCCTTATAATAAAAAGCATCCGTAATTGAACACAAATTTGAAAATTTAGCTCTGAGAACCTTATATTGACAAAAATACAGAAATATGAAACCCGAGGCTTTTTTGCTTAATTCTGCTGAACTATAGCCCATGGTTTCAAAATGCACTTTTTTCTCAAATTCGCAAATTACGATTTCTATGATATTGACAGTCACAAGCATCACGAAATGAACACAAATTTGAAAATTTAGCTCTGAGAACCTTATATTGACAAAAATACAGAAATATGAAACCCGAGGCTTTTTTGCTTAATTCTGCTGGACTATAGCCCATGGTTTCAAAATGGACTTTTTTCCGGAATTCGCAAATTACGATTTCTATCACCCTTATAATAAAAAGCATCCGTAATTGAACACAAATTTGAAAATTTACCTCTGAGAACCTTATATTGACAAAAATACAGAAATATGAAACCCGAGGCTTTTTTGCTTAATTCTGCTGGATTATAGCCCATGGTTTCAAAATGCACTTTTTTCTCAAACTCGCAAATTACGATTTCTATGATACTGACAGTCACAAGCATCACGAAATGAACACAAATTTGAAAATTTAGCTCTGAGAACCTTATATTGACAAAAATACAGAAATATGAAACCCGAGGCTTTTTTGCTTAATTCTGCTGGACTATAGCCCATGGTTTCAAAATGCACTTTTTTCTCAAATTCGCAAATTACGATTTCTATGATATTGACAGTCACAAGCATCACGAAATGAACACAAATTTGAAAATTTAGCTCTGAGAACCTTATATTGACAAAAATACAGAAATATGAAACCCGAGGCTTTTTTGCTTAATTCTGCTGGACTATAGCCCATGGTTTCAAAATGCACTTTTTTCTCAAATTCGCAAATTACGATTTCTATGATATTGACAGTCACAAGCATCACGAAATGAACACAAATTTGAAAATTTAGCTCTGAGAACCTTATATTGACAAAAATACAGAAATATGAAACCCGCGGCTTTTTTGCTTAATTCTGCTGGACTATAGCCCATGGTTTCAAAATGGACTTTTTTCCGGAATTCGCAAATTACGATTTCTATCACCCTTATAATAAAAAGCATCCGTAATTGAACACAAATTTGAAAATTTAGCTCTGAGAACCTTATATTGACAAAAATACAGAAATATGAAACCCGAGGCTTTTTTGCTTAATTCTGCTGGACTATAGCCCATGGTTTCAAAATGCACTTTTTTCTCAAATTCGCAAATTACGATTTCTATGATATTGACAGTCACAAGCATCACGAAATGAACACAAATTTGAAAATTTAGCTCTGAGAACCTTATATTGACAAAAATACAGAAATATGAAACCCGAGGCTTTTTTGCTTAATTCTGCTGGACTATAGCCCATGGTTTCAAAATGGACTTTTTTCCGGAATTCGCAAATTACGATTTCTATCACCCTTATAATAAAAAGCATCCGTAATTGAACACAAATTTGAAAATTTACCTCTGAGAACCTTATATTGACAAAAATACAGAAATATGAAACCCGAGGCTTTTTTGCTTAATTCTGCTGGACTATAGCCCATGGTTTCAAAATGCACTTTTTTCTCAAATTCGCAAATTACGATTTCTATGATATTGACAGTCACAAGCATCACGAAATGAACACAAATTTGAAAATTTAGCTCTGAGAACCTTATATTGACAAAAATACAGAAATATGAAACCCGAGGCTTTTTTGCTTAATTCTGCTGGACTATAGCCCATGGTTTCAAAATGCACTTTTTTCCGGAATTCGCAAATTACGATTTCTATCACCCTTATAATAAAAAGCATCCGTAATTGAACACAAATTTGAAAATTTAGCTCTGAGAACCTTATATTGACAAAAATACAGAAATATGAAACCCGAGGCTTTTTTGCTTAATTCTGCTGGACTATAGCCCATGGTTTCAAAATGCACTTTTTTCCGGAATTCGCAAATTACGATTTCTATCACCCTTATAATAAAAAGCATCCGTAATTGAACACAAATTTGAAAATTTAGCTCTGAGAACCTTATATTGACAAAAATACAGAAATATGAAATCCGAGGCTTTTTTGCTTAATTCTGCTGGACTATAGCCCATGGTTTCAAAATGCACTTTTTTCCGGAATTCGCAAATTACGATTTCTATCACCCTTATAATAAAAAGCATCCGTAATTGAACACAAATTTGAAAATTTAGCTCTGAGAACCTTATATTGACAAAAATACAGAAATATGAAACCCGAGGCTTTTTTGCTTAATTCTGCTGGACTATAGCCCATGGTTTCAAAATGCACTTTTTTCCGGAATTCGCAAATTACGATTTCTATCACCCTTATAATAAAAAGCATCCGTAATTGAACACAAATTTGAAAATTTAGCTCTGAGAACCTTATATTGACAAAAATACAGAAATATGAAACCCGAGGCTTTTTTGCTTAATTCTGCTGGACTATAGCCCATGGTTTCAAAATGCACTTTTTTCCGGAATTCGCAAATTACGATTTCTATCACCCTTATAATAAAAAGCATCCGTAATTGAACACAAATTTGAAAATTTAGCTCTGAGAACCTTATATTGACAAAAATACAGAAATATGAAACCCGAGGCTTTTTTGCTTAATTCTGCTGGACTATAGCCCATGGTTTCAAAATGCACTTTTTTCCGGAATTCGCAAATTACGATTTCTATCACCCTTATAATAAAAAGCATCCGTAATTGAACACAAATTTGAAAATTTAGCTCTGAGAACCTTATATTGACAAAAATACAGAAATATGAAATCCGAGGCTTTTTTGCTTAATTCTGCTGGACTATAGCCCATGGTTTCAAAATGCACTTTTTTCCGGAATTCGCAAATTACGATTTCTATCACCCTTATAATAAAAAGCATCCGTAATTGAACACAAATTTGAAAATTTAGCTCTGAGAACCTTATATTGACAAAAATACAAAAATATGAAACCCGAGGCTTTTTTGCTTAATTCTGCTGGACTATAGCCCATGGTTTCAAAATGCACTTTTTTTCCGGAATTCGCAAATTACGATTTCTATCACCCTTATAATAAAAAGCATCCGTAATTGAACACAAATTTGAAAATTTAGCTCTGAGAACCTTATATTGACAAAAATACAGCAATATGAAACCCGAGGCTTTTTTGCTTAATTCTGCTGGACTATAGCCCATGGTTTCAAAATGCACTTTTTTCCGGAATTCGCAAATTACGATTTCTATCACCCTTATAATAAAAAGCATCCGTAATTGAACACAAATTTGAAAATTTAGCTCTGAGAACCTTATATTGACAAAAATACAGAAATATGAAACCCGAGGCTTTTTTGCTTAATTCTGCTGGACTATAGCCCATGGTTTCAAAATGGACTTATTTCCGGAATTCGCAAATTACGATTTCTATCACCCTTATAATAAAAAGCATCCGTAATTGAAAACAAATTTGAAAATTTAGCTCTGAGAACCTTATATTGACAAAAATACAGAAATATGAAACCCGAGGCTTTTTTGCTTAATTCTGCTGGACTATAGCCCATGGTTTCAAAATGGACTTATTTCCGGAATTCGCAAATTACGATTTCTATCACCCTTATAATAAAAAGCATCCGTAATTGAACACAAATTTGAAAATTTAGCTCTGAGAACCTTATATTGACAAAAATACAGAAATATGAAACCCGAGGCTTTTTTGCTTAATTCTGCTGGACTATAGCCCATGGTTTCAAAATGCACTTTTTTCTCAAATTCGCAAATTACGATTTCTATGATATTGACAGTCACAAGCATCACGAAATGAACACAAATTTGAAAATTTAGCTCTGAGAACCTTATATTGACAAAAATACAGAAATATGAAACCCGAGGCTTTTTTGCTTAATTCTGCTGGACTATAGCCCATGGTTTCAAAATGGACTTATTTGCGGAATTCGCAAATTACGATTTCTATCACCCTTATAATAAAAAGCATCCGTAATTGAAAACAAATTTGAAAATTTAGCTCTGAGAACCTTATATTGACAAAAATACAGAAATATGAAACCCGAGGCTTTTTTGCTTAATTCTGCTGGACTATAGCCCATGGTTTCAAAATGGACTTATTTCCGGAATTCGCAAATTACGATTTCTATCTCCCTTATAATAAAAAGCATCCGTAATTGAACACAAATTTGAAAATTTAGCTCTGAGAACCTTATATTGACAAAAATACAGAAATATGAAACCCGAGGCTTTTTTGCTTAATTCTGCTGGACTATAGCCCATGGTTTCAAAATGCACTTTTTTCTCAAATTCGCAAATTACGATTTCTATGATATTGACAGTCACAAGCATCACGAAATGAACACAAATTTGAAAATTTAGCTCTGAGAACCTTATATTGACAAAAATACAGAAATATGAAACCCGAGGCTTTTTTGCTTAATTCTGCTGGACTATAGCCCATGGTTTCAAAATGCACTTTTTTCTCAAATTCGCAAATTACGATTTCTATGATATTGACAGTCACAAGCATCACGAAATGAACACAAATTTGAAAATTTAGCTCTGAGAACCTTATATTGACAAAAATACAGAAATATGAAACCCGAGGCTTTTTTGCTTAATTCTGCTGGACTATAGCCCATGGTTTCAAAATGCACTTTTTTCCGGAATTCGCAAATTACGATTTCTATCACCCTTATAATAAAAAGCATCCGTAATTGAACACAAATTTGAAAATTTAGCTCTGAGAACCTTATATTGACAAAAATACAGAAATATGAAACCCGAGGCTTTTTTGCTTAATTCTGCTGGACTATAGCCCATGGTTTCAAAATGCACTTTTTTCCGGAATTCGCAAATTACGATTTCTATCACCCTTATAATAAAAAGCATCCGTAATTGAACACAAATTTGAAAATTTAGCTCTGAGAACCTTATATTGACAAAAATACAGAAATATGAAACCCGAGGCTTTTTTGCTTAATTCTGCTGGACTATAGCCCATGGTTTCAAAATGCACTTTTTTCCGGAATTCGCAAATTACGATTTCTATCACCCTTATAATAAAAAGCATCCGTAATTGAACACAAATTTGAAAATTTAGCTCTGAGAACCTTATATTGACAAAAATACAGAAATATGAAACCCGAGGCTTTTTTGCTTAATTCTGCTGGACTATAGCCCATGGTTTCAAAATGCACTTTTTTCCGGAATTCGCAAATTACGATTTCTATCACCCTTATAATAAAAAGCATCCGTAATTGAACACAAATTTGAAAATTTAGCTCTGAGAACCTTATATTGACAAAAATACAGAAATATGAAACCCGAGGCTTTTTTGCTTAATTCTGCTGGACTATGTATAGCCCATGGTTTCAAAATGGACTTTTTTCCGGAATTCGCAAATTACGATTTCTATCACCCTTATAATAAAAAGCATCCGTAATTGAACACAAATTTGAAAATTTAGCTCTGAGAACCTTATATTGACAAAAATACAGAAATATGAAACCCGAGGCTTTTTTGCTTAATTCTGTTGGACTATAGCCCATGGTTTCAAAATGCACTTTTTTCTCAAATTCGCAAATTACGATTTCTATGATATTGACAGTCACAAGCATTACGAAATGAACACAAATTTGAAAATTTAGCTGTGAGAACCTTATATTGACAAAAATACAGAAATATGAAATCCGAGGCTTTTTTGCTTAATTCTGCTGGACTATAGCCCATGGTTTCAAAATGCACTTTTTTCCGGAATTCGCAAATTACGATTTCTATCACCCTTATAATAAAAAGCATCCGTAATTGAACACAAATTTGAAAATTTAGCTCTGAGAACCTTATATTGACAAAAATACAGAAATATGAAACCCGAGGCTTTTTTGCTTAATTCTGCTGGACTATAGCCCATGGTTTCAAAATGCACTTTTTTCCGGAATTCGCAAATTACGATTTCTATCACCCTTATAATAAAAAGCATCCGTAATTGAACACAAATTTGAAAATTTAGCTCTGAGAACCTTATATTGACAAAAATACAGAAATATGAAATCCGAGGCTTTTTTGCTTAATTCTGCTGGACTATAGCCCATGGTTTCAAAATGCACTTTTTTCCGGAATTCGCAAATTACGATTTCTATCACCCTTATAATAAAAAGCATCCGTAATTGAACACAAATTTGAAAATTTAGCTCTGAGAACCTTATATTGACAAAAATACAGAAATATGAAACCCGAGGCTTTTTTGCTTAATTCTGCTGGACTATAGCCCATGGTTTCAAAATGGACTTTTTTCCGGAATTCGCAAATTACGATTTCTATCACCCTTATAATAAAAAGCATCCGTAATTGAACACAAATTTGAAAATTTAGCTCTGAGAACCTTATATTGACAAAAATACAGAAATATGAAACCCGAGGCTTTTTTGCTTAATTCTGCTGGACTATAGCCCATGGTTTCAAAATGGACTTTTTTCCGGAATTCGCAAATTACGATTTCTATTACCCTTATAATGACATGCATCCGAAATTGAACACAAATTTGAAAATTTAGCTCTGAGAACCTTATACTGACAAAAATACAGAAATATGAAACCCGAGGCTTTTTTGCTTAATTCTGCTGGACTATAGCCCATGGTTTCAAAATGCACTTTTTTCCGGAATTCGCAAATTACGATTTCTATCACCCTTATAATAAAAAGCATCCGTAATTGAACACAAATTTGAAAATTTAGCTCTGAGAACCTTATATTGACAAAAATACAAAAATATGAAACCCGAGGCTTTTTTGCTTAATTCTGCTGGACTATAGCCCATGGTTTCAAAATGCACTTTTTTCCGGAATTCGCAAATTACGATTTCTATCACCCTTATAATAAAAAGCATCCGTAATTGAACACAAATTTGAAAATTTAGCTCTGAGAACCTTATATTGACAAAAATACAGAAATATGAAACCCGAGGCTTTTTTGCTTAATTCTGCTGGACTATAGCCCATGGTTTCAAAATGCACTTTTTTCTCAAATTCGCAAATTACGATTTCTATGATATTGACAGTCACAAGCATCACGAAATGAACACAAATTTGAAAATTTAGCTCTGAGAACCTTATATTGACAAAAATACAGAAATATGAAACCCGAGGCTTTTTTGCTTAATTCTGCTGGACTATAGCCCATGGTTTCAAAATGGACTTTTTTCCGGAATTCGCAAATTACGATTTCTATCACCCTTATAATAAAAAGCATCCGTAATTGAACACAAATTTGAAAATTTAGCTCTGAGAACCTTATATTGACAAAAATACAGAAATATGAAACCCGAGGCTTTTTTGCTTAATTCTGCTGGACTATAGCCCATGGTTTCAAAATGGACTTTTTTCCGGAATTCGCAAATTACGATTTCTATCACCCTTATAATAAAAAGCATCCGTAATTGAACACAAATTTGAAAATTTAGCTCTGAGAACCTTATATTGACAAAAATACAGAAATATGAAACCCGAGGCTTTTTTGCTTAATTCTGCTGGACTATAGCCCATGGTTTCAAAATGGACTTTTTTCCGGAATTCGCAAATTACGATTTCTATTACCCTTATAATGACATGCATCCGAAATTGAACACAAATTTGAAAATTTAGCTCTGAGAACCTTATACTGACAAAAATACAGAAATATGAAACCCGAGGCTTTTTTGCTTAATTCTGCTGGACTATAGCCCATGGTTTCAAAATGCACTTTTTTCTCAAATTCGCAAATTACGATTTCTATGATATTGACAGTCACAAGCATCACGAAATGAACACAAATTTGAAAATTTAGCTCTGAGAACCTTATATTGACAAAAATACAGAAATATGAAACCCGAGGCTTTTTTGCTTAATTCTGCTGGACTATAGCCCATGGTTTCAAAATGCACTTTTTTCTCAAATTCGCAAATTACGATTTCTATGATATTGACAGTCACAAGCATCACGAAATGAACACAAATTTGAAAATTTAGCTCTGAGAACCTTATATTGACAAAAATACAGAAATATGAAACCCGAGGCTTTTTTGCTTAATTCTGCTGGACTATAGCCCATGGTTTCAAAATGGACTTTTTTCCGGAATTCGCAAATTACGATTTCTATCACCCTTATAATAAAAAGCATCCGTAATTGAACACAAATTTGAAAATTTAGCTCTGAGAACCTTATATTGACAAAAATACAGAAATATGAAACCCGAGGCTTTTTTGCTTAATTCTGCTGGACTATGTATAGCCCATGGTTTCAAAATGGACTTTTTTCCGGAATTCGCAAATTACGATTTCTATCACCCTTATAATAAAAAGCATCCGTAATTGAACACAAATTTGAAAATTTAGCTCTGAGAACCTTATATTGACAAAAATACAGAAATATGAAACCCGAGGCTTTTTTGCTTAATTCTGCTGGACTATAGCCCATGGTTTCAAAATGCACTTTTTTCTCAAATTCGCAAATTACGATTTCTATGATATTGACAGTCACAAGCATCACGAAATGAACACAAATTTGAAAATTTAGCTCTGAGAACCTTATATTGACAAAAATACAGAAATATGAAACCCGAGGCTTTTTTGCTTAATTCTGCTGGACTATAGCCCATGGTTTCAAAATGGACTTATTTGCGGAATTCGCAAATTACGATTTCTATCACCCTTATAATAAAAAGCATCCGTAATTGAAAACAAATTTGAAAATTTAGCTCTGAGAACCTTATATTGACAAAAATACAGAAATATGAAACCCGAGGCTTTTTTGCTTAATTCTGCTGGACTATAGCCCATGGTTTCAAAATGGACTTATTTCCGGAATTCGCAAATTACGATTTCTATCTCCCTTATAATAAAAAGCATCCGTAATTGAACACAAATTTGAAAATTTAGCTCTGAGAACCTTATATTGACAAAAATACAGAAATATGAAACCCGAGGCTTTTTTGCTTAATTCTGCTGGACTATAGCCCATGGTTTCAAAATGCACTTTTTTCTCAAATTCGCAAATTACGATTTCTATGATATTGACAGTCACAAGCATCACGAAATGAACACAAATTTGAAAATTTAGCTCTGAGAACCTTATATTGACAAAAATACAGAAATATGAAACCCGAGGCTTTTTTGCTTAATTCTGCTGGACTATAGCCCATGGTTTCAAAATGCACTTTTTTCTCAAATTCGCAAATTACGATTTCTATGATATTGACAGTCACAAGCATCACGAAATGAACACAAATTTGAAAATTTAGCTCTGAGAACCTTATATTGACAAAAATACAGAAATATGAAACCCGAGGCTTTTTTGCTTAATTCTGCTGGACTATAGCCCATGGTTTCAAAATGCACTTTTTTCCGGAATTCGCAAATTACGATTTCTATCACCCTTATAATAAAAAGCATCCGTAATTGAACACAAATTTGAAAATTTAGCTCTGAGAACCTTATATTGACAAAAATACAGAAATATGAAACCCGAGGCTTTTTTGCTTAATTCTGCTGGACTATAGCCCATGGTTTCAAAATGCACTTTTTTCCGGAATTCGCAAATTACGATTTCTATCACCCTTATAATAAAAAGCATCCGTAATTGAACACAAATTTGAAAATTTAGCTCTGAGAACCTTATATTGACAAAAATACAGAAATATGAAACCCGAGGCTTTTTTGCTTAATTCTGCTGGACTATAGCCCATGGTTTCAAAATGCACTTTTTTCCGGAATTCGCAAATTACGATTTCTATCACCCTTATAATAAAAAGCATCCGTAATTGAACACAAATTTGAAAATTTAGCTCTGAGAACCTTATATTGACAAAAATACAGAAATATGAAATCCGAGGCTTTTTTGCTTAATTCTGCTGGACTATAGCCCATGGTTTCAAAATGCACTTTTTTCCGGAATTCGCAAATTACGATTTCTATCACCCTTATAATAAAAAGCATCCGTAATTGAACACAAATTTGAAAATTTAGCTCTGAGAACCTTATATTGACAAAAATACAGAAATATGAAACCCGAGGCTTTTTTGCTTAATTCTGTTGGACTATAGCCCATGGTTTCAAAATGCACTTTTTTCTCAAATTCGCAAATTACGATTTCTCTGATATTGACAGTCACAAGCATTACGAAATGAACACAAATTTGAAAATTTAGCTGTGAGAACCTTATATTGACAAAAATACAGAAATATGAAACCCGAGGCTTTTTTGCTTAATTCTGCTGGACTATAGCCCATGGTTTCAAAATGCACTTTTTTCCGGAATTCGCAAATTACGATTTCTATCACCCTTATAATAAAAAGCATCCGTAATTGAACACAAATTTGAAAATTTAGCTCTGAGAACCTTATATTGACAAAAATACAGAAATATGAAACCCGAGGCTTTTTTGCTTAATTCTGCTGGACTATAGCCCATGGTTTCAAAATGCACTTTTTTCCGGAATTCGCAAATTACGATTTCTATCACCCTTATAATAAAAAGCATCCGTAATTGAACACAAATTTGAAAATTTAGCTCTGAGAACCTTATATTGACAAAAATACAGAAATATGAAACCCGAGGCTTTTTTGCTTAATTCTGCTGGACTATAGCCCATGGTTTCAAAATGGACTTTTTTCCGGAATTCGCAAATTACGATTTCTATCACCCTTATAATAAAAAGCATCCGTAATTGAACACAAATTTGAAAATTTAGCTCTGAGAACCTTATATTGACAAAAATACAGAAATATGAAACCCGAGGCTTTTTTGCTTAATTCTGCTGGACTATAGCCCATGGTTTCAAAATGGACTTTTTTCCGGAATTCGCAAATTACGATTTCTATTACCCTTATAATGACATGCATCCGAAATTGAACACAAATTTGAAAATTTAGCTCTGAGAACCTTATACTGACAAAAATACAGAAATATGAAACCCGAGGCTTTTTTGCTTAATTCTGCTGGACTATAGCCCATGGTTTCAAAATGCACTTTTTTCCGGAATTCGCAAATAACAATTTCTATCACCCTTATAATAAAAAGCATCCGTAATTGAACGCAAATTTGAAAATTTAGCTCTGAGAACCTTATATTGACAAAAATACAGAAATATGAAACCCGAGGCTTTTTTGCTTAATTCTGCTGGACTATAGCCCATGGTTTCAAAATGCACTTTTTTCCGGAATTCGCAAATTACGATTTCTATCACCCTTATAATAAAAAGCATCCGTAATTGAACACAAATTTGAAAATTTAGCTCTGAGAACCTTATATTGACAAAAATACAAAAATATGAAACCCGAGGCTTTTTTGCTTAATTCTGCTGGACTATAGCCCATGGTTTCAAAATGCACTTTTTTCCGGAATTCGCAAATTACGATTTCTATCACCCTTATAATAAAAAGCATCCGTAATTGAACACAAATTTGAAAATTTAGCTCTGAGAACCTTATATTGACAAAAATACAAAAATATGAAACCCGAGGCTTTTTTGCTTAATTCTGCTGGACTATAGCCCATGGTTTCAAAATGCACTTTTTTCCGGAATTCGCAAATTACGATTTCTATCACCCTTATAATAAAAAGCATCCGTAATTGAACACAAATTTGAAAATTTAGCTCTGAGAACCTTATATTGACAAAAATACAGAAATATGAAACCCGAGGCTTTTTTGCTTAATTCTGCTGGACTATAGCCCATGGTTTCAAAATGCACTTTTTTCCGGAATTCGCAAATTACGATTTCTATCACCCTTATAATAAAAAGCATCCGTAATTGAACACAAATTTGAAAATTTAGCTCTGAGAACCTTATATTGACAAAAATACAGAAATATGAAACCCGAGGCTTTTTTGCTTAATTCTGCTGGACTATGTATAGCCCATGGTTTCAAAATGGACTTTTTTCCGGAATTCGCAAATTACGATTTCTATCACCCTTATAATAAAAAGCATCCGTAATTGAACACAAATTTGAAAATTTAGCTCTGAGAACCTTATATTGACAAAAATACAGAAATATGAAACCCGAGGCTTTTTTGCTTAATTCTGTTGGACTATAGCCCATGGTTTCAAAATGCACTTTTTTCTCAAATTCGCAAATTACGATTTCTATGATATTGACAGTCACAAGCATTACGAAATGAACACAAATTTGAAAATTTAGCTGTGAGAACCTTATATTGACAAAAATACAGAAATATGAAACCCGAGGCTTTTTTGCTTAATTCTGCTGGACTATAGCCCATGGTTTCAAAATGGACTTTTTTCCGGAATTCGCAAATTACGATTTCTATTACCCTTATAATGACATGCATCCGAAATTGAACACAAATTTGAAAATTTAGCTCTGAGAACCTTATACTGACAAAAATACAGAAATATGAAACCCGAGGCTTTTTTGCTTAATTCTGCTGGACTATAGCCCATGGTTTCAAAATGCACTTTTTTCCGGAATTCGCAAATAACAATTTCTATCACCCTTATAATAAAAAGCATCCGTAATTGAACGCAAATTTGAAAATTTAGCTCTGAGAACCTTATATTGACAAAAATACAGAAATATGAAACCCGAGGCTTTTTTGCTTAATTCTGCTAGACTATAGCCCATGGTTTCAAAATGCACTTTTTTCTCAAATTCGCAAATTACGATTTCAATGATATTGACAGTCACAAGCATCACGAAATGAACACAAATTTGAAAATTTAGCTCTGAGAACCTCATATTGACAAAAATACAGAAATATGAAACCCGAGGCTTTTTTGCTTAATTCTGCTGGACTATAGCCCATGGTTTCAAAATGGACTTTTTTCCGGAATTCGCAAATTACGATTTATATTACCCTTATAATGACATGCATCCGTAATTGAACACAAATTTGAAAATTTAGCTCTGAGAACCTTATACTGACAAAAATACAGAAATATGAAACCCGAGGCTTTTTTGCTTAATTCTGCTGGACTATAGCCCATGGTTTCAAAATGCACTTTTTTCTCAAATTCGCAAATTACGATTTCTATGATAATGACAGTCACAAGCATCACGAAATGAACACAAATTTGAAAATTTAGCTCTGAGAACCTTATATTGACAAAAATACAGAAATATGAAACCCGAGGCTTTTTTGCTTAATTCTGCTGGACTATAGCCCATGGTTTCAAAATGCACTTTTTTCTCAAATTCGCAAATTACGATTTCTATGATAATGACAGTCACAAGCATCACGAAATGAACACAAATTTGAAAATTTAGCTCTGAGAACCTTATATTGACAAAAATACAGAAATATGAAACCCGAGGCTTTTTTGCTTAATTCTGCTGGACTATAGCCCATGGTTTCAAAATGCACTTTTTTCTCAAATTCGCAAATTACGATTTCTATGATAATGACAGTCACAAGCATCACGAAATGAACACAAATTTGAAAATTTAGCTCTGAGAACCTTATATTGACAAAAATACAGAAATATGAAACCCGAGGCTTTTTTGCTTAATTCTGCTGGACTATAGCCCATGGTTTCAAAATGCACTTTTTTCTCAAATTCGCAAATTACGATTTCTATGATAATGACAGTCACAAGCATCACGAAATGAACACAAATTTGAAAATTTAGTTCTGAGAACCTTATATTGACAAAAATACAGAAATATGAAACCCGAGGCTTTTTTGCTTAATTCTGCTGGACTATAGCCCATGGTTTCAAAATGGACTTTTTTCCGGAATTCGCAAATTACGATTTCTATTACCCTTATAATGACATGCATCCGAAATTGAACACAAATTTGAAAATTTAGCTCTGAGAACCTTATACTGACAAAAATACAGAAATATGAAACCCGAGGCTTTTTTGCTTAATTCTGCTGGACTATAGCCCATGGTTTCAAAATGCACTTTTTTCTCAAATTCGCAAATTACGATTTCTATGATAATGACAGTCACAAGCATCACGAAATGAACACAAATTTGAAAATTTAGCTCTGAGAACCTTATATTGACAAAAATACAGAAATATGAAACCCGAGGCTTTTTTGCTTAATTCTGCTGGACTATAGCCCATGGTTTCAAAATGGACTTTTTTCCGGAATTCGCAAATTACGATTTCTATTACCCTTATAATGACATGCATCCGAAATTGAACACAAATTTGAAAATTTAGCTCTGAGAACCTTATATTGACAAAAATACAGAAATATGAAACCCGAGGCTTTTTTGCTTAATTCTGCTGGACTATAGCCCATGGTTTCAAAATGCACTTTTTTCTCAAATTCGCAAATTACGATTTCAATGATATTGACAGTCACAAGCATCACGAAATGAACACAAATTTGAAAATTTAGCTCTGAGAACCTCATATTGACAAAAATACAGAAATATGAAACCCGAGGCTTTTTTGCTTAATTCTGCTGGACTATAGCCCATGGTTTCAAAATGCACTTTTTTCTCAAATTCGCAAATTACGATTTCTATGATAATGACAGTCACAAGCATCACGAAATGAACACAAATTTGAAAATTTAGCTCTGAGAACCTTATATTGACAAAAATACAGAAATATGAAACCCGAGGCTTTTTTGCTTAATTCTGCTGGACTATAGCCCATGGTTTCAAAATGGACTTTTTTCCGGAATTCGCAAATTACGATTTCTATTACCCTTATAATGACATGCATCCGAAATTGAACACAAATTTGAAAATTTAGCTCTGAGAACCTTATACTGACAAAAATACAGAAATATGAAACCCGAGGCTTTTTTGCTTAATTCTGCTGGACTATAGCCCATGGTTTCAAAATGCACTTTTTTCTCAAATTCGCAAATTACGATTTCTATGATAATGACAGTCACAAGCATCACGAAATGAACACAAATTTGAAAATTTAGCTCTGAGAACCTTATATTGACAAAAATACAGAAATATGAAACCCGAGGCTTTTTTGCTTAATTCTGCTGGACTATAGCCCATGGTTTCAAAATGGACTTTTTTCCGGAATTCGCAAATTACGATTTCTATTACCCTTATAATGACATGCATCCGAAATTGAACGCAAATTTGAAAATTTAGCTCTGAGAACCTTATATTGACAAAAATACAGAAATATGAAACCCGAGGCTTTTTTGCTTAATTCTGCTGGACTATAGCCCATGGTTTCAAAATGGACTTTTTTCCGGAATTCGCAAATAACAATTTCTATCACCCTTATAATAAAAAGCATCCGTAATTGAACGCAAATTTGAAAATTTAGCTCTGAGAACCTTATATTGACAAAAATACAGAAATATGAAACCCGAGGCTTTTTTGCTTAATTCTGCTGGACTATAGCCCATGGTTTCAAAATGCACTTTTTTCTCAAATTCGCAAATTACGATTTCAATGATATTGACAGTCACAAGCATCACGAAATGAACACAAATTTGAAAATTTAGCTCTGAGAACCTCATATTGACAAAAATACAGAAATATGAAACCCGAGGCTTTTTTGCTTAATTCTGCTGGACTATAGCCCATGGTTTCAAAATGGACTTTTTTCCGGAATTCGCAAATTACGATTTCTATGATATTGACAGTCACAAGCATCACGAAATGAACACAAATTTGAAAATTTAGCTCTGAGAACCTTATATTGACAAAAATACAGAAATATGAAACCCGAGGCTTTTTTGCTTAATTCTGCTGGACTAAAGCCCATGGTTTCAAAATGCACTTTTTTCTCAAATTCGCAAATTACGATTTCTATGATAATGACAGTCACAAGCATCACGAAATGAACACAAATTTGAAAATTTAGTTCTGAGAACCTTATATTGACAAAAATACAGAAATATGAAACCCGAGGCTTTTTTGCTTAATTCTGCTGGACTATAGCCCATGGTTTCAAAATGCACTTTTTTCCGGAATTCGCAAATAACAATTTCTATCACCCTTATAATAAAAAGCATCCGTAATTGAACGCAAATTTGAAAATTTAGTTCTGAGAACCTTATATTGACAAAAATACAGAAATATGAAACCCGAGGCTTTTTTGCTTAATTCTGCTGGACTATAGCCCATGGTTTCAAAATGCACTTTTTTCTCAAATTCGCAAATTACGATTTCTATGATATTGACAGTCACAAGCATCACGAAATGAACACAAATTTGAAAATTTAGCTCTGAGAACCTTATATTGACAAAAATACAGAAATATGAAACCCGAGGCTTTTTTGCTTAATTCTGCTGGACTATAGCCCATGGTTTCAAAATGGACTTTTTTCCGGAATTCGCAAATTACGATTTCTATTACCCTTATAATGACATGCATCCGAAATTGAACACAAATTTGAAAATTTAGCTCTGAGAACCTTATACTGACAAAAATACAGAAATATGAAACCCGAGGCTTTTTTGCTTAATTCTGCTGGACTATAGCCCATGGTTTCAAAATGCACTTTTTTCTCAAATTCGCAAATTACGATTTCTATGATAATGACAGTCACAAGCATCACGAAATGAACACAAATTTGAAAATTTAGTTCTGAGAACCTTATATTGACAAAAATACAGAAATATGAAACCCGAGGCTTTTTTGCTTAATTCTGCTGGACTATAGCCCATGGTTTCAAAATGCACTTTTTTCCGGAATTCGCAAATAACAATTTCTATCACCCTTATAATAAAAAGCATCCGTAATTGAACGCAAATTTGAAAATTTAGTTCTGAGAACCTTATATTGACAAAAATACAGAAATATGAAACCCGAGGCTTTTTTGCTTAATTCTGCTGGACTATAGCCCATGGTTTCAAAATGCACTTTTTTCTCAAATTCGCAAATTACGATTTCTATGATATTGACAGTCACAAGCATCACGAAATGAACACAAATTTGAAAATTTAGCTCTGAGAACCTTATATTGACAAAAATACAGAAATATGAAACCCGAGGCTTTTTTGCTTAATTCTGCTGGACTATAGCCCATGGTTTCAAAATGCACTTTTTTCTCAAATTCGCAAATTACGATTTCTATGATAATGACAGTCACAAGCATCACGAAATGAACACAAATTTGAAAATTTAGTTCTGAGAACCTTATATTGACAAAAATACAGAAATATGAAACCCGAGGCTTTTTTGCTTAATTCTGCTGGACTATAGCCCATGGTTTCAAAATGCAATTTTTTCTCAAATTCGCAAATTACGATTTCTAGGATATTGACAGTCACAAGCATCACGAAATGAACACAAATTTGAAAATTTAGCTCTGAGAACCTTATATTGACAAAAATACAGAAATATGAAACCCGAGGCTTTTTTGCTTAATTCTGCTGGACTATAGCCCATGGTTTCAAAATGCACTTTTTTCCGGAATTCGCAAATTACGATTTCTATCACCCTTATAATAAAAAGCATCCGTAATTGAACACAAATTTGAAAATTTAGCTCTGAGAACCTTATATTGACAAAAATACAGAAATATGAAACCCGAGGCTTTTTTGCTTAATTCTGCTGGACTATAGCCCATGGTTTCAAAATGCACTTTTTTCTCAAATTCGCAAATTACGATTTCTATGATAATGACAGTCACAAGCATCACGAAATGAACACAAATTTGAAAATTTAGCTCTGAGAACCTTATATTGACAAAAATACAGAAATATGAAACCCGAGGCTTTTTTGCTTAATTCTGCTGGACTATAGCCCATGGTTTCAAAATGCACTTTTTTCTCAAATTCGCAAATTACGATTTCTATGATAATGACAGTCACAAGCATCACGAAATGAACACAAATTTGAAAATTTAGTTCTGAGAACCTTATATTGACAAAAATACAGAAATATGAAACCCGAGGCTTTTTTGCTTAATTCTGCTGGACTATAGCCCATGGTTTCAAAATGCAATTTTTTCTCAAATTCGCAAATTACGATTTCTAGGATATTGACAGTCACAAGCATCACGAAATGAACACAAATTTGAAAATTTAGCTCTGAGAACCTTATATTGACAAAAATACAGAAATATGAAACCCGAGGCTTTTTTGCTTAATTCTGCTGGACTATAGCCCATGGTTTCAAAATGCACTTTTTTCTCAAATTCGCAAATTACGATTTCTATGATAATGACAGTCACAAGCATCACGAAATGAACACAAATTTGAAAATTTAGTTCTGAGAACCTTATATTGACAAAAATACAGAAATATGAAACCCGAGGCTTTTTTGCTTAATTCTGCTGGACTATAGCCCATGGTTTCAAAATGCACTTTTTTCTCAAATTCGCAAATTACGATTTCTATGATAATGACAGTCACAAGCATCACGAAATGAACACAAATTTGAAAATTTAGCTCTGAGAACCTTATATTGACAAAAATACAGAAATATGAAACCCGAGGCTTTTTTGCTTAATTCTGCTGGACTATAGCCCATGGTTTCAAAATGCACTTTTTTCTCAAATTCGCAAATTACGATTTCTATGATAATGACAGTCACAAGCATCACGAAATGAACACAAATTTGAAAATTTAGTTCTGAGAACCTTATATTGACAAAAATACAGAAATATGAAACCCGAGGCTTTTTTGCTTAATTCTGCTGGACTATAGCCCATGGTTTCAAAATGCACTTTTTTCCGGAATTCGCAAATTACGATTTATATTACCCTTATGATGACATGCATCCGTAATTGAACACAAATTTGAAAATTTAGCTCTGAGAACCTTATATTGACAAAAATACAGAAATATGAAACCCGAGGCTTTTTTGCTTAATTCTGCTGGACTAAAGCCCATGGTTTCAAAATGGACTTTTTTCCGGAATTCGCAAATTACGATTTCTATGATATTGACAGTCACAAGCATCACGAAATGAACACAAATTTGAAAATTTAGCTCTGAGAACCTTATATTGACAAAAATACAGAAATATGAAACCCGAGGCTTTTTTGCTTAATTCTGCTGGACTATAGCCCATGGTTTCAAAATGCACTTTTTTCTCAAATTCGCAAATTACGATTTCTATGATAATGACAGTCACAAGCATCACGAAATGAACACAAATTTGAAAATTTAGCTCTGAGAACCTTATATTGACAAAAATACAGAAATATGAAACCCGAGGCTTTTTTGCTTAATTCTGCTGGACTATAGCCCATGGTTTCAAAATGCACTTTTTTCTCAAATTCGCAAATTACGATTTCTATGATAATGACAGTCACAAGCATCACGAAATGAACACAAATTTGAAAATTTAGTTCTGAGAACCTTATATTGACAAAAATACAGAAATATGAAACCCGAGGCTTTTTTGCTTAATTCTGCTGGACTATAGCCCATGGTTTCAAAATGCAATTTTTTCTCAAATTCGCAAATTACGATTTCTAGGATATTGACAGTCACAAGCATCACGAAATGAACACAAATTTGAAAATTTAGCTCTTAGAACCTTATATTGACAAAAATACAGAAATATGAAACCCGAGGCTTTTTTGCTTAATTCTGCTGGACTATAGCCCATGGTTTCAAAATGCACTTTTTTCCGGAATTCGCAAATTACGATTTCTATCACCCTTATAATAAAAAGCATCCGTAATTGAACACAAATTTGAAAATTTAGCTCTGAGAACCTTATATTGACAAAAATACAGAAATATGAAACCCGAGGCTTTTTTGCTTAATTCTGCTGGACTATAGCCCATGGTTTCAAAATGCACTTTTTTCCGGAATTCGCAAATTACGATTTCTATCACCCTTATAATAAAAAGCATCCGTAATTGAACACAAATTTGAAAATTTAGCTCTGAGAACCTTATATTGACAAAAATACAGAAATATGAAACCCGAGGCTTTTTTGCTTAATTCTGCTGGACTATAGCCCATGGTTTCAAAATGCAATTTTTTCTCAAATTCGCAAATTACGATTTCTAGGATATTGACAGTCACAAGCATCACGAAATGAACACAAATTTGAAAATTTAGCTCTTAGAACCTTATATTGACAAAAATACAGAAATATGAAACCCGAGGCTTTTTTGCTTAATTCTGCTGGACTATAGCCCATGGTTTCAAAATGCACTTTTTTCCGGAATTCGCAAATTACGATTTCTATCACCCTTATAATAAAAAGCATCCGTAATTGAACACAAATTTGAAAATTTAGCTCTGAGAACCTTATATTGACAAAAATACAGAAATATGAAACCCGAGGCTTTTTTGCTTAATTCTGCTGGACTATAGCCCATGGTTTCAAAATGCACTTTTTTCCGGAATTCGCAAATTACGATTTCTATCACCCTTATAATAAAAAGCATCCGTAATTGAACACAAATTTGAAAATTTAGCTCTGAGAACCTTATATTGACAAAAATACAGAAATATGAAACCCGAGGCTTTTTTGCTTAATTCTGCTGGACTATAGCCCATGGTTTCAAAATGCAATTTTTTCTCAAATTCGCAAATTACGATTTCTAGGATATTGACAGTCATAAGCATCACGAAATTAACACAAATTTTAAAAATTAGTTCTGAGAACCTTATATTGACAAAAATACAGTGTTAACGATTGGATTCCTTTATCCAAACGATCGCTGTTGGCCGTAGGTACATAAACCTAGACCTATTGTAGAGTGTAGACACAAGTACTTGAACTTGGACTACTATAGTGGATATGTTAGAGATGGATCCCTTACCTCTGGTGGGGGGTGATCTATCTTGGTTAAGAGCAACGAAACACGTCTTGACTTTCGATCAATAATGACAATTTATTTTCCTTAACTTACCCTATTTATACTTAATTTACAATCAATAAATGCTTAGTTGGTACATAAATTCTAACAATAAAAAAAATATGCTTACATAAACTGAAAGTACAAAATACAGAACAAAACAAACAAGAAAAGAAGCAATACGAAAGGTGAGCGATTGCGAATTGAGTTTTGAACTCGTTGGAATGCATTATTTTGCTGATTGTGGTGTTTCTGTTCGTGAACATACTCCCCCTCGTTGAATGGAACATTCAACATCTTCTTCGTTAGGTAGGCTGAATCGTTTGCGTATTCGTGGAACGGGATTCGTTTTCGAGGGTTCCGTAAGGTTCACGCAGTTTGATGAGGTCCTCGACTTCCAGATCCAGAAGATGATGATCGATGCTGCTAATAGAAGTCCTATATATCCCACGGAATACTGGTGAAGGTCATGTTTACTGAACTTATGTGGCATCTCGGCTAGGATTTGGTTTTTGTTTTGCTGTCTCAATTCTTCGACTTTTTCTTAGTGGGGGTTCGTCGTTATTCAAAGCATCCCTCGTGACTCGTTTTGCTGAGTCTATCGCCTTTCGTTTGGTTTGACTATCTTTTGTCATTAGCGCGACTTCTTCCTTAGGGTTTTCATCGTTGATTGGAAGGGGCGCAAGTTTGTGGATTGCCCTTCGTAGAATGCCTGTTGCTGTCTTCACGTCTACGACTCGGATTTGACCGTCTTCTCCTTTATGGGTTCTGATGACTCGGCCTAGTGGCCACCTCAGTGGTGGAGTATTATCTTCCTTGAGTATGACTATAGCCCCAGGTTGCAGGTTCCGATCGTGCTGTTTCCATTTGAAGCGCTGTTGTAATTCATTTAAATATTCTCTCGACCATCTCCTCCAGAATTCGTTCTTTAAGTGCGTAACCAGTTTCCATCGTGTGAGTAAGCTGATCTTAGTTGTCTCAGCATTTGGATCAATCGTTGCGGTCAATGGTTCGCCGATTAAAAAGTGGCCGGGTGTCAGGGCTGTGAGGTCGTTTGGATCGGTAGATAGAGGTGTAAGGGGACGAGAGTTAAGGATTGCTTCAATTCCAATAACGAGCGTCTCAAGTTCCTCGTACGTCAGGGATGCTGATGTCATACTTCGGTACAACAGGTGTTTCGCCGACTTTACTGCAGCTTCCCAGAGCCCGCCGAAGTGAGGAGATCGGGGTGGTATGAAATGGAAATCGATGCCCTTTGTGCTGCAGGAGGAGACAATAGAGTCCATTCCTTGACTGGAATGTATAGTTTGATTCAAGTCCTGAAGTTGGTTTCTGGCTCCCACAAAATTTGTTGCGTTGTCACAATATAAGTTTCTTACGTAGCCTCGCCTTCCCGTAAAGCGTTTTAGAGCTCCAATGAATGCCTCCGTTGTTAAGTCGCTTACCACCTCTAAGTGGACTGCCTTCGTAGCAAAGCAGCAAAAAACTGCAATGTATCCCTTTTGTGGTCGACTTCCCCTACCACGATAGTGGATCTTTATTGGGCCGCAGAAATCCACACCTGAGTTTACGAATGGACGGGCCGGTTGCACTCGGTTGGGTGGCAAATTTCCCATCATTTGGGAGAGCAGTTTATGCTTGGCCTTTGTGCATCGCACGCAGTTTTGCACTATAGATCGTGCGATGGTTTTACCTTTGATCGGCCAGAAACGTTGTCTGGTTATGGCCAGAAGTGTTTGTGGTCCAACATGTTTATTGTCGTAGTGGATGTCCCTCATTATCATTTTTACGAATGGATGATCATAGGGTAGTAAGATAGGATGTTTTGCGTTGTATGGTAAAGCTGATGCTTCTAATCTTCCTCCCACGCGCATGAGACCAGTTTTGTCCAAAAATGGGGTGAGACTGCTTATGGGGCTGGCCTTGCTGCATTCATTATATTTTCTTAGATGGGCGATATCGAGGCTGAATTCGTCTTTTTGCATTAGTTGGATTATGCTATAAAGAGCGTCTTCTAATTCTTGGCTGGAGAGAATTATACTTTGGGTCATCTTCTCATCTCTTCTTTTAACATGTCGGATGAATCTAAGTACGTATGCAGTAATCCGCTGGATCCTTTTGAATGAATTTCCATGAGGGATCTTGTAAATGAAGTGTGATGAATCGATGCTCTTGGTCGTTACCGCTGATGTGCCTTGCTTAATTTCTTGCTCACATGGTGCCGTCTTTTCGTATGGGTGTGGCCAAGACGATTCCTGGCCATGAAGAAATACGGGCCCAAAGAACCAAAGATTACATTCCTTCAATTTTTCGGGAGATAGTCCCCTTGTTAATAAATCAGCTGGGTTCTCCTTGGATCTTACGTGACGCCATTGGTGTGGTATAGTATTCGATTGGATGGAGGCCACTCTGTTGGCTATGAAGATGGGTAGCGACTTTGCGGTCGACTTGATCCAGGCTAGTACAATTTCCGAATCACTCCAAAAATACGTTGCAGTTTCTTCGTACTCGATGTCCTTTTTTATCCGCTTAGCGAGATCTGCTGCTAACTTTGCTGCGCACAACTCTAGTCGTGGTATTGTTGGTTTCTTAATTTTGTTCTTTTCAAGTGGTGCTACACGAGACTTGGCACACAATAAGCGCACGACCACTATACCAGGTTTAATGACTGATCGAAGGTAGGCGCAAGCTCCATACGCTCTTTCGGAAGCATCGGCAAAGACATGTATTTGTATTTTTTCTGGGGTTTTGTGCGCAAATACGTGTCTTGGCATTCGGATCTGATTTATTGTTTTCAGGTCGTCCCGGAATCTTGCCCATTTCGAATGGAGTTCCTGTGGAAGAGCTGCATCCCAGTCCAATTTTAGTTGCCACAGTTGTTGGAGGAGGATTTTTGCGGTAATTGTCACTGGCGCTAGTAGCCCAAGTGGGTCGAATAGTCGGGCTATTTCTGATGACACTATTCTTTTCGTTATTTTAGTGCCATGATAACAAAAGGTTTTGATGCAAAAGTCGTCCACCTTTGGAAGCCAAGTTAAGCCCAAAGTTTTTATGGTATCCTCGGAGTCGAGTTTAAAGTCTAGTTCCACTTCTTGGTCTTCAGTCGGGAAATCTTGTAGCAGCCGCGGATGATTAGCGCACCATTTACGTAGCTTAAATCCTGCTTGCTGGAGTATATCTATCAATTGCCTTTGTGTCTCTATTACAGCGGGGAGGCTATCTGCACCAGTCATGACGTCGTCTACATAAAAGTCGTGTTGAAGCGCCTTACTACCTGCTGGATGAGTTTTTCGAGATGATTGGGATAGTTGTCGTAAGCTTTTGATGGCTAAGTATGGAGCGGCTGAGGTGCCGTAGGTCACTGTATTTAGCTGGTAGCACTTAACTGGTGTTAATACGTCTTTCCTCCATAGAATCAACTGATATTTTCGGTCTTCTTCGTGCACGAGCACTTGCCTGTACATTTTTTGAATGTCAGCTGTAAACACAAACCGTGGTAGTCGGAACCTCAACAAAATCGTGAATAGGTCGTCTTGGATTTTTGGACCGGTATGTAAAATATCGTTGAGGGACAGATTGGATGATGTCTTGCACGAAGCGTCGAATACTACTCTCAACTTGGTAGTGCTACTATCAGGTTTCTGTACACAATGGTGAGGTAGAAAGTAGTGTGGTGAATTGCTTGAGGGGGCAGCTACCTCCATCATGTGTCCTAGTGTAATATATTCGTCCATGAATTGATGATATTGCTGTTTGAGCTCCATATTATTTGCCAAACGTTTTTCTAATGCGTATAGCCTACGTAGAGCTATGGTCTTCGATTCTCCTAGCCTTGATGGTTCGTCAGAGAACGGTAACCTCACGACGAAACGGCCATTTGTGTCTCGCTTTGTTGTCTGATGAAAATGTGTCTCACACCGTCTTTCCGCTGTCGTCATTGCTTCTGATGATTCCTCAGGATCTTCTATTGTCCAAAATTTTTCGATGAGTGTGTTGAGATTTGCGTCTTCGAGGCACATGCCGCAAGTTATTGGAGCGGCTGGACACTGTCCAATCCTTCCTGCTGCGATCCACCCGAAAACTGTATTTTGCAAGGTGGGCATCTCCTCGTCGGATTTTATTTGCCCTACGGAGAGGAGTTCGTGATAAAGCTCTGCACCGATCAGCACATCAATTTGCCCTGGACAGTGGAAGGTTGGATCGGCCATCTTGATGTTCTTTGGGATGTTCCATCGTGAGATGTCAAGTAATTGTGTCGGTTGAGGTGAGAGTATTTTCGGAAGGACCGTTGCCTCGATTCTTGTTGAAAACCCATTCAATCTAGATTGTAAATGAATGTTTACTCTGTTATGTGTTTTTTGAGTAGTGCGACCGATGCCCTGGATGCGCATGGAATCGTGTCTTGTTGAGAGCCCTAGTCTTGTGACTAATTTCTCCGTTATGAAGTTCACTTGAGATCCTGAATCTAGAAGTGCTCTGCATTCAACAAAGTCGCCATTCCCAGATTCCAATTTGATTCGGGCAGTCCCCAATAGAATATATGTCTGACGCCTGCTTGATATGGGCATTTGGTCGCACCCCTGTTCCGCGGTTCGATTATCGCTATTGATTGAAGCTGAATTGCAGTGTTGGTTTGGTACCGCCACTTCTAAGTGTACTAATGTGTTATGCTTCTTGGAGCATTTTGTACATCCTCGTCTGGTGCACTTCTCTGCATGATGGCCTGGTCGGAAGCAATTAACGCAAGCATGATGTTTCTTCAGCAGGTTCAGTCGATGGTTGGGTGTCATTTTCAGGAACTCCTGGCATGCATACAACTCATGGCTCCGCTTACAAACTATACATGATAGCGTTGTTGGTGCTGAGGGAGCTGCCACTGACCGGACTGGGTGTAATCGTCGCTGTTCCTCCAGTGACCTCCCCTTATAACCCAGAGCCTCTAGGGATTGGAACCGCCTTTCCAAGAACTCCAACAGTTGCTTGACAGTCTGCACGGTTCTCGGATTTTCAAGCGACTGTTCGTACAGGGTATGCGTATCCTTATCTAACTTCTTTATTACAATGTGCGTGACTATTGGATCCCATTGATCAGTATCTATGCCAATATTGTTGAGCCCCATTAGACTCTCTTGTGTGGTATCATGGAGATTCTTTATGGCATTGGCTGATCCTTTATCTGACATAATGCTTGGTTGATTCATTAGCTTGTTTATTAGTGCTGACACCAGGAGTCTAGTGTTGTCATAACGATCCGTCAATGTTTTCCAGGCGGCATCATAATTGTTATCAGACGTTGAGAAATGCCGAATTAACCTTTCTGCCTCTCCTGACAGATTTGTTTTTAAATACCACATTTTCTGACAGTTGGCCATAGGGTGAATATGGACCATCTGGACGAATAAATCATGGAATTGTCGCCATTTTAAATAATCGCCGTCGAATTTCGGCATTGTGATTTTTGGAAGTTGCAACAGTGAATTGTTATTTGATGGCACGGCGGCGTTGGTGATACTAGAATCACTTCCAGTGTTATTCCGTAGGTTGGCCATTAGGGTTATCGTGTGTTTTTCCACCAGTTCTTCTAATTTCAAATACTCGTCGGGATCATATCCGTCAATAACCGGATTATCGCTGAGTTCCCAAATGGAATGGTGCAAATCTTCCAGCTGAGACCGATACTGTTCAAGTGTCCTCAGTTTGCGTTCGACATACTCCTTTGTATGTTGCAGATTTGTATTAAGGTTGATGGTGGCCAACGTGCGACGTAGAAAATCTGCTATTCCCTTTTGTCGTGTCATCAACTTCATTACGCCCTCAAGTGGTTTTGCTGGAGCGCCCATGGAATTTGACTGGTCGGAACTTGATGTTCCATTGTCGTTTTGCTGTGGTGCCTTGTCGCTAATTTGCTCGGCATTTTCCAGCTTGGAGAAAGAAGCTATTTTCTGCTCGAAGTGCTCCTTAAATGTTGTGTAGTTTGCTAGGGTGGTGTCGTACAGACCCTTAATAAAATATTCATGTTGAATTGACATCTTTGGTGATGTCCTAATGTTGGAATCCGTTTCTTCGAATATGCTCCATGCATCTTCTAAGCACCGCAATCTAACCTCATAGTAATCTTTAGTCGTCTTCCTAGTGCTAGAGTCCTTCTTATAATTAGTTATAACTCTTGACACTTCTTCGGCGTGACGCTCTTGCTGCTTCGTCAACTCGTCGATATCCATGACACTTGGGCTGTCGGAACCAGATTGATAAGCAGCTCTTTACGACGTTGGTACTAGTGTAAGCCCTAGTACACGCTATTGTTGACGATGTTTAAAAGTACTACGCGATGCAGGTTTACCAGTGTTAAAGCCCTGGTAACGCTTCTATAGATTGATCACTCACTACTTACTTCTTACCACTGGTGGGGAAAGCAAGTACTGGGATCACGTCGGGGTCACCAAATGTTAACGATTGGATTCCTTTATCCAAACGATCGCTGTTGGCCGTAGGTACATAAACCTAGACCTATTGTAGAGTGTAGACACAAGTACTTGAACTTGGACTACTATAGTGGATATGTTAGAGATGGATCCCTTACCTCTGGTGGGGGGTGATCTATCTTGGTTAAGAGCAACGAAACACGTCTTGACTTTCGATCAATAATGACAATTTATTTTCCTTAACTTACCCTATTTATACTTAATTTACAATCAATAAATGCTTAGTTGGTACATAAATTCTAACAATAAAAAAAATATGCTTACATAAACTGAAAGTACAAAATACAGAACAAAACAAACAAGAAAAGAAGCAATACGAAAGGTGAGCGATTGCGAATTGAGTTTTGAACTCGTTGGAATGCATTATTTTGCTGATTGTGGTGTTTCTGTTCGTGAACATACAGAAATATGAAACCCGAGGCTTTTTTGCTTAATTCTGCTGGACTATAGCCCATGGTTTCAAAATGCACTTTTTTCCGGAATTCGCAAATTACGATTTCTATCACCCTTATAATAAAAAGCATCCGTAATTGAACAATTTGAAAATTTAGCTCTGAGAACCTTATATTGACAAAAATACAGAAATATGAAACCCGAGGCTTTTTTGCTTAATTCTGCTGGGCTATAGCCCATGGTTTCAAAATGCACTTTTTTCTCAAATTCGCACATTACGATTTCTATGATATTGACAGTCACAAGCATCACAAAATGAACACAAATTTGAAAATTTAGCTCTGAGAACCTTATATTGACAAAAATACAGAAATATGAAACCCGAGGATTTTTTGCTTAATTCTGCTGGACTATAGCCCATGGTTTCAAAATGCACTTTTTTCCGGAATTCGCAAATAACGATTTCTATCACCCTTATAATAAAAAGCATCCGTAATTGAACACAAATTTGAAAATTTAGCTCTGAGAACCTTATATTGACAAAAATACAGAAATATGAAACCCGAGGCTTTTTTGCTTAATTCTGCTGGACTATAGCCCATGGTTTCAAAATGCACTTTTTTCCGGAATTCGCAAATTACGATTTCTATCACCCTTATAATAAAAAGCATCCGTAATTGAACAATTTGAAAATTTAGCTCTGAGAACCTTATATTGACAAAAATACAGAAATATGAAACCCGAGGCTTTTTTGCTTAATTCTGCTGGGCTATAGCCCATGGTTTCAAAATGCACTTTTTTCTCAAATTCGCACATTACGATTTCTATGATATTGACAGTCACAAGCATCACAAAATGAACACAAATTTGAAAATTTAGCTCTGAGAACCTTATATTGACAAAAATACAGAAATATGAAACCCGAGGATTTTTTGCTTAATTCTGCTGGACTATAGCCCATGGTTTCAAAATGCACTTTTTTCCGGAATTCGCAAATAACGATTTCTATCACCCTTATAATAAAAAGCATCCGTAATTGAACACAAATTTGAAAATTTAGCTCTGAGAACCTTATATTGACAAAAATACAGAAATATGAAACCCGAGGCTTTTTTGCTTAATTCTGCTGGACTATAGCCCATGGTTTCAAAATGCACTTTTTTCTCAAATTCGCAAATTACGATTTCTATGATAATGACAGTCACAAGCATCACGAAATGAACACAAATTTGAAAATTTAGCTCTGAGAACCTTATATTGACAAAAATACAGAAATATGAAACCCGAGGCTTTTTTGCTTAATTCTGCTGGGCTATAGCCCATGGTTTCAAAATGCACTTTTTTCTCAAATTCGCACATTACGATTTCTATGATATTGGCAGTCACAAGCATCACGAAATGAACACAAATTTGAAAATTTAGCTCTGAGAACCTTATATTGACAAAAATACAGAAATATGAAACCCGAGGCTTTTTTGCTTAATTCTGCTGGACTATAGCCCATGGTTTCAAAATGCACTTTTTTCTCAAATTCGCAAATTACGATTTCTATGATATTGACAGTCACAAGCATCACGAAATGAACACAAATTTGAAAATTTAGCTCTGAGAACCTTATATTGACAAAAATACAGAAATATGAAACCCGAGGCTTTTTTGCTTAATTCTGCTGGACTATAGCCCATGGTTTCAAAATGCAATTTTTTCCGGAATTCGCAAATTACGATTTCTATCACCCTTATAATAAAAAGCATCCGTAATTGAACACAAATTTGAAAATTTAGCTCTGAGAACCTTATATTGACAAAAATACAGAAATATGAAACCCGAGGCTTTTTTGCTTAATTCTGCTGGACTATAGCCCATGGTTTCAAAATGCAATTTTTTCTCAAATTCGCAAATTACGATTTCTAGGATATTGACAGTCACAAGCATCACGAAATGAACACAAATTTGAAAATTTAGCTCTGAGAACCTTATATTGACAAAAATACAGAAATATGAAACCCGAGGCTTTTTTGCTTAATTCTGCTGGACTATAGCCCATGGTTTCAAAATGCACTTTTTTCCGGAATTCGCAAGTTACGATTTCTATCACCCTTATAATAAAAAGCATCTGTAATTGAACACAAATTTGAAAATTTAGCTCTGAGAACCTTATATTGACAAAAATACAGAAATATGAAACCCGAGGCTTTTTTGCTTAATTCTGCTGGACTATAGCCCATGGTTTCAAAATGCACTTTTTTCTCAAATTCGCAAATTACGATTTCTATGATATTGACAGTCACAAGCATCACGAAATGAACACAAATTTGAAAATTTAGCTCTGAGAACCTTATATTGACAAAAATACAGAAATATGAAACCCGAGGCTTTTTTGCTTAATTCTGCTGGACTATAGCCCATGGTTTCAAAATGCACTTTTTTCCGGAATTCGCAAATTACGATTTCTATCACCCTTATAATAAAAAGCATCCGTAATTGAACAATTTGAAAATTTAGCTCTGAGAACCTTATATTGACAAAAATACAGAAATATGAAACCCGAGGCTTTTTTGCTTAATTCTGCTGGGCTATAGCCCATGGTTTCAAAATGCACTTTTTTCTCAAATTCGCACATTACGATTTCTATGATATTGACAGTCACAAGCATCACGAAATGAACACAAATTTGAAAATTTAGCTCTGAGAACCTTATATTGACAAAAATACAGAAATATGAAACCCGAGGATTTTTTGCTTAATTCTGCTGGACTATAGCCCATGGTTTCAAAATGCACTTTTTTCCGGAATTCGCAAATAACGATTTCTATCACCCTTATAATAAAAAGCATCCGTAATTGAACACAAATTTGAAAATTTAGCTCTGAGAACCTTATATTGACAAAAATACAGAAATATGAAACCCGAGGCTTTTTTGCTTAATTCTGCTGGACTATAGCCCATGGTTTCAAAATGCACTTTTTTCCGGAATTCGCAAATTACGATTTCTATCACCCTTATAATAAAAAGCATCCGTAATTGAACAATTTGAAAATTTAGCTCTGAGAACCTTATATTGACAAAAATACAGAAATATGAAACCCGAGGCTTTTTTGCTTAATTCTGCTGGGCTATAGCCCATGGTTTCAAAATGCACTTTTTTCTCAAATTCGCACATTACGATTTCTATGATATTGACAGTCACAAGCATCACGAAATGAACACAAATTTGAAAATTTAGCTCTGAGAACCTTATATTGACAAAAATACAGAAATATGAAACCCGAGGATTTTTTGCTTAATTCTGCTGGACTATAGCCCATGGTTTCAAAATGCACTTTTTTCCGGAATTCGCAAATAACGATTTCTATCACCCTTATAATAAAAAGCATCCGTAATTGAACACAAATTTGAAAATTTAGCTCTGAGAACCTTATATTGACAAAAATACAGAAATATGAAACCCGAGGCTTTTTTGCTTAATTCTGCTGGACTATAGCCCATGGTTTCAAAATGCACTTTTTTCCGGAATTCGCAAATTACGATTTCTATCACCCTTATAATAAAAAGCATCCGTAATTGAACACAAATTTGAAAATTTAGCTCTGAGAACCTTATATTGACAAAAATACAGAAATATGAAACCCGAGGCTTTTTTGCTTAATTCTGCTGGACTATAGCCCATGGTTTCAAAATGCAATTTTTTCTCAAATTCGCAAATTACGATTTCTAGGATATTGACAGTCACAAGCATCACGAAATGAACACAAATTTGAAAATTTAGCTCTGAGAACCTTTTATTAACAAAAATACAGAAATATAAAATCCGAGGCTTTTTTGCTTAATTCTGCTGGACTATAGCCCATGGTTTCAAAATGCACATTTTTCTCAAATTCTCAAATTACGATTTCTATGATATTGGCAGTCACAAGCATCATTAACTGAACACAAATTTGAAAATTTAGCTCTGAGAACCTTTTATTAACAAAAATACAGAAATATAAAATCCGAGGCTTTTTTGCTTAATTCTGCTGGACTATAGCCCATGGTTTCAAAATGCACTTTTTTCCGGAATTCGCAAATTACGATTTCTATCACCCTTATAATAAAAAGCATCCGTAATTGAACACAAATTTGAAAATTTAGCTCTGAGAACCTTATATTGACAAAAATACAGAAATATGAAACCCGAGGCTTTTTTGCTTAATTCTGCTGGACTATAGCCCATGGTTTCAAAATGCACTTTTTTCCGGAATTCGCAAATTACGATTTCTATCACCCTTATAATAAAAAGCATCCGTAATTGAACACAAATTTGAAAATTTAGCTCTGAGAACCTTATATTGACAAAAATACAGAAATATGAAACCCGAGGCTTTTTTGCTTAATTCTGCTGGACTATAGCCCATGGTTTCAAAATGCAATTTTTTCTCAAATTCGCAAATTACGATTTCTAGGATATTGACAGTCATAAGCATCACGAAATTAACACAAATTTTAAAATTTAGTTCTGAGAACCTTATATTGACAAAAATACAGAAATATGAAACCCGAGGCTTTTTTGCTTAATTCTGCTGGACTATAGCCCATGGTTTCAAAATGCACTTTTTTCCGGAATTCGCAAATTACGATTTCTATCACCCTTATAATAAAAAGCATCCGTAATTGAACACAAATTTGAAAATTTAGCTCTGAGAACCTTATATTGACAAAAATACAGAAATATGAAACCCGAGGCTTTTTTGCTTAATTCTGCTGGACTATAGCCCATGGTTTCAAAATGCACTTTTTTCCGGAATTCGCAAATTACGATTTCTATCACCCTTATAATAAAAAGCATCCGTAATTGAACACAAATTTGAAAATTTAGCTCTGAGAACCTTATATTGACAAAAATACAGAAATATGAAACCCGAGGCTTTTTTGCTTAATTCTGCTGGGCTATAGCCCATGGTTTCAAAATGCACTTTTTTCTCAAATTCGCACATTACGATTTCTATGATATTGACAGTCACAAGCATCACGAAATGAACACAAATTTGAAAATTTAACTCTGAGAACCTTATATTGACAAAAATACAGAAATATGAAACCCGAGGCTTTTTTGCTTAATTCTGCTGGACTATAGCCCATGGTTTCAAAATGCACTTTTTTCTCAAATTCGCAAATTACGATTTCTATGATAATGACAGTCACAAGCATCACGAAATGAACACAAATTTGAAAATTTAGCTCTGAGAACCTTATATTGACAAAAATACAGAAATATGAAACCCGAGGATTTTTTGCTTAATTCTGCTGGACTATAGCCCATGGTTTCAAAAAGGCACTTTTTTCCGGAATTCGCAAATAACGATTTCTATCACCCTTATAATAAAAAGCATCCGTAATTGAACACAAATTTGAAAATTTAGCTCTGAGAACCTTATATTGACAAAAATACAGAAATATGAAACCCGAGGCTTTTTTGCTTAATTCTGCTGGACTAGAGCCCATGGTTTCAAAATGCACTTTTTTCTCAAATTCGCAAATTACGATTTCTATGATAATGACAGTCACAAGCATCACGAAATGAACACAAATTTGAAAATTTAGCTCTGAGAACCTTATATTGACAAAAATACAGAAATATGAATCCCGAGGCTTTTTTGCTTAATTCTGCTGGACTATAGCCCATGGTTTCAAAATGCAATTTTTTCTCAAATTCGCAAATTACGATTTCTAGGATATTGACAGTCACAAGCATCACGAAATGAACACAAATTTGAAAATTTAGCTCTGAGAACCTTATATTGACAAAAATACAGAAATATGAAACCCGAGGATTTTTTGCTTAATTCTGCTGGACTATAGCCCATGGTTTCAAAATGCACTTTTTTCCGGAATTCGCAAATAACGATTTCTATCACCCTTATAATAAAAAGCATCCGTAATTGAACACAAATTTGAAAATTTAGCTCTGAGAACCTTATATTGACAAAAATACAGAAATATGAAACCCGAGGCTTTTTTGCTTAATTCTGCTGGACTATAGCCCATGGTTTCAAAATGCACTTTTTTCTCAAATTCGCAAATTACGATTTCTATGATAATGACAGTCACAAGCATCACGAAATGAACACAAATTTGAAAATTTAGCTCTGAGAACCTTATATTGACAAAAATACAGAAATATGAATCCCGAGGCTTTTTTGCTTAATTCTGCTGGACTATAGCCCATGGTTTCAAAATGCAATTTTTTCTCAAATTCGCAAATTACGATTTCTAGGATATTGACAGTCACAAGCATCACGAAATGAACACAAATTTGAAAATTTAGCTCTGAGAACCTTATATTGACAAAAATACAGAAATATGAAACCCGAGGCTTTTTTGCTTAATTCTGCTGGACTATAGCCCATGGTTTCAAAATGCACTTTTTTCCGGAATTCGCAAATTACGATTTCTATCACCCTTATAATAAAAAGCATCCGTAATTGAACACAAATTTGAAAATTTAGCTCTGAGAACCTTATATTGACAAAAATACAGAAATATGAAACCCGAGGCTTTTTTGCTTAATTCTGCTGGACTATAGCCCATGGTTTCAAAATGCACTTTTTTCCGGAATTCGCAAATTACGATTTCTATCACCCTTATAATAAAAAGCATCCGTAATTGAACACAAATTTGAAAATTTAGCTCTGAGAACCTTATATTGACAAAAATACAGAAATATGAAACCCGAGGCTTTTTTGCTTAATTCTGCTGGACTATAGCCCATGGTTTCAAAATGCACTTTTTTCCGGAATTCGAAAATTACGATTTCTATCACCCTTATAATAAAAAGCATCCGTAATTGAACACAAATTTGAAAATTTAGCTCTGAGAACCTTATATTGACAAAAATACAGAAATATGAAACCCGAGGCTTTTTTGCTTAATTCTGCTGGACTATAGGCCATGGTTTCAAAATGCACTTTTTTCTCAAATTCGCAAATTACGATTTCTATGATATTGACAGTCACAAGCATCACGAAATGAACACAAATTTGAAAATTTAGCTCTGAGAACCTTATATTGACAAAAATACAGAAATATGAAACCCGAGGCTTTTTTGCTTAATTCTGCTGGACTATAGCCCATGGTTTCAAAATGCACTTTTTTCCGGAATTCGCAAATTACGATTTCTATCACCCTTATAATAAAAAGCATCCGTAATTGAACACAAATTTGAAAATTTAGCTCTGAGAACCTTATATTGACAAAAATACAGAAATATGAAACCCGAGGCTTTTTTGCTTAATTCTGCTGGACTATAGCCCATGGTTTCAAAATGCACTTTTTTCCGGAATTCGCAAATTACGATTTCTATCACCCTTATAATAAAAAGCATCCGTAATTGAACACAAATTTGAAAATTTAGCTCTGAGAACCTTATATTGACAAAAATACAGAAATATGAAACCCGAGGCTTTTTTGCTTAATTCTGCTGGACTATAGCCCATGGTTTCAAAATGCAATTTTTTCTCAAATTCGCAAATTACGATTTCTAGGATATTGAGTCACAAGCATCACGAAATGAACACAAATTTGAAAATTTAGCTCTGAGAACCTTATATTGACAAAAATACAGAAATATGAAACCCGAGGCTTTTTTGCTTAATTCTGCTGGACTATAGCCCATGGTTTCAAAATGCACTTTTTTCCGGAATTCGCAAGTTACGATTTCTATCACCCTTATAATAAAAAGCATCTGTAATTGAACACAAATTTGAAAATTTAGCTCTGAGAACCTTATATTGACAAAAATACAGAAATATGAAACCCGAGGCTTTTTTGCTTAATTCTGCTGGACTATTGCCCATGGTTTCAAAATGCACTTTTTTCTCAAATTCGCAAATTACGATTTCTATGATATTGACAGTCACAAGCATCACGAAATGAACACAAATTTGAAAATTTAGCTCTGAGAACCTTATATTGACAAAAATACAGAAATATGAAACCCGAGGCTTTTTTGCTTAATTCTGCTGGACTATAGCCCATGGTTTCAAAATGCACTTTTTTCCGGAATTCGCAAATTACGATTTCTATCACCCTTATAATAAAAAGCATCCGTAACTGAACACAAATTTGAAAATTTAGCTCTGAGAACCTTATATTGACAAAAATACAGAAATATGAAACCCGAGGCTTTTTTGCTTAATTCTGCTGGACTATAGCCCATGGTTTCAAAATGCACTTTTTTCTCAAATTCGCACATTACGATTTCTATGATATTGACAGTCACAAGCATCACGAAATGAACACAAATTTGAAAATTTAGCTCTGAGAACCTTACATTGACAAAAATACAGAAATATGAAACCCGAGGCTTTTTTGCTTAATTCTGCTGGACTATAGCCCATGGTTTCAAAATGCACTTTTTTCCGGAATTCGCAAATTACGATTTCTATCACCCTTATAATAAAAAGCATCCGTAATTGAACACAAATTTGAAAATTTAGCTCTGAGAACCTTATATTGACCTCTATCACCCTTATAATAAAAAGCATCCGTAATTGAACACAAATTTGAAAATTTAGCTCTGAGAACCTTATATTGACAAAAATACAGAAATATGAAACCCGAGGCTTTTTTGCTTAATTCTGCTGGACTATAGCCCATGGTTTCAAAATGCAATTTTTTCTCAAATTCGCAAATTACGATTTCTAGGATATTGACAGTCACAAGCATCACGAAATGAACACAAATTTGAAAATTTAGCTCTGAGAACCTTATATTGACAAAAATACAGAAATATGAAACCCGAGGCTTTTTTGCTTAATTCTGCTGGACTATAGCCCATGGTTTCAAAATGCACTTTTTTCTCAAATTCGCAAATTACGATTTCTATGATATTGACAGTCACAAGCATCACGAAATGAACACAAATTTGAAAATTTAGCTCTGAGAACCTTATATTGACAAAAATACAGAAATATGAAACCCGAGGCTTTTTTGCTTATTTTTGCTGGACTATAGCCCATGGTTTCAAAATGCACTTTTTCTCAAATTCGCACATTACGATTTCTATGATATTGACAGTCACAAGCATCACGAAATGAACACAAATTTGAAAATTTAGCTCTGAGAACCTTATATTGACAAAAATACAGAAATATGAAACCCGAGGCTTTTTTGCTTATTTTTGCTGGACTATAGCCCATGGTTTCAAAATGCACTTTTTTCTCAAATTCGCAAATTACGTTTTCTATGATATTGACAGTCACAAGCATCACGAAATGAACACAAATTTTAAAATTTAGCTCTGAGAACCTTATATTGACAAAAATACAGAAATATGAAACCCGAGGCTTTTTTGCTTAATTCTGCTGGACTATAGCCCATGGTTTCAAAATGCACTTTTTTCTCAAATTCGCAAATTACGATTTCTGTGATATTGACAGGCACAAGCATCACGAAATGAACACAAATTTGAAAATTTAGCTCTGAGAACCTTATATTGACAAAAATACAGAAATATGAAACCCGAGGCTTTTTTGCTTAATTCTGCTGGACTATAGCCCATGGTTTCAAAATGCACTTTTTTCTCAAATTCGCAAATTACGATTTCTGTGATATTGACAGTCACAAGCATCACGAAATGAACACAAATTTGAAAATTTAGCTCTGAGAACCTTATATTGACAAAAATACAGAAATATGAAACCCGAGGCTTTTTTGCTTAATTCTGCTGGACTATAGCCCATGGTTTCAAAATGCACTTTTTTCCGGAATTCGCAAATTACGATTTCTATCACCCTTATAATAAAAAGCATCCGTAATTGAACACAAATTTGAAAATTTAGCTCTGAGAACCTTATATTGACAAAAATACAGAAATATGAAACCCGAGGCTTTTTTGCTTAATTCTGCTGGACTATAGCCCATGGTTTCAAAATGCACTTTTTTCTCAAATTCGCAAATTACGATTTCTATGATATTGACAGTCACAAGCATCACGAAATGAACACAAATTTGAAAATTTAGCTCTGAGAACCTTATATTGACAAAAATACAGAAATATGAAACCCGAGGCTTTTTTGCTTAATTCTGCTGGACTATAGCCCATGGTTTCAAAATGCACTTTTTCTCAAATTCGCAAATTACGATTTCTGTGATATTGACAGTCACAAGCATCACGAAATGAACACAAATTTGAAAATTTAGCTCTGAGAACCTTATATTGACAAAAATACAGAAATATGAAACCCGAGGCTTTTTTGCTTAATTCTGCTGGACTATAGCCCATGGTTTCAAAATGCACTTTTTTCTCAAATTCGCACATTACGATTTCTATGATATTGACAGTCACAAGCATCACGAAATGAACACAAATTTGAAAATTTAGCTCTGAGAACCTTATATTGACAAAAATACAGAAATATGAAACCCGAGGCTTTTTTGCTTATTTTTGCTGGACTATAGCCCATGGTTTCAAAATGCACTTTTTTCTCAAATTCGCAAATTACGTTTTCTATGATATTGACAGTCACAAGCATCACGAAATGAACACAAATTTTAAAATTTAGCTCTGAGAACCTTATATTGACAAAAATACAGAAATATGAAACCCGAGGCTTTTTTGCTTAATTCTGCTGGACTATAGCCCATGGTTTCAAAATGCACTTTTTTCTCAAATTCGCAAATTACGATTTCTGTGATATTGACAGGCACAAGCATCACGAAATGAACACAAATTTGAAAATTTAGCTCTGAGAACCTTATATTGACAAAAATACAGAAATATGAAACCCGAGGCTTTTTTGCTTAATTCTGCTGGACTATAGCCCATGGTTTCAAAATGCACTTTTTTCTCAAATTCGCAAATTACGATTTCTATGATATTGACAGTCACAAGCATCACGAAATGAACACAAATTTGAAAATTTAGCTCTGAGAACCTTATATTGACAAAAATACAGAAATATGAAACCCGAGGCTTTTTTGCTTAATTCTGCTGGACTATAGCCCATGGTTTCAAAATGCTCTTTTTTCCGGAATTCGCAAATTACGATTTCTATCACCCTTATAATAAAAAGCATCCGTAATTGAACACAAATTTGAAAATTTAGCTCTGAGAACCTTATATTGACAAAAATACAGAAATATGAGATCCGAGGCTTTTTTGCTTAATTCTGCTGGACTATAGCCCATGGTTTCAAAATGCACTTTTTTCTCAAATGCGCAAATTACGATTTCTATGATATTGACAGTCACAAGCATCACGAAATGAACACAAATTTGAAAATTTAGCTCTGAGAACCTTATATTGACAAAAATACAGAAATATGAAACCCGAGGCTTTTTTGCTTAATTCTGCTGGACTATAGCCCATGGTTTCAAAATGCACTTTTTTCTCAAATTCGCAAATAACGATTTCTATCACCCTTATAATAAAAAGCATCCGTAATTGAACACAAATTTGAAAATTTAGCTCTGAGAACCTTATATTGACAAAAATACAGAAATATGAAACCCGAGGCTTTTTTGCTTAATTCTGCTGGACTATAGCCCATGGTTTCAAAATGCACTTTTTTCTCAAATTCGCAAATAACGATTTCTATGATATTGACAGTCACAAGCATCACGAAATGAACACAAATTTGAAAATTTAGCTCTGAGAACCTCATATTGACAAAAATACAGAAATATGAAACCCGAGGCTTTTTTTGCTTAATTCTGCTGGACTATAGCCCATGGTTTCAAAATGCACTTTTTTCTCAAATTCGCAAATTACGATTTCTATGATATTGACAGTCACAAGCATCACGAAATGAACACAAATTTGAAAATTTAGCTCTGAGAACCTTATATTGACAAAAATACAGAAATATGAAACCCGAGGCTTTTTTGCTTAATTCTGCTGGACTATAGCCCATGGTTTCAAAATGCACTTTTTTCTCAAATTCGCAAATAACGATTTCTATCACCCTTATAATAAAAAGCATCCGTAATTGAACACAAATTTGAAAATTTAGCTCTGAGAACCTTATATTGACAAAAATACAGAAATATGAAACCCGAGGCTTTTTTGCTTAATTCTGCTGGACTATAGCCCATGGTTTCAAAATGCACTTTTTTCTCAAATTCGCAAATAACGATTTCTATGATATTGACAGTCACAAGCATCACGAAATGAACACAAATTTGAAAATTTAGCTCTGAGAACCTTATATTGACAAAAATACAGAAATATGAAACCCGAGGCTTTTTTGCTTAATTCTGCTGGACTATAGCCCATGGTTTCAAAATGCACTTTTTTCTCAAATTCGCAAATTACGATTTCTATGATATTGACAGTCACAAGCATCACGAAATGAACACAAATTTGAAAATTTAGCTCTGAGAACCTTATATTGACAAAAATACAGAAATATGAAACCCGAGGCTTTTTTGCTTAATTCTGCTGGACTATAGCCCATGGTTTCAAAATGCACTTTTTTCTCAAATTCGCAAATTACGATTTCTATGATATTGACAGTCACAAGCATCACGAAATGAACACAAATTTGAAAATTTAGCTCTGAGAACCTTATATTGACAAAAATACAGAAATATGAAACCCGAGGCTTTTTTGCTTAATTCTGCTGGACTATAGCCCATGGTTTCAAAATGCACTTTTTTCTCAAATTCGCAAATTACGATTTCTATGATATTGACAGTCACAAGCATCACGAAATGAACACAAATTTGAAAATTTAGCTCTGAGAACCTTATATTGACAAAAATACAGAAATATGAAACCCGAGGCTTTTTTGCTTAATTCTGCTGGACTATAGCCCATGGTTTCAAAATGCACTTTTTTCTCAAATTCGCAAATTACGATTTCTATGATATTGACAGTCACAAGCATCACGAAATGAACACAAATTTGAAAATTTAGCTCTGAGAACCTTATATTGACAAAAATACAGAAATATGAAACCCGAGGCTTTTTTGCTTAATTCTGCTGGACTATAGCCCATGGTTTCAAAATGCACTTTTTTCTCAAATTCGCAAATAACGATTTCTATGATATTGACAGTCACAAGCATCACGAAATGAACACAAATTTGAAAATTTAGCTCTGAGAACCTTATATTGACAAAAATACAGAAATATGAAACCCGAGGCTTTTTTGCTTAATTCTGCTGGACTATAGCCCATGGTTTCAAAATGCACTTTTTTCTCAAATTCGCAAATTACGATTTCTATGATATTGACAGTCACAAGCATCACGAAATGAACACAAATTTGAAAATTTAGCTCTGAGAACCTTATATTGACAAAAATACAGAAATATGAAACCCGAGGCTTTTTTGCTTAATTCTGCTGGACTATAGCCCATGGTTTCAAAATGCACTTTTTTCCGGAATTCGCAAATTACGATTTCTATCACCCTTATAATAAAAAGCATCCGTAATTGAACACAAATTTGAAAATTTAGCTCTGAGAACCTTATATTGACAAAAATACAGAAATATGAAACCCGAGGCTTTTTTGCTTAATTCTGCTGGACTATAGCCCATGGTTTCAAAATGCACTTTTTTCTCAAATTCGCAAATAACGATTTCTATCACCCTTATAATAAAAAGCATCCGTAATTGAACACAAATTTGAAAATTTAGCTCTGAGAACCTTATATTGACAAAAATACAGAAATATGAAACCCGAGGCTTTTTTGCTTAATTCTGCTGGACTATAGCCCATGGTTTCAAAATGCACTTTTTTCTCAAATTCGCAAATAACGATTTCTATGATATTGACAGTCACAAGCATCACGAAATGAACACAAATTTGAAAATTTAGCTCTGAGAACCTTATATTGACAAAAATACAGAAATATGAAACCCGAGGCTTTTTTGCTTAATTCTGCTGGACTATAGCCCATGTTTTCAAAATGCACTTTTTTCTCAAATTCGCAAATAACGATTTCTATGATATTGACAGTCACAAGCATCACGAAATGAACACAAATTTGAAAATTTAGCTCTGAGAACCTTATATTGACAAAAATACAGAAATATGAAACCCGAGGCTTTTTTGCTTAATTCTGCTGGACTATAGCCCATGGTTTCAAAATGCACTTTTTTCTCAAATTCGCAAATTACGATTTCTATGATATTGACAGTCAGAAGCATCACGAAATGAACACAAATTTGAAAATTTAGCTCTGAGAACCTTATATTGACAAAAATACAGAAATATGAAACCCGAGGCTTTTTTGCTTAATTCTGCTGGACTATAGCCCATGGTTTCAAAATGCACTTTTTTCTCAAATTCGCAAATTACGATTTCTATGATATTGACAGTCAGAAGCATCACGAAATGAACACAAATTTGAAAATTTAGCTCTGAGAACCTTATATTGACAAAAATACAGAAATATGAAACCCGAGGCTTTTTTGCTTAATTCTGCTGGACTATAGCCCATGGTTTCAAAATGCACTTTTTTCCGGAATTCGCAAATTACGATTTCTATGATATTGACAGTCAGAAGCATCACGAAATGAACACAAATTTGAAAATTTAGCTCTGAGAACCTTATATTGACAAAAATACAGAAATATGAAACCCGAGGCTTTTTTGCTTAATTCTGCTGGACTATAGCCCATGGTTTCAAAATGCACTTTTTTCTCAAATTCGCAAATAACGATTTCTATATGATATTGACAGTCACAAGCATCACGAAATGAACACAAATTTGAAAATTTAGCTCTGAGAACCTTATATTGACAAAAATACAGAAATATGAAACCCGAGGCTTTTTTGCTTAATTCTGCTGGACTATAGCCCATGGTTTCAAAATGCACTTTTTTCCGGAATTCGCAAATTACGATTTCTATCACCCTTATAATAAAAAGCATCCGTAATTGAACACAAATTTGAAAATTTAGCTCTGAGAACCTTATATTGACAAAAATACAGAAATATGAAACCCGAGGCTTTTTTGCTTAATTCTGCTGGACTATAGCCCGTGGTTTCAAAATGCACTTTTTTTCTCAAATTCGCAAATTACGATTTCTATCACCCTTATAATAAAAAGCATCCGTAATTGAACACAAATTTGAAAATTTAGCTCTGAGAACCTTATATTGACAAAAATACAGAAATATGAAACCCGAGGATTTTTTGCTTAATTCTGCTGGACTATAGCCCATGGTTTCAAAATGCACTTTTTTCCGGAATTCACAAATTACGATTTCTATCACCCTTATAATAAAAAGCATCCGTAATTGAACACAAATTTGAAAATTTAGCTCTGAGAACCTTATATTGACAAAAATACACTAAAAAGGAAACCCGAGGCTTTTTTGCTTAATTCTGCTGGACTATAGCCCATGGTTTCAAAATGCACTTTTTTCCGGAATTCACAAATTACGATTTCTATCACCCTTATAATAAAAAGCATCCGTAATTGAACACAAATTTGAAAATTTAGCTCTGAGAACCTTATATTGACAAAAATACACTAAAAAGGAAACCCGAGGATTTTTTGCTTAATTCTGCTGGACTATAGCCCATGGTTTCAAAATGCACTTTTTTCCAGAATTCACAAATTACGATTTCTATCACCCTTATAATAAAAAGCATCCGTAATTGAACACAAATTTGAAAATTTAGCTCTGAGAACCTTATATTGACAAAAATACACTAAAAAGGAAACCCGAGGCTTTTTTGCTTAATTCTGCTGGACCATAGCCCATGGTTTCGAAATGCACTTTTTTCCGGAATTCGCAAATTATGATTTCTATCACCCTTATAATAAAAAGCATCCGTAATTGAACACAAATTTGAAAATTTAGCTCTGAGAACCTTATATTGACAAAAATACAGAAATATGAAACCCGAGGCTTTTTTGCTTAATTCTGCTGGACTATAGCCCATGGTTTCAAAATGCACTTTTTTCCGGAATTCGCAAATTACGATTTCTATCACCCTTATAATAAAAAGCATCCGTAATTGAACACAAATTTGAAAATTTAGCTCTGAGAACCTTATATTGACAAAAATACAGAAATATGAAACCCGAGGCTTTTTTGCTTAATTCTGCTGGACTATAGCCCATGGTTTCGAAATGCACTTTTTTCCGGAATTCGCAAATTATGATTTCTATCACCCTTATAATAAAAAGCATCCGTAATTGAACACAAATTTGAAAATTTAGCTCTGAGAACCTTATATTGACAAAAATACAGAAATATGAAACCCGAGGCTTTTTTGCTTAATTCTGCTGGACTATAGCCCATGGTTTCAAAATGCACTTTTTTCTCAAATTCGCAAATTACGATTTCTATGATATTGACAGTCACAAGCATCACGAAATGAACACAAATTTGAAAATTTAGCTCTGAGAACCTTATATTGACAAAAATACAAAAAAATGAAACCCGAGGCTTTTTTGCTTAATTCTGCTGGACTATAGCCCATGGTTTCAAAATGCACTTTTTTCTCAAATTCGCAAATTACGATTTCTATGATATTGACAGTCACAAGCATCACGAAATGAACACAAATTTGAAAATTTAGCTCTGAGAACCTTATATTGACAAAAATACAGAAATATGAAACCCGAGGCTTTTTTGCTTAATTCTGCTGGACTATAGCCCATGGTTTCAAAATGCACTTTTTTCTCAAATTCGCAAATTACGATTTCTATGATATTGACAGTCACAAGCATCACGAAATGAACACAAATTTGAAAATTTAGCTCTGAGAACCTTATATTGACAAAAATACACTAAAAAGGAAACCCGAGGCTTTTTTGCTTAATTCTGCTGGACTATAGCCCATGGTTTCAAAATGCACTTTTTTCCGGAATTCGCAAATTACGATTTCTATCACCCTTATAATAAAAAGCATCCGTAATTGAACACAAATTTGAAAATTTAGCTCTGAGAACCTTATATTGACAAAAATACACTAAAAAGGAAACCCGAGGCTTTTTTGCTTAATTCTGCTGGACTATAGCCCATGGTTTCAAAATGCACTTTTTTCCGGAATTCGCAAATTACGATTTCTATCACCCTTATAATAAAAACCATCCGTAATTGAACACAAATTTGAAAATTTAGCTCTGAGAACCTTATATTGACAAAAATACAGAAATATGAAACCCGAGGCTTTTTTGCTTAATTCTGCTGGACTATAGCCCATGGTTTCAAAATGCACTTTTTTCCGGAATTCGCAAATTACGATTTCTATCACCCTTATAATAAAAAGCATCCGTAATTGAACACAAATTTGAAAATTTAGCTCTGAGAACCTTATATTGACAAAAATACACTAAAAAGGAAACCCGAGGATTTTTTGCTTAATTCTGCTGGACTATAGCCCATGGTTTCAAAATGCACTTTTTTCCGGAATTCGCAAATTACGATTTCTATCACCCTTATAATAAAAAGCATCCGTAATTGAACACAAATTTGAAAATTTAGCTCTGAGAACCTTATATTGACAAAAATACAGAAATATGAAACCCGAGGCTTTTTTGCTTAATTCTGCTGGACTATAGCCCATGGTTTCAAAATGCACTTTTTTCCGGAATACGCAAATTACGATTTCTATCACCCTTATAATAAAAAGCATCCGTAATTGAACACAAATTTGAAAATTTAGCTCTGAGAACCTTATATTGACAAAAATACACTAAAAAGGAAACCCGAGGATTTTTTGCTTAATTCTGCTGGACTATAGCCCATGGTTTCAAAATGCACTTTTTTCTCAAATTCGCAAATTACGATTTCTATGATATTGACAGTCACAAGCATCACGAAATGAACACAAATTTGAAAATTTAGCTCTGAGAACCTTATATTGACAAAAATACAAAAAAATGAAACCCGAGGCTTTTTTGCTTAATTCTGCTGGACTATAGCCCATGGTTTCAAAATGCACTTTTTTCTCAAATTCGCAAATTACGATTTCTATGATATTGACAGTCACAAGCATCACGAAATGAACACAAATTTGAAAATTTAGCTCTGAGAACCTTATATTGACAAAAATACACTAAAAAGGAAACCCGAGGCTTTTTTGCTTAATTCTGCTGGACTATAGCCCATGGTTTCAAAATGCACTTTTTTCCGGAATTCGCAAATTACGATTTCTATCACCCTTATAATAAAAAGCATCCGTAATTGAACACAAATTTGAAAATTTAACTCTGAGAACCTTATATTGACAAAAATACACTAAAAAGGAAACCCGAGGCTTTTTTGCTTAATTCTGCTGGACTATAGCCCATGGTTTCAAAATGCACTTTTTTCCGGAATTCACAAATTACGATTTCTATCACCCTTATAATAAAAAGCATCCGTAATTGAACACAAATTTGAAAATTTAGCTCTGAGAACCTTATATTGACAAAAATACACTAAAAAGGAAACCCGAGGATTTTTTGCTTAATTCTGCTGGACTATAGCCCATGGTTTCAAAATGCACTTTTTTCCGGAATTCGCAAATTACGATTTCTATCACCCTTATAATAAAAACCATCCGTAATTGAACACAAATTTGAAAATTTAGCTCTGAGAACCTTATATTGACAAAAATACAGAAATATGAAACCCGAGGCTTTTTTGCTTAATTCTGCTGGACTATAGCCCATGGTTTCAAAATGCACTTTTTTCTCAAATTCGCAAATTACGATTTCTATGATATTGACAGTCACAAGCATCACGAAATGAACACAAATTTGAAAATTTAGCTCTGAGAACCTTATATTGACAAAAATACAAAAAAATGAAATCCGAGGCTTTTTTGCTTAATTCTGCTGGACTATAGCCCGTGGTTTCAAAATGCACTTTTTTCCGGAATTCGCAAATTACGATTTCTATCACCCTTATAATAAAAAGCATCCGTAATTGAACCTAAATTTGAAAATTTAGCTCTGAGAACCTTATATTGACAAAAATACAGAAATATGAAACCCGAGGCTTTTTTGCTTAATTCTGCTGGACTATAGCCCATGGTTTCAAAATGCACTTTTTTCCGGAATTCGCAAATTACGATTTCTATCACCCTTATAATAAAAAGCATCCGTAATTGAACACAAATTTGAAAATTTAGCTCTGAGAACCTTATATTGACAAAAATACACTAAAAAGGAAACCCGAGGCTTTTTTGCTTAATTCTGCTGGACTATAGCCCATGGTTTCAAAATGCACTTTTTTCCGGAATTCGCAAATTACGATTTCTATCACCCTTATAATAAAAAGCATCCGTAATTGAACACAAATTTGAAAATTTAGCTCTGAGAACCTTATATTGACAAAAATACACTAAAAAGGAAACCCGAGGATTTTTTGCTTAATTCTGCTGGACTATAGCCCATGGTTTCAAAATGCACTTTTTTCCGGAATTCGCAAATTACGATTTCTATCACCCTTATAATAAAAAGCATCCGTAATTGAACACAAATTTGAAAATTTAGCTCTGAGAACCTTATATTGACAAAAATACAGAAATATGAAACCCGAGGCTTTTTTGCTTAATTCTGCTGGACTATAGCCCATGGTTTCAAAATGCACTTTTTTCTCAAATTCGCAAATTATGATTTCTATGATATTGACAGTCACAAGCATCACGAAATGAACACAAATTTGAAAATTTAGCTCTGAGAACCTTATATTGACAAAAATACAGAAATATGAAACCCGAGGCTTTTTTGCTTAATTCTGCTGGACTATAGCCCATGGTTTCAAAATGCACTTTTTTCCGGAATTCGCAAATTACGATTTCTATCACCCTTATAATAAAAAGCATCCGTAATTGAACACAAATTTGAAAATTTAGCTCTGAGAACCTTATATTGACAAAAATACACTAAAAAGGAAACCCGAGGCTTTTTTGCTTAATTCTGCTGGACTATAGCCCATGGTTTCAAAATGCACTTTTTTCCGGAATTCACAAATTACGATTTCTATCACCCTTATAATAAAAAGCATCCGTAATTGAACACAAATTTGAAAATTTAGCTCTGAGAACCTTATATTGACAAAAATACACTAAAAAGGAAACCCGAGGATTTTTTGCTTAATTCTGCTGGACTATAGCCCATGGTTTCAAAATGCACTTTTTTCCGGAATTCGCAAATTACGATTTCTATCACCCTTATAATAAAAAGCATCCGTAATTGAACACAAATTTGAAAATTTAGCTCTGAGAACCTTATATTGACAAAAATACAGAAATATGAAACCCGAGGCTTTTTTGCTTAATTCTGCTGGACTATAGCCCGTGGTTTCAAAATGCACTTTTTTCCGGAATTCGCAAATTACGATTTCTATCACCCTTATAATAAAAAGCATCCGTAATTGAACCCAAATTTGAAAATTTAGCTCTGAGAACCTTATATTGACAAAAATACAGAAATATGAAACCCGAGGATTTTTTGCTTAATTCTGCTGGACTATAGCCCATGGTTTCAAAATGCACTTTTTTCTCAAATTCGCAAATTACGATTTCTATGATATTGACAGTCACAAGCATCACGAAATGAACACAAATTTGAAAATTTAGCTCTGAGAACCTTATATTGACAAAAATACAGAAATATGAAACCCGAGGCTTTTTTGCTTAATTCTGCTGGACTATAGCCCATGGTTTCAAAATGCACTTTTTTCCGGAATTCGCAAATTACGATTTCTATCACCCTTATAATAAAAAGCATCCGTAATTGAACACAAATTTGAAAATTTAGCTCTGAGAACCTTATATTGACAAAAATACACTAAAAAGGAAACCCGAGGCTTTTTTGCTTAATTCTGCTGGACTATAGCCCATGGTTTCAAAATGCACTTTTTTCCGGAATTCACAAATTACGATTTCTATCACCCTTATAATAAAAAGCATCCGTAATTGAACACAAATTTGAAAATTTAGCTCTGAGAACCTTATATTGACAAAAATACACTAAAAAGGAAACCCGAGGATTTTTTGCTTAATTCTGCTGGACTATAGCCCATGGTTTCAAAATGCACTTTTTTCCGGAATTCGCAAATTACGATTTCTATCACCCTTATAATAAAAAGCATCCGTAATTGAACACAAATTTGAAAATTTAGCTCTGAGAACCTTATATTGACAAAAATACACTAAAAAGGAAACCCGAGGCTTTTTTGCTTAATTCTGCTGGACTATAGCCCATGGTTTCAAAATGCACTTTTTTCCGGAATTCACAAATTACGATTTCTATCACCCTTATAATAAAAAGCATCCGTAATTGAACACAAATTTGAAAATTTAGCTCTGAGAACCTTATATTGACAAAAATACAGAAATATGAAACCCGAGGCTTTTTTGCTTAATTCTGCTGGACTATAGCCCATGGTTTCAAAATGCACTTTTTTCTCAAATTCGCAAATTATGATTTCTATGATATTGACAGTCACAAGCATCACGAAATGAACACAAATTTGAAAATTTAGCTCTGAGAACCTTATATTGACAAAAATACAAAAAAATGAAATCCGAGGCTTTTTTGCTTAATTCTGCTGGACTATAGCCCGTGGTTTCAAAATGCACTTTTTTCCGGAATTCGCAAATTACGATTTCTATCACCCTTATAATAAAAAGCATCCGTAATTGAACACAAATTTGAAAATTTAGCTCTGAGAACCTTATATTGACAAAAATACAGAAATATGAAACCCGAGGCTTTTTTGCTTAATTCTGCTGGACTATAGCCCATGGTTTCAAAATGCACTTTTTTCTCAAATTCGCAAATTATGATTTCTATGATATTGACAGTCACAAGCATCACGAAATGAACACAAATTTGAAAATTTAGCTCTGAGAACCTTATATTGACAAAAATACACTAAAAAGGAAACCCGAGGATTTTTTGCTTAATTCTGCTGGACTATAGCCCATGGTTTCAAAATGCACTTTTTTCCGGAATTCGCAAATTACGATTTCTATCACCCTTATAATAAAAAGCATCCGTAATTGAACACAAATTTGAAAATTTAGCTCTGAGAACCTTATATTGACAAAAATACAGAAATATGAAACCCGAGGCTTTTTTGCTTAATTCTGCTGGACTATAGCCCATGGTTTCAAAATGCACTTTTTTCTCAAATTCGCAAATAACGATTTCTATGATATTGACAGTCACAAGCATCACGAAATGAACACAAATTTGAAAATTTAGCTCTGAGAACCTTATATTGACAAAAATACAAAAAAATGAAATCCGAGGCTTTTTTGCTTAATTCTGCTGGACTATAGCCCGTGGTTTCAAAATGCACTTTTTTCTCAAATTCGCAAATAACGATTTCTATGATATTGACAGTCACAAGCATCACGAAATGAACACAAATTTGAAAATTTAGCTCTGAGAACCTTATATTGACAAAAATACAAAAAAATGAAATCCGAGGCTTTTTTGCTTAATTCTGCTGGACTATAGCCCATGGTTTCAAAATGCACTTTTTTCTCAAATTCGCAAATTACGATTTCTATGATATTGACAGTCACAAGCATCACGAAATGAACACAAATTTGAAAATTTAGCTCTGAGAACCTTATATTGACAAAAATACAGAAATATGAAACCCGAGGCTTTTTTGCTTAATTCTGCTGGACTATAGCCCATGGTTTCAAAATGCACTTTTTTCTCAAATTCGCAAATAACGATTTCTATGATATTGACAGTCACAAGCATCACGAAATGAACACAAATTTGAAAATTTAGCTCTGAGAACCTTATATTGACAAAAATACAAAAAAATGAAATCCGAGGCTTTTTTGCTTAATTCTGCTGGACTATAGCCCGTGGTTTCAAAATGCACTTTTTTCTCAAATTCGCAAATAACGATTTCTATGATATTGACAGTCACAAGCATCACGAAATGAACACAAATTTGAAAATTTAGCTCTGAGAACCTTATATTGACAAAAATACAAAAAAATGAAACCCGAGGCTTTTTTGCTTAATTCTGCTGGACTATAGCCCATGGTTTCAAAATGCACTTTTTTCTCAAATTCGCAAATAACGATTTCTATGATATTGACAGTCACAAGCATCACGAAATGAACACAAATTTGAAAATTTAGCTCTGAGAACCTTATATTGACAAAAATACAAAAAAATGAAATCCGAGGCTTTTTTGCTTAATTCTGCTGGACTATAGCCCGTGGTTTCAAAATGCACTTTTTTCTCAAATTCGCAAATAACGATTTCTATGATATTGACAGTCACAAGCATCACGAAATGAACACAAATTTGAAAATTTAGCTCTGAGAACCTTATATTGACAAAAATACAAAAAAATGAAATCCGAGGCTTTTTTGCTTAATTCTGCTGGAGTATAGCCCGTGGTTTCAAAATGCACTTTTTTCCGGAATTCGCAAATTACGATTTCTATCACCCTTATAATAAAAAGCATCCGTAATTGAACACAAATTTGAAAATTTAGCTCTGAGAACCTTATATTGACATAAATACAAAAAAATGAAATCCGAGGCTTTTTTGCTTAATTCTGCTGGAGTATAGCCCGTGGTTTCAAAATGCACTTTTTTCCGGAATTCGCAAATTACGATTTCTATCACCCTTATAATAAAAAGCATCCGTAATTGAACACAAATTTGAAAATTTAGCTCTGAGAACCTTATATTGACATAAATACAAAAAAATGAAATCCGAGGCTTTTTTGCTTAATTCTGCTGGACTATAGCCCATGGTTTCAAAATGCACTTTTTTCTCAAATTCGCAAATAACGATTTCTATGATATTGACAGTCACAAGCATCACGAAATGAACACAAATTTGAAAATTTAGCTCTGAGAACCTTATATTGACAAAAATACAAAAAAATGAAATCCGAGGCTTTTTTGCTTAATTCTGCTGGAGTATAGCCCGTGGTTTCAAAATGCACTTTTTTCCGGAATTCGCAAATTACGATTTCTATCACCCTTATAATAAAAAGCATCCGTAATTGAACACAAATTTGAAAATTTAGCTCTGAGAACCTTATATTGACATAAATACAAAAAAATGAAATCCGAGGCTTTTTTGCTTAATTCTGCTGGACTATAGCCCATGGTTTCAAAATGCACTTTTTTCTCAAATTCGCAAATAACGATTTCTATGATATTGACAGTCACAAGCATCACGAAATGAACACAAATTTGAAAATTTAGCTCTGAGAACCTTATATTGACAAAAATACAAAAAAATGAAATCCGAGGCTTTTTTGCTTAATTCTGCTGGAGTATAGCCCGTGGTTTCAAAATGCACTTTTTTCCGGAATTCGCAAATTACGATTTCTATCACCCTTATAATAAAAAGCATCCGTAATTGAACACAAATTTGAAAATTTAGCTCTGAGAACCTTATATTGACAAAAATACAGAAATATGAAACCCGAGGCTTTTTTGCTTAATTCTGCTGGACTATAGCCCATGGTTTCAAAATGCACTTTTTTCCGGAATTCGCAAATTACGATTTCTATCACCCTTATAATAAAAAGCATCCGTAATTGAACACAAATTTGAAAATTTAGCTCTGGGAACCTTATATTGACAAAAATACAGAAATATGAAACCCGAGGCTTTTTTGCTTAATTCTGCTGGACTATAGCCCATGGTTTCAAAATGCACTTTTTTCTCAAATTCGCAAATTACGATTTCTATGATATTGACAGTCACAAGCATCACGAAATGAACACAAATTTGAAAATTTAGCTCTGAGAACCTTATATTGACAAAAATACACTAAAAAGGAAACCCGAGGCTTTTTTGCTTAATTCTGCTGGACTATAGCCCATGGTTTCAAAATGCACTTTTTTCCGGAATTCGCAAATTACGATTTCTATCACCCTTATAATAAAAAGCATCCGTAATTGAACACAAATTTGAAAATTTAGCTCTGGGAACCTTATATTGACAAAAATACAGAAATATGAAACCCGAGGCTTTTTTGCTTAATTCTGCTGGACTATAGCCCATGGTTTCAAAATGCACTTTTTTCTCAAATTCGCAAATTACGATTTCTATGATATTGACAGTCACAAGCATCACGAAATGAACACAAATTTGAAAATTTAGCTCTGAGAACCTTATATTGACAAAAATACACTAAAAAGGAAACCCGAGGCTTTTTTGCTTAATTCTGCTGGACTATAGCCCATGGTTTCAAAATGCACTTTTTTCCGGAATTCGCAAATTACGATTTCTATCACCCTTATAATAAAAAGCATCCGTAATTGAACACAAATTTGAAAATTTAGCTCTGGGAACCTTATATTGACAAAAATACAGAAATATGAAACCCGAGGCTTTTTTGCTTAATTCTGCTGGACTATAGCCCATGGTTTCAAAATGCACTTTTTTCTCAAATTCGCAAATTACGATTTCTATGATATTGACAGTCACAAGCATCACGAAATGAACACAAATTTGAAAATTTAGCTCTGAGAACCTTATATTGACAAAAATACACTAAAAAGGAAACCCGAGGCTTTTTTGCTTAATTCTGCTGGACTATAGCCCATGGTTTCAAAATGCACTTTTTTCCGGAATTCGCAAATTACGATTTCTATGATATTGACAGTCACAAGCATCACGAAATGAACACAAATTTGAAAATTTAGCTCTGAGAACCTTATATTGACAAAAATACACTAAAAAGGAAACCCGAGGCTTTTTTGCTTAATTCTGCTGGACTATAGCCCATGGTTTCAAAATGCACTTTTTTCCGGAATTCGCAAATTACGATTTCTATCACCCTTATAATAAAAAGCATCCGTAATTGAACACAAATTTGAAAATTTAGCTCTGGGAACCTTATATTGACAAAAATACAGAAATATGAAACCCGAGGCTTTTTTGCTTAATTCTGCTGGACTATAGCCCATGGTTTCAAAATGCACTTTTTTCTCAAATTCGCAAATTACGATTTCTATGATATTGACAGTCACAAGCATCACGAAATGAACACAAATTTGAAAATTTAGCTCTGAGAACCTTATATTGACAAAAATACACTAAAAAGGAAACCCGAGGCTTTTTTGCTTAATTCTGCTGGACTATAGCCCATGGTTTCAAAATGCACTTTTTTCCGGAATTCGCAAATTACGATTTCTATCACCCTTATAATAAAAAGCATCCGTAATTGAACACAAATTTGAAAATTTAGCTCTGGGAACCTTATATTGACAAAAATACAGAAATATGAAACCCGAGGCTTTTTTGCTTAATTCTGCTGGACTATAGCCCATGGTTTCAAAATGCACTTTTTTCTCAAATTCGCAAATTACGATTTCTATGATATTGACAGTCACAAGCATCACGAAATGAACACAAATTTGAAAATTTAGCTCTGAGAACCTTATATTGACAAAAATACACTAAAAAGGAAACCCGAGGCTTTTTTGCTTAATTCTGCTGGACTATAGCCCATGGTTTCAAAATGCACTTTTTTCCGGAATTCGCAAATTACGATTTCTATCACCCTTATAATAAAAAGCATCCGTAATTGAACACAAATTTGAAAATTTAGCTCTGGGAACCTTATATTGACAAAAATACAGAAATATGAAACCCGAGGCTTTTTTGCTTAATTCTGCTGGACTATAGCCCATGGTTTCAAAATGCACTTTTTTCTCAAATTCGCAAATTACGATTTCTATGATATTGACAGTCACAAGCATCACGAAATGAACACAAATTTGAAAATTTAGCTCTGAGAACCTTATATTGACAAAAATACACTAAAAAGGAAACCCGAGGCTTTTTTGCTTAATTCTGCTGGACTATAGCCCATGGTTTCAAAATGCACTTTTTTCCGGAATTCGCAAATTACGATTTCTATCACCCTTATAATAAAAAGCATCCGTAATTGAACACAAATTTGAAAATTTAGCTCTGGGAACCTTATATTGACAAAAATACAGAAATATGAAACCCGAGGCTTTTTTGCTTAATTCTGCTGGACTATAGCCCATGGTTTCAAAATGCACTTTTTTCTCAAATTCGCAAATTACGATTTCTATGATATTGACAGTCACAAGCATCACGAAATGAACACAAATTTGAAAATTTAGCTCTGAGAACCTTATATTGACAAAAATACACTAAAAAGGAAACCCGAGGCTTTTTTGCTTAATTCTGCTGGACTATAGCCCATGGTTTCAAAATGCACTTTTTTCCGGAATTCGCAAATTACGATTTCTATCACCCTTATAATAAAAAGCATCCGTAATTGAACACAAATTTGAAAATTTAGCTCTGGGAACCTTATATTGACAAAAATACAGAAATATGAAACCCGAGGCTTTTTTGCTTAATTCTGCTGGACTATAGCCCATGGTTTCAAAATGCACTTTTTTCTCAAATTCGCAAATTACGATTTCTATGATATTGACAGTCACAAGCATCACGAAATGAACACAAATTTGAAAATTTAGCTCTGAGAACCTTATATTGACAAAAATACACTAAAAAGGAAACCCGAGGCTTTTTTGCTTAATTCTGCTGGACTATAGCCCATGGTTTCAAAATGCACTTTTTTCCGGAATTCGCAAATTACGATTTCTATGATATTGACAGTCACAAGCATCACGAAATGAACACAAATTTGAAAATTTAGCTCTGAGAACCTTATATTGACAAAAATACAGAAATATGAAACCCGAGGCTTTTTTGCTTAATTCTGCTGGACTATAGCCCATGGTTTCAAAATGCACTTTTTTCTCAAATTCGCAAATTACGATTTCTATGATATTGACAGTCACAAGCATCACGAAATGAACACAAATTTGAAAATTTAGCTCTGAGAACCTTATATTGACAAAAATACAGAAATATGAAACCCGAGGCTTTTTTGCTTAATTCTGCTGGACTATAGCCCATGGTTTCAAAATGCACTTTTTTCTCAAATTCGCAAATTACGATTTCTATGATATTGACAGTCACAAGCATCACGAAATGAACACAAATTTGAAAATTTAGCTCTGAGAACCTTATATTGACAAAAATACAGAAATATGAAACCCGAGGCTTTTTTGCTTAATTCTGCTGGACTGCTCAAATTCGCAAATTACGATTTCTATGATATTGACAGTCACAAGCATCACGAAATGAACACAAATTTGAAAATTTAGCTCTGAGAACCTTATATTGACAAAAATACAGAAATATGAAACCCGAGGCTTTTTTGCTTAATTCTGCTGGACTATAGCCCATGGTTTCAAAATGCACTTTTTTCTCAAATTCGCAAATTACGATTTCTATGATATTGACAGTCACAAGCATCACGAAATGAACACAAATTTGAAAATTTAGCTCTGAGAACCTTATATTGACAAAAATACAGAAATATGAAACCCGAGGCTTTTTTGCTTAAATGCAAAATGCACTTTTTTCCGGAATACGCAAATTACGATTTCTATGATATTTACAGTCACAAGCATCACGAAATGAACACAAATTTGAAAATTTAGCTCTGAGAACCTTATATTGACAAAAATACAAAAATATGAAACCCGAGGCTTTTTTGCTTAATTCTGCTGGACTATAGCCCATGGTTTCAAAATGCACTTTTTTCTCAAATTCGCAAATTACGATTTCTATGATATTGACAGTCACAAGCATCACGAAATGAACACAAATTTGAAAATTTAGCTCTGAGAACCTTATATTGACAAAAATACAAAAATATGAAACCCGAGGCTTTTTTGCTTAATTCTGCTGGACTATAGCCCATGGTTTCAAAATGCACTTTTTTCTCAAATTCGCAAATTACGATTTCTATGATATTGACAGTCACAAGCATCACGAATGAACACAAATTTGAAAATTTAGCTCTGAGAACCTTATATTGACAAAAATACAGAAATATGAAACCCGAGGCTTTTTTGCTTAATTCTGCTGGACTATAGCCCATGGTTTCAAAATGCACTTTTTTCTCAAATTCGCAAATTACGATTTCTATGATATTGACAGTCACAAGCATCACGAAATGAACACAATTTGAAAATTTAGCTCTGAGAACCTTATATTGACAAAAATACAAAAATATGAAACCCGAGGGCTTTTTTGCTTAATTCTGCTGGACTATAGCCCATGGTTTCAAAAGGCACTTTTTTCTCAAATTCGCAAATTACGATTCTATGATATTGACAGTCACAAGCATCACGAAATGAACACAAATTTGAAAATTTAGCTCTGAGAACCTTATATTGACAAAAATACAAAAATATGAAACCCGAGGCTTTTTTGCTTAATTCTGCTGGACTATAGCCCATGGTTTCAAAATGCACTTTTTTCTCAAATTCGCAAATTACGATTTCTATGATATTGACAGTCACAAGCATCACGAAATGAACACAAATTTGAAAATTTAGCTCTGAGAACCTTATATTGACAAAAATACAGAAATATGAAACCCGAGGCTTTTTTGCTTAATTCTGCTGGACTATAGCCCATGGTTTCAAAATGCACTTTTTTCCGGAATTCGCAAATTACGATTTCTATCACCCTTATAATAAAAAGCATCCGTAATTGAACACAAATTTGAAAATTTACCTCTGAGAACCTTATATTGACAAAAATACAAAAATATGAAACCCGAGGCTTTTTTGCTTAATTCTGCTGGACTATAGCCCATGGTTTCAAAATGCACTTTTTTCTCAAATTCGCAAATTACGATTTCTATGATATTGACAGTCACAAGCATCAAGAAATGAACACAAATTTGAAAATTTAGCTCTGAGAACCTTATATTGACAAAAATACAAAAATATGAAACCCGAGGCTTTTTTGCTTAATTCTGCTGGACTATAGCCCATGGTTTCAAAATGCACTTTTTTCCGGAATTCGCAAATTACGATTTCTATCACCCTTATAATAAAAAGCATCCGTAATTGAACACAAATTTGAAAATTTACCTCTGAGAACCTTATATTGACAAAAATACAGAAATATGAAACCCGAGGCTTTTTTGCTTAATTCTGCTGGACTATAGCCCATGGTTTCAAAATGCACTTTTTTCCGGAATTCGCAAATTACGATTTCTATCACCCTTATAATAAAAAGCATCCGTAATTGAACACAAATTTGAAAATTTACCTCTGAGAACCTTATATTGACAAAAATACAAAAATATGAAACCCGAGGCTTTTTTGCTTAATTCTGCTGGACTATAGCCCATGGTTTCAAAATGCACTTTTTTCTCAAATTCGCAAATTACGATTTCTATGATATTGACAGTCACAAGCATCAAGAAATGAACACAAATTTGAAAATTTAGCTCTGAGAACCTTATATTGACAAAAATACAAAAATATGAAACCCGAGGCTTTTTTGCTTAATTCTGCTGGACTATAGCCCATGGTTTCAAAATGCACTTTTTTCTCAAATTCGCAAATTACGATTTCTATGATATTGACAGTCACAAGCATCAAGAAATGAACACAAATTTGAAAATTTAGCTCTGAGAACCTTATATTGACAAAAATACAAAAATATGAAACCCGAGGCTTTTTTGCTTAATTCTGCTGGACTATAGCCCATGGTTTCAAAATGCACTTTTTTCCGGAATTCGCAAATTACGATTTCTATCACCCTTATAATAAAAAGCATCCGTAATTGAACACAAATTTGAAAATTTACCTCTGAGAACCTTATATTGACAAAAATACAGAAATATGAAACCCGAGGCTTTTTTGCTTAATTCTGCTGGACTATAGCCCATGGTTTCAAAATGCACTTTTTTCCGGAATTCGCAAATTACGATTTCTATCACCCTTATAATAAAAAGCATCCGTAATTGAACACAAATTTGAAAATTTACCTCTGAGAACCTTATATTGACAAAAATACAGAAATATGAAACCCGAGGCTTTTTTGCTTAATTCTGCTGGACTATAGCCCATGGTTTCAAAATGCACTTTTTTCTCAAACTCGCAAATTACGATTTCTATGATATTGACAGTCACAAGCATCACGAAATGAACACAAATTTGAAAATTTAGCTCTGAGAACCTTATATTGACAAAAATACAGAAATATGAAACCCGAGGCTTTTTTGCTTAATTCTGCTGGACTATAGCCCATGGTTTCAAAATGCACTTTTTTCTCAAATTCGCAAATTACGATTTCTATGATATTGACAGTCACAAGCATCACGAAATGAACACAAATTTGAAAATTTAGCTCTGAGAACCTTATATTGACAAAAATACAAAAATATGAAACCCGAGGCTTTTTTGCTTAATTCTGCTGGACTATAGCCCATGGTTTCAAAATGCACTTTTTTCTCAAATTCGCAAATTACGATTTCTATGATATTGACAGTCACAAGCATCACGAAATGAACACAAATTTGAAAATTTAGCTCTGAGAACCTTATATTGACAAAAATACAGAAATATGAAACCCGAGGCTTTTTTGCTTAATTCTGCTGGACTATAGCCCATGGTTTCAAAATGCACTTTTTTCTCAAATTCGCAAATTACGATTTCTATGATATTGACAGTCACAAGCATCACGAAATGAACACAAATTTGAAAATTTAGCTCTGAGAACCTTATATTGACAAAAATACAGAAATATGAAACCCGAGGCTTTTTTGCTTAATTCTGCTGGACTATAGCCCATGGTTTCAAAATGCACTTTTTTCTCAAATTCGCAAATTACGATTTCTATGATATTGACAGTCACAAGCATCACGAAATGAACACAAATTTGAAAATTTAGCTCTGAGAACCTTATATTGACAAAAATACAAAAATATGAAACCCGAGGCTTTTTTGCTTAATTCTGCTGGACTATAGCCCATGGTTTCAAAATGCACTTTTTTCTCAAATTCGCAAATTACGATTTCTATGATATTGACAGTCACAAGCATCACGAAATGAACACAAATTTGAAAATTTAGCTCTGAGAACCTTATATTGACAAAAATACAAAAATATGAAACCCGAGGCTTTTTTGCTTAATTCTGCTGGACTATAGCCCATGGTTTCAAAATGCACTTTTTTCCGGAATTCGCAAATTACGATTTCTATCACCCTTATAATAAAAAGCATCCGTAATTGAACACAAATTTGAAAATTTACCTCTGAGAACCTTATATTGACAAAAATACAGAAATATGAAACCCGAGGCTTTTTTGCTTAATTCTGCTGGACTATAGCCCATGGTTTCAAAATGCACTTTTTTCCGGAATTCGCAAATTACGATTTCTATCACCCTTATAATAAAAAGCATCCGTAATTGAACACAAATTTGAAAATTTAGCTCTGAGAACCTTATATTGACAAAAATACAGAAATATGAAACCCGAGGCTTTTTTGCTTAATTCTGCTGGACTATAGCCCATGGTTTCAAAATGCACTTTTTTCTCAAATTCGCAAATTACGATTTCTATGATATTGACAGTCACAAGCATCACGAAATGAACACAAATTTGAAAATTTAGCTCTGAGAACCTTATATTGACAAAAATACAGAAATATGAAACCCGAGGCTTTTTTGCTTAATTCTGCTGGACTATAGCCCATGGTTTCAAAATGCACTTTTTTCTCAAATTCGCAAATTACGATTTCTATGATATTGACAGTCACAAGCATCACGAAATGAACACAAATTTGAAAATTTAGCTCTGAGAACCTTATATTGACAAAAATACAGAAATATGAAACCCGAGGCTTTTTTGCTTAATTCTGCTGGACTATAGCCCATGGTTTCAAATTTTGCAAATAACGATTTCTATTACCCTTATAATGACAAGCATCCGTAATTGAACACAAATTTGAAAACTTACCTCTGAAAACCTTTTATTGACAAAAATACAGAAATATGAAACCCGAGGCTTTTTTGCTTAATTCTGCTGGACTATAGCCCATGGTTTCAAAATGCACTTTTTTCTCAAATTCGCAAATTACGATTTCTATGATATTGACAGTCACAAGCATCACGAAATGAACACAAATTTGAAAATTTAGCTCTGAGAACCTTATATTGACAAAAATACAGAAATATGAAACCCGAGGCTTTTTTGCTTAATTCTGCTGGACTATAGCCCATGGTTTCAAAATGCACTTTTTTCTCAAACTCGCAAATTACGATTTCTATGATATTGACAGTCACAAGCATCACGAAATGAACACAAATTTGAAAATTTAGCTCTGAGAACCTTATATTGACAAAAATACAAAAATATGAAACCCGAGGCTTTTTTGCTTAATTCTGCTGGACTATAGCCCATGGTTTCAAAATGCACTTTTTTCTCAAATTCGCAAATTACGATTTCTATGATATTGACAGTCACAAGCATCACGAAATGAACACAAATTTGAAAATTTAGCTCTGAGAACCTTATATTGACAAAAATACAGAAATATGAAACCCGAGGCTTTTTTGCTTAATTCTGCTGGACTATAGCCCATGGTTTCAAAATGCACTTTTTTCTCAAATTCGCAAATTACGATTTCTATGATTTTGACAGTCACAAGCATCACGAAATGAACACAAATTTGAAAATTTAGCTCTGAGAACCTTATATTGACAAAAATACAGAAATATGAAACCCGAGGCTTTTTTGTTTAATTCTGCTGGACTATAGCCCATGGTTTCAAAATGCACTTTTTTCTCAAATTCGCAAATTACGATTTCTATGATATTGACAGTCACAAGCATCACGAAATGAACACAAATTTGAAAATTTAGCTCTGAGAACCTTATATTGACAAAAATACAGAAATATGAAACCCGAGGCTTTTTTGCTTAATTCTGCTGGACTATAGCCCATGGTTTCAAATTTTGCAAATAACGATTTCTATTACCCTTATAATGACAAGCATCCGTAATTGAACACAAATTTGAAAACTTACCTCTGAAAACCTTTTATTGACAAAAATACAGAAATATGAAACCCGAGGCTTTTTTGCTTAATTCTGCTGGACTATAGCCCATGGTTTCAAATTTTGCAAATAACGATTTCTATTACCCTTATAATGACAAGCATCCGTAATTGAACACAAATTTGAAAACTTACCTCTGAAAACCTTTTATTGACAAAAATACAGAAATATGAAACCCGAGGCTTTTTTGCTTAATTCTGCTGGACTATAGCCCATGGTTTCAAAATGCACTTTTTTCTCAAATTCGCAAATTACGATTTCTATGATATTGACAGTCACAAGCATCACGAAATGAACACAAATTTGAAAATTTAGCTCTGAGAACCTTATATTGACAAAAATACAAAAATATGAAACCCGAGGCTTTTTTGTTTAATTCTGCTGGACTATAGCCCATGGTTTCAAAATGCACTTTTTTCCGGAATTCGCAAATTACGATTTCTATCACCCTTATAATAAAAAGCATCCGTAATTGAACACAAATTTGAAAATTTACCTCTGAGAACCTTATATTGACAAAAATACAGAAATATGAAACCCGAGGCTTTTTTGCTTAATTCTGCTGGACTATAGCCCATGGTTTCAAAATGCACTTTTTTCTCAAACTCGCAAATTACGATTTCTATGATATTGACAGTCACAAGCATCACGAAATGAACACAAATTTGAAAATTTAGCTCTGAGAACCTTATATTGACAAAAATACAGAAATATGAAACCCGAGGCTTTTTTGCTTAATTCTGCTGGACTATAGCCCATGGTTTCAAATTTTGCAAATAACGATTTCTATTACCCTTATAATGACAAGCATCCGTAATTGAACACAAATTTGAAAACTTACCTCTGAAAACCTTTTATTGACAAAAATACAGAAATATGAAACCCGAGGCTTTTTTGCTTAATTCTGCTGGACTATAGCCCATGGTTTCAAAATGCACTTTTTTCTCAAATTCGCAAATTACGATTTCTATGATATTGACAGTCACAAGCATCACGAAATGAACACAAATTTGAAAATTTAGCTCTGAGAACCTTATATTGACAAAAATACAAAAATATGAAACCCGAGGCTTTTTTGCTTAATTCTGCTGGACTATAGCCCATGGTTTCAAAATGCACTTTTTTCTCAAATTCGCAAATTACGATTTCTATGATATTGACAGTCACAAGCATCACGAAATGAACACAAATTTGAAAATTTAGCTCTGAGAACCTTATATTGACAAAAATACAGAAATATGAAACCCGAGGCTTTTTTGCTTAATTCTGCTGGACTATAGCCCATGGTTTCAAAATGCACTTTTTTCTCAAATTCGCAAATTACGATTTCTATGATATTGACAGTCACAAGCATCACGAAATGAACACAAATTTGAAAATTTAGCTCTGAGAACCTTATATTGACAAAAATACAGAAATATGAAACCCGAGGCTTTTTTGCTTAATTCTGCTGGACTATAGCCCATGGTTTCAAAATGCACTTTTTTCTCAAATTCGCAAATTACGATTTCTATGATATTGACAGTCACAAGCATCACGAAATGAACACAAATTTGAAAATTTAGCTCTGAGAACCTTATATTGACAAAAATACAAAAATATGAAACCCGAGGCTTTTTTGCTTAATTCTGCTGGACTATAGCCCATGGTTTCAAAATGCACTTTTTTCTCAAATTCGCAAATTACGATTTCTATGATATTGACAGTCACAAGCATCACGAAATGAACACAAATTTGAAAATTTAGCTCTGAGAACCTTATATTGACAAAAATACAAAAATATGAAACCCGAGGCTTTTTTGCTTAATTCTGCTGGACTATAGCCCATGGTTTCAAAATGCACTTTTTTCCGGAATTCGCAAATTACGATTTCTATCACCCTTATAATAAAAAGCATCCGTAATTGAACACAAATTTGAAAATTTACCTCTGAGAACCTTATATTGACAAAAATACAGAAATATGAAACCCGAGGCTTTTTTGCTTAATTCTGCTGGACTATAGCCCATGGTTTCAAAATGCACTTTTTTCCGGAATTCGCAAATTACGATTTCTATCACCCTTATAATAAAAAGCATCCGTAATTGAACACAAATTTGAAAATTTAGCTCTGAGAACCTTATATTGACAAAAATACAGAAATATGAAACCCGAGGCTTTTTTGCTTAATTCTGCTGGACTATAGCCCATGGTTTCAAAATGCACTTTTTTCTCAAATTCGCAAATTACGATTTCTATGATATTGACAGTCACAAGCATCACGAAATGAACACAAATTTGAAAATTTAGCTCTGAGAACCTTATATTGACAAAAATACAGAAATATGAAACCCGAGGCTTTTTTGCTTAATTCTGCTGGACTATAGCCCATGGTTTCAAAATGCACTTTTTTCTCAAATTCGCAAATTACGATTGTTAAGATTTGTGGAAAATTAAACAACGAAATTTATTTTCTTACGGTTATTTATTTAACATTATAATTCAATATAAAGATAGGTCTCGTGCGCGAAGAGCGACGGACAGCAACCAACTAAAAACTTAACTCTCTTTCATAATTCTTTATCAGCGTACAGAATATGCAACTGTACCACTACGCATACTATATAGTACAAACATATGCCAGTATATGCATACAGTATATTTAAATTTACTTCTATTCTCAACACGCCTCCTTAAATTTAAAATATAAATTTCAAAATACATAATTCATTTCAAAAAAAAATTAGTACAAATTCAACTTTTCTCTAAAATATTCAAACTTGTTTCTGCCTAATGATTTAGTACATATATCTGCAATATTTTTGTCTGAATCAATCTTTACAATATCAATTATACCTTTCTCATAATTTTCATTTACAAAATGATAGTGGACTTCAATATATTTAGATTTCTTAGTAAAATTTCCCAAATGACTTATATCGACTGCACCCAAATTATCTTCATACACTTTTATTGGTGTTTCAATTATTATATCAAAGTCTATTAACAAATCTCTTATTGCTAAAATTTCACTTACAGATTCTGACAGTGCTACATATTCAGCACCAGTCGAAGACTTTGTTACACTACCTTGTTTTCTAGATTTCCAATCAATAACGCTATCAAACAATTTTATTATAAAGCCTGTAGTAGACTTTCTGTCTATTGTATCTCCTGCCCAATCGGCATCAACAAAACAACTTAATATATCAGCTGTTAAATTCTTCTTATAATTTAATTTTAATTCTTTAGTTAAACATAAATATTTTAAAATTCTTAATGCATATTTATAATGACTATTATCATAACAATTTTGAAATCTACTTAAATAATTTACACTAAAACTAATATCTGGTCTTGTTCCAGAACTAACATATAAAAGTCCTCCTATCAGATTTCTATACTTTATACTCTCACATAAGTTAATTGCAGGATTACACTTTAAATTTTGCTCCATTGGAGTAGCATACAATTTTGCGTTCTCTAGTTCATATTTTCTAACTAATGATTCTATATAACTTTGCTGACTTAATGACATTCTATTATTTTCTTGATCATATTCTACCTCTATTCCTAGATAAGTTTTTATCTTTCCCATATCTTTCATTCTAAATTTATTTACTAACATATTCTTTACATAATTCATATTTTCTTGCACTTTACAACAGATCAACATGTCGTCTACAAAAATTATTAAATATATTTTATCATTGTTTCTTGTTTTGCTATATAAGCAATAATCATGTTTACTACGATGAAATCCTAAATTTATAAGATAATCATTTAAACATTCGTACCAGGCTCTCGGACTTTCTCTTAAGCCATATAATGCTTTTTTTAATTTAAATACTTTATCCGTGCCATCACCATAACCTTCTGGTTGTTTAACATATACTTCTGATACTACTTCACCGTTTAAAAATGCTGATTCGACGTCCATTTGATCAATACATAAATTATATTGAACACAGTAAACTAATAACAATTTCAATGTTTGCATTTTTGCTACGGGAGAATACAAGTCATTTAATATTTCTCTTTGTTGAAAACCTTTTACAACTAATCTAGCTTTATATCTATTATCATGTTTTTTAGTAAAAACCCATTTTAAATCAATAATTTTTTTATTTTCTGGTTTTCTAACAAGTATCCAAGTATCATTTATTTTTAAACTTTCAATTTCTTGATTCATCGCTTTTTGCCATTCCCCACTTTCTCTACTATTCATAGCTTCATTATAGTTTGCTGGATTTTCTGCGCTAACATAATTTACATAAATATAGTTATTATATGCTTCAGGTTGATATCTCTCTGGTTGTTTTCTATTTCTTTCAGACTTCCTTATATCAGATTTTGTTTCTTTATTTATTTCAGGACTAACATAATTCAATTTATCAATTTTCAGATTATCATAACAATCATCGCGGCTTTCAGAACTTTCGTCATTAGAATCAGAATGTCTACTCTCATTTTCAAGGTTTTCAATTATTTCATCGTCTCCATTAAAACCAACTAAGTTTTCATTTTCTTCAACTATGTCCACATGACGAGCAACTATGACTTTATTATTTACTAAGACTCTATATCCTACATTTTCATAACCTACTAATATGCCTACATCAGCTTTCCTATCCCATTTATTATTTCTTTTACTCTCTGGTACTCTAACAAAAACTCTACTTCCAAATAATCTCAAGTTGCTAATGTTAGGTTTTTTTCCCATAAAAATTTCATACGGTGTCTTTTTCTCTAATGTGTTTGCTAAGGTTCTATTCTTTAAATAAGCTACTGTTTTAACTACTTCAGGCCAAAATCTTTTATTTAATTTTGAATCAGATAATAAACATCTAGCTGTATCCATTATTGATCTGTTATATCTCTCAGCTGTTCCATTTAGTTCATGCACATAAGGAGGACAAGGTTCAATATAAATGCCTCTGTCTTTTGCAAGTTTAAACATATTATTACATATAAATTCTTTGCCATTATCACACCTAAGTTTCTTTACTCTTTTACCAGTTAAATTTTCAACCAAATTTATATACCTTAGAAAACAGTTGTAAACTTCATCTTTGGATTTAATCGGATAAACTGTAACAATTTTACTGTAATCATCAATAATTGTTAGAAAGTATCTTTCATTATTAAAACCGACAGTATTGTGAGGACCATTCAAATCTGCATGAATAATTTCTAATACATTTTCCGCTCTATGTCTCTTATTTTCAAAGCCTATATTATGCATTTTATTCTGTATACATGTACCGCATTTCAAGTAATCAGTTTCAATATTATCTGGCATACCTTCTACTAAATTATTTTTACTCAAAATATTTAAATATTTAAAATTTACATGGCCTAGCATTCTATGTAATTTTTCTTTAACTGTAATTTTATCATTTATTTTCTCTGAATTATTAGAAGATTTTACATTTACATTACTTTTCATTTTATATAAATTATTTACTTTGTCAGCTATTGCAATTAATTCTCCCTTTTTATTATATATTTTAGATATCGTTCCACATGAAATTATTTTATTATATTGCGTTACCTTGCCATAACTTATTAAGTTTCTATCCATTTCTTTTACAAAATATACGTCATTAATTTTTACTTCAGTTTTTCTTTCACCTATAATAAAATTACAACTGACTTTACCAATCTTTGTTGCTTTCAATATTCTGCCATCACCTATTTTAACATTTATTGGATTCTCTAAAACAGTACATTCATTATAATAATTATCATTGTTTATTATGTGATCGGTACAACCGCTATCTAATATCCATTCGACCTTACTTTCACAATTGTTTACTTCTATTTTTTTACCTTCAACTTCTACATTAAACGAATTGCTCTCTTCGTAACGCTCATTGTTGTTGTTGCTATTGTATTTCCTTGAATGCTGATAGCCGCGCTGTGAACCGCTCCGTCCTCGTTGCCATGCGCCTTGATGAGATCGATGCTTCTGTGCTTGGTAACTACCGCCTCCTCGGTGTTGACCCCCTCTTGCTCCTCTCCAGGTGTTTATAGAGGGACTTTTATTTCTGCACTCGTTCATATAATGTCCCTGTGTACCACACTTAAAACAGCTTCCATCTCTTTTCCTTTCACTGCTGAAAGCGTTAGCAGTATTACTTCCCCTTTTACTTTTTTCCTCATTCTGCTGCTCAATCATTTTTATTTTATTTTCGATGAATTCGACAGTTTGATCTTCTTCTTTCATCACATCTATTAAATCTCCAATATGACTCATAGAACTTGGTAATGTTCTCAATAAAAAGTTCAATTTTTCTTTTTCTGTTACCTTAGCACCTGCACTTTTTAATTCGATAATCAGTTTTTCAAATGCACTGAAAAATTCACTACTTTCAGTAAAATCAGTCAATTTTATTTTTTCAATTTTATTTCTCACACAAATCTGTAAAGCTGTCGATTCACGTATATACATTTTATCAAATTTGTTCAATATAGCACGTGGCGTTGCTTCTTCACAAATAAACTCCATTTGTCGATCGGAAATAGCACTGTATATATAGTTCGTTGCCTTTAACTCTTGCTCACTCCAATTAGCTTCTGTTTCAGTTGTTCTTTCTTTTATAATTACATTTTCACATTTTTTCAATCTTAAGAATGTTAATAGTCTCTTTTTCCACATCGAATAGCCCTGCCCGTCGAACACCGGTAATATAATTTTCACTTCATCGCCCATTTTATCCTGTTTTGAAACTTCGTTGTAAATTAAATTTCTCAAAAATATTACACTCGTTGTAATATTCACAAATTGTTTTAAAAAATGTTTCTTTAATTTTTCTTCGTTTATTTCCGGACTATTCGTTATGTCTCGATTCTCTAATTTATTGTCTTCCATGTGCTTTTATCAGCCACGTGTCTTTTCATATCTCGACTGCAAATTGTTATAACCACGACTTCACGCAAGAATATTCACGATTTTTCCACTTATTTTAGCAACTACGCTCTGCTACCATGTTAAGATTTGTGGAAAATTAAACAACGAAATTTATTTTCTTACGGTTATTTATTTAACATTATAATTCAATATAAAGATAGGTCTCGTGCGCGAAGAGCGACGGACAGCAACCAACTAAAAACTTAACTCTCTTTCATAATTCTTTATCAGCGTACAGAATATGCAACTGTACCACTACGCATACTATATAGTACAAACATATGCCAGTATATGCATACAGTATATTTAAATTTACTTCTATTCTCAACAACGATTTCTATGATATTGACAGTCACAAGCATCACGAAATGAACACAAATTTGAAAATTTAGCTCTGAGAACCTTTTATTGACAAAAATACAGAAATATGAAACCCGAGGCTTTTTTGTTTAATTCTGCTGGACTATAGCCCATGGTTTCAAAATGCACTTTTTTCTCAAATTCGCAAATTACGATTTCTATGATATTGACAGTCACAAGCATCACGAAATGAACACAAATTTGAAAATTTAGCTCTGAGAACCTTATATTGACAAAAATACAGAAATATGAAACCCGAGGCTTTTTTGCTTAATTCTGCTGGACTATAGCCCATGGTTTCAAATTTTGCAAATAACGATTTCTATTACCCTTATAATGACAAGCATCCGTAATTGAACACAAATTTGAAAACTTACCTCTGAAAACCTTTTATTGACAAAAATACAGAAATATGAAACCCGAGGCTTTTGTGCTTAATTCTGCTGGACTATAAACCCATGGTTTCAAAATGCACTTTTTTCTCAAATTCGCAAATTACGATTTCTATGATATTGACAGTCACAAGCATCACGAAATGAACACAAATTTGAAAATTTAGCTCTGAGAACCTTATATTGACAAAAATACAGAAATATGAAACCCGAGGCTTTTTTGTTTAATTCTGCTGGACTATAGCCCATGGTTTCAAAATGCACTTTTTTCTCAAATTCGCAAATTACGATTTCTATGATATTGACAGTCACAAGCATCACGAAATGAACACAAATTTGAAAATTTAGCTCTGAGAACCTTATATTGACAAAAATACAGAAATATGAAACCCGAGGCTTTTTTGTTTAATTCTGCTGGACTATAGCCCATGGTTTCAAAATGCACTTTTTTCTCAAATTCGCAAATTACGATTTCTATGATATTGACAGTCACAAGCATCACGAAATGAACACAAATTTGAAAATTTAGCTCTGAGAACCTTATATTGACAAAAATACAGAAATATGAAACCCGAGGCTTTTTTGCTTAATTCTGCTGGACTATAGCCCATGGTTTCAAATTTTGCAAATAACGATTTCTATTACCCTTATAATGACAAGCATCCGTAATTGAACACAAATTTGAAAACTTACCTCTGAAAACCTTTTATTGACAAAAATACAGAAATATGAAACCCGAGGCTTTTGTGCTTAATTCTGCTGGACTATAAACCCATGGTTTCAAAATGCACTTTTTTCTCAAATTCGCAAATTACGATTTCTATGATATTGACAGTCACAAGCATCACGAAATGAACACAAATTTGAAAATTTAGCTCTGAGAACCTTATATTGACAAAAATACAGAAATATGAAACCCGAGGCTTTTTTGTTTAATTCTGCTGGACTATAGCCCATGGTTTCAAAATGCACTTTTTTCTCAAATTCGCAAATTACGATTTCTATGATATTGACAGTCACAAGCATCACGAAATGAACACAAATTTGAAAATTTAGCTCTGAGAACCTTTTATTGACAAAAATACAGAAATATGAAACCCGAGGCTTTTTTGTTTAATTCTGCTGGACTATAGCCCATGGTTTCAAAATGCACTTTTTTCTCAAATTCGCAAATTACGATTTCTATGATATTGACAGTCACAAGCATCACGAAATGAACACAAATTTGAAAATTTAGCTCTGAGAACCTTATATTGACAAAAATACAGAAATATGAAACCCGAGGCTTTTTTGCTTAATTCTGCTGGACTATAGCCCATGGTTTCAAATTTTGCAAATAACGATTTCTATTACCCTTATAATGACAAGCATCCGTAATTGAACACAAATTTGAAAACTTACCTCTGAAAACCTTTTATTGACAAAAATACAGAAATATGAAACCCGAGGCTTTTTTGCTTAATTCTGCTGGACTATAGCCCATGGTTTCAAAATGCACTTTTTTCTCAAATTCGCAAATTACGATTTCAATGATATTGACAGTCACAAGCATCACGAAATGAACACAAATTTGAAAATTTAGCTCTGAGAACCTTATATTGACAAAAATACAGAAATATGAAACCCGAGGCTTTTGTGCTTAATTCTGCTGGACTATAAACCCATGGTTTCAAAATGCACTTTTTTCTCAAATTCGCAAATTACGATTTCTATGATATTGACAGTCACAAGCATCACGAAATGAACACAAATTTGAAAATTTAGCTCTGAGAACCTTATATTGACAAAAATACAGAAATATGAAACCCGAGGCTTTTTTGTTTAATTCTGCTGGACTATAGCCCATGGTTTCAAAATGCACTTTTTTCTCAAATTCGCAAATTACGATTTCTATGATATTGACAGTCACAAGCATCACGAAATGAACACAAATTTGAAAATTTAGCTCTGAGAACCTTATATTGACAAAAATACAGAAATATGAAACCCGAGGCTTTTTTGCTTAATTCTGCTGGACTATAGCCCATGGTTTCAAAATGCACTTTTTTCTCAAATTCGCAAATTACGATTTCAATGATATTGACAGTCACAAGCATCACGAAATGAACACAAATTTGAAAATTTAGCTCTGAGAACCTTATATTGACAAAAATACAGAAATATGAAACCCGAGGCTTTTTTGCTTAATTCTGCTGGACTATAGCCCATGGTTTCAAAATGCACTTTTTTCTCAAATTCGCAAATTACGATTTCTATGATATTGACAGTCACAAGCATCACGAAATGAACACAAATTTGAAAATTTAGCTCTGAGAACCTTATATTGACAAAAATACAAAAATATGAAACCCGAGGCTTTTTTGTTTAATTCTGCTGGACTATAGCCCATGGTTTCAAAATGCACTTTTTTCCGGAATTCGCAAATTACGATTTCTATCACCCTTATAATAAAAAGCATCCGTAATTGAACACAAATTTGAAAATTTACCTCTGAGAACCTTATATTGACAAAAATACAGAAATATGAAACCCGAGGCTTTTTTGTTTAATTCTGCTGGACTATAGCCCATGGTTTCAAAATGCACTTTTTTCTCAAATTCGCAAATTACGATTTCTATGATATTGACAGTCACAAGCATCACGAAATGAACACAAATTTGAAAATTTAGCTCTGAGAACCTTATATTGACAAAAATACAGAAATATGAAACCCGAGGCTTTTTTGTTTAATTCTGCTGGACTATAGCCCATGGTTTCAAAATGCACTTTTTTCTCAAATTCGCAAATTACGATTTCTATGATATTGACAGTCACAAGCATCACGAAATGAACAAAAATTTGAAAATTTAGCTCTGAGAACCTTATATTGACAAAAATACAGAAATATGAAACCCGAGGCTTTTTTGCTTAATTCTGCTGGACTATAGCCCATGGTTTCAAAATGCTCTTTTTTCGGAATTCGCAAATTACGATTCACGATGAAATTGACAGTCACAGGCATCCCTAATTGAGCGTTTTGTCTAGATGAACACCAAGGTATTTCGCGTTTGCCTTCCCCTCCGTCTGAATTCTTCCAATAACAAAACAATTACGTGGCTTAAAACAGTCTTTTCTTCTTCAAGTGAAAAATATAGTCTGAGTCTTAGCCGCATTGATTTTGATTTTCCAGTTTTGAAAATATCTTTGGATGATATGTATAGCAGATTGAAGATTGGTTGGAAGCAAATTGTTCCGAAGACAGAATGTTATTGGCTTCGGAAAATAATAAAAAATTTATGTTTGATTGTCTTTTCAAAACATTTATTCAATGAACTCAGCAAACTAATAGGCCTGTAGTTGGTACGATCATTGGCATTCTTTCTAGCTATAAAATGGGTATGACCTTTGCTATTTTCCAACCCGAGGAAAAATATCCTACTTTGAAGCAACTATTGTAGAGAGTATGAAGTAATTTAAGACCTATCTTAGAAAGCCTCTTAAGGTAGATGTTTTCTATCTCATCATAACAAGCTGCTGGCTAGAGAAATTCTTTAATTCATTCATTGAAACGATGAATGGTACATGGTTTTTTATTTAGACTTCAATTTATTCTATTTATAAAGTCTCCAAGGAGTTCATTGGAGCTTTTGTTTTTGCGAAAGCCATATTAACTTTTTTTACAAAATATTGTACTTTTATACATGTTCATATATTTTTTCCCGCTAGTACTTCCTCTAGCACTTTATGAACAATTGATAGTATCGGGATTGGTCTGTAGTTAGAAATATCGTTTTTTCCATCTTTATAAATCGGCCTTGCCTTGCTCTTAACTCATATTAACCAACTTAGCGGTCTTGCTTTATTTTTGAGAACTTTTGGTCTTATATTGTCTATTCCAGCTGATTTGTTTTCTTTTATAGCTCTTAAAAAACTTTCTATTCCCCCTATTGATATATCTCGTAAATACATTGACCGTTGAATGCCATTTGTGTTGACATTCATGGACTATGTTTGATATATCGGGCAAAAGTTTCACTTCGAATTTACTTGCGAGGGTTTCCATTGTAAGATTATATTTAAAAAAGAAATATATTTTCTATTTTTTTTTTTGCAATCTACAAACAGAGATATCATTTAATTGAAAAATTAAAAAAGTTTAATTTTAATAACTTTGAAATGAAATATTTTTTTCTGAAATAAAACTCGTTGTGACTAGACTTTTGTAGATCACTGTATTTTGGCATATTATACATTTTTTTCCCCCAACAAACAACTAATTATCATACTTAGTCTTCTATTTCGGGGAGTTTAGAAAATCAAGCATACAGTTCGTTGTTGAATCTTCTCCTCCACTAACAGCCAATGCAGATGGGAAAAAAGAGGTCACACTTTTCTCTCGGAGCAACCTAAGGGGCCTTCATCCGCTTTTGAAAGTGTACATGCTTCTGCACCATATTAGTAGGACGGGGATGATATGGGTCTTATAGAGCGATGCTTCAGTTCTTCGAAAGTGGGGTTAGCTTTCTTTACCAGAGGTATTCTTCATTTGATCTCAGCGCTGGTGTTATTATCTGTTTCTACAGCGGAGCCAAGATAGACAAAGCTATAGTTGTCTATGGGAAAGTTCTGACACAGACGTCAGATTTGGTTTTTCTTGATGGCAACATTTGCTTCTTTTTGCCCTCTGTTTTGATGCCCAAGTATGATGTTGAAGAAATCGCATGACAATGCATCACCTTGTCTAAAATGTTGTTTGACAGCAAGTCTTTGCCGATGGAGCAGCTTGATTTCTCCATCGCCATCCTGCACAAAAGTACGAGCTTGGCAGGGATGCCAAACCTAGGCATGACTTCATAAATCTCGTCTCTGTGGACGAAACAGACACCAAAACCAATCTTGAAATTGACGAAAAGGTTGGCGCTCCTGGGTTTTTTTCAAGATCTGCCGTTATGTTAATATTTGGTGTATGGTGGACTTCTCCGGTCGAAAACTACATTGATACGGACCTTTCAGGTTGTTGACGAACGGCTTCAGAAAATATCTTAAAGGCAATTTTGAGGAGATTGATACCTCTATAATTGGCTGCCTTCCTTCAGGATTGGGCAACCAATACTGAGATTCCATTCATCTCGCATGCTTTCTTCTAACCATATTTGCAGACGAGTTGGTGCATACTCCCAACTAAGTCATCGCCGCCGCTTTTAGAAGTTCTATCTTGCTATCTGTACTTCGTCTAGGTCAGGTAGATAGCATTGTTGGTTCTTCCATGTCCTCAGCATTGACTGCAATTCTACTATGATATTTCTATTTCGAATTTTGCAGGCTTCGGTTTGGGGTGTGTAAACTTGAGATAATTACTTTTGCTGGCTGGCTGTCCATGGCTTGCATTAAACGACTCAATGAAAGCATTTTCGACCGTTATATAGGACCAACAACCCAAAATCTTAGCCAGTAATCCTTCTAAGAGTATCCAACTCTTAGCTTTTGGCAGTTGTTTTTCAACTTCTTCAATAAAGAGTTATAAATCAGACAGCCAGAATTATCAAATATTATATAGCTTAGTTTCAAAAGTATTACATTTTGTAAGAACTCTGTTTATAGGGATTCATATTTTAAAAGTTTGAGGACCAACTGCTTATCTCAACTTCATTTATTTTTGGAATTATTTTTTATCAATCAAATTTGTTTGATTGCTTTTCTTTGAAAGATATTAACCACTGCTCGGAATATTAAGGCGTGATTAACTTTATGTCCTTTTTGAAAGGGTTCAAGTACATTTCGACCACCTCTTCCTTCCGAGCTGGTAACTGCTCAGAAAAGGATCTTTTTCTGTCTGGTTAATATTTATATGGCTTAAAGAGGATCACATTCAGTACAGTTTTCTTTGCAGATTTTTATAGGATTTTCCACGCCGATTCCGAGAGATTTTTTTATCCCTATGTAATTTTCTGGAAAGACCTCTATGATTGGGTTCATGATAAGAAATCACAATAGTGGAAAACAAACTAAATCGGATGTTATGGCCTTCCTTGCAATATACGATTAATGCAGGTTTCTCTCGATGCTTTTGCTTTAAATTCAATTACCTCATGAGCTTCTTTTTGCTAATATATTATAACTATAAAAAAGCGTCAAACTTCAGCCGAGCAGGTTTTGAACAAAAAAACTGGTGGCTCAATGATTTTCTAAGTATGTTTTCATGTGTCAGTGTTGCAGACGTCACTCTGAGTCTTGAAAAATGGGAAAGACTTACAGGATTCACATTTCTGAAACAATTTTCAAAGAATTTCCGTGGAAATTTGGATCAGGAAGAAGAGAAAGGGGCACATCAATGTATGAAATGGCCTCAACTAAATACTGTTTGAGTCTTTTTGGTAGTCTCTATAGTTAGTAACTTACTTAGCCAATTGACTAGGCACTTTTGGCATTAAAATTGAACAAAAAAAAATGTTTATATGAATTTGTCCGGCAACTTATGAACGGCAGTGTATATATTTATGCATATTTTTTTATCTGATAAGGTAGCTGTAAACTATAAATTTAATTAATTTTGAACTATTTTTTTATTGGAAAACTAAATTGGTTTTAATTGAAGAAGTGAAAATGTCCCTTTTTTTGACAGTTTTTTCGTCATAAAATTCAAATCACCCTGTGAAATTTAACCAAAAGCTTTTCAGGTGATCTTTATGCACACACGCTTCGAATGAAACCAAGTCGATAGCTTGATTTGTTCTCGAGTTTATGTTAAAATGTGAAAATTTTGAATTTCGAAAATCGGACCGATTACAAGAACTTCCTGATGGGAAGTTAAAAATTGTAAACATTTTGAAACAAAAAATCTTGGAAATATGTTTAATTTTTAGTGATTTTTTTTTTTTTTTTTTAATTCAAAAACTTATTTAAGATGTGTCAACATTTTCAAATTGGTTGCATAACAAGAGCTTCCAAAAGAGAATTTAAAAAACCTCCTAATAAAACTCACTTGTCTTGGGGGGTCTTAGATTAGACACGCTTTTCAAAAACCAACCTAGTCCAACTCTAAGGACCTGAAAACATGGAGTTAAAGAATCAGATTATATCTGGGGAAATCCCAGAAATGCATTTTCGTACTCAAAAATAAATATGCAGTCATTTTCTGGTTGGTAGTATGTGTGCATCATGTGCTACGTAACAACAACAGATTTTTAGGTATAAAATGCATTGCATTCAATTTCAAAGCACAGTTCATTTTTTGCACTTGGCCTTGCAACATTCTTAATTGAAAAGTCCCGTTGTTTCATACAAGGTAAAATTTGTAAACAAAAAAAAATTCAACAAACAGTCTTGAATACCATCGATAAGATAGTTTGAAAATATATCTTTAGTGAAAATTTACTGATAACGACACGACACTTTCCAAATGTATCTAGTTCTCGTTCCAGTACTTAGTTTAGTCTTAACTGCGCGTCGTCTCGCAAGGCAACGAAATGGCAGTCGGCCGGCATGGCTTCGAGATTCAAATGAAAGGAAAACTCTTCCGTTTACGATAAGACGTAGGGGCTGCCGTCGCCGCTGCCGCCGCCGCGTTGGGGGTCAAGTTTAGGCAAGCTCCAAACGACGATCGCCTTCTTATCGGCTGTTTAGTTTTTGTTTTTTTCGTTTTTTTTTTTTTGTTATTTTTTGAAGTGGAAATTTATTTTGATTTGCGCATAAGTTGGGCGTGGGTGTGAGTATGGAAACCTGACAGTTGCGACTTTTCTCATTAGTGAATAGAAAACAATGCTTGACTTGATAAGAATTGGATATCTTTGAGTGGTTATCGGAATGTCTAATATTAATTACTTTTATAGTATCTAAATGGTTGTGCGTTAAGTGAAATATCAGTTCAATTGAAAGTTTACCGAGAAAAGGTGCGATTGCGGAGGAAAAGTGTAATTCGATTGGTTCATAGTTGTGAGTGGCTAAAATATTCGAAAGTGTGCTTGTGTTTTTTGCTTATGGTGGAATGCATTTGGCACGTTCAACTAAGAAGCATGACTCAGACGAATATGGATCGTGCTTTGATTTAAATTCTCGATTGCAAATGCAATTTGTTAACAACAATGTGATATGCAACAAAGTCGATTCAAGAGAATATTTGAATGATTGTGTCTTATTTTTTATTGCTTCATTGATTTCGTTGATTTTTCTATCATGCTAAATGTTAAGACAACAGTGAATGTGTCCATTTGTTCATAAAACGTTGACAACTTAGAGATATTTATTTATTTATTTTTATTTTATTGATTTTATTTCAGTCAGCAACTCTGAACAATATAAGCTATTAACTTTTTGTCCTGTGCAGGTAAGTAAAACAATTATTAAAATATACAAATAATGAAATTAAAAGTTTTGACAATTTTCAACTTAAATTTAATAGAGTAAAAATTATGGAGGATAGCTAGAAGTACATAGAAATGGAAAAGGTAGAACGAAATACACCTAACTACCAAAATGAAAGAGCATACATACTACTGTGTCCAAAAAATAAGGTGACATTGTATTTATTTTGAAAATTCTTTATTTATTCTTCCAAATCAATTTCATCCCCTTCAAAGTAATCCCCTCCCGATGCAATGCACTTATGCCAACGGATTTTCCAATCTTTGAAACACTGGTTGTAGTCACTTTCCGGGATGGCCTTCAGTTCCGTCTTCGCTGCGGCTTGAATCTCCTCTATCGTATCAAAACGGTGTCCCCGGAGCGGTCTTTTGAGCTTGTTGAACAGCCAGAAGTCGCACGGCGCCAGATCAGGTGAATACGGTGGTTGCGGAACGATATGGGTTGAGTTTTTGGCGAAATGATCACGAATTACGAGTGCGGTATGGGATGGTGCATTATCGTGGTGTAAAAACCAAGAATTGTCTTTCCACAATTCCGGCCTTTTTAGGCGGATAGCGTTACGCAAACGACGCATAACGTTCAAATAATATTCCTTGTTGACTGTTTGGCCGGTTGGAAGGTATTCATAAAGCACAACACCACGATAATCGAAGAAAACAGTCAACATGACCTTGATTTTTGAGCGACTTTGGCGCGGTTTTTTTGGTCTCGGCTCTCCTTTGGTACGATATTCGCTCGATTGATCGGTTGTTTCGGGGTCGTAAGCATAGATCTAAGTCTCATCGCCAGTTATAATGCGTTTCATGACATCCTGGTAGTCGGAAAGCATTGTTTCACACACTTCAACGCGACGCCTTTTTTCCAAAAAATTCAATGTTTTCGGTACCAGTTAGGATTTGACGCGCTTGAGGCCCAAAGCATATTTCAAAATGGTATTGACTGAGCCTTTCGATAAGCCAACTTCATCAGCAAGGTCTCTAATCGTTAATCGATGGTTTTTCAACACCAAATCTTTGATTTGTTGGACGTGAGCTTCATCGGTTGAGGTTGATGTTCGCCCAGAACGCTCTTCGTCTTCGACACGTTCACGGCCGGCTTAGAAATCACTATACCACTTGTAAACATTTTTTTTAGACAAAGCCTCATCATCAAAGGCTTTCTGCACCATCCTCAACGTATCCGCAGCAGAAAATTGATTCCGCAAACAAAATTTAATGCAAATTCTTTGCTCAATAAATTTCGACTTCGCAAAAAACGAAAAACTCACTTTTAGCAGCTCACAAAACGACGCGTATCTCAAACACTATGAATTATTTTGACATGAAATTTCACATAGATTTCACTGACAGTACCACCAACCTAAAAAGAAAGAAAAATTTCCAAATCCGTCGACGCACGCAGTTTAAATTCATATGGCATACATAATGCCAGTAATCTTTTTATTATTGGTGACATAAACTTAGATCTGCTTGATGATTCCTCCGACTTGGTAATCTACAAGAGTTTGATGGCAGCTAATGGTCTGGAGTCCTGTATTAATGTACCAACCAGAAATAGTGCTACTTCCGCAACATGCAAAACTGAGCAAATGTATATGAAGAACCTGATCCCTCCTCTGCCTTAGATTTATTTCTCAAAATCTTAAACAGTCATGTTGTTTTATGTACTGTAAGCAACGACATCAGAAGTTTTAATTTGAAAAGATTCAAACCTTGGCTTGATTGGACTTTAGGTGTAGAAAACATCCTAACGATGACCGTCTGAAGAAGAAATATCTGAAGATTTGCAATGAAGTTAGATCTGAAGTTCCTATTTGTAAGGAAAAATTTTATATGAATAAATTTACCACAGCTAAAGGCAATTTGAAAAAGGAATGGAGCATAATTAATGAGCTCTTTAATAAAAAGGTTCCTTCTGGTTCACCATCATGTATAAAAATTAATAACGTGGAGGTGACAAACAATGAAATTCTCGCAACGTCTTTTAATGAGTTTTTCACTAATGTTCCTTCAATCGTCCTTGCCAATGCAAGGTTTTAAAAATAAAATGAGTTGTGATGATATTTGCTTCAGTAGAGAATTAAACAATGCAAAAAGTTTCTTCTTTGAGCCAATTACGTCATTTGAAGTTCATGAGGTAATTATGCATCTGAACAAATCTAACTCATCCTCTCTAAATAGTTACTCAAATGCCTTCATAAGGAACATATCTTTTAATATTGCGGATATCTTAGCTCATATTTTCAATAAAAGCATTTCTGGTGGTATCTTTCCTTCTACTCTAAAATTGGCTGAGGTTATACCCATATTTAAAAATGGTGATCGAAAGGACATAAACAATTATAGACCCATTTCTCTCCTCTCTATATTTACAAAAATTTTTGAAAAATTAATAAAGAGCCGGGTGATTATTTTTCTTGAGTGAAGCTCATTCTTAAGCTCTGTGCAGTTTGGCTTTAGAAATTGTAAATCTACAGACGATGCGCTCCTGAATTTTTGCTCAAATATTTACAATAGTCTAAATCACAAGAATAAAACTGCGTCCTTATTTATTGACATACAAAAAGCGTTTGATACAGTGGATCATAATATTCTCTTGTCAAAATTAAGAAAAGCTGGTTTTCGAGGTTTTATTCTTGACTGGTTTGAATCGTACCTCAAAGATGAGAAACAAATGGTAAAACTAGGCACTAAATTCAGCGAAATTTTTGATGTTCGTACTGACGTACCCCAAGGCTCTGTTCTTGGTCCTATATTATTTTTTATATATATTAATTCTAATTTGATCTGCCTTTGAAGGCCAAACTAACTGGTTTTGCAGATGACATTGCATGTGTATATACTAATTCATCCGTTTTAGATTTGATTGCAGATATAAACTATGATATTGAAATCTTAAGACACTGGTTTTCGATTTATAAGCTCGTAATCAGCGACAAAACCGAGCTGATGTTTTTTATTCTACCAACTTTTGAACACGTCTCACCAGATCTCGTTTTCCACAGTTGTGACTGTCAAAATATATGTGTGATCTCAGATGTTTGTAGATCGTTCAAGACTCCTCATACATTTAATGTCAATGATGCCTTGCTCAACAAAATTCTTCAAGATTAAAAACGTCCGACATTTTAAGTATCTTGGCCTTGCCATTGACAACAAAATGAATTGGAATATGCACACTGCGTTCCTAAAAAAATACTTATCAACGACTACTCGTATATTATATCATCTAAGAAAATGTTGTTCCAAAAGCTTTTAGAAACTGTCTTTTATGGTCTAGTCCAGTCTAAAATCCAATATGGCTTAGTGTGTTAGGGTGGGACTAATAACTACAACACACATCCCCTGATAGTGGCGCAAAAACATATTTTAAGAATTATGTGGAAAAAAAGACGTCGAGAGCATAGTTTCCCACTTTTCTTGTGTTCTGGCATTCTTCCTTTAAAACATCTCTACTTTTATAAACTGCTCAAGGTATTTTTTGTAAGAAGCGGTAATACTTTTGATCAAGCATCTACTTCATATGAACTACGAAGTAATGAAAGCTGGCATGCTATCATTCCAAGGCATTGTACGCAGCAGTTCCTGAATTTTTATTCTTCGGTAGCACCAAGGCTATTTAACAAGTTGCCTCCTGAGAAATTTAAGTTCTTTTTCTCTTCATAAAAAAATCAAAACCTGGTTATTTTGCTTTGATTTCGAACAAATCAATAATTTAATCAGCTTAGTAGTGTAATAAGTACAATTTTAATATTTCCTACTATTGTTTTTAATATTTCTTAAATGTTTCCTTCAATGTATATATTTTTGTTTTGCCTTCTTCAATCTGCTGGTATCTCTACTAAACACTCCACAACCTTTATATTAAATATACTAAAGTTTATTCTTCCACACAATACATTCGATACTAGTTAATTAAACTAAAGAATGTATTAATTTATTTCTCAATAAATATTATATGTTATTGAAATCTTAAATAAAATTAATTAAGAATTAAAAATGAATTAATTAAGAACAAATGTATCCATGGTCTATATGTGAAATAAATAAATAGAATTGAATTGAATTGAGTCATTTAATCAAATAGTACTTCAAAAATAATCATAAACTTAATTTTATTCGAAAATGTTGTTAATAATGATTGCTATTTTGTGTTACTATCCATAAAAAAAAACTGAACAGAAAGAAAACAATGAACGGAATTCGGCTGGACAAAAAAATAGCACAAAATTTAATATCTGAAAGAAAAATAAGTAACATTCAAAATATTATTTCAAATGTTTTTGTTTCATCTTTTAGCTTTTCATTACTTTGTACTAAAGCCAGAATTTTCTATTACTGCCAAACATCTACGACCGATACTTTCAACAAGTCTCTGACACCTTTCTCTTGGGATAGAATACCAAGCTTCTGTTATGCCATACCAAAGTTCGTCCTTATTTTAAAAAATTTTGCTCGCCAATTTTTACTTTCACATCATTCGATAAATTTTCAAGTGGGTTAAGGTCGGGACTCTGCGGTGGCCAATTTAAAACATGAATGTTTTCTTGCGAAAACCAATCTTTCACTATTTTGGCGTTGTGCTTAGGGTCATTGGGTGGTATGCAAAAAGATTTCGCTCAGTCTCAGTAGACTGAGATGTGAGACTGAGTTAAAGCTCAGAATCGTATGCAAAACCTTTGTCTCAGTTCGTTGTCTCTGTCTCGTCTTAACAAGTGGAAAGATGAGTTCGCACAGTGAGTGTAGTGAAGGAGAAACATCAATAAAAAGGGCTCAATTATCACTCTTTCTTTGATCAATACACTTTTGTCATTTTCTTCTACATTAGTAGATGTCCTACGGAAAGGTGTCATTATAAAAGGAGTGATTCCATATCCCTCATCAGCGATGAGGACACACGTAAGATTACTAAGTAGTACCTGGTAAATTGCTGAATTTTTAAAAATTCTGGAGTCATGAACCGAGCCGGGCCATGAAACATACACGCTAGTAAACTTTTCAGCTCCATTGCATGTCGCTTGCACATTAATTGAATGAAATCCTACAAACAAATAACAAAGTACTTTTGAAGTCTTAGAGAGTAACACTTTATAAGACTAACAATGTCCTTTTCTGTTTACATACGCTCCACTATGCTGCCTTGGCTTACTGATTCGCACGTGCGTACAGTCTATGGCTCCAATACATGAGGGAAATATATTTTTCTGCTGCCATAAAGACTTCTGAGTCATTTTCCTCCGTATTCATAAGAAACTTTATCCAGTTTTCACTTGTTTCTACTATTTTTTCCGCAACTTCACTAACTATTCTGGATACGCTGGATTGACTTATTCCGAAATCTTCCGAAATGCCAATTTGAAATCCAGGATCTCCAACAAATCTCAAGAAAACCTTCATCCTGGTTTGATAATTAATTATCCCTCCGCGAAAATCATCACTCTCTTAGAGAAAGTGATCAGTTAGCCAATCCACTTGCTCTGAATTGAATCGATACAGACTTTTAAAATCGGGATCTTGCGAAGTTGCACCGAGAACGTTTATGCACTAAGCGATTTGACCTAATGCGACATCAAATTTCTAGTCCCAACTTTTTATGAGCTTTACCATAGTGTTCTGGGACATTGCTATATTTTTTGGATACGAGCAATCAAAAACTGAGATCTGTCTCAGCAGTTTAGCAAAAGCTCTGTCTCGGAGATCTGTCACATTTTCTTTTTGCATACGAACCCGAGCTAAAGCTATAAAAAATGAGATTTGAGTCTGAGCGAAAGCATTTTGCATACGACCCATTGTCCTACATGAATATCCAATTAACTGGGATAAACTCGAAAGTATAGGGCTCCATTGTATTTTTCAATCTATCCAAATATTGAAATTTGTCCATTTTAACAATAGGGCCTAATCCATGCCAGGAAAAAGCACCGCAGACCATAATACTGCCGCCACCATGTTTAATCATCTTCTGAGTGTATCTGGGAGTCAGAGCTTGGCCATTTGGACGGTGAACAATTATTCTGCCATTTGGTCCAATTCTGGAGAACATTGATTTTACCATGTTCAGTGATTATAATTTGGCAAATTATGTCGTCGCCGATAATGGTGCATATCCCCCATTTATATCAAAGCAAGATCTCCTGGTTATTTTCGGTTCACTGAGAAGTAAGAAATCTGTGGGAATCGGCGAAATTCCAAACGTTGTTCTTAAACCCTTCCTCTTGAAGCGGTAAACATTCACACTACCCTGTTTTAAAATTTACTGAATATTTCACCAATTCCTTAACGGAATAAGGACACCATCCGGCATATCTCCGGTCGATAAGTCTCCTTCCCAACATCAGCAAAGTGTTTGAAAAAGTGTTAAATAGAGTCCTGACCGAGTGGGTTGAAAACAAAAATATTATTCCGGATAACCAATTCGGTTTCAGAGCTAAACTGGTATCGGATATCCAATGGAACAAAGCTAAGACACAATGCACTGGTGCGTTGCTGATTGACTTGGTTGCAGGGGCTCTTTTTCAAATTAGACCAGCTCGGCATAAGCAAACCGCTGCTGTACATAATCTAAGATATGCTCACCAGCAGACAGTTTTTTGTGAAAAATGGCACTGGGACTTTTGAAATTAAAAACGGTCTACAACAGGGTGCAGTAATTTCGCCGATTTTATTTACGATCTTCACAAGTGATTTTGTAGGATCTCTCCGCCAATCCATAGCGTACGCAGATGACTTGATCGCGTACAGGTCAGGTCCCAGGATTAAGGGATTTGTAAGCGACTTCTATGAGATTAAGCGATACTGCGACGATTGGAATGAAAGGAAAGACCGTTTGTTTGTTTTTGTATTTGTAAAAATAATTATTCAAAAATAAAATAAAAAATGTAACACAATTGAAATTAGGGCTTTGCTGCCTGGCACGTTTCACTCGACTGCGTCACTGCTAGGCTTTGTTGAAACGTTTTATCTGCTAAGATCACACCAGACAGATGTTGAGTGTTTACACTCGTGGAAGGGATGTTGAATGCTTACAGGAAGTTGAAGATCTGCAACTCCTGTGATCATTCGGTCCGCACCACCAGACTTGAGTTTGGTTATCACAGCTGTATGATCTTCGTTATCGCCGTTTAACAGTCTTCAGAAAAGCTCTTTCTTAGGCTTTCATCGAGTTAAACCCGTAAAGAAACAGAATTTTGTTGATCCAAACGGCCTGAGTTTTTTAACCTCCACCTTTTCTTCTCGAAAGTAAATTATATATAAATTATAAATATCACAAAACAAAATATGTTCTAGTAATTTAGTCTAAGTATATATTATAAAATTATAAGTAATGAGAGCCAATTTTGAGTTGGCCATTTACGAAAATGTAAATTTATTGATTTAGCGTTTATCTTGTTTCTCGTTAAGAAAATTGTTAAAATTATGGTGGAAATAAACAAGTTTGAAAAAAAAAAAAAAAAAAAAAAAAAAAAAAACGGCCTGAGACTCTCTCTGAAACACAAAATTGACTACAACAATTTTTAAGTTTTCTGTGAAAAATGACTAATCGTTTGTTTTTTTTTTTGCAATTAGGCTTACCGCATCAACTTAAGCGAAGAACGAAATGAGTTCAAAAGGGTAAGAAAAATATATTGGAAATTTCCATAACAGATACAAAGAATATTTCTCTCGCAATACAAGGACAATTATCCTGCCGAACGCACATTTGAAGAGCCTCAGCGGAGACTTCCTTTACCATCTAGGCATAAATGTTGACTTGAAAAATATAAAAGATATCCAGCAGCAATTTGGAGATGTCCGGGTAAGTATTTTTGGATACAAATATTCATTTCGTTTGATCGTAATTTGTATCAACAGATCGTTTGCATGGGTGGCACTGCAGAGCGTATGCTTGCGCTGGCTCAATACTTGCAGAAGGAACTTAATATTGGTGGTGAACTTGTTAATCTAACTGCCAGCGGCAAACGTTATGCTACTTATAAGGTATGTACATATTCTTTTTTTGTGGAACCTTTATCCCCACAATTGAAGGGACGGATTTTCGTTAAAGGTTGGCCGCGTACTATGCGCAAGTCATGGCATTGGTATGCCATCGATGAGCATTATTTTGCACGAATTGGCTAAACTTCTCTCGTACGCCGGATGTAAGGATCCCATTTTCATCAGGGTTGGTTCATCTGGTGGCGTTGGAGTTCCACCTGGAACTGTTGTCGTTACAAAAGAGGCCTACAATGGCTATTTGAGGCAGGAATATGAGCTTGTAAGTGTCACTGTACATGAACCTGAATTCGAATTAGAAAAATATTTATTTGCAGCCTATTCTTGGAGAGAAAGTTTGTCGCCCTGCAAAGTTCTGTGAAGAAGTGTACAATTTGCTTGCTTCGTACTCGACAAGCAAATTCAAAGTTGTTTTGGGCAACACTCTGGCCGCTGATGATTTCTATGAGGGTAAGTTTGAATCTTCTAAAATCGCGACTCAGTTGAACGGCAAACGATGCCAAGGTGGTGGCATTTGTAGAACTTCGCTCGTTCTTTTAAAGCTGGATAAAACTTATCATAGCTGACACTGTTTTTCAAAAACAGTTTTCTTCATGGCCAGGCGTTTTTTTTTTATGCACTACATCTACCTTCTTTACTTCGGTCAATTGTGTGCTGCAGTGGTGTGTCTTCACAGTTCTATAACAATTTCTCTTGCGATCACGAAGCATGCAATCCACAATCGTTTTAACTCAACCCTCTTCAAGTCTGCTCATCGTGAATTCATATGTGTTAAAATGACAATCTCTAAATGCAACACTTACATTCTGCTGCTGCTATATCCGCTCTTCAAAACCAGTCCAGAGATACCAACTTGCCGTAGATGCTTTTGACTCTCTTCTCGATGCTACAAACCCTTGCGACGAAGTTATAATCATGGGAGATTTTATTCTTCCACATTTGCAAAGTACTTTTTCAGATGACGAGTCTTACATAATCGCAATTAATCCCACATCGGGGAAAGAGATCTTCTTTGCTGATTGGCTAACCAACTCCAGCCTTCTCCAAATCACCTAATATAATCGCTATTTTTTCGCTGATTTTTAAAGCCCATCATTTGCTGACCCCAACGAAGAGCCCAATCATGATTACTTCCGAAATATGAACAACTGCTCCCAAATAACTCTTACATCAGTTGATATAACACCGAACCTGGTAACAGAAAAGATGTGTAAGCTTAAGGAAGGTTATTCCCATGGTCACGACGGTTTATCAGATTCCTGGTCCAATCTCTAACCGAACTTTTCAAACTTTCCATTTCCCAAGGAGTTTTTTCATAAACTCTGGAAAAGCTCATACATTAACCCCATCGATAAGAAAGGTCCTAAAAACGATGTGTCCAATTGCTAGGCTCTCGAAGCTGTTCGTATCATGTTTTTTCACTGCAAGTACATCAAATCTTCAAACCAACAATGGATTCCTAAGAGGTAGGTCAACAACCACCTACTTAACTGAATTCGCATCTCGAATCCTCTGTACCTTGGAAGAAGGTAAAGGAGTCGATGTTGTAGCCACTGACTTCAGCAAGGCTTTTGACAAAATCTCCCACATGCATAATCGCGTGGATCAAATCCTACATGGAAGATTGTCATTTTCAAATCTTACAAATCAAATCCAATTATAGCTTCTTCAGGAGTCCCTCAAAGTTGTCACGTTGGCCCATGATGTCGACCTTATCATCCAAAATGCGTGTGTGCTGTTATATGAAAATATTTATGAACATATCATTCCCCGCTGACTCATGCCTCCTGCAAGACGATCTGACCAGGTTCTCAATGTGGTGCAAAAAAAAATATCTGGAGCTCAATATATGACAGCAAATGCCAGGCCTTCACATTTAAACGTAAGCCTACTTCATCTGCAACGAACCTATTCTTTCAGTTTCCTCGCTACGATACTTAACTTCATTTCCATTCTCATATCGATAACATTATTAGAAGAGCCCGTTCTGCGCTTGGCTGCGTCAAACGATGGTCCAGCAGCAGCTGGGTGGCGGAGTTGGTAGAGCACTTGCCTTTCAATTGATTCAATTGATAGGTTCGATTCCTATAGTTGTCTAGTTTTCGAATCTGGTCCAGTCACCTTTGGCCATTGGGATAAAGTTAATGCAATATCACTGGATTGGTCGACCAGCGATAGTAGTCTGACTAAATGGATGGCGTTCTTGTAGTGGTTGTTGTATCGGCTTAATACCTAGTTCGTGCTGTCAAATTAGTTTGTATAAATTGTGTGTAGATGGCTCTTCTGTGAAGGCGTAACACTGACAGTGGAGTTTTTTAGCTAAATATACCAAACTTTTAAAGTACATACTTATATCAAACTAATATCAAATAGAATCCTGCTAATTAAGCGAAAGCTAATTGGTCGATATAAAAATTCTTCGTCCCGTTTCGGGCTGCACCCACGGAAGTGAGTTGAAACCAAATACATCTGAGTTTCTCAAGCCACTACATAATCTTTTATTCTTCTTCTAATTCTTCCGCTCGTCCTGTGCTACACGCATTATAAGAAGAGCGAGCCAATTATAAAAAAAAGGACTTTTCGAACCCCTATGTAACAGAATCCCTTTACATAACCTTTGTTAGACACCTCCTTGAACACGCTTCCCAAATCTGGTTCCCTTACTACGAATTGCTTATCCAGCGAATCGAGACCGTCCAGTGAGACTTATTCGCTTCGCACTTCGCGGTCTCACTTGGGAGAACAGATATAATCTTCCGCCATAATCACATCGCCCGCAACTTATTAATTGACAGTCCCCTGAGGACGGCCGTAATATTGCTGATATCCTATTCATTCACAAGATTTTAACCGGAAATAGTTACTGCCCCGCGCTGCTGCGATTTATCTCTCTCTCAATATTTTTCCCCGAAATATCAGATCTCTCTCTTTCTAACATCTGGTCGAAAAGCATCTCTCACCGCACCAACTATGGAATGTTGGGGAAGGCCAACGCCGAGCAGAACATTTTTTATTTCCACTACAAAAGATGCACCCTTAAAAATACCCTTCATCTGTAATTTATCCGCTGATCCGCTAGAAACTTTGCGTCCTTAAAGATCACATGCCTATGCCTCTTGAATGTAACGCAGTTAACCGTTGGCAACACTGTAAAAAAAAAACAATCAGTAATGCGGCACAGAGGACCAGAAATGTTATCCCGCCAACACAACGAAACCTGCACAGCCTGCAGCTAAACTAAAGGCTTCCGAACGGAGCCACAATGAAGGATGAGGGCGAGCTATGCGGGCAAAGAAGATGAAATGAATCTCGAATTAGAAAGAGAAAGAACAAGAAGGTGAGAGAACGAGATGTCATTGTCAGCCAAGTTGAATGGTGGATGCAATCAGAGACAGCTTAAGAGTCTCAGAATCTCTGAGTGCCACTTTGTTGCATAATAGAAATATAAAAGAATGAAGTAAATAAACAGAGCATGAATGAATGTAGCTCAGGAACAGAACGCGCTTTTTGACAGATGAAAAAGAAAGATGGCCGTGTGATGATTCGAACGAGTCGACGGGATAATTTTAAAACCTATTAAATTTTTCTAAACTTTAATTTACTCTTAAATTGGTATTGATTAATAAATAAAATAAAGTTCACTTTACAATTAATATATAATTATATTGTTTCTCGTTTAAGGTCAAGCACGTCTAGATGGCGCTATCTGCGACTATGATGAAAATCGAAAAATGTCATTTTTGAAGAGAATTCACAACGAATTTGGAATTCGCAATTTTGAAATGGAAGCAACGATGTTTTCATCATTGACTCATGCAATTGGCATCAAAGCTGGAGAAGTTTGTGTTGCATTTCTTGATAGGCTTCAGGGTGATCAAGTTGGTCTTCTTTATGTAACACAATTCCTAAATATTATTATAATGTTTTCTATTTTAAACAAGGTTATCCAAGCTACACAACCTACTGGTGATTTGGAATTAAATGCATTTTTCGTTGTTGGATCTTTCATCGAAAGGATACTGGCCAATGACTTGAATTAAGGGCCTTCTTTACTTATCCGTGTTTCAAAGGCGGATACTTATATGTATTGAATTCTTTTGCAAAATAAATAAAATGCATTAATAAAATGAGCGTTTTTTAATATTCTTATTTTTTGAACAATAAAATTTCGTGAATCACATGTAATGATTTAAGAGGCTAAAAAATTCCGTTTCTTCACAACATCTTCTAACTCATTTTACAAATTTCGATATCCATTTTCTTGTAGAAAATGAAAGTGACAAACTTAATGTTATTCGCGCTAATTTTGAAGCAACACATGCAAGAGAGCCCACAACCTGCAAAACTGAAAAAGTAGATTTTGAACTTTTAAGGTTTCAAAACTTAAACAAACCAGCTCCTCTTGGATTTTTTGATCCACTGACAGACAGATAATTAATTGATTACTGCGAAAAGTAATGACAGGCTAATTTAATTAGTTTTCAATTACTCAATAATTGTAATTAAAATTTTAACTTTCAATTAACTGAAGTAATTAGAAAAGTAATTGCATTCGTGTAACTAGTGAGTATGTAAGGGCTGATCACTTTTATTAAAAAAATTAATACAGGATCAACCCTATTGGTGGTTGGACGTAGAATAAATCCTGGATGCCCCTAAGGCAAAGGAGTGCATGTCCTGTCAGCCTTTGCCGGCTTACAGATGTTAAAGGTATAATAAGTTTAAATTGTTAAGTTTACCTTAGAGCGGTTGAAGAGGAGTAAAATATAATGATGTATGAATATAGTTAAGATAATTAAGTTAAAAAAAAAATAATAATAATTTTTTTAAATAAATATAAAAGCGAAAACTCCACTTTCTCCAATCACCACACTAAGTGATCCGGATCAACGGAGAGGCTTAAAAGAGGAGAAAAAACTTGACTTAAGCCCAAATCAGGATGTGTCAAAAGAAGTCTAAATGCAAACTTGGAGTCAATGCAAACTTTGACCGCATTGATCAGCGTTAATTTTTTTTTCAACGTCACATTTTTTTCAAAAATTTTTCGTTTCAAAGAAAAAAAAACAAAACGCTACTAATTGTTTTTAAATTTTTATATTTATTTTAAAATCTTGAATATAATGTGTAATGTAATGCTAACATTATATACAAATCACAACAACAATTAATAAGTGCTTTAAAAAATCGCTTGCGATCTACAATTAATATATAACGAATTGCAAGTTATATTTTCTTTTACAATTTTTTTTTTGATTAACAAAATAACTAACAAAATATTTAACAAGTTGCGTGTGAAGGCTTTTAATTCATTTTTGTATAATTCAGCGGCTTTGATATTCAATTTGTGTACTCGTTTTATTTATTTATTTATTTATATTTTATAATGAACCAAGTTAAAGATTGTTTGGCCATATTTTTATTAATGTTTTTGACAGTTCAGAAGGTGAACATTTCATGCAACACGGATATGTAAGGAACGTAAATATTTAAAGCAGTTTTATAGTAAAAAAAAAAATTGCTGTAAAGCTGTTTTTGAAAGAGTATAATGCATCGGAATGGCAGTGCATTTCATATGCTTTCGGTGAACCCTTAAATTGTTATGTTTTTATTTGTTACAGTTGATATGACACATAACAGATGGTGATTTGTTGATATGACTGAGATGTTGCGACCAAGGTAATACGTACTACGTTTTTTTACCTTGACTATCAATTTTTTTTTTCTGAGAATCTGATGATTTCGAAGAATCCTTATACTGCCTTAAATAAATCTCTTGAAATTCAACAAATTTGTGGCCAAGGGATGTGTCCGGTGTATCATTACTTTCATGAAAAGCTTTTAAAACGACCTTAACTGAAAATGTAACCATCTTCATTTATATTAGAAAAAAGACGCATAAATCAATTGGAGACTCGAAGCTAGGTTTGAGTCCCTGCATGCTGTGCAAGGACTTAATATTCTATATAAGCTTCTACTCAAAGAAGACATATTTTCCCCTTCAAAAAATGTAGACCCCGTTTTTTAAAAATTATACTTTCCACAAAAAACATAAGATAGTTTTCCAATGGAATCTTGGGTAGTGGTCTAGTTTTGAGCTTCTTCTCTTCTAGAACTATCTAATCTAGAGGGATTTAATTGAATAAAAACGGCCACTTGTTTAGTATTTTTTGTCAACGTTATACGTTTCCGCTTTAATGTGAAAAATTCTGGAGATATACAGACGGACAACGAAGTGATCCTTTAATTGTTCCGTTTTTGCTTTTGAAGTACGGAACCTTAAAAATAATTCATACAAAAACAAGAATTTCCTTGGAGTCAAAAATCCCCGTAAACGTTTTTGAAAAGACAATTAAGAAGAAGATAATTTTTACAAAATTTGCACTTGGCAAAGTGTTTTTAACGTATTTTTAATCGTTTTCCGAGGGCTTCATACGATTGAAGTTCAAAGGAGTGTTTCAATTGTGTAAATAAGTTCTCGAAAAAAATGGTATTCATAGTAAATATGTTAAATTAACCACTGATGTTCACATTGCAGGCTATTAACATTTTGAAGACTAATATCTGATATCTTCTTACGCATAGGTATTTCAGATATATTTCAAATGGACTACCGGAATTACAAAAATAACAAAAATATGATGTTGAAATGTCTTAGATAAAATTCAAGCAATTTATTGCTCTTTCAAAATAGAAGATATTTTGAAGAGCCTTCTTCCAAGGTATATATTCTTCATGGTAACCATTTTAGCAAAAAGTTTCTCTTCATTTCACTTAAATGAAGAGCTAACGCGCCTTAAATCTTCTTGAAGTGCTGTCAAACAATGAAAAAGAGAAGACTGTCAAGGATTTGAGATAAAGCTTATCTAAAGGATGTTACAATTGCTTACAGACAGATTTTTTCGATAGCCAGTGCCTAGCTTATATTTTTGGTTCGATCCTCGGATTTTTGCCGATTCTTGATTTGATTAGAAATTATTTTTATTCTTGTTTTACCTATTTTTGACACGGCATGTTTGTCAAAAAAACTATCTTTCAAGACGTAAAAAATTATATGCGAACAAAAACTATGAAAAGGTTTCGTATTAATTGTCCTTCAACGATAAAATTAAGGATGGGTAATGTGTCCGTCACAGAAGATGAGTGACTGATGATTGAGACACCTGTAGAGCCTAGTTGATCACAGTAGTAAAACGTCTGTGCTCGACTCATAGAGGGGCATTTAGTTCCACTGGAAACCTTAAGGATTAAAAAGGCTGTCCTTATTTAATTATTTAGCGATTTATTAATTTAATCAAGATTTCTAGCATTTTCAAAAACGTTAATATAAATGCTGTCATCAGGGGCGAAAAAATTGTGGAAACACACTCGTCCCTGGGGTCAAGTTAAGTTCCAAAAATTCCGAGTATTTCTTTCTTATAATGTGTTAATTCTGAAGCAGTTCAATGTACACTGATAAGTTTTAATGCAAATGTCTTTTGAGAGCCAGGCGCAAGCTTTTTTATGGAATCTAAATCCACGAACTGACCAACTACTCCAATTCCAAGAAATTAAGGATCTTTTCTGCATTAGCTTTAAACTTGTGCCTATCGGAGAAATGGTGAAGTTGGTGACTTCTTAAATTCCAAGAGCCTTTCAAAGTACCAGATTCAAGTCTCCGAGTTTGAACTATAAGCGGTTCAGCGGCATGTACGACAGAACAGGTGCCGTGTTACTTCTTGAGGATATAGAACTCGATAGGGCCAGAATGAGATCATTTCTTCTTCACAGTACAACTACTCCACAGAGGTACGGTATAACCTGCAATGGCCTTCGATACACAAGCATTTCACAAAGTTCCTGCGACAAAAAAAATTGTGGTCGAAAAAGCTTCTCCGATTGGTTGCCTTTTAGATTCTGCTCTGCTAGAATATTTGTTAAGTGAGCTCACCGACGAGTTGAATCCCCATTTCATCATATTAAAATACCCATTGCGAAATTTTGGAATTTTTTGGAATTCGAACGTTTCTGAACTGATAGGTCACACTGCGTTATTTCTCATTTTGAAGATTCTTTCTATGATGTGTCGAAATGAAAATTACTTGTTTTCAAGAGAAACTTCTGGGCTGATAGTTTCGTGGACATAAGACGTGTAGAAACCTTGAACCACAAGGTCTATGTTCATGTTTAGGTCTTGTGCGGGAGATAAAAGTCAACAGCACTAAGTCTCGGATCAGTTTATACTGAAACATTAAAAATGCAACTTTCAGTGTTCTAAAGGGTGCTAACCTGACAAACATTATGCATTATTTCGAAAGTCAAGACTAGGTCTTAAATACATTCCAACAAAGCGAACCGAAGTCAAAAATTGTATACAACATAAAATCTTCGATAGGCTTTTGAAGCCATAAAAGGGTATGTATAATTTTCCTTATCAAAAAAACGGTTTAAAAACCAGCTGTATTTTTCTAAATTCAGACAGAATCGAAGATATTAAAAAAAAAAGAATTATTTAAGAAAAAAAACTTCAAACCACTTAAAAAGTTTTTCTTTGTTTAAAGATTTGAATAAGCTTCTAATTTTTTTTTTGTTAACACCGAAAGCTATATTCTAACAATAAAACCTGACAAAAGCCAATAAAAAAAAAACATGTTGGCCCAGTCAAGCCGATCATGATCAAAATGTGATCTTCGTTCTTGAATTAAGGCTTCAATTCTTATTTTGTATCTTTTCCAATCGGAAGACTTCTTTTTTTATATTTTTTGGGCACGAGATTATAAGATGTAAATTTAAAAAAAGCAAATGTTTATGCCTCTTTTAGTTTTTTTTTTTCAAATACAAAAAAAAAATATGTAAAAATAAAAAAATGTTAAATTTTGTAATTATTTATTAAATAAAAATAAAAATCTTATAAATAAAATTAAAATTAGATGAAAATAAACGTTTGGCTGTTGCATACTTTTTTTTTCAAATGTATAAATAGACAAAAATGCGTTTGTATGTTTTTGGAAACGCGTGCAGCAGTAAACAATTACACAAATATTTCTAGAACGTACGTTATACATGAAAATTAAAATTTAATTATACATCTAATGTCATTTTTTTTCTTGTGTAAGCGGTTGTTGAGAATGTTAAGAGGCGGCAAGAATTTCCATTTTGTGGAATATTTTTTTGGCCCTTTGGAACTCACAATTTTGGCAAGCGCCTTCGATGAATACTCTTTTTTTTCTCATTTATAATTATTTTGTTTTTGTTATTTTATTTAAATTGATTTTATGGTTAAAATATTTTTTGTTTGTATGAATATTTTAAAGAAATTTATTCAAGAGCTTGGGACTCTTGCTGCACAAGTTTCAAACGTCGTGGGGATTTAATCGAATCGTGGTGTTCTGAACCGAGTCGTAGTTTTTTTTGAGAGAGGATCTTCCGAATGTACCGTGAGACGAGAATTTGTGGTCGCATTTGCCATTCCAGCATTACTTCTTTGGGGGAGTTGACCTGTAAAAGAAAAGGAAACCATTAACATGGAAGTTGATGCACACATATAGTACATTAAGTCAAGTAAATTTGATCCAACTTTAGGAAACCTCAATACTGCAGTCATAAAGTTCATCCGATTAACTTTCTATCTTTGGGCTGTTAGAGTTTATCTTTATCTTTATTGTAGCTAAATATATACATAGTAAATTTTGAATTCTTTAATATATTGCGCAAGCTAGAGATGTGGTTCGCAGTACCTTACTTCTAAAAAATGTTACTATTTACAATCAAATATTATTATCACAGAATCATATTTCGTTTGAAGGAAAATCTACAAGAAAAACCTTCTTAATCAAAACAAAAGAGAAAAAAAAAATGCTATATGTAAATATATATAACAATAGTAAAAGATATATTAGGTTAAAAATAAACTTTATATTTAAACAACAGAGTAGAGAGAAGGGAGGAATAATAATATCAATCAGTGAAAAGATTCGTACATATAAGAGTAAGTAAATCAGTAAAAAAATAATATATAAATAAATAAATAAATAAATAAATAAATAAATAGATACAAAATAAATAAATATATGAATGAATTAACTAATTAACTAATTTATAAATAACTAAGGATAAAAAAAATAATAATATAAAAAATAAACGGGTTGTTTGTTCCGAATCTAAATCAAACTTGTCAACCAAGGATTCTTGAATCCAAAACAATGCTTCAAGCCAAATGAGCACGAGCAACATAAAGATTATTTGATTGGAAATACAGGAGACCGAAAAAGAAAAATAACGAGTGATTCTTCGTAAGGCTCGAAAAGTATTTCGAAATAAAGCACATAAAAATGCAACCGATTTAAGGCTTTAAACTCGAGCTATATTGGATTCCAAGACTTTACTCGTGCGATATCACGTTAGCCTTCCACTTTATTCGCCCCAAGCACGCTGCCAAATGTGTTTTAGATTCAGCGCTCTAGAATTTGCGATGTTTTCATCCTAAAAACGAGAGTTAGGTCTTGCATTTCGTCTTTCGAGTTGAGGGTTTGGAACCCATATTGGGTCAGATTGCTAGCAAATGGCGGGGGTTAGACGTACAGAAATGCCATAGAATCTTTTTCTTGACAATTGGGAGGGATTATTTATTACTAGCGAGAAGTGTGGCCGAAAGAAATGACAGATGTTCCCAGATGATTAACCGAGCACCCACATACGCATTTGTCAATTATTTCTTTTTAAATGAGGGACTCATGGTGAAGAAGAAATCAAGGTCAGTTTTGTGAAAACCTTGCTGCAAAATAAGATCCAAGCTGTGAAAAACCTGCGAAATATTTTAAAGTACTTCTGAACCCAGAGCAGTGCAGTCGTTCCTGAACTGCTTACGTTTTGGGCTGCCTTTAAAAATTCGAAATTAAGAACCAAGCCTAGTCTATGACATTTATTTATTAATCAAAAAATAAAGAAAGATTTTTCTGATAGGCCAGTTCGTCTCCTGCCTAAAGGTTTTTGAAGTAGTTGTTACCAAATTAGTCTTGTTCGCGTGCAAAACAAAGGAGATAATACCGTGGAGTCAATTTGGATTCAAAAGAAATCATTCGGCAGCGCACTTGTGTCCGATATTCACTGGAACCTTAACGGCAAAAGATGTACGGGTGCTTGTCTATTGGATATTGAAAAAGCTTTCGACACGGTTTGGACTGACGTGCTTGTTTATAAAATAATCATGTATGGGTATGCAAGTCATCTTATAAGGATGATGATACGCGAAAAGAAATTTGTGGCAACAGATAAAAAGTACACAATGACAAACGTTTTTGACGCCATTTATTGTCTGTCACAAGGCATAAGGGATTTCATATCGATATCATCTTGCATGATCATGGCTCAAAAATTCGAGAAATACAAAACGAACTTTTAATTAAGTTCGATTCTTCAATCGTTCTGCCAGGACTGGAATCTGAAGATAAACAATCCCAAATATTGTTCCGCACCCGAATAGGACGGGGTAATTCAGACTTGCGACGCAGTTGGAAAAATATGTTGACTAAGACTTCAAATGGACATCACATAGAATCGAAGGATAGTACACCCTAGAAGATATTTGGGTGTTCATTTGGATAAAGTTTTGTACTGCAATGAACACAAAAATACCCAGTTAACAAAAGCTAGGACGGGACTTATGTCGCTCAAAAGGCTTTTCTAAGATCCGATTTGAAAGTCATTTGCTACCAAGCCTTTGTGCAGTAAGGAATTTCCGAGCGAAAATGCCTAGGAGCCTGCATGGGATTATAAGGAAACGCTCATTCCGACTTTCGGCATTACGTCTCTAACAAGAGTCTATTAGATGCTTCCGATGTGTCCAGAATTAAAAATGTTATCCTGGATTTTGTGTGAGGAATCAATTCGCGCGTTCAGCGAATGTTACTAAGAATGAACTCATATCGGATTTGCATTATCCTAATCCTGTGTATTTAAGGAATTCATTGGAAAGTGGATGGATACCTCCTGAAACATTTTTTTTTTACGCATTTTTATTTGATAATTCATTTTCCTTACATGCTAGACAAAAAAGCTTAAATCAAGCTTAATTAACTTAACTAAAGGGTGATTTTTTAGCTATTATCTTTTTGGCAAGACTGGTTTAAACAGCTGACGCAGGTTTCGTGTTTTGTTTCACTGTCAAACATCTTCAGTTTGGTCTATAATTTAACCATGAATCGTCTTACAAACGAACAACGCTTGCAAATTATTGAATTTAATTATCAAAATGCGTGCTCTGTTAAGAAAGTTCATCGCGCGCTTCTTCCATTTTATGGTCAGTTTAATCGACCCAATGAAGCGGCTATTCGGGCTATTGTGACTAAATTTTGCACCAAATTTACATTGTTGGACATTAAACCACCAACACGCTTACGTAGAGTGCGAACTGAAGAAAATCGGCCAGTGTTAATGATGACCATCGATTATCGATTCGCCGCCGTTCGCAGCAATTGGGCCTCTGTTACTCAACAACGTGGAAAATTTTGCGGAAGGATTTAGGTGTGATGCCATTCAAAATACAGCTGGTGCAAGAATTGAAGCCGAACGACCTAGCGCAACGTAAAATTTTTCGTGAATGGGCTCTTGGAAAGTTGGCCGAAGATCCACTTTTTTACCAAAAAATTGTGTTCAGCGACGAAGCTCATTTTTGGCTCAATGGGTACGTAAATAAGCAGAATTGTCGATTTTGGAGTGAATATCAGCCAGAAGCATTGCAAGAGCTACCAATGCAACCAGAAAAAGTCACAGTTTGGTGCGGTTTATGGGCTGGTGGCATCATTGGACCGTACTTCTTCAAAGATGATGCGAATCGTAATGTAACTGTGAATGGTGAGGGCTACCGTGAGATGATATCCAACTTTTTTTTGCCCAAAATGCAAGAGCTTGACTTGCATGACATGTGGTTTCAGCAAGACGGTGCCACATGCCACACAGCACGCGCAACAATGGACTTATTGAGAGACGAGTTCGGTGAACACTTTATTTCACGATCGGGACGGGTCAATTGGCCGCCTAGATCGTGCGGTTTAACGCCTTTTGACTATTTTTTGTGGGGCCATGTTAAAGCTCATGTCTATACAGACAGGCCCGCTTCAATTGAAGCATTGGAAGACAACTTTGAAGCATTTATTCGTGAGATACCGGCCGAAATGTTGGAAAGAGTATGCCAAAATTGGACTAAGCGGATGGACCATATGAGGCGCAGTCAAGGTCAACATTTGCATGAAATAATCTTCAAACATTAAATAATATGAACCGTACTATCGATTCAAATAAAGATTTCATGCAGTTTTCTGAATTTTATGTGTTTTTTTTTTTTTGAAAAACTTTCCTATAGCTTTTACAAAATCACCCTTTATTTATAGACTAACTTACAGGCCCTCTGCAGGCGCTCTAAGCTAAGCCTAACCACTTAAAAACATATCCTTCGACTTTATTTTTATAATAATAATAATTTAATATTATAATGATTGATAATAATTTAAAAAAAACTAATAGAAAAATATTTTTAAGTTAAAAACTTAGTTAATGGACTGTTTTATATTTTGCTAAAATAACTCCTGAAGCATTTTTAAACCTGGATGTACGTGGCTACTCAACAGACTCTTGTAACGTTCCTATTATATATCATGCTGCTAGAAGGGCCAAAAGAATCCTCTATGTGCCTACACATTAAGGGGATGGAGCCTTTAGCTGGAGATACTGCATGAGCGTACTTGACAGAGATAAAAATAATGACGAGAGGTCAAACCATGAAAAATACTGTTGGCTAGATTGGGAAGAAGCTGACACTTAGCAAGGTTAGGTTGAGTTAAGTTTTTTGTTTAATTTTAAATAATAAGTTCAGCAATGAGAGCCAACATCAGTTCGGTCATTTACAATAATGTTAAAATAGTTTTTAAGCGTTTATCTTGTTTCTTTGATTAAAAATGTTTACATAAATAGTGGAAATAAGCAAATAATTAAAAAAAAAAAACTGAAGAAAACGGTCTTAAAAACCGAGCTGCGTTCCTAGGTGAAGTTGTTTTTCTCGAGTGGGCATTCGCCGCGGAAAAGATCACATCGGATTTATCCATCTCCTGTTATAAAAAGATTAAACATACCTGATCTCCATTCAATCGATTCAGCAGAGCGACACAAACGACAGCGGCCTTAATGCCGGCATGATACGTTAACGCTGCAAAAACTGTACTCTCCATTTCAATATTGACCACGCCATTTGTACGCAAAGATTGCAAATACTCAAGTTTATCACTTTCCGTATAATCACAGAATGCTCCATCCAATCGTCCTTGACCTAAGGGACGAAAAACAAAAACACATCAAATAAAACTAAAAAAAAATCTGTCTTTACCAACCTTCATAGAAATCATTTGTACACAGAGTCTTGCCAATGACCGTATCATAAGGATCATCTGGGCTTGCTAAGGCTTTCAGTTCACGGGCAACCCGTCTATCCAACTTTGCTGGTCGCAATACAGTCTTACCGAGAATTGTCTGCAATTTAACAATCAGTAAGCCTTAAATCGAAAACAAGCTTGGCGAAAAAAAAAAACTTACGAATTCCTGTGAGTTTCTCAACTGTCCATCGACCGCATCCTCGGTGATGATTACTGTTCCGCCCTCAACACCAACACCCCCACAAGTACCAATACGAATGAATATCGGATCCCGACATTTGGCATGATACATCAGCTTGATCAGTTCATGCATCAAAATACTGACCGAAGGTACACCCATTCCGTGACTGACCGACAAAACTGGACCAACCTAGAAGAAAATTGTTCTCAAAAAATCCTTAAAAAAGCGTATCCGTATCACTACAACTCACCTTAAACATGGAATATCTGTAGGAGAACTCACTGATGTCCTGCAACTGGGTACCAACTGGCAGTGTATAGTCAATCTCCTTCATTATGTAATGGGCGAATTGCTCCATGCGCCTGGGGGTGCCTCCCATGCAAACAAACTGTTGAGAAAAAAAAAATAAATTAAAAATTAAATTCAATCAGGATACGTGTCCATTTCTCGGTATCTGTTAAGTTAGCCATTGGCGATGAATTTTCCACAGTTAACTCAATTATGCAGTAATCCTTTTTGTTTAATTGTCCCGGTCACACTTGTCCGGCAAATTACATTCATTTGATGAGGAAGAAGGAAGCACATTCGTTCAGATGCAAGTTGCATGCATCGGGTTGTTGATTGGAAACTTATTTCATTGTTTAATTAAAATGGACCGAGATAATATCAGATTTATTCCAAAGGGTGTTCAGGCATTGTGTTGAAATTTCATGCAAAGGTGCTCATTCAGATTTTTTTTGGAATTGACTTGACGCGCGGGTGGGATTTAAAGTCATCCCTTGAGCTTAAATGAACGTTCAGCGGAACCAAGACGAGTCTCATTCTAATTCAGGAATTAATCTTTCAAGACTTCTTATCTACCTAGACAGACAAGAAAAGTGAAAATGAACAAGAAGTACCCAAGCAGCAAGGGAAGAGTGCAGATCTTGAAATAAACAACGGTCTACAACAGGGTGTAGTTATTACGCCGATTTTATTTACGATCATCACAAGCAATCTTGTAGGATCTCTCCGCAACTCCATAGCGTGCGTAGATGACTTGATCGCGTACAGGTCAAGCCCGAAGATCGAGATCATTGTAAGTCTTTTGCAACGTGACTTCGAAAAGATTCAGGGATATTGCAACAATTGAAAGTTGAAGTACCATTCTGTTCAGTACTCCGTTGTCTGGTGCCTCTAGAAATACAAGAAAGAAGTAGCGAATGTTCTCTATCGTTGGACAAAACGGACAGTCATTGTCGAATCGAAGTGTCGTCAGATACATTGGGATCTGACAAGATCAGTATCTATATTTTAACAAACATATAAATGCTGCTCTGGCCCGATGCCAATGTAAACGTGATCTTCTACACGGCCCTCATTTGGCCTTTTCTTGCCTATGGATGTCATGTGCGGTTCAACGTTGGAACAAAGATTCGTGAGACTATGTCTTATGACTTGTCTCCACTTATATAGAACTCCAGAGTCTGAGTACAAAAAATTCTATAGAAGTGAGGTCCTTTCCAACGGGGCCAACCTAATCAGAATGAATAACTTCCTAATAAAGTTTAATCGAAGTCACAGTGCAAGAGCAATGACTTCGAAAAACAACTTGATCTCCGGGACATTTTACCCAAACGACATGTACCAAGAGACAGTGCGCCTCAACGGCCTTATTCCCCCTTAAACGTTCGTTCCGTTAAGATAGAAAAGGTTTGGTGCAGGATGGATTAGCGGTACCGACAATCTTCCACGTTGGCCGAGTTGGCCGAAAAGCTGTTGATGGGCGAATCAAATACAACCAAGACGTCGCCGGAGACACTTCGGTTACTCACCGGAGACTCTTCGGTTTAGTAGGGCGGTATCAGACGGCGACAGAGCGGACGTCGAAAGGCAACGTCGACACTATTGGTGGTTGGATGGTGAGTAAAACTCAGTCATGTATTTAGTATAATTTAAAGTGCCCTTAAGGAAAATCAAAGTGCAATGGAATGAAGAGTTCAGATCTAAAGTGCAGCTCGAAAAATGTTGGTATTACTTATTTTTTGAATTTTATCAAATTTATTGCAATAATAACATATTTTTTTATTGCAGGTTTTGTTTTTTTACTCTGTTCATTCAGAGTGTAAAAATTCTTCACACGCGAGCATGGGAGCAAAAAGCTGTTGGGCCGAAAATGTTTTTTTTTAGGCAATGCTTTGGAAAATGAGCAATGTCCTGTTGAAAGTGTGCAAGTGTCACCAAAATGCACCAAGATGCACTCAGAGCTCAGTCTTTTCTTTGGTTCTCTTCGCAAAAAAAATCCTTACGCCTCTCGTTAGAAATGCTAACATTGTTCCACAATTATTTTGAATCGAAAAAAGATGCTCCTGAGGCCAGAGAAATCGTTTTTCTCTGACTGTTATTGGAAAATCCAGCTTTAGAACTGGCTTGAGTGCTTGAGTCCAGCATTCACGAGCCTTTTCTCACTGCGCTTGACAAAATTATTTGTCCAACAGCTCGACACAGCCTGAGCCTTTCTTTCTGCTGGTAGTCCCGGTCTCACGATATTTTTTTTAAATTCCCCGCTACATTTTGTTAAGCAATATTAAATCTTTTAAGAAAACCGATTTTTCCCATTTTTTTTTCACTAAATTACTTCGGTCGAATAACCCAATCACCAAAATATTTTTTAAGATCATTCTGCGGAACCAGCTTCAGTAGTTGTCGCGAATTCTCGAGTGCCTCGAACTGGTAATGTGAGTTTTGGAAAAAGAAAACAATCGGGTTGGTCCGGACGAATTGATTCGTCAGAAGTATCTCTCAGCTACCATTTCAGTCACCATAAGCTTTATGTAACATTTTGAGTGCCTCAGCACAAGCAATTTCAACATTTGTTTCCATTGTAAAAATCGCAAATCGCACGTGAGATGAACTGAAAAAACTTGCGGGCTTTATAAATGATCTATTCCCGGCACTTTCTTGAAAGAATACATAAAACCAATCATCAAAATGAACTCTTATTAAAACCGAAATCCATGGAAAACTTACAGCAGCCTTTCCGTCTATTTTACCTCTGAGATCCTCTAACCTCAAATGAAATGTTATCGTCTGACATTTCAATCAAACCGACTATTTTGAAAATTCCGCCATTCAATTCCTGCTTCGATGTGCGTGTATAATTTCGAAAAGGTGCCTTAAAATTGTGTCCGAATTAAGATGGAATATTCGACACAGATTTATTTGCATTCGCTTAATTCACAGTATTCTGTTTGAAATCGCAACTAGAAAGTTGTATTTTGGAAGATTGTTTGATGTATCATCTGCACCAACCATTATTATCGAAAACACGAAATTTGAATTTCAGTAGTTGATACTGCAACCACTACAACATGACTACCCAACAGATTGATCAGATTTAGAGTTGCACACAGAGATTGATCAGATGTAGAGTTGCAAACAGAGAAAAACCTTTGAAACGAATCAGACAGTGAAGAAAGAGCCACAATTGTGAAAGAGAGCATGAGGGTGTTTCTCAAACACAACGGAAAGCAAAGAAAACAAATACTGACGCCAAAGCTTAGGAGCCTGACATAAACTCATCATCTTAAGGTCAATTTGATAAATGACGAAGTGAAGGGTGAACTAAGACTTATCTTAGGATGCTTTTTCGGTTTGACCAAATAACTGACCAAGCTCTATAAACACCCATATTGCTAGTTCTTCTACAAGGAGGTAATAAGAAGGCATAAAACATAATACAGAAACCTTCTTGCCCTGTCTGCGAAGAATCCCGCGAACTCTTAGAGCTCTACAAAGATGTGGATCCACCTCCCCCGACCAAAATTGTTTAGCAACATAGAGCGAATGGACAACAATTGCCCTTACCAACTGGAAGCAACGTGCCCGAGGCTTTGAAGCTTGGAAAGCAGCTCAGCTTGGGTACTGCGTGGGCTTAAGATTTAAGTCTCAGACTTACTACATAATTCCTGGTGGCATTTTCGTCAAAAATTTTATTTTCGCAACACATTTTGAAGAAACCAAAAACAAAAGATCAACGCTGATTGGTGGATATCGTAGCTCAGACAAGAACCAATAAGAGACGGAGTTTTGGTAGAGAGGCCAGAAGACTGGTATTTTAACAGAATGAATTTCAACAAATTTAAAAATAAGACTAAAGTGAAAACTCGCGAAGGAAGACTACTGATATTGCAGATGAATTGATCCAAGTTGGTCAAAGTTCAAAGGCCTCAAAGACCCGAACTACGCTTGAGCTTGGACTGACGAAATGATAAAAAATCAGAATCGTGAATTTTATTGGCAAGAGCTGGGGACAAAACATGACAAGGAGGAATTACAACGCCACCGGGAACCGCGTCTGACAGGTCTTTCAAAAAAATGACAAAAGATATTCGTTCACTTGGATGAAGATCGGCTCATCTGTCTTTTTTAACATGTCTAATCAGTCACGGGTTGGATAGTAATCATTTAACGCAAAAAAGGGACGTCAACAAAAGTGCGTCCGGTGAAACATTCTGACACTTAAAAAATCTTCTCAAAATATAGATACTTATACCCAGCAGTTCTCTTGGTGACACTTTCTGAAGAATTACCCAATGCCTTAGTCGGAAGAAACCCTCCATCCGTGTGCAATTTGGAACACACATTGTGGTTCATTTCACGTGCAAATATTGCCTCGCAACCCCAGGTGTACGGTGGCCCCTTTATGATCCTTTTCTCCCATTAAAATATTCCCACACAAGCACCGTCAGGAATTCAATAATATTGAACCTAACCTTTATTGATTTGCCAATCCCTCTGGGTACGGAAGACCGATGGTATGCCATGCCAGTGTCCTTTGTGGAGAATTCTGATATCTGTCAACAAATTGTATATCGCCAGGGTATGTCATAAAATTATCAATCAAAAAAATGCCTGTGCGTTGGATGCACGTCAAAACATCCACCAAAGTACAGATATTGCGTAATGTTTGACAGCTCCTTCCCATTACCGAGGCGATACATCAATTGGAACAGCACTTGTCCTTGGGGCTTCTCTGTTATCACTTTTGTTATGATTGCGTTTCGAAACTTGACCGTGAACGAGACACATCAGTTCATACGTAATTCGCAATCGCGCCTCCCCATTGAAGCTTTCTTATCGTTTTCTTGACCCCAAAAATGAACCAACTTGCTTGACGCAAAAAATAATAAGAAGCTTGTTTATATTTGTGATTGATTTTTTTTGTTTGTTTTTGTTTAGTAAAAGTTGGTTGCCATTAACGAAGCTTTAACTTTTCTGAAGGGTTCTTTTTGAGTTCGGTAAGTTGAACTGGGTCGAAAGGAAATTAGTCGTTGCTTCCTTGGTTCGAAGTTCATAATGAACATTCGAACATGAAACTTTGACTGGTCGAATAGGTTGAGTAGGTTCTACCAATTGTTTTTTTACTCAAATGAAGAAGCCAGAAGTTTTGTTTGACTTAAGAGCGCTGGCTGGGTAGGCATGATGTGTGCCTCGGGGTATCCAATTAGAGAAAAGTTTTACTCGACGAGTGCATCAGTCAAGCAAGTTTTTTTTTTTTGGGAAATAGAATAATAAAAACTTTGAAGAAAGCATTGATTTTGAAAAGTTTTCGTCCGTATACCTGACCGAAGAGCAGAACTTTCAAGTTCTAATTTGTAGTATTTTTGGCATTTTGAAGACTTTGAAAGCAAGTGAACAGATCCAATGAATAAGTGGTTAAAGAAGCACTACAATCATCGCTTAGAATAGGTCACCACGAACATGTTGAACCACCAAACAACGCACATTTCACTCAGATGATCAGCACCGTTTTCCAGCAAGATACTTAGACACACAAATTTTTTATTCATCGAATGGCAGGATGATGAAAAGGATTAATGCTGAGTAAAAGCAATGACGAGTCCATCCTTCTCCCCTACTGAACCAGATTAGAACCTCATTACTAAAGAAATTTTTGTTTTTTGTTTTGTCAACCGAGGGTCAACCACAGACATCGTAATAACCTTAATCCAAGCAAACGAACTTACATCTACTTTAAAAACTAGGAGTTTAGTAATGGAGAGAAAAGGGAGACATTTGTGGTAACTAAGTGGGCTGATTAGGGATGAAGGATCATTGAAAGCGGCGGATTGACTGCGGCGAGACTAATCCGCATGCCTTCACTTCCGCAGTTTAATCCTATCATTGAAAACGGCGGATGCACAACGCAATCGGTCGTTTGAGCCTCATAACCGATCTTCTTTCATATCAGCTGTATTCAGTCAGTGGAAGAAAAATTGTCTTGAATTAGATATACTATAAATCAGAAGTTTTGGCCACAATAGCCTTTTTTCTCGATTTGGAGGAAGAGCAAAGTTATCCGACATATACTACTGTGTCCAAAAAATAAGGTGACATTGTATTTATTTTGAAAATTCTTTATTTACTCTTCCAAATCAATTTCATCCCCTTCAAAGTAATCCCCTCGCGATGCAATGCACTTATGCCAACGGATTTTCCAATCTTTGAAACACTGGTTGTAGTCACTTTCCGGGATGGCCTTCAGTTCCGTCTTCGCTGCGGCTTGAATCTCCTCTATCGTATCAAAACGGTGTCCCCGGAGCGGTCTTTTGAGCTTGTTGAACAGCCAGAAGTCGCACGGCGCCAAATCAGGTGAATACGGTGGTTGCGAAACGATATGGGTTGAGTTTTTGGCGAAACGATCACGAATTACGAGTGCGGTATGGGATGATGCATTATCGTGGTGTAAAAACCAAGAATTGCCTTTCCACATTTCCGGCCTTTTTAGGCGGATAGCGTTACGCAAACTACGCATAACGTTCAAATAATATTCCTTGTTGACTGTTTGGCCGGTTGGAAGGAATTCATAAAGCACAACACCACGATAATCGAAGAAAACAGTCAACATGACCTTGATTTTTGAGCGACTTTGGCGCGGTTTTTTTGGTCTCGGCTCTCCTTTGGCACGATTTTCGCTCGATTGATCGGTTGTTTCGGGGTAGTAAGCATAGACTTGGGTCTCATCGCCAGTTATAATCGGAAAGCATTGTTTCACACACTTCAACGCGCCTTTTTTCCAAAAAATTCAATGTTTTCAGTACCAGTCGAGATTTGACGCGCTTGAGGCCCAAAGCATCCTTCAAAATGGTATTGACTGAGCCTTTCGATAAGCTAACTTCATCAGCAAGGTCTCTAATCGTTAATCGATGATTTTTCAACACCAAATCTTTGATTTGTTGGACTTGAGCTTCATCGGTTGAAGAAGGGTACCAATCCCAAAGACATATTGAAACTTGACGATTTTAGGACAGAGTTAGCTGAAACAATGTGCAAATATGGAGCAATAGCTCATAATATAAGAGGTAGACCAAACCTCAACAATAATGAAAATACGACAATGCAAAAGAAACTGAAACTTAGTGCTCAAACAATACCTTCTGAACAGACGGCGTTGGTCATCATAAAACCTATGCCGCTAAAAGAAACCAATGCAAATATGCAAACTGCAAGAAGCTCACTTCCATTTTGTGTGTCAAATGTAAAAAAAATCACTTTGTGACAACAGAAACAATAATTGATGACAAAATTTTCATATAAGATAAAATAAGTACAATTCAGACTTTTAATCTATGTTCAGACGATTGCCAGACCTGACAATATTGTCAGATCTGTCAATTATCTGACAATGAGCTGCAAATGAGCTGACAATAGCGAACAACCTTACAATGCAAAATTGCCAGTTCACACGGTTAACAGAAGTTTGTTTACAAATAAATTGTCAGATCCATTGACAGGCATTGGCAGACAAATTAAAAATTGGTTTTTCATTCTGTGAAGTGAATTTCAGAAACTTTCAATAATAAAGCAAAAAGTAAATCGAAATGGAACAAAAGGAAGCACTTGCGACTGTTTTGGCCGCATATATATTGGAGAGCAGCGAGGAGGTTGAATTGCCACAGAAACGCCGGCATGTTTGGACTAAGGATTGGGTGGCCCGCCGTCAACAGGGGGGATTTTACGCTAAATTGCTCGTCGAATTGAGAGATGAAGAGCCAGAATTATATCGCAATTTTTTGCGTACGGGTGCTAAACAACTCGATGATCTGCTAGCTTTGGTGACTCCACATATCCAAAAGCAAGAAAATTGTACACAAAGAACAAATGAATAATTCTGAAACATAAAACCAATAAAGGCGAAGAAATAGTTACCAATTCCATAGACTAAGTCAGTTGAGTGGATTGGAGAACTTTATTTATTTTCAAAAACAACATCGGCTTAAAAAACGTCCAGGTAATGGGAACCGATTCGTCAAAACCTTGACCAGATTTCCTCTTCTGATATTTTTCAAGGTTGCTGTTTAAACTTATACGTAAACTAGACCATTTGCCTTTGCAGTCGTCGAGGGTCATGTGGATGGCGTCCGCGACTTCTTGCCCTAAGGCTTCTTTCGGAAGCTTATATTCAGGACATCCAACATCCCACAAACTGCGTCGCGCCTCAATTTCATGGATCAAATTTAAAATTTGATCCTGGGACCACTAGCTCTTAACCTTCCTGCGATATGATTTTTGTACTTTGTTTTTTTTTTGGAGTTTTTAATTTTGGCGGCGACTGTGAAAGTTGCAGAAATGGAACATGCCGAAATGTGGGGTCGTTTTCCACGTCAACGTTTTCAGGCATTTTCAAAATATCAGTTTTAATAAAATAAAATAAAAGTTGTTCCGAAACTTCGTTTTCTCTGTGAGAATAAATTATCTGACAATAAAGAAATTGTCAGACGTCATAAGTACAGCACATCTGACAATAGCAAATGAGTCTGCAAATGTCCTAAACGCATGACAATGGTCTGACAAAGGGAAAATTGTGTGTTCAGACGATTGCCAGGTAGCTGACAATTTCATTGTCAGAACACGGTCTGACAATGATCTGACTGTATAGTTTCTCAAAATTGATAACATTTTTTTTCATAAATAAAACTAATTAAAATATATGTATGATTTTTAAAATTATTTTTTCTTTCTTTTGTAGGTATTTTTTTAACATATATATTTTTTTAGATAAAAAAAAAATCATGCACCTAAGAGTTAAACCGAATGCGTGATTTTTCGGTGACGTCATGCGAGCATGTAGATGCAACGCATTCTATGTCGTGTACTTAGGGCTTAACAATGGACCTTCGGAATGAACATAGGCTATAAATTATCCCATTTAAAGAAAAGCGTCTTTTGAAGCGACCAATTATTTAATTTAAGCTGTTGAAAAAGCGTTCATTTTTTTTTTTTGCGAACGCTGTCGTTCCGGAAAGAGATTCTTATTCGTTTTCTAAAGAAAAGTTTTAGAGCTGAAAGACTTCTCTAAAAATAGTCCGCGATGACATAACTCTATATGCAAAAGTTAAGACACAAAATGCTTAAATAAGACTTAATAACATTGTTAAATTTTATTTTAATTTATCGGGGTACTTAACAGTTTGCAGTACATTTTAGACATATTTTGGACTCGTTTAGATGTCACAAGACGGTGAGTAAACCTTTTTTGGTCCTACAAAACTTTTCTACGTACACGAAACCTACGTGGACGAAGTCGCGTATAGGCTTCAATAGAAAAAAATGTTACAGTCAATGGAGGTATGATTTTCGATTTTTTCATGACCAGGCTTAAAAGATCTGGTCTTGGGCGAGCTTTGTTTAGACACAAGCCGTTAAGAGTGTAATTTAATTCACTAAGTTCACTTATCGTTTAATTAGACGTTTTGTTGATGTAATGTAGCTGGACTTTTTTGGTAGGGTCTTATAAAAGATCGATGCAAACAAGTTAGAGGCGATTCAGGCACTCAAAAATTTAATGAACACCAAAACAACACAATTGGGCAATTATATTGAACAGTGTTTTTCTAATAGCCTATTTAAACAGAAATCTGGTCCAAATACAATGGGAAGAGAAGAAGACCTAAAAGCACTCAAAAATCCAAGCTAGGTTTTCCATACAGCCTACTTTTCAGCAGGTGCAAGGCCGAAAATAAATAAATTAAGGATGAAATTTTTCGTGTTATAGGACAAGAAGAAACCTTAAAATCTTTTGCAAAATTCTGTGCCTATTCAGTTGAAGCAGAGTGTATTGAAGACGTTTTCACATACGAGTACAATATTTACAAAACGTTAAAAGGACTGTCAATATTGTTCTCGAGCTCTACGAAGTCACATTCACCTAAAAATAACAATGTTTTCGTATACACTACAATACATCCCGAAGCCATCCCTAAGTTACAAAGGACTCTCCGGTGAGTTTACCCCTCGTAAGAATTTATTTACTTTAGTTGTGTGTGAGTGGCGGGTTATGGTCCCGCAGGTGAAATGTTTTCTTATTTTCTATTTACTTGAAGACGTATCGAAGGGATGACTTGCTTCAGAGCACAGGAAACAATAATGAGTCAATAGAGATCCATTATCGAATTAGAATGATGGCAGGGTCTATAGTCATTACACACATACGTGCTCACCGATATCAGCAGAAAAAAAAAATGCTTAATCTAGTCGGTGAGAATCAAACTCCAAAAGGTAGTCGGTGACGTTTCGTTTATTAACCAGTTTCAGAAGATGATGAAACTAAGTCTGGTTTCCTCATTTATTCTGTCATCAGCGAAACTGTAGTCCGAGTCATTCCAAACTAGTTCTTAAACATATTTCTGGGAAGACGCCCGACAACGCTCAGCGGTTGATTATGTTCACATGAGAAAATAATTTGTACTGTCTTTATAAACTGTGCGGTCGAACTTTGACATTTGTTCCAGTTTTTTTCTTTGTTTGCTCCCTTTATACCAACAGTACACCAACGGTCATAAGACTCAAGCCACTGTAAATATCGTAATTCTTAATTGAACCTCAGCTTGAGCTTTTTCAAACTTCATGGTCCCCGACATGCTACTCCAGTTGGTTGGAGGTTCAGTCTTAGCTTTTTCAATGAACTTTTATTTCGGAGTCATTGTAATCGGTGGATTTATGCTTTCCGGACTCAATCCACATCATTGTTCAGCTTGTAGAGTTCCCGGTTTCACCTTCTCCTCCAATCACACTACTCGCAATCAGAGCCGTTTATCAGTTGATTTGAATGCCTAGAATGAGTCGTCGATGGGAGATGCTAAGCCAGCAAATTGCTCCTTCCTCCACATCGCTGTTAGCGACAGGTTCAGATTTTGATAATTTTTAAGACTCTGGATGAGTTCTATAAAGACCGAGAGAGATGTCAGATTTAGGAGACAATTAAAGCTCTCGCTATAAGTGTAGAACTATCAGAAGTACCACAATTTTTTTTTTAAATTATTACTTATTTATCTACTCTTCTACTCTTTTATTATGAGGAGGTTACATTTGTGAGTTTGTATGTATGAGCTACTCTCCGAATGTACACACCCAATTTCAAAACTGTTCACCTAATATTTTCAATGGACCATCAGGATGAATATAGGCTACATATTATTCCATTTAAATAAAAGGACGTTCCGTGCCGGCCAATTATGTAACTAATGTCAATTAAAAAAAACTGTCGAGCGTTTTTTGCGAACTCGAAGATTCGAACAAAATCAGACTAGATGACACATTTTGAGGACTTCGAAACAAAGCACAAAACCACTATCCGCAAAAGAACTGAGAAGATAAGGCGTGCAACTCGAATGCGAAAGAAATATACACTTACGGTTCCAAGTCGGAGGAAGGATCCTGTGATTCCCGGACCACTTCAGTGTTTTCCAAGCAGAAATAGTAAAAGACAATCCTTCGGCTATCAATGACCCCAATAGAAGGTAGTTTTATTGTTATTTACAAAGACAGTGAGGCAGCTATAAAGGCTCTGGAAACACCATCGATCAACTCCAAGATGGAAAAACTCTGCGGCCTATCTCTAAGGGAGATAGCAGACAGATGCAACCTTACCCTATACTGGGCAGCGTTTCCAATTTAATTCTTTCAGCGTTAATTTCAGTGCTCAAAAAATTATTTCAGTGCCCAAAATGTAATTTTAGTGCTCGGGCGTTCTTTTAGTGCTTTCATTTTATTTTTAGTGCTTCATTAACTCTGTTTTTTAACGCTGAAACCTACTAAAATCCTTATGGAAACATTTACGAATTAGCCTTGAAACAGCTTTGTTTGCCACATTCTAATGGCGATGTTGAAAGGGTTTTAAGTCAAGCAAACGTAGTCAAAAGCAAACTCAGGAACAAAATTAGTTTGCAGATGTTAAATGCAATTTTGCAAATACGCTTTGCGAAAACGCTAATACAGTAATTCCAGTCAGGAGCTCTATAGAAATCTTTTGTCTGTTATTCTAGCAGCATGGTATACTATATAACGAGAATATTGCTGGAGTCCGACAAGCAGCCATGTGCGTTTAAATACCAAAATGCCTGAGGCGATATGTGTCCCTTTTCTACTGAGTTTTTTAAAATATCTCGGGTTAGGATACAAAAATCCCAATTTGAATTCGTTCTCAATTACATACTGCACTCGCATAGGTCAGAATTGGACAAAGGCTTGGTAACACTTATTTACGACTTGAGCTAAATAAATGTTTTCTTTTGGGAAACTGGAAAATGATTTTTTTGATTGCCCAAGGTATCAAAATTAACGCTAAAAATATTAGGAACGGTGCTTTGGCTCAGAAAAAACATGGCAACGCTGATACTGGGTGCCTGGGTACAAGGGTATTCCACGCAACGAAAGAGCCAATGAATTTGCAAGAAAAGGGGCACAGAATCAGGAGACACCTCACCCTTCATTGAAAGCAGTCAAAGCTTTGCTACTTGAAAACGCCATAAACATCACCAATCGAATTGGCCACCTGCAGAGCTTCGAAAGCTATATGGCCCGCGCTTGGTCTTGAGTAAAAACTTAATCTCTCCTTGAAGTAAATAGGAAGCGTATTAGCAAGCTAATAGGCGTAATAAGAGGTTTTGCTAGCCAGAAAACTTGGAGCGTCCTACATTGATTTCTGTAGAACCCGTAGAGATTAGAAGGAGGAGGAAAGTGTACAACACTACCTCGGTACCTGCCCGACCCTCGCAGAGACAAGATAAAAATTATTATGAAGTTATTTCTTCAAAAGCCTAGAAGATATAGCGAACACTAATTCTATGGAAATCCTTAAATTTCTCTGAACCACCAACTGGTTATAGAATTCATGCAACAAATTCAAACGAATGAAATAAGCACACAACGATAAGTCTGGGTGAAGCGATTATGTGACAGCACAATGGACCTTAATGGTTTAAGTGAGGTATTACCTCCAGGTAATACCAGTCACTCCTACCCACCTACCTATCTTAGTTTTTCTCAAATTCATTTTGCTTATCGTGGAGGAAATTTTTATAAGAGAAAAATTGCGTTTTACACAAAATTTTTGGACAAAAGAACGTTTTGTTGTTAAAGGATGGTGAATGTTGGCTTTTTGAGTTTTATAAATTTTCAACGTACACGAAATCTACGCTGACAAAGTCTCACTCAGACGCTACTGATAAGAGTTCTGCTATGAAAGCATAACACTGGCATAAGAGAGATACTGCGAATTGAGTGAATGCAAATTGGTCATTGAAATTCACCTAAGTTTCAAACCACAAAACAATTGTGGAATTTTTCTCTTAATGCTTCAACCCTTTCTGTGCAAAATGCACCGTAAGGGTGGTTAAAGCCCCTCGAGATCCAGCAAACTGTAAAAACTATTATTTATCGGTATAAATTTAGGTTTCAAAAATTTCTTTTTCGTTAGACTAGTTCACAGTTGCCATTTATGTCATTTGCTTTTTTTTTCATTCATGTAAATATTGACAAAGTTTTAAGTAGTTATATAAAGCGGAATAAAGGGGAATGAAAAAGCTTACGCAATGGTTTTGCCAGCGTCTAGATCTTGCAGTAGTCTTGCGACTGTGCGAGTGCGAAAATATATTTGCCCCTAAGAATGTTCAACGCTCTCGAGCACAGTTGGTGGTAAAGCGCAATCGGGAAGTGCGGATTTGGCCGCGAATTGTGCAGCAAGCAGATTGGCTTAGTTGTGATTATAAACGACAGAAATGTCATTCGAAATGAGCTTCGGAATCGATGACGAATCCCTTGTTTGGGATGAAGTTATTCAAGCCTAGGTGAATAATATTTGTGACCATATCAGCGGCGGCATCCACGTCACTATCGATGAAACATAGTGACCAGTTAAAACTCCTAACAAAGTTATTAAGGCCGTCGCAATTGGAGTCTTTTAAAAAATTTTCCTGCGTGGTTTGAAAAAAGAAGTTGGCTGATCTGACACAGCGGTCCGACGAACACAGGGGGGCCTATACATCGATGGAGTATTTGTCAGGGTGAGAAGTGAGGAACAAGTCCATTTCACTAGCTGGATTAAATTGTTTAGCTCAGCAAAGATTTCAACATACCTTCATTCGGGTGTTGTCTGACCAGAATGTCGAAGCCAGTTAGAATTGTGTATTGAAATCGCCCGCAACAACAATTTCAGTATGAGGATATAAGGATACAATTCTTTAAACGGAGTTGGACAGCACATCAAAGTTATCCACAGCTTAAGTGTTTTATTAGTATGAATGTGTAAATAATTAAAAAGGAAATAAAATGCAAACAGAAAGGATGAAACCCCCTAAGGGTTGGTGACAATTTGATCTTTTCGTAAGCGTGCGACAAAGGTAAGTATAAGAACTACAGTAACTTACTTCAGAGTCGCCTGTCAGCATACTGTCAACTCCCAGACTGGGGCATTTTTCGACAACCTGGCGGGATTTCAACTCTGACAGGGTTTCAATGGGATGAAGACCACTATTTTCAGCCAAGGCCAAGGCCTTCCGTTCGTCCCAGTGGCCTTGAACGAAGCCAGCTTTGCCGAGTTTCTCTGGCGACAGCTCTTCGAAACGTGGAACAATACGACCACCTGTGGCGATAGCGATCAATTCGATTTCAAGTCCAACAACCCAACAGACAGCGGGAAGGTTATGTTGCAACAGCAAATGGCTCGCTTCGTCGTCAAAGCCCCACTGGCAGATGGCTAGCGTAGCGCCAGCATCCTTGACTTTCTTCACCATATCGGCGAACTTCTCCTGCTCGTACTGCCTGAGCGCTTTGTAGTCCTCAGCCGAAGTGACATCCAACTTATGCTTGGTCTTTGACTTTGGTGGTTCGAATGGGCAGGTGAGGATCGCTACCACATGGTCTTGTCTACCACAACACCCTTTACCAACATAGAGTCCTCCATGCGACCACCAACCTTAGTTTCAATTTTGATCAACTCAAAGTTTACATCCTTGGATTCAATGTCAGCAACATTGAGGACAGCATCAACTGCCATCTCAGCCATTTGGCGATGACACTTGTTGACAATTTTACTGCCCAAGGTGGTCATCGCGATTTGGATAAGCGGTTGCTTGTTCTAGGGATCGATTGGAAAGGGTTCAGCGATGGCGTCCAACTGTTTGACAGCACACTGCGCAGCCAACTCAAAACCATCAGCAATACGAATGGGATGGATGCCACGGTCGATGAGGCTCTCGGCTTGTTCCAGTAAGGCACCAGCCAGTACAACAACACCAGTGGTGCCGTCACCAATTTCGTCGTCCTGCGATTGACTTAGTTGAACCATCAACTTGCCGATTTCGTGTTCGACTTCCATCATTTTCATGATTGTTACACCATCGTTGGTGACTGTTACATTACCATCTGAGCTAACCATAATCTTGTCCAAGCCTTTGGGACCCAGCGACCCAGCGCCAAAATGTGAGTCTTGATGGCATCGGTGCCTGTGATCCTTTTTTGGCATTCCTTCCCGCAAAATAATGAAAGGTCTGCCATATTCGTCAAAGGCGAATGTGCCCGGAAAGGAAATTATTTTTTAATTCGGACTTAATTTGGATATTAAGGGAATTCTTCACAGATTTTCAGAGCAATAATATTAATTAATTCTGACAGAACAAGAAATGAAAATCTTACAAGACCGGCTGTCACGTTGACAGTTGACTCGTTAAAAGTAGATGAACTGTTCAGGTTTTGACTTCTATAAATAAAGCAGTAATGAATTGTTCGCTTATGGACGTAGAATTTTAACCACATGAAGTTGAATTCCGGATTGGAACATTGACCGTATTGTGATTGAAGTTAATAAGTTAGTTACTTAGTGCTCTCAGTTCCCAGAATGAATCCTGACCTTGTAGGCCCAGATTACAAAATAAAAACTGGTTGATAGTGTATTAGGGGCTAAAAAGTCCCGGAATTTTGTGAAAGGTGTTTCTGTATGAAATTTCATGAAATTTTGTCCATTCGTTTCTAAGCTACAATCCCTTGAGTGACGCTACTTTCATCGTAATAAAAACAATGCAGAGCCAGAATAACATCGATCACATCTTGATCTAATATTGTTTTTTGATGGGAAAAGCTACCGAACTATCCTTGCAATGATTGCAGAAATGTTATCCTTCAAAAACAATAAATTTTCGGTGGTTAAGTGAATTTAAATTAGGTCCGACAAGCACCGAAGACGCACCTTACTGCGAAAGGCCAAAAATGGCTACGAATGCGGAAATCATCAAACAGTGCATCGAACCGTTTCGATTGATCAAAAGTGAGTTAGCGGAAGCAGTGGGTAATTCAACATTTGCACGATGTCTTGAAAAAGCTATTGGCACCATGGGTGCCGCGTTTGCTGGTCATCTACCAAAAACAACAGCGCGCTGATGAATTTTTTCGACGTTACGTGAGGAGGGGTGAAACCATATGCCAGAGTTTTAAACCCCATTTAGTATGCCAAAATGTTAAAAATCTGTTATGAGAAGCAAAGTTGGAGCTATAAGGTACTAATGTGCCACAAATATTATAGCCAAAGACCAACGGCTATCTGGGAATTTACTCGCTGGGAAACAACAAGGATCTTTTTCGGGTGCTCTGCTTTTTTGTGTCTCTATAAATGACCTGCCGCACATATATGGCAACGCACATAAATGGCAACGCCGCGATGTGAAAAAGTATAATGGCAGTAAACTATATCCAGGTAGGATAAAACCAGAGTTTTCCAGAACTTTTGTTTACGCTAAGAGTAGTTAGATGAACTACTATGTCCATTTTATCAAATAATGAAAAGTAAATGAGGGTGGTGTCAATATACCGAGTTTCCGAGTTTCACAAACCTCTTACTTAATTTTACGACAATGGATGGGGCACGGAACCCTTCGTGTGCATGTACTACTCGCACTTATTCGCTTTTTATACTTTTTCACAACTTACCCTTAATTTGATGACATTATCTGCAATGAAGTTTGCACTTCTTTTGCTAATCATTTTATCTCTTCTGATATTTTAATTTTTAAACTTCAAAACTGAATTAACGACTGACATAAATAACCTACGAAACAAACGATAAACGTTCGACCATAAAATCTATTTGCAAGAAGCACACGTTTAAAGCACTTTTTTAAACCTGCATATGATTGAAACTAAAGTTTAAACTCAAACTGTCAAATCATTAGCATTAGAGTGAGAAATTAAGTTACCCAAAAAATATATTTTTAAATAAAGTTAGATCCTTAAACATCCTTCATTGGAATGCAAATCTACATAAAAGAAGACGTACAACTTTAAATCCCCTCACCAAGCAACTTTTTTGACATTTCTAAGCACATTCTCACTGAATTTATCGCGATAAGGCATTTCAAGGTTGAACTGTGCATATTTTAAACTGGAAACGCAGATGGGTGGCAACCAGCACGATGCCCACGATGGTTGCCATTCATATTAAATTTATTAACTTAAACTGGCTGGTGCCGGCAACTTTTTTATTTAAATAAATAATTCGTTGATGGCGCAGCAATTAAATTGAACACGGTTTTATAAAATTTCTTACAATTCCGGGCAGCTAATCAGCAGGCTGCTTTCGATTTAATTTGTCATCAAAGCGTCGTCGCTTAACGGTATCAATTAATTCAATTGTCGTGTATCGGGAAAGGGATGTACTGACGAAGTAATTAGCCAAATGATAAGATAACGATTATACCAGTATGGTTCCATAAAACAAAAAATGCGCCTCGAAATAGCGGTTGATACTATTTTATGACGTACTTGAGCGCCGATTGCGTATGTCAATCAATCCAAAGTTTTTTACGATCATACCGCAGGCTGATGCAAACCGTGCAGCGAAAAAAAATCAAACTTTGGGGTTTGCTTTTTTAAAAGTGTAAGAAGCATAAGATTTGTTGGCCAATTCGAATTTTTGATTGAATGACGCAACACGTTAACTTAATAGAAAATGCAGCTCACTAAGTTTTTGCCTTTTTTGCTTGGCTTACTCGTAAGTAGGCTGCAAGTTCGTTTTGCAACCAAATAGCTATATTTTAAACGTATCTACATAAAAGGAAAGAGTTCAGTGTCTAGCATGTGGGCTGGAAAAGTAGGATGTCTGAAATGGAGGTTGAGATGTTTTTTGTTTAATAGTTTTCACTTAATAAAAAGAGCGAAAACAAGTGAGGAGTAAAATTTTGTTATGCTATACCGGCGTCGATTATAAGCCTATTTTAATGAATTCTTTTTTTATTAAAAAGTTTTTATTTCCAAAGTGATCTCATTTCAGTTTGAAGAAAATATTCCACCTCTAACCGTGGTAAAATACTACTGTGTCCAAAAAACAAGGTGACATATGAATTTAAACTGCGCGCGTCGAAGGATTTGGAAATTTTTCTTTCTTTTTAGGTTGGTAGTACTGTCAGTGACATCTATGTGAAATTTCATGTCAAAATATATTCATAGTGTTTGAGATACGCGTCGTTTTGTGAGCTGCTAAAAGTGAGTTTTTCGTTTTTTGCGATGTCGAAATTTATTGAGCAAAGAATTTGCATTAAATTTTGTTTGCGGAATCAATTTTCTGCTGCGGATACGTTGAGGATGGTGCAGAAAGCCTTTGATGATGAGGCTATGTCTAAAAAAAATGTTCACAAGTGGTATAGTGATTTCCAAGCCGGCCGTGAACGTGTCGAAGACGAAGAGCGTTCTGGGCGACCATCAACCTCAACCGATGAAGCTCACGTCCAACAAATCAAAGATTTGGTGTAGAAAAACCATCGATTAACGATTAGAGACCTTGCTGATGAAGTTGGCTTATCAAAAGGCTCAGTCAATACCATTTTGAAGGATGCTTTGGGCCTCAAGCGCGTCAAATCTCGACTGGTACCGAAAACATTGAATTTTTTGGAAAAAAGGCGTCGCGTTGAAGTGTGTGAAACAATGCTTTCCGACTACCAGGATGTCATGAAACGCATTATAACTGGCGATGAGACTTAGATCTATGCTTACGACCCCGAAACAACCGATCAATCGAGCGAATATCGTACCAAAGGAGAGCCGAGACCAAAAAAACCGCGCCAAAGTCGCTCAAAAATCAAGGTCATGTTGACTGTTTTCTTCGATTATCGTGGTGTTGTGCTTTATGAATTTCTTCCAACCGGCCAAACAGTCAACAAGGAATATTATTTGCGTAACGCTATCCGCCTAAAAAGGCCGGAATTGTAGAAAGACAATTCTTGGTTTTTACACCACGATAATGCACCATCCCATACCGCACTCGTAATTCGTGATCATTTCGCCAAAAACTCAACCCATCTGGCGCCGTGCGACTTCTGGCTGTTCAACAAGCTCAAAAGACCGCTCCGGGGACACCGTTTTGATACGATAGAGGAGATTCAAGCCGCAGCGAAGACGGAACTGACGGCCATCCCGGAAAGTGACTGCAACCAGTGTTTCAAAGATTGGAAAATCCGGTGGCATAAGTGCATTGCATCGGGAGGGGATTACTTTGAAGGGGATGAAATTGATTTGGAAGAATAAATAAAGAATTTTCAAAATAAATACAATGTCACCTTATTTTTTGGACACAGTAGTATAACATATTGATTGTTGCTCACTTTCCGCTGGGTGGCGCAGGTCACTTTTTGCCATTAGGAATAAATCAATAGCGCTGAATGACTGGTGTGGTCAACCTCCAACAGTAGTTTGACTGAGAATGAGTCTTTTCTGATTGCTCATTGGCTCTGCTGTGAAGGCAAAACAATGACATCAGGGTGATGAAAGAATCTTCCAAAATTCAGCTTTGCCAAACAACAACTAATTTTGCACAAAATACCGTGAATTGAGAGAATGTAAATAAGTTGATATCATAGTTCTCGCTGAAAATTCGGACTCCACTCATGGAGCATTGGAAATCAAAAGTACATACATCTGAGTCTTTCAATTCTTCTCATAGTCCTTCTGCTCGCTCTATAGAAAAAGCATCGTAAGAGAGCGATCAAAAGAGAAAACTAAGAGAAAATCCAATGAAAATAAAATATTAAGGTCACCAGGTGTCCACAGTCGACAGCAACATCTCAACGCTGTACAAAAGCTACTTCGGTTTTGGACTCACGTTCCCGAAGAGGCGACAACCACAAGCAAACTCGGAGCGATGCAGCAGAACGGCTTAACAGCGACCTAAGAAATAATATGAATTAGACACAGACTAACCAACAACAAAAACAAGCTTGATTAGAACTACATTCCAGTTCTCTATTTAGAAGACTCTATTCTAGGGTATGTTGACAAGGCCAATAACCTAAAAATTTGGTTCAGTTCTAGCCTTGAATGGTGCTATCATATCAGACTGGTAATTGGAAAAGTATACGGCTGCTTAAGGACTTTATCCCTTTCCTAATAAATGAAATGAAAATGAAAAAAAATGAAAATCTTGGATCGTTTCTTTTCTCCGTTTTTGAACTGACATATTTCCTCTTTTTTCGAAAATGATGAACACCGATTGAGTACTGAGTACAGAATGCTAAAATTCTAATTAAAAACTAAACTAACGAGCCCAGTTTCTGTACGTAGAGTTGCGTCATTTGAACTGCAACATATTTTATTGCTTTTATGAATATCTTGAGTCAAATGAGAGAAAGCGCAGAGAAATAAAACGATTATAGCGGTCTTACAATTTTTCGATGTCATTTTCATAGTACGATTTGTCCTTGGCCTAAAATAAGGGCTGCAGTTTTGGCGATTACCTCTTCATCGACCCTAAATTTCTTTCCAACAAGTATTCTCGTGCGGTCTGGAACAGGCTAAGGGCCAGGAGAATACGGTGGATGCGGAAGCAATTCGAAGCTCAATTCATTAATTTTTGCCTTTGTTGTCATTGATTTATGACACGGTGCATTGGCTTGATGAAATAGAACTTTTTTTCTTCTTCCAATGGGTCCGTTTTTCCACGATTTCGTCCTTCAAATGTTGCAGTAACACTACGTTAAGGTCGCTGTTGATGTTTTTTTTTTTCCTTTTTTAAATAGTCAATGAATATTATGCCACGCGAATCCCAAAATACTGATACCATAATCTTTCCAGCCGACCGTTGTGACTTTCCACGCTTTGGAGCTCACGAGTAGTTCACTCGGCTGACTGTCTGGCTGACAGCCATCGACAATTCTTACGTCGGTCAATAATGATCACGTCACGATCGACGGAAGACAATCAAATATTGTGGCTATGCGGAATTTCCGAGAAGTCAACATCGGCTCGGACAACAATTGTATGTTATGTGTGTGTGCGTGTGTCGGTTCTGATGACGAATTTTCGGCCTCCAAGAATTCCGAATCGCCGGACTGTAATCGCAAGAAACAGCCAATAACTTGACCAATCGCCTTTTTTAAAACATCACAGGAGTTCCTTATCGCCAGCATCAATCAAAGATGCGAAAGGATAAACGTTATACTTGGCAGCTGAATAGGACATATGGACCGAATTTATATACACACAAGCTACGTCCCGAAGTTTCTTTGGATATACGCTAGGGGACACCGCAGTAAAGAAACAGAGATAACCTTCTGAATTTTAAACAATCAAAAAACGACAGAATTGAAGACCGCTAGAGTTTAGATTCTTTACGTCTTCTTTGGCATAATAAATTCTAAATTAAAAGAATTTACAAGTTACCGAAGATAAAAGATTCTACTCGTTATTATGAAGATGAGTTTTTTGTGTTTTATACAAGAGTCTTATAATTAATTTGCTCTCAAAGTGTGTCTGGGGTACATTCTACATTTTTTATGAGACCGACATAAGGTCAGTATGCAACTTATTGCAATACAATATTTTTTGTTGTTGATCAAATTTGAATCAATCGCTCAAAACTAACAAATACAAATGGATTCCATATCAACAGCAAAATCTCTTGTTTTTGAATTGCATAGATTGAAAGAATATTTTACGCGAAAAACTATTTTTTCCAATTTTTCAAATGAATTAAAATGTAAGGCCAACATCCGTCTACAATCACATCTCAAATTTGACATACTATATTATGCCATTCATATCTCAAGTACTATCCTTCCTTCTTCACTCAGAATATGCTTCTTCAAGTGATTACTTATTTAATAAATTTTTGAAGCCTTACCTTAACATCATGGAACATTTCGTAGAGATCATGGCTTTCACTTCCTAATGCCAAGTGGTATAAAATGTCCTGATCCATCAGTTCAATATTTGAATTGCGCAACTTGACACATCCATCGGAATATCTAGAAAAATAAAAATAAAAATTGATTTAAAATTAACAATAAAATATCAAAATAAATAAAAAAATAAAAAATTGGCAAAATTTAAATTCGCTTAGTAATTCAATCTCCAAAACTTTTCATTAAATATGTATGTTTAAATATTTAAATATAGAAGTATTTAACATGACATGGGATAATATTTAATTAATATTATTAAATAAAATTTAATTGTGTTTAGTTAAATTTGATTGTGGAGTAAAAATGGAAGTTGTGGCGTAAACGCAAAAAAAAAAATCACCATTGATTCAAAGTTTTTTGTACAAAAACAGTTATATAATAAAATATTTGCTGAAAGCAAATTGTATGAGAAAAATGTAACAGAATGGACGAACTACAAGCAGGTTTTGGACTTCAGAACTAATTATTTCGAAGAGCCATTTCTTCAGTTTGTTTAGGTATACGCTTGTGTGGCAATTTGTTAATGAGCTAAGGCGCTGTGATAGTAAAGAGAGTTTTATAATTTACTCTTAAACTGTATAAATTAGAGAATAAGACGCTTCGAATGTAGATATTTCTAAGAACTTTATACTTTTAAAATTGTTTTGGAGGTAAGACATGGAGATCCTGAAAAAGAGGCCAGCTGGTGACTGGTCTTCTTTTGTTGCAAATTATTCTAATTATATGTTTCTGTGCCATCTAAATAGGATCAACGAGGCTAGAATTTGTTCCTCCCCAACTCGAAATGCCGTATTGCACTTTCGAGTGTACAAGTCCATGATCATTTTTCAAATTTGCTTTATGTACCTTCCAATTCAGGCTTTCATCGGTCGATATTTGAAGTTAAAGACGGATTCAATTTTAGAACTTTAGAATTATCTCTAGAATATTGGTTTTCCAATTAATCTACACTTCGTTTGCCAACTTTAATTTATTTGAAAATCGATTTCATTGTCTCTAAGCCACAAGGAATTACCCATAAGACTTTTAGAAGTTCAGGCTGCAAGAGAACCTTTTCCAGTTGGCCGAAAGCAACTCATTTTGGCTGACATAAGGTTTCATTTTTTTCTACTTTCTAAACGACTTTAAATAGGAACACCGAAATTAGCACTTCGTTCCTTTTAAGCTTTATTTCGTGATGCTGACTGACTGATACTAGCTGAAAGTAGCTACAGCTTAGCATCAAGCATCGATGAGAGTAGAAAAGAAGAGTTTAAGTATCCCAATTATTCCTGAGAAATTTAAAAAATTGGTATTGCGGAAATAAATGAGATTCGGACTCGGCTCACAAACAAAATATTTTTGGACATCCTCGTTTCGAATTTACAAGAACACCTTTACGATAGCTCGTAATAATACACTCTTAAGACTTTCGTCTTCCAACTCAAAACTATTGATAAGATGCCTATTGAGGAGCATTAATTATAGAATGGCTTCCCAGTACCCATAACCTTTCTTGATATTTAAGTTCAATATTGACGAGGTATTGTTTTAACATTTGTTTTCCAATTAAGCTTTACAACTTAAATGCATCTTGCTAAGTTTGATTCAGATGCGACGTTAGGTACGAGTTTATGCATACATATTGCTTTGGTGTTTTTAATGGCATGTTTTGTTCAAATATTTACTGATCTTTTCGCTAACTATTAAACATTTTTTTAAATAATATTCAAGGGACCTTAAAAGATGCTATATTCAACATAACAGGCTTTTACTTTAAAACTTTATGCCATTCCTCCTTCCTTAAAAGACTTTCTTTTTTGCACGTACGTTTGCGTGTTGAATTAAAAATCTTAGTCCTTAAACAGTGGCTAGTCCTGTTTCCCAGTGCACTTTCAAGACTATCACTGTTTAAGCTGTTGAGAATGATTTCAATGTTAGTACATCCATCCATAATGATCGGTTTTTCGAAAAATGGATCACCCGGTTTACAGAGCGATGTCAACAGATCAAAACCTTGGATATGAATTGATGAAAAAGTATGTTAACAGTCCAGGGTTTTAAGTAGACAGGAAATAAGGCTGATAATCTGTTATCCCTTGCAGTTGTAAGACGGACTTTCCCCTACTTTAGACCAGTCTAACCTTCGAAACTATCGCGCGATCACGAGGCTGTCAACGATACCTTAATTGTTTGAATCTCAAATAGTCTATAGCTAACATGGTTTTTGTAATGCTCGCTCTTCTAAAAATCTCTTGATTGAACTCACACAATCCTACGTTAATTCATTTAATTTAAAAATGTAGCCAAGTCTTCAAGGGTTCCGCGCCTTCTAAAAGTATGCAACACCATATTTCTTTGATTCAGGATTTCTCATAACATCGACAATTAATATGCAGGAGTACGCGAGACAAAGTAAAAGCCCGACATCGGTTAACTTGTAATTTCAAAAATTTAAAAACAAACGATTTAAAAGAATCATTAGATTTAAGGATTCAAAGATTTTTTGATGAAGACTGTAGAAATGTGTGAAACTTTAATTCTGCCAGTTTTTATTTTTTTGCAATTCCGGCAAGGAATCGGAATTCGATGGTGAACGTCAAAATGTGGTGGTTTTATTGTGAACCCAAATTTCTTACCCAAACGCGTGTCACATCCGTGTACGTGTTTTTTTTTTATCTCAACTAAAAAAATTTAAAATATTGGTATTTTCTTGAAAATAAATAATTAAAGATTCTGAAGTTTAAGTGTTTAAAATTTGCTGTCAGTATTCTAAGGAAGGGATTGGAAAATATTGAAAAATAAGAAAAAATGTATCTTAACATTGAATATCCATGTGTGCTTTAAATGCGTGATCAACACATACAACGTCATTCAATGTTTACATTTTTCTTTATTTTTCAATCCTCTGTTTTACGTGATTTATTGAGATGTTGGGACAATCAGAACTCAAACACATATCAAAATCACACGAAATACTTTTTTAGAAAATTGTTATTAATTTTTTCCGGATTGAGAAAAATGACGCCACGAAAGCAAAACGCGTATACATGTGGTTGAGTAGAAAACTATACAACGCTCAACTCGCGATAACCTCACTTCACCTTGACGTTCGTTATACAATTTGCAAAATCTTCACCTTCTGTGAAAATCATAGACGTACAGCAGAGGCATAATAGTAGGGTAACTTTGGATCCTTTGGAAATGGAACTCAAACAGAACGTGTACTCACTGATCTTAGTATGACTTTTGATAAACTTTCTCATCGAATCCTTCTTTCAAAGATAAACAGAATTGGTAACAGTAGAAAGTTCTAACTTTATCTGTCAAACAGATCTTATTCTGTTATTTTTTTTTGGTTGTTCATCGAGCTATTTTACTGTCAATTCGGGAGTACCATAAGGTAGCCACTTGGGTCCGTTATCGTTAACTCCGATTCTGCGTTTTGACGATGGAACTATTTTTAAGATGACACAAAACATTGCTATCTGAAACAGCCCGAAAAGAGGTTTTTAATCAAGGCTTCAAGGCGTTAAAGCTTTCATGAATAGAAATAATAGAAATATTGAAACCCCACGATGAAAAACTGAGAACAAAAGACCGCATATTTTATTCCGTAAATATTCACTTGGAAAAGCCTTAGGAAACCTCTTATCCTCTTATTCATTCACTACACTCCAGCCATTCACTTAATCCTCATTTATTGATTTTTTGATTCCATCGCACTTCTCCGTCAAAGATACTTTTTGCAACACTTTCAGCGATGGTTTTCTCTTGTTTGAGGACTTAATTGAGTGTCTACACCGCAAGGTAAATGAGTTGAGATACTCAGCAGCACTAAGCTGCAATTCAAAAGATACCCAACCACACTAAACAGTTTTATTGGATTGCAATCGCTGCCGCCGAATTGCGAAAAACCACAAAAGAAAAGTTAAGTCCATTGGTCCACGGTTGGACGAATTATGAATCATTTTTCGACACAATATTTTTTATATATGAATGTAGATCTCACTCAAACTCTGTGACATAAAATTAATTCAGTTTTCTAACCTTGAAACTGACGCATATGTTTTAAAGTGATGGTTTTGGTTTGGGTGAAAGAAAACGTGTCCTGATATTTACATCTTACATCCTCATTACTTCGAGAAAGTTTTTCCTCAAGCTACAGTAAGTGCGGAGATGTTTTGCATATTAATTAAGGCATTTGCATAAATAGGGCAAGGGAAGGACTTAACAATATGCAGAATGAAACAGGTCCTTCGTTAGTGTTTATTCAAAATTATTCAAACGAAAATGTCGGTGGGTATCCATTAGAAAAAGTTTAATTCGATGTGGGAGCAGCAGGAGACGTTTGCAAATGAAAATTTTACTTTGTAATGTAATTCATGTTTGTGGATTGAATTAAGTCCAGCAAAGTAGCGTTTAGCATAATTGGCAGAAGATAGTCAAAATAGATTTATTCTAAACGTTTCATTTCGCTACGCCTAAAAGTCATCACCGTATTAAGGAACGCTGCTGTTCACAGATCAATTGTTGATTTATTTATTATACTTTAAGCATTTCCTCTACACAGGAGGAATTAACTAGACAAAAGTTTAATTTGACCAGTTAGACTCATCTAAGTCACAAGGCTCTTGATTCAAGGTCCCTTTCTCACGTCTCTGTGGAAGTATTCAAATTTTTTTTTTCCTTGGAATATTTCAGCTCTTTTTTTGTTTCTAGTGATGTCCTTTCTTCAGAAATTTCCCAATAATTGCAATCAAACCGCTGTGAATATATTTCGTCATCTTCGTTAGTACCACTACAGTCTACCTCCACTCAACAATTGGGTGTTCTTGCTGCTGTGATGGCTCTGTAAAACACTAAGTACAGGATAATGAAATAATCTTTCAAAACACAAGTTTCTAGCTTATCAACAAATTTCAAATTAAATTAATTTCAAATTAAATACTGCGAATTGAGCGAATGTAAAAAAAGACTATGCCAAATCCAAATACATCTGAGTTTCAAACTTGTCAAACTTCTGTAAATCTTTTGGCGCACTCTTTCCAAAATGCATTATAAGGATAACCACATTCCGCAAAATCGTTTTGGAAGTCGTTTTGAGCTCAGTCTCGAAGTTCAATGTGTACGTTCCAATAATCAGATGAGCTGTTTTGAAGATTTATTTTTAACCGACGCAGAGTCAAGCATTTCTTAGCACAATTTTTCATGACAATTATGAAGATTGCTGGTATTATCTTCGCAATGCTATTTCGGATTTCATCCTGTTTGTGAACGCTAGTTTCTTAGGTCAGGGAATCGTGGTGAGATCAGACGATATCGCCACCTTTTGACATTATCCGCCTACAGGTACCAATTAAGTCAGAAATTGTAGAATAATTATTTCCCAATTCGATTTCGCTTCTCTGTTTGGGCTTAACCTTATTTTGATTTTCATTTGACTTAAAACACTTTTTCAGTAAATTCAGAACAGAACACATTATTGTTTGGTGTGCGGTGTGGTTTTCGGAGAAGCGGTTCCATATCCATCCAAGACGATAACGAAGAACGCATAACAGTCATTTGAAGGCACTTTAGGCATATGGCCAGAAATTGAGAATAAAGTTGTTGCTCCGTCAAGATCGGACTATTTGCCACACAAGTCTTCCAAAACTAGATCTACTATTTCACGCTTAATTCAATAATAATTTAGTTTGACTGCCTTGGGAGCAGCGATTTAAAGCCGGTGAACTTTTCTGGTTGCCTTTAATGCGGCAATAATTCAGAGACAACTCAGCACCTGAAGCTTGCCGTGAAATAGAAGCCGAACCCAACGAAAATGTATTGAAAAATTGTGTAAAGCGGATAACCTACATCTAAGTCTGCCGAGGCTGTCATTTAAATGAAATGATTTTGCATAATTAATCAGAATTTCTGGAAACTAATGGATGGTAGTGTACTAGCTAGAGTACCCCAAAACCCTTAAAAAGGTTCTAAGTCTTTAGGCTAAAAACAAAAAAATGTTGTCGCCCATATGGCTGCCTTTTTCAGAATTGCATTCCCAATGCCTGCTAAGAAGACCCTATTACTTAGGCTCCGCTGGCCGTCTATGTTAGGTGCGTGCGGTGTAACTTCAACCCTGAGGTAGAAGTAGAACTGACCCCGTCTAGGTCAAACATTCTAGATAATTTGGGTCCCTCCGTAAAACCACGAAAGTGTCAAAAGTTTACCTTACAGTGGAGAAGCAAGAATCTATAGTTGTTAACAAAACAGATGACATTTACTTCCAACTCCTAAATAGTCCTTCCTTTATTTATTTCTACCAGATTTTATTAAGGTAACCTCTGAAGAGAAAAACTTTCCATTTGGTACCTAAAGCTCCGAAAATCACTTTTCGTCTTTTCGTCAATATTTAGGTGTCACTGGTTCAACTTTCAAGAGTGGTCAACTATTGCAGCTCCATCTTGGGTACACCTCTAATTCAACAGACTATGACTTTTTAAATGAATTTGAAAAGATCAGAAAATATCTACCCTGATCCACCCTGACGCTAGTAAGGTCTTCAAAATTCGTCCAGTCGTTAACCCTTGAACGAGGCAAACGCCAAAGTTCCATTAGATGTGTTGATGAACAAATGCGCTCTATCAAAGTGTGGGAAACTTTGAAAAGAATCAACCGTAGGAAAACTTGTAAGTTAGGTAACCTAGGCGAAGATATTGTTGTCAGAGCCGACGAGCCAGATTTATGAACCTGCCACACATCTTTGTATCTTTTGGAATAATGGACAATAAGAATGTATTTTTTGGACTAGGTACTATCGGAAGAAATAGAGTTCCTTATTGCAAGCTGTAGTCAGAAAAAATATCGAGGACATTCAGAACAGTAAGAAGCTAAAATCAACAGCGTCGACGTGTCAATGATTGCATAAAAAGAAAACAAAATGGTTATATTAGCTTCTACGCTTACTCGTCAAAATCATATAACTAAAATCCGGGGATACGAAAAACTCGAGGTACATCACCGTCCCGTGTCCGAATATAACCGATATACAGTTACTCTCAAAATTGAGCGTACACTTATAAATTAAATGCACTTTATATTTTTTTACAATAAATAAATCGCTTTTAAGTATTTTTTTTTATTTTACACTTAATACATTTTACGTTTAACTTGAAGAGAAAAAAATGAAAATATTGCAAAATCCAATTTTTTGCAAATATAAAATATAGTACTTTATTTGATCACTCAAAATTGAGTATACACCAAAGCCTTTCAATTAAGAAAAAAACTAAAAAAAACTTTGAAAATTCAGTTAAAGTATCTTATGTGGCCACTCTTAGCATCTATTATGGCTTTTAAACGACGGGGAATCAATTTGACCAATTTTTTGGGGAACTATGGAGGAATAATCTCCCAAACTGCCTTGACCATAGTTTTAAGCAACCATTCGCATACAACGTGTGAAGTGTGCTTAGGATCATTATCCCAATTTTTCCGCCGTTTCGCGCAGGTTCCTTTTCAGATGTCGAGAAATTTTATTCTGTCCATTGTCGTTTCGATTTTACTCAAAATTTCTGGTACCACTTACAGCCATTGAACCCAACAACATGACACAAACTCCTCCAAGTTTTAACAAGGACATCTTTTTTTTTTTTGGAGCTCCGTATGGGGCATTCTCAAGACTAGTTGCCATCCATCGGAACCAAATGTCTCTATGTTTTCTTTTTTGCTTCAGTATAACACAAAATTCAAAAAAAAATCTCATTTGAACTGTACAAAATGTGAACTTTTGAACATTTTCTAAAAGGACATAAAAATAATCAAAATTTAATATTCCGAACAAAGGTAAATATCTTTCGAAGAAAAGAAATCTAACAAATTTGTTGAAATTAATATGGAAATAATTTCAAAAATATAGTACATTTGACAAGGAGAAATAGCTTTTTTAAATTCTGCAAAAAAAAAGCAAAGCCTGGTCACAAGTTTTCCTTTTGCTCATTTCAAAACTTTTTTGTGTACTAGAATAGCTCTAATAATTATAATAATTTGTGGGTGATGTTCCAGTGATAACTCAGCACAAGTTTTAATAAACAAATTTCTGAGCAAAGGAAAGTTTTCAAAGAAATTACAGACTTCAGACAAATTACAGTGCCAAAAACACTGCAGTTCCAGTTATGATTGCCAACCGAGGCGGATGAAGGCACCTTAGGTGAGAGAAGTGTGATCTGTTTAATTCGCAATGTTTTTTGGATGATTCAAAAATGCAAAAACATATAGGGTGTTGGCATGTGAGGTCTAAAAGGCTAACGGTTTTTCCTGTCGGTGACCAAAGTCTGGATGCCATGCAGCTCCTGGTTTCTCCTTGATAATTGTTAGTTTGATTCAAGTTCCTGACTGTGGTGAACGTTTGGTTTTGAATTGCAAAAAAAAATAGTGCAAGTGAATTCCAGAAATCCTTCATTATTCTTCTTTTTTAAATTTAATGATTTTATTTGAGCTTTTTATAAATTCTTTTCGTTGTTTTTTTACCCGAAAGTAGAATTTTTTTTTTTTTAAATAAATACAGAGGGGGCCGACCTAAGGAGACATTTTTTGCATGGTTCTCCTTGGCTCGGCCCTCCCGGCCGACTTCAGAGGACCATTTTTTTGCCTAACTTGCTATAAAGATTGAAGGTAAACCTCATTCTACATTAATTTTTGACCAAATTTCCATGTTTTTTTCCTTGGTTTCAGTAGTCGGCCCCCTATTATCGCATTGAAAGAATGGGTGGCCGACTTCAGAAGATGGGTATTGTTAAGTCGGCCGTTCATTTGTTTACAATAAAAATATTAGTTTTTTATATTTAGAGTTACAAAAACAGGTTTACATTAACAGCTTAGGATTTATTATTTATTTGAGCATTATGAAATGGAAAATTCAAAAGAAGGGGCTAAACGCGGTTTCCACAAGTACCCGGAAGAAGGAGTTAAAGAAGCCTTGAAGAAGATTCGGGAGGAAAATTGGCCAATAAGGAAAGCCAGCAAAGAATTTGGAATCCCAAGAGCAACAATCCAAGACCGCATTCATTGTAGGATTGCCGAAAAACCGAGAAGATTCGGACCGGATACTGTGCTGAGTGCAGCCGAAGAAAAAAGTCTTGTTGATTGGCTAGTTAACTTGGCGAAATGTGGCTTTCCGCAAAAACCTCATGATCTTTTGAAAACGGTGCAGAAAATAATTCTTGACGACAAAAAGACACCGTTCAAAAACGATTTGCCAGATAAGTGTTGGTATTACGGCTTCCTAAAGCGCCATCCCGAAGTGTCCCTCAGAACACTGAAGAGTCAATCAGGAAGTGGTTTGGAGATTTAAGAAATTATCTTCAAGAAATAGATGCTGTGGATATTCTGGAAGATCCTTCCAGAATTTTCAATGGGGACGAAACATCGTTTTGCCTTTCTCCAAAAACTGGTGTTGTGGTAGCTCCAAAAGGTTGGAAAAACCTTTACGAAGTTAGCTACGGAAACAAAAAGGAAACAGTGACCGTTCTGTTTTTGTTCAGTGCTGATGGCAACACGTTACCTCCTCCGATCGATTTTCCATACGTGCGCCCCTCGAAGGCGATAATAAAAATCATGCCCCCAACATGGATTTTAGGGAGATCAGAGAGTGGCGTTCTGAGACCTTTTATGAGTACGTGGCTAACACTTTTAATGGGCGGCTAACTGAAAACAATATCAAAATGCCAGTATTGTTTCTTGTCGATGGTCACAAGTCACATCTAACCATGGAGCTGAGCGATTTTTGCCGGAACAATGATATAGTCTTTGCCTTTTGCCAAACACGACACATATCACCCAGATTATACCTCCCACATCTTTTGTGCAATTTATTTTCAGTAACATTCGATACAATTATTTTTCTTATTTATTAATAATTAATTCTGTAATTAATTTGAAATAAAATATAATGAACCTTTCCTTTTATTATATGAGTTTGTATGGTTATAGTTTTTTTAAAATTAAAATATGTTAAAAATTAAGAAAACCTATTTTCTTAATTTAGTCAAAACATAAAAAATACTGAAGCCAAAATAGGGGCCGACTACTGAGTACTTATGTGGCCGACAACTGAAGAATGTGGTTTCCATTTATATTTTTGTAAATAGTTAAAATTGGGTAAAAAATATACTTTAAAATCCTTGAATTACCTTATTTTCACATTTCAAGTATTCAATTAAGCCAAATTGTCTATTTCATTTTCGAATATCGGATTTTCAAAGCAAGTCAAACCAAAAATTAAAGTTAAGGGGCCGACTACTGCTGCCATCACCCATCACCATTTATCTTATTTTTTTATTTGCAATGCATTTGCCTAGGGAATGAATCATGTTCTCAAAATTAACAAATTGAATTTGTTGGTGGCTGCAAATAAAAAAAAAATCGCATCCAAACCTTTTTTTTTATTTAAATACCAGTCTGCTTGCCATCCGGTCCATATTGAAATGTCTTATGAGGTTTTTTTTTCAAGGTTCGTACAGGTAACAGATTGGCAGACAGATCGGTTTCTTTTCACTCAAACGATACTACTCAACCCCTCGGGAAGAACATAGACACGAGGTGTAGAAAAGGACACAACGACGAAGACCATAAATAAAAGAAATGGTAACGAAGGGCATAGAAAAGAGTGGAACGCTGAACCGTTGGAACATAATCTTCTGGGAAAAAATAAAAAAAATGATGAAATATGCAAAGATCTGCAGATGGTAAATTCGCAAACAAAAAGAACTGAAAACGAATGCAGTCAGAAGGGTTGCTAAAAGGGTTTCACTTTTTTTTTAATTTCAAAAATGATCACGAAACCGAGGGCGACATTTAACAAGCCGCTATAATTTGCCAACCGACAGCGTTATTTAAAATTCACAGATAATTTTAAAACCCATTCATCACATTCACTTTGCAAGTGTGGAAGCGTCTTGTGCAAGCAGATAAAAAAAAAATACCATGAGCCAGAAGTCAACCTTGTAACACTGACTTGCATTCAAACAGTAAGACTGGAAGTCTTAACCAATGAGCACTGATTTACACTGAAGACCAAAACATATAAGTAAAAGTTTGTTCCACTGATTTGGTATGAATCGACAAAAATGAATCATTGGACCTCTCAAGCCCCGAGTTTTTCTAGGAAAAAGAATGATTTTTTTACGCCCGTCTTTAAGTCTTTTTTTTGTAGGTACCTCGTCAACTTATACACGCAATCGTCACCACAAAAGTCAACGACATCTTCCTTTCCCTCTTCGCAGACGCATCGGTTCACAGCCTCGCAATGGTTCCGCGAGGTGTGTCCATCAATAACAACTCCAGTTGGCGGCATTATTTAAAAATCACAACAAAAAAATCAACCGAGCCCGAAAATACGAATAACCAAAAATGAATGCACGAACCGAACGCGACAGACGCTTGAGTTTTACTGAATCCGAACTGTCTGGTGAAGTCTCATTTATAAAATCCCAATCAGCCGATTGATTCTGTGTGTCACTGTCACTGTGTTCGTCAGCAATTAGAAAATATTTCGTTCCATTGAAACCGACGTGGATGATGTATCTTTTAGGTGAAGGCATACGGGGAAATCCTGTATGTTCCCTACTGCTGGTGTTCTGCTCGTGACCATCTCTGGATATCTCTGGCTTAAGCGGAAGCTTGTATGAGTACTAGCATATGGATTGGAATTTTGCAATTAATGGTTGAGATATGAGCTGCGAAATTTAGACACGGTATCGGTTGGTAAATACAGCTGATGGCTTTATAATTGCGCCGCGAACTGCGATTCGATAAGCGAAAAGGGGCTCGACTTCCATACAAACATTGAAGATGACTGGTTACGTGGTTGTGATGTGATTCACGCATGAATAAATGTTTTGACGCAACACATGCACAGGCGTAGCACCTGCTATTAAAAAGTTTTAGTTGAAAACAGTGAGCGTCATTTACTTTGATCCACAGCGATTTTTTTTTCGTTTCATTGTAGTTGCGTTTTAAAAGAGAGAATTTGCAGTGTGAATGAATCTGAGTGCAAAAAAAAATTAACTTCCATCATTATCATATATTATAAGTCAATTGGTTAATTTGTACATACAAACATATGTTCGATAAAAGTCTAAAATTAAGGAAGTTAAAATTTTTGAATACTGTAGAGTTGTGCGGAGCCCTTCTTACTCTTGTATTCTTAAACATAGGTAGAGAGAAATAAGAAAGTCGTTTATAGTCGAAACTAAGTGTGTGTTTTAAAGTCACTATGGCAATCTGTGCTTTCACCACAAAGTGACGTCCTTATGTTGCTTCTTGTCGGTCGAGTTTGTCCACCCTCTCCTAGCTCCTAGAACTGGCCAGAGTACGAGTTCATATTACTGAGGAAATTAAAACGTGATTAGTGCTCTCAAAAAAATTGACTTAATTGAAATTGAAAAAAAACCAATAATGGGGATTGTGTCTTTCCTCGTGTTGTAGTCTGCACAGAGCGAGTAAAATAAAAAGAAATATTGAAAGACTGTGTATATGTGAAGTGTTTTGAAACTCAGACCTCAGAGATTTTTGAAGAGGATCTGACCACTTGTACCACGTTTTTTGCCACTATTAAGCATTGGCATATGTATAAGATCAAAAGAACAATAACAGCATCAATGAAAATATGAACTATACATAGTTCGAAAGATGCTTATCGCTTGTGCAACTCAGGAGATATTCTTTACGAAATAAGCAAGAGTCTTCGGGTCGGTTATCTACTCATTTCGAATCGTTAAGCTAACACTGACTTCTGACGACAACGCATCATTGCATTATCAAGATCTTCACATCGTTGAATGTTTGTTTAAGTTAACTGCTTAAAAAGGAGACAACCTGTCACAGCTTTATTCCAAGAAGCAAAAGGTGGATCACTAAAAATACAGATAATGAGATTAAGTGCACAAATATCAGCTGTTCAACAATCTAAGATATGACTAATGATTATGGGACGAACAAACCCCTGTCAAAAAAAGTCAATTGATTTATGAACACTTAAAAAAAAAAACAATTAACTAAGCAATCAATTAACTTTAGATAAGATTACCAATCTTTATAAGTTATATCCGTTGGTATCAGCTGGAAAGTAACGTAACGCGCCCATAAAAAATACCCATTTTTGATATTTTTCACAAACCATTCAAATTGTGTATTTAATAAAATTATTTTTTTTTGGCGCTTGAATGTAAATTTTCAAGTGCCGTGCTTTTGTCAATTTTGGATACGATGCTTCTGGCACCACTTAATATCAAACACCAAATATTTTTAAGAGAAAAAATCTAATACCTTTGCACACTGCAGACCAAAAGTGTCTGCCCAGACAAATGACTAACATTCATGTTGAAAATATAATTTCTGAATGGCAGTTCTTTTACTTAAATTTTGAGATAGTAAAAGTTTTTTTTTCAAATTTTCCAAATTTTAAAATTGTATTGTTACACTCTCTTATGACTCTTACTACATAAAAAGCGTTATCAAATCCCAAACATTGTCGGCCTAGATTTCAAGGGCATATGCGACACGGACTCGCGCAACAAAGGTTCCGTACAAACTTAAAGGTATGTTAAGCGGGGGCTAATCTATTACATTTATTTTTTCGCTGTCGGATGAATGTTTTATACCAGATTTTTTAGTTTTCAAAACTTTAAAACGTTTTCTCCACAATTCACGTTTTCAAAGTCGGTGTCTCTCAATAACTTCAAAACTACTGTGCTGATCCTTTAGAAATTTTGATAACTATTTCTGTATATAATTTACAAGGTAACGCTGGAGAGTTTTTTATTTAACAATAAGAAATTAGCTTCATTTTTCCTTTCAAAGTGTTCCAACAAAGTGAAAAATTAATATTTCGAAAAACCCACCCAACACTACCAGGGAAAAACTATTAACTAACGAATGAATTTTGATTTTTTGATTTCAGATGATCCAGCAACACGTTATGAGGTCACCACAATTCTACTTTTTCCCGAGACATGTTCGAAAGTTTTGTAACATAAACAGCGTTATCTTTTGACAACGTTGATTTAGAAGCTTGATTCCTTTTTAACTTCAAATGAGCGCAGTCAAAAAATATTGATTTCAACTTGATACCTCCACGTTATTCTGAGAAAAACGGTCGTAACAGACAGACAGACAGACGAACAACGAAGTAATTCTATAAAGTCGTTTGAGGTACAGAACCTTTAATTATGTACTGTTTGAAATGATAGGAATTTAATCGACGCTTTTTCGTGTCTTAAATAAAAACTTAATAAATTCGAGGAAACCGAAGGCAAATCGCATCGGGAATTTGCTTCGCATTTTCAGGTAGTTGACGCTGCCTTTAACGTACCATTGTACGGCACCATCAAACTAGAAGTTTTAAGGATATGTCATGGTCAGAGAGAGAGGAGGATTCGCTTAGTCGTATTATTTTAAAGCTGAGTATACTAAAAAACAACTACTACTGTACATGGTTTTGACAAGCTTACTCCTAGACTTCCTTACGAAATAATGATAAGTCCGAAACAGCTTTGCCGCATTTTTACTTTTGACCCTTCACGAGTAGCTTTTGTTCACCATGCCATAGCTCAGATAGACTGTTTTGTAGCACACTTGACAGTGAGATGTGAAAGCAGTGTTCAACATCGAAAGACAAACCTTGGAAGATAACAAACTGATTGAAGACTGTTAATCAATGGAATGTCTAGATCGATGGTCTAAGTAAGAGGTGAATATTTCGACTTATTTAAAATATATCTAACTCAGTCTTTAAATCCAAAGTGTCCACTTAACAAAGTCATTTAAATAGAAATAAAATAATAATAATGAAGGTTCTTAAAATAAATTTTGATAACAAGAACTGTTGAGAGTTACTCTCCGCAACAATTCCGTCTTCGAATCAAGCAGCGAGTTTGAATCTTGGACGATTTACAACGTCATACGTTTTGGTGTTCCTGAGTAAAAAGGGCGTAACAGATATAATTACTCATGCTCTAAGACAAATGACGGCTTTTCGAAAAGCTTGGTTAAGAAAATAGGCTTCAATATTTGAGACATTCTATGTTATAGTATATCTACAACAAAAGTTTCTGTTCCCCTTGGTGAATTTTAAGATGATCTGGTACAGGCCGAAGGTATACCATTATTTAAAAAAGAGGATAAGATATCAGTTAATAGTTAAAGACCTATTTCACTTCTCCTGTCTTTTCTAAAATTTTTGAAAAAGCGGCCAAAAACAGAATGAATTCTTAGAAAAAAAAGAGCTGTTTTTTTATTCAGTCTCAATTCGGCTTCAAGTAAACGGACACCTGAGCTCCAGCAGTAACATTAATTTTGGAGTAACCTAAGGCTCTGTACTTGATCCTATATTTTTTTTAATTTTCATTAACTCGCTATTTTTACAAACTATCGAAGTAGGGTTATTGTTTTTGCTGAAGATATGGCATGTACTTTTCAAAGTAATTCAGCTCTAAATTTAAATGCCGATATAAATCTTGACCTGGAAATTTTAAGCCACTGGTTTCAACAACATAAGTTGGTGTTAGCTGACAAAACAATTTTAATAAATTCAAATACAGTGATCATATTTGTAAATCGAGTACAAGTTCGCAAACATTTTTTTGTAACAGCGTCTTGTGTTGATAAATGTTTTACTGTAGAGAGAGTCGATTCGTTTACGTACCTTTGTGTTATTCTTGACTGGAAAAATAACTGGTCTATTCATACTAACAAGGACCTTAAAAAGTACTTTATAGCTGTCACAAGGCAATATTTACTGTTAAGGCCCTATTGCTCTCAAGGTCTTCTTAAGTGTATCTACTATGGATTAGTTCATTCTATGCTTGAATACGGTCTGGTATCCTGGGACGGTACTCAGGACAATAAACAGAGTCCACTTTTAATATCTCAGAAACATATTGTTCGTCTTATATGCAATAAAAATCGTCGCGTCAATAGTCTTCCACTTTCTAGAGATCTTAAAATTCTCTCTCTAAAACAAATATATTAACTTCCCATCAGGAAGTTCTTGTAATCGGTCCGATTTTCGAAATTCAAAATTTTTATATTTCTCCACGTTTGGCGGTCCCAGTAGTCGGATTCCATGATTTTTAGAAAGATGTCTGTCTGTGTGTGTGTACGTACGTACGTACGTACGTACGTTTGTGCGGATTCTTTCGTACAGCCTAACTCGAGAACAAATCAAGCTATCGAAGCCAAATTGGTTTCATTCGAAGCGTATGTGCATAAAGATCACCTGAAAAGCTTTTGGTTAAATTTCACAGGGTGGTTTGAATTTTATGACGAAAAAACTGTCAAAAAAAGGGACATTTTCACTTCTTCAATTAAAATCAATTTAGTTTTCCAATAAAAAAAGTTCAAAATTAATTAAATTTATAGTTTATAGGTGTCTTATCAGACGAAAAAATTTGCATAAATATATACACTGCCGTTTATAAGTTCCCGGACAAATTCATATAAAATTTTTTTTTTGTTCAATTTTAATGCCAAAAGTTTCATTAATATTATGTTTATTTAGCCAACTGACTTAACTAAATAAGTTACTAACTATAAAGACTACCAAAAAGACTAAAACAGTTTTTAGTTCAGGCCATTTCATACATTGATATGCCCCTTTCTCTATTTCCTGATCCAAATTTCCACGGAAGTTCTTTGAAAATTGTTTCAGAAATGCGAATCCTGTAAGTCTTTCCCATTTTTCAAGACTCAGAGTGACGTCTGCAATACTGACACATAAAAAAATCCTTTGAAAATTATGGAGCCACCAGTTTTTTTTTTCAACACCTGCTCGGCTGTAGCTTGATGCTTTTTTATAGTTATAATATATTAGCAAAAAGAAGCTCATGGTGCAACTTACATGAGGCAATTGAATTCAAAGAAAAAGCGTCGAGAGAAAGCTAAATGAGAAGGTCAAAACACATGGCTAAAACTGCATTGCTGCAAGGAAGACCAAAACATCCGATTTAGTTTGTTTTCCCCTGTTGTGATTTCTTATCATGAACCCAATCCTAGATGTCTTTATAGAAAATGACACATGGATAAAAAAAATCTCTAGGAATCGGCGTGGAAAATCCTATCAAAATCTGCAAAGAAAACTGGACTGAATGTGATCCTCTTTAAGCCATATAAATATTAACCAGACAGAAAAAGATCCTTTGCTGAGCAGTTACCAGCTCGGAAGGAAGAGGTGGTGGAAATCTCTGGATTGAAACTATGTACTTCTGAACCCTTTCAAAAAGGACATAAAGTTAATCACGCCTTAATATTCCGAGCAGTGGTTAATATCTCTCAAAGAAAAGCAATCAAACAAATTTGATTGATTAAAAATAATTCCAAAAATAAATAAAGTTGAGATAAGCAGTTGGTCCTCAAACTTTTAAAATATGAATCCTTATAAACAGAGTTCTTACAAAATGTAATACTTTTGAAACTAAGCTATATATTATTTGGTAATTCTGGCTGTCTGATTTATAACACTTTATTGAAGAAGTTGAAAAACAACTGCCAAAAGCAAATACAAATTCAACTTCCAATGTTAAAGTTGTTGTTATGAAATCGATTTTCGCAACTCTAAATTTAAAATCTCTTATCTTCAAGTTGGGTTGGATACTCTTAGAGGGATGACTGGCTAAGATTTTGGGTCGTCGGTCCTATATTACAGTCGAAAATGCTTTCATTGAGTTTTTTATTGCAAGCCATGGACAGCCAGCAAAAACAATTACCTCAAGGTTACACACCCCAAGCCGAAGCCTGTAAAATTCGAAATGGGAATATCATAGTAGAATTTCAGTCAATGCTGAGGACATGGAAGAACCAACAATGCCATCTACCTGACCTAGACGAAGTACATATAGCAAGATAGAACTTCTAAAAGCGGCGGCAATGACTTAGTTGGGAGTTTGCACCAACTCATCTGCAATATAGTATATGGTTGGAAGAAAGCATGCAAGATGATAGAATCTCAGTATTGGTTGCCCAATCCTGAAGGAAGGAAGCCAATTATAGAGGTATCAATCTCCTCAAAATTGCCTTTAACATCCTTTCCGCCGTATGATGTGAACGTCTGAAGCAGTTCGTCAACATCAACAGAAAAGAACACCATAAACCAAATATTAACATCACGGCAGATCTTGGAAAAAAACCCAGGAGCGCCAAGTCAGTACGCACCACCTTTTCATCAATTTCAAGGTTGGTTTTGGTGTCTGTTTCGTCCACAGAGACGAGATTTCCCTGCCAAGCTCGTACTTTTGTGCAGGACGGCGATGGAGAAATCAAGCTGCTCCATTGAGGTCGGCAAAGACGTCATCGACCCACTTGATGTCAAACCTCATTTTAGACAAGGTGATGCACTGTCATGCGATTTCTTCAACATCATACTTGGGACAATAGTGCAAAAGAACCTTGTGAACGCCAGAAGGCAAAAGGAGGCATATGCTGTCATAAAGAAAGACCAAACCCTGATCAGAACGTTACCATAAACAGCTATAACTTTGAGGTAGTTGGGGCTTTGTCTATCTTGGCTCCGCTATAAATACAGATAATAACATCAGCGCTGAGATCAAACGAAGAATATCTCTGGCTATTAACGCTAAGCCCTCTTTCGAGGAACTGAAGTGTCGCTTTTTGAGACCAATATCATGCCTGTCCTACTTTATGGTGTAGATAAATGGATACTTTCAAAAGCGGATGAAGGCCCCGTTGTTTCGAGAGAAAAGTGTGATCTTTTGTCCCATATGCATTGACGGTGAGTGGAGGAGAAGGTTCAACAACCAATTGACTTATCCAAAAAGATAAAATACCAATGCTTCGTGGACTGTAACGCCACCTCAAGTTAATTATTAAATGATTAATTACAAAAAAAGTCCAACCAGCTAGTTAAAAAAAACGGTAAAAATTATTTTAAATTATATTTAGTTATTTCTGCAGTCAAACTAAAAATCTAATTTTCTTTTAGTATCATAGAAAGGTAACTCAATCAGAATAAAAGTATTTCCAAATTGAAATATGTTAACCTATCATTGTTAAATACGCAATTCGTATTTTAAGTGATCCAAAAACGAAAATATATACGAGCACATGGTATTCCTCAAGGGCAGCGAAAAATATATGTATAATAATAATATATAATTTCGAGGTCCCAGAATTCGGAATCCATTGTTTTTAGAAAGATGACTGTGTGTGTTTACGTACGTACGTTTGTGTGGATTCTTTCGAGCAACCTAACTCGAGAACAAATTAAGTTGTTGTAATTTGTAAATAATTTGTTGAATTTTAATTCCAAAAGTTATATCAGCATCATATTTATTTAGCAAATTGACTAAAATAAGTTAATTATTACCTTAACAGTTATACGTTCAGACTAACACAGTATTAAGTTGAGGCCATTTTATATTTAAGGTGCCCTTTCTCTATTTCTTGAGCCAAATTTCCACGAAAGTGCTTGGAAAATTGTTTCAGAAATGTGAATCATATTAATCTTTTTTATTTCTCATGATTTCGAATTACGGTACAACACTGACACTTGAAAACATCCTTAGAAAATGATGGTGCCATCAGTATTTTTGTTCTGTAGCTTTAGGCTTTTTTATCTTTAAACCATATTGGTAAAAGAAACTCGTGGGGCAGCATACATGAGGCAATTGATTTGGTAGACAAATCATCGAGAGAAACCTAAATGACAAAGCTTAAGCACATAGATAAAATTGCATTACTCGCATATTAAAAAGTTTTGCTAGGAAGATCAAAACATTCAAAGATTAAGTTTGTTTTCCATTGTTGTGGTTTCTTATCTTGAACCAAAGTCTAGAGGTCTTTCCAGTAAGTGACACATGGAAAAAAATTCTCTCGAAATCCGCCTGGAAACAGCTGTCGAAATCTCCAAAGAAAACTGGACTATATGTGCTACTCTTAAGGTCATCTATTTACCGGAAAGAATAAGATCCTATGCTGAACATTTCCTTAGCTCGGATGGAAGAGATGGTGGACTCTCGACTGAAAGTATGTACTTTTGAACTTAATCGACATAAAGGTAATCACGATTTAATATTCCGAGCACAAAAAGTGCATCGTCGTTGGTAGTAGAAATATTTTCTAAAATACATTGAATAGGAGTTGACATAAGCGGTCTTTCACAATTATAATTTGTAAGCGACGCTTCAGTGATAGCTCAGCTCAAGTTTTACTTGTCCACATATTATTTCTTAATTCTGGCTGTCTAACGGGTTAAAATTAGTGAAGTTGAAAAACAAATTCAACTTACAATGTTAAGGTTGTCGTAATATAACTCCAAATTTGACACATCTTATCTTATGTTCTATGCTCTTAGAGCGATGCCAGTGTGCCACTATGTTGGTTATAAGTTGGACATTTTGGTCACAGACAAAACAATTTCAGTAACAATCTGATTTTACAATTTGCATTCTTTTGGCAAACAAAACTCCCGCACAAAGGAAAAGCATTTTGGTCACTAGGAAAAATAGCATTAAATGGAATTCAGAAACTACCCTCTTTTGTTTTCTATTGACCAGAACAGTAAATGCAATCGGCCGTTAGTTGGAACCAACGGGTTATAAAGTGCTCTAATTGGCTGTTTTAATCTCGTGCACAACATCTAGGAAAATGCATGAAAAGCGCGTGATCGAAAATGTTAAGAGATTAAGAAAAAGGAAAGGGGTTCGAAAATTCTACCGACAGATAAAACAATTATCTCATGGTTACAGATCCCAAACCAAAGCCTGCAAAATTCAAAATGGAAAAATCATAGTTGAATTGCAACCCATGCTCAGGACATGGAAGAATCAATTGTGCAGACTGTATTACGGCAACGAAGAATTTCTGTTTCGTCCACAGAGACGAGATGTATGAAGCCATGTCTAGGTTTAGCATCCCAACCAAGCTCGTCCTTTTGTATACTAGGGCAAAAAGAAACATATGTTGTATTTAAACAGCTATAACTTTGTGGTAGTTAGGGACTTTGCTTAGGCTTCGCTGCAAACAGAGAAAATGACACCAGCGTTGAGGTCAAACGAGGAATACCCGTGGCTAAGAAAGCAATTTTGTAAGACCCTTGGCATTTTTCTATTGAATGATTGATGTTTTCACAACCCAATTGGAATTTGATGGTGGCGGCAAATAAAATAGCACCTACATTTTTTTTTATCTTGAGATGGGAAGTTCATGGTATGGGCAGACCTATTCGCACCCAAACCAATTTTTTTATAAGGTAATAGGACTACCGGTTGAAAATGTCGTTATTGCAGACAACTTCATATCTATTACTCTGAGGTGAATTTTGACCGTGACAGCTGTCACATCAGAAACTTCATGTCATTGTCTAATTATTTCAGTCTAGGTTATTGGTCATTAGTGAAAACACACAAGTTTTTGTAAAGCCGTAAAATGTCTACATTCGTGCCATCAAAACAACATTTGCAGGAAGTTTTAATATGCTTCTTTCATTTAAATTGCTTACCGAAGCTTACCCGGGCTATACTATAGACGTTAGAATGTGTCAGCGGTAGTTTAAGCGGTTCCAAGATGGTGATTTCGACGCCGAAGACAAAGAACGCCCCGGCCAGGTGAAAAAGGTGCCGTATGAATTAAAGCCACGAGACGTCGAACGCTGATTTTGCATGTCCGAAATGCTACTTGAAAGCCACAAAAAGAAGTCTTTTTTTGAATCGAATCGTCACTGGTGATGAAAAATGGGTACATTACGATAATCCAAAACGTCGGGCAACGTATGGATACCCCGGACACGCCTCAACATCGACGGCCGTTCAGATTATTCATGGCCTGAAGGTTTGGTGGGACCAGAAGGGTGTTGTGTGTTATGAGCTGCTAAAACCGAATGAAACAATCACAGGCGAGGTCTACCGACGGCAATTGATGCGTTTGAGCCGAGCACTGAAGGAAAAACGGCCGGAAACGGTCGCAAGAAACGATAAAGTTATTTTGCAACATGACGATGCTCGGCCACATGTTGCAAATGTCGTCACAGCTTACCTTGAAACGCTCAAATGGGATGTCCTCCCCACCCGCCGTATATTCCAGACCTTGCGCCATCCAATTACTATCTCTTCCAATCGATGCAACATGGCCTGGCTGACCAGCACTTCCGTCATTTCTTTGTTGTCAAAAAATGGATCGATTCGTGGTTTGCGGCCAAACGGATATCCATGAATTGCCAGAAAAATGGGAAAAATGTGTGGCTAGCGATGGGCAATACTTTGAATATTAAATTTATATCTATTTTTCCTCAATAAAGCATTGATTTTTGAAGAAAAAAAAAACGACATTTTCAACCGGTAGTCCTATTATTAAAGATTTTTTTCAATAAGTCTTTCAAAGTTTTTCAAACTATAACCTCAGAATCAACAATTCTAATTTTGCTTTAGTTCCACATCACAATCTTCAAATATTTTTTAATTTCTATACGACACTTGCTCATAGACACTTCAATAGGTTACTGATTAGCATAAGAACCCTTAGATCTAAATCTACTTTTCTCAAAAAAACTTTACCTCAGTTACCATCTCAAACTGAACTATTGAATTAATATTTGAATTTTGAAAGAGTCTCGTTTTCACTTTTCATGTACAGAACCCTTAAAAAAAACGTGCAAGTGCGAGAACAACCCGCCCACGACGAAGGGTTCCGCATCATCGTTCAATATTCAACATTTAATTTTAAATTTCTCATAGCCTACTTCTTGTCATGGGATTGTTGAAGTAGTAGTAGTAGTAAAAAGCTTGTATCAATTGGAAGCGTCTACCTAGTACAGCTGATAAGGTACACCTCTGTGACAAACGGATGGACAAACGGACAGCGGAGGTATTGTAATAGAGTTCCGATTATCTTAAATAACTTCAAGCTGACGCAATGAGATTTTAAGCCTATTCATAACCATAAACGCGACTTGGATCTATGGCCTCAAGTGAAGCGAAGGAAAGTTTAATTCAGATTCTAGCATATCGTCTACACTGCGCAATGTAGGCATGAGTTAAGTGTACAAAAAAATTCATATGAACTAAAATTGAACTCGTTATAATGTGATAAAGTTTTAACGTGTCATTTTTTACCCTCAATTATGTAAGATTACGCTTTGTACAAAGGTCTACCGAGTGGACTATCTTGCGTTTTAAGTTTAACAACACAAATTAAAAAAAATATGTTTTCACAGTTCAACTGTCAAGTACAGACAACAGTGTCAATGCTTTTCATAAAATGTTAACACTGCAACCAAGGTTTGGGTAGCAATCATTGCCCCCAGTTCGCGTTTGCCGCAAGCACGAAAACATTTAATTTCAACTTGTTAATGCGAATACAGCAGCAGCATTTACATCTCATTAGAGAATTGCTATCAATCAAAGTCAATCATTCGGGATTCATCTGGTTGATTAAAAAATCAATAAATTCCATCGGAATTGATCTACTGCCGCCTGACGCCATAGCATCTCACAAATCATACTCATCAATCCTAATCAACGCAGAAAAGTATCTCAAAAAAGTCAATTGTCTATTTGTTTTGTATGCACAAAGGTCGGAACTACTCGCATTTGCATTTGAATGCTGAAATGACGTCTCCGCTGCGCACTGTTTAACAATTTGCAACGCTTTCAAATACTTTTATTTTGCCTGTCATCAGATTAAGCAAACAAATAAAGAGAGATTTATTGATAAGATTCGAAGTACATACTTGCAACCTCGTTAGATATATTACCATTGATTTAAGCACCTTTTAAAGGCTCGAAAAACATTGACTTTGTATCTAGATTGATTACATTTGTGCGCAATTATGTCACCTTCGATTCACATTTCTATGGAAAGTTGATTTTTTATCGGTTTCATTTTGGATGTCATGACTTCCCACTTGTTTAATTGAATTTCGCAGCGAGCAAAAAAAAAACTGTCGAAAATAATGACTCAGAATCTTTTTTTAGATCGTTTCCTCAATTTGGTTGCGAATCGATTTTTGTGAATAGAAGGTGGGTGGGTGGGGAGTTGGTGGCTTAATTATGACATCGATGCGTTCTTTTGATTTAATTTCATTGGCAGTAATTAGAGCCCTTTTTGCTGATTGCCTCCAATTAGGGATAATGATATAAAAATGGGATAATAAGCGAAATTGAGGGATCCCGTGGGTATGGTTTCCGCCTGTGTAGGTTGAATTGTGTACGTGATGCTGTTCTTCCGTTGTTGTTTTTTTTCTGGAATCTGCAGACAAAAATATGCCAACAGAAGCAATACGAGTATTTGAAGGCATCCGCAAGAGAGTCAAGACGAAATATTATGGTGCATAAATATGAAAGATTGCCTTTTCTATTAAGAAAGCCAATTCCATTCATCAATTTACGGAAGAAAGGTTTCAACAAAGGCACTCGGTCTCTTAATAAATGCGAATGCAAAACTTGTTACCCAAGAAAATAGTGAATATATTCGAACAGCAGTAAGGACTCAATTCAAGTCGCTGAGGATTCAAAAATTTCATATCTGAACTTTTTTTTAATCAAATGGCGACTCGAATTTCAGCTCTTTCCCGCCACATCTAAAGGGTTTTCCAATAGGGAACTTTCACTAATCATCGAACTGTCATTGCCAATTTATTCAGCAAACTCAACATTTTCATCATGGTAAAGTACACGAACGAGCAACGTCTGCAAATTATAAAAATTTTCTACCGAAATTCGGGGTCGGTGGTTGCAACTTTAAAAGCGTTACCTCCAAATTTTGGGCGTAATTCTCGCCCTTAGAAGACAGCCAAGTTTAGTCCAAAAATTTGAGTCTACATGCTCGTTTTGTGTTGTTGCCGTTCAGGCGTCAGAAGCAACCGATCCAAATCAGTCAATTTCATGGCGTTCTCAAGTATTGGACATCGCTTAGACCACATTATGGTGTACTAGGGCAAGCTGACTCAAGAATTGAAGCCGATGGACCATTTGAAGCGACGCACGTTCTCCGATTGGACTCTGGAGAAGATGCGCAAAGATGATGAATTTCATCGCAAAATCATATTCAGTGATGAAGCTCATTTTTGGCACAAAAAAAACTCTTTGGCGCTGGTTGCATGCCGGCGGCGTTATAGGGCCACATTTTTTCATCGTCGATAACGATCGTTACGTTGCTGTGAATGGCCAGAGTTATCGCGCCGTGATAACCGGTTAATTTTGGACCGAATTGGTTGAAGTCCATAGACTTGGATGACATGTGGTTTCAACAGGATTGTGCCAGAAGCCACACAGCACACCGTACAGTCAATTTATTGAAGTGTAAGTTTGATGAGCGTGTTCTCTCAAGAAATGGGCCAGTTAATTGGCCGCTTCGTTCATGCGATTAAACGGCTCTAGATTGTTTTTTTAGGGCTCTGTTAAGTCATTGGTTTATGGAAACAATCCGACGACGTTGGAAGAGCTCAGAGCCAACATGCGAAATAGCGGCCGTTTCGGTCGAAATGTGTGGCCGAGTCATCGAAAATTGGATCGAACGAATCGACCGCTGCAAACGTACGTACGAAATCTAAGTCCATTCATAAATGTTTTGATTGTACTTCAACTCGATAATAAAGTTTACGAAATATCTCAAATGGTTTACGTTTTATTTCAAAAAAAAAGTTGTCAAGTCCTTGTTGGAAAACCCTTTACAAAGAAGACAATCTCTGTTCCTTACAGTTACAATATAGGCATAACCCTGCTAGACGTCGCCTACAGGATCTAAACAAGTGTATGTTATGAAGCACGTCGAATTGAAATCAGACCAAACATTAAAAATGCGCCAAATTCTGAACCAGACTAAAGATCAAGTTCGCGATCACAGGAAAACTGATCGAGTTATGGAGCACAATGCTCGACGACACGTCAGGAGTCAGGATCTTTCGAATCGATCAGGATAAAGCAATAGGAAATGCACGAATAATGCTAAGACGAACCTCTGGATCAAGGATTTTATATGTCGGGAGTCCTAGTTAACACAGTGTACCGGATCGGAAATCAGACTTAGCTCAGGTTAAGATCCTTCAAAGATCTATGACCTGATTAAAAAGTACCCAACTAAGCTCGTACGATATGGATATCTTACAATCTTAGATGGAGTTGTACAGGCTGGTCTAAAAATATTACAATATTTGTTTACAGCATATGGTTTTTTTTTTAAATAATTCCACGCTTGAACCACGTGTTCATTTAAACAAACGATATCTAGTCAACCTAGTTTTGCGGGTTAAGGGGGTATTCTAGTCTAGAAATTTAACAAAACCGATTTTTGTTTTTTAATGTTTTCAAAGTTGAACTATTCAAGAATATATCTACAAGAGGATTTTTCAAAATTCTAATTATTTTCGGAGATATCGGTTTTTTGCTAACCCGGCATCCAAACTGGTTCGGCCGAAACTAATCGAACAAAAGACGTTAGGGATTCTCCGTCAACCTGAATCCATATTCCTCAGTAAAACCTTTTGTCCTTCGTTTATTTTGTAATACAAGAACCCAAGGTGGCTTGTATCTTTTATATTTAGTGTTCACTTACGTCAAGTTGCTAACAGTTGAATTCTAAACTTCAAACCACGTGGACGAACATATGTGCTGTGAGTGAAATAAAAATATTGTGAAATTTTTTTTTTAAATAAAATGGATAAAAAATCCTCAGCGAAAAGGATTACGCGTCCAGATCGACAAACAAAAAGGCGATTTCACGGCACAGGAAGACACCAGTTTTACGAGTGCATCAGCAGCAAAATTGAGGAAATCAAATAATGAAGAGGTGATCATTGAAAATTATTACGGCTTCTGTGTTTTGGAGTTTTTCGATGTTTAGGTTCAGAAACTCAAAATAACAATGAGTCTCTTAACTCTTTGAGAGTTAGTAAGAACAGCTCGATAAAAAGAGAAAAACGCGGAAAATAGTTTTTTTTCGAAGTCGAGGAAGGTCCGATGTATGAAGCAGGAATGGCTGAATGAATAAATGTAAGTCTACAATATCATTTCATGACTAAGACAACGAAAAACTTTTCGCGAAACTTTAAACGCGTTTTTCTCGAAACTGTCTTTTTCAAAACAATACTCACGATTTCTCAGGTTCTACTGAACCGATTTACCTGAAATTTTTAGAGAGTATTCTTTATAGACTTGTCTATGTCTGGAACTATCTTCATACCCAAATTTCTATTACTGTTTTTTCAATTCGAAACACTCAAAAAAGGTGGTACAAAAATTGTTTTTTTTTTCAGGCAGTGGCCATTTTGTAAAAAAAAAATCTTTCCAACTTTTCCGTAGTTCCTGCATTGCGATATTATTCTAGATAAATAATCTTTTCTTTTTTTTTGGTTTCAGGATTGAAATCGTGGGTATGGTTACGCGCCAATTTTATGAGACCCCAACTTCATCAAATGCTAATTTTTGAAATTTTCAACTTTTCTTTATTTTTTGATTTTTTTCTGTATTGTGATTATGTTAATAAAAAACTAATAAAAAAAAAATGTATAGTGAAAATATTAATTGCCTTTTTAATGCCACTTCAAAAATTAAATGAAATTCATGCCTCTAGACTAGAATATTCCCTTAAATTTTAGGGCTACACTAGAACACCCCCTTAAATTTAAGGGCATATTCACGGAGGTCACAAAAATTTATTGTAGAGAGTTTCGTACGTCCTGCATCAAGATAGTGTGATTAACCATGCCGCTCGACGGAAAATTGAAGTTTTAAACAGATTTCAGCAATCAGTCGATTATGGTGGCCAAATATGAGCAATGTGTACTTAAATGAAAGTGGAACGAAGTTCCGTAGCTTCTTGGAAAAGCTAATTCCAGCAGCGCTCGTTTTTTCCGTAACGAAAGGTAAGCGGTTCAAACTCAAAATGTCTAAAAACTGTGCCAAAAAACCGCTAGGAAAACTCAAAACAAACGCCCGAAAACACTCAACTTATGTTGCTCTTCTATTTCTTCAATAATTTCATTGAGAGTTGCCCAAGTGTCTAACTTGTTTTCACTCATACTCTGGACAGTTTTAACTCATTAACTTGCAACAGCAAAATCTCGTTTATCATGGTTCTGTATCGCTTCATCCGACGCAGTACCGTGTTCCCCCATGGTGTCTTCGAAAAGATAAGACCCGAAGATGACTCTCGTATAACGCGAGAGTTGGGTATGTTCATATTGCAAAGAATTTTATATATGGCCGAAAACCTTGTTTAAATAAAAATATCATAGTAAATATTTGACAGAAATTGTGTATCATAAAAAATTTTTGTAGAACTCGTTCGTTCGTTGTAGGAGGCGCGATGTTAGACCATTTCCGCTTTTTGGGAACCGCGTTGGAGCGAAAACGCGTAATAAAGGGTAATTTTTTAGCTATTATCTTTTTGGCAACACTGGTTTAAACAGCTAACGCACGTTTCGTGTTCTGTTTCACTGTCAAACATTTTCAGTTTTGTCTATAATTTAACCATGAGTCGTCTTGCAACGCTTGCAAATTATTGAAGAAAGTTCATCACGCGCTTCTTCCATTTTATGGTCAGTTTAATCGACCCACTGAAGCGGCTATTCGGGCTATCGTGACTAAATTACGCACCTAATTCACATTGTTGGACATTAAACCACCAACACTCTTACGTAGAGTGCGAACTGAAGAAAATCGGCCAGTGTTAATGATGACCATCAATTATCGATTCGTCGCCGTTCGCAGCACTTAGGCCTCTGTTACTCAACAACGTGGAAAATTTTGCGGAAGGATTTAGGTGTGATGGCTTTCAAAATACAGCTGGTGCAAGAATTGAAGCCGAACGACCAATCGCAACGTAGAATTTTTGCTGAATGGGCTCTTGGAAAGTTGGCCGAAGATCCACTTTTTTACGGAAAAATTGTGTTCAGCGACGAAGCTCATTTTTGGCTCATGGATACGTAAATAAGCAGAATTGTCGATTTTGGAGTGAATATCAGCCAGAAGCATTGCAAGAGCTACCAATACAACCAGAAAAAGTCACAGTTTGGTGCGGTTTATGGGCTGGTGGCATCATTGGACCGTACTTCTTCAAAGATGATGCGAATCGTAACGTAACTGTGAATGGTGAGCGCTACCGTGAGATGATATCCAACTTTTTTTTTTTGCCCAAAATGCAAGAGCTTGACTTGGTTTCAACAAGACGGTGCCACATGCTACACAGCACGCGCAACAATGGATTTATTTAGAGGCGAGTTCGGTGAACATTTTTTTCACGTTCGGGACCAGTCAATTGGCCGCCTAGATCGTGCGATTTAACGCCTTTAGACTATTTTTTGTGGGGCTATGTTAAAGCTCATGTCTATACAGACAAGAAAACAATATTGAAGCATTTTTTCGTGAGATACCGGCCGAAATGTTGGAAAGAGTATAAAAAATCACCCTTTAGAAACCCGCGTTGTAGGAGGGTTACCTGTACATATATTCTGCCGCCATTTGAAAAATGTTTGTAGACCTTCCGTTGTTTGTTTAACTATTTACTATTAATTGAAACAAGCCAAGCCTCAAATTCTTAGGTTACAACGACAGCTTGAAGATGAAAATGCAAGCTAAATATCCACCTTCAAAGGAATTAATGCGCGATTCACAATGTCGCTTTGACTGCGTCGCGTTGATTTGACAAACGTAATGACTAGTAAAAGCCACGTGATAAAGCGCCAAAACGTGAAGCAAAAGTTCAAACTTTAAGCCTAGCTTAATGGCATGATATCCAATTGCCCAGTGTACTGTGCAGACGGCCAATAGTCTATCAATATCATATCGGGTTCGCCGAAGGAGATCTGTCGTTTTTGATTATTTGTATTGAGGCCATATTTTTCTTGATGTTGCGCAGTACGTCAGACTGGCCCATCTGAGGTTTGCTGCTTCAAGGAAGTATGAGGATATAATAGCCTTAACTGCACGTAGTGAGACGAAAACCTCCCCTACAGGCGAGCGCTTATGGGCAGATTCCTGCCTAGCAAGTTCATCATCATTCCCTTCATCCAAAGAAGGGATATAAGCGGACCTTCTAACGACGTTATTTAAATTTATAACAGAACAGGTAATTGGAAGTGTTGTTGCATATTTATTTTTGTATGTGTACAAAAATAGCCTTCATCATAGTCAGTTGAGAACTGCAAACTAAGGTTTAAGAGCCTTCGTGGCCGGTTTCTTGCAGTTTTTTTTATTTAAGATAATTTTTTACCATACCGTGTGCAAAAACACTTCCTTTTTCTTTTCAACCAAACTGGGAATTAAACAGAAGCCCAACAGGGAATTCTGGATAGTTCCAACGAGGAAGTTATCTGTAAAATGACTTTTAGTTGAAAAATGCAATTTCGTGTTAGGAATACTTTTTGAAGCAATATTTATTACCACTCGTTACCTGAAGCACGAAAATTGAATGATATTTGTTTTGGTGTTTTTGCAAACAGCTGACTGTCAAAACATGTGTCATAGCGCCTGAATCGCTTCGCGTAAGAGCTGTCAACGCGACGCAGTCAAAGCGACGTTGTGAATCGACCGTAAAATTCGGTGCTGTCACAATTGAAGCTGCAACAATTTGTGAAAGAAGAACCCTACTCTTGCTACGAGGTAATTCCCCGAAGTATATCTACAGACTTTGATAATCATCACTTCCAACAAAATTACTGCACTCTTACCATTAAGCTGTCAACGTTTGTAAACAATTGTTACGTGATGTGTCGCTTTGAATTATTATCAAGTAGACGCTCGCTTGCATTTAAATCGATTCAGAGCACACCCCCGGCTCATGATAAGTAATCATTGAATTGCTGCTAATTGATCATTTGACATCTGTAATTGTCGAAAGTATCTGTGTACATATAAATTACAGATGGAATTAAAAACGGTCTACTATTTTTTTGCTCCTGATAAGCGATAGAGCATTTGCGCATTACTTCCGAACTAATTCTTGAACGGATGAACTTATTGCAAAACGACATGTGCACGCTATTTTTCAAAGTGTTTTCGTGATTCGAAAATCAGCTAGCGTCAGCAATAAGCATTAACAATTCATTTTTATGAGCAGATTTTGCGACATTTTTTTTTTACGAAAAATTATTCAACGAACGTACCCGCAACTTTGTCACTTTCAGGTCACGCAATCGGCTTTTATTTCATGCCAAACGCTTGGATGACTGAATGATTCACATTATTGGAAATGGGGATAGAAAAGGGGCAAATCGGATGTCTATTATTGTGATTTGTTTGTGTACTGATACGAATACGGAGCTTTGTCCTTCCATCGGAGCAAATGCGTTAGAAAACAGGTGGAAATGTGGGTTGCCTCTGCGAGTTCCGGTCATGACATAATGAACATCGATGGATCTTAATTAAACACAATAGGTGCAGTCATCCGCGTAATGTGCGAGGCAGGCTGATGTACATATGAGCTGGCTATAATAATAATAGATACAATTAGAGAATAGGGACAGAGCTGTCATTGCCAATTTACATGTGATGTCTTAATGCAAGCCATAGACGCTGCGACTGTTGGTGGATATCAAGTTGGATATGTCGCTCACAGACAATACAAATTTGGGTACAATCTCATTGCACAATTTTTATTTTTTCGGCAAAAAAAACTATCGCATGATAAATAAAAAATAAAAAATATTTGATTTTCTGTGTCCGGTATTACACGTCGACTCATGAGTCAAGACTCACCCAAGTGAAAGAGAGAAGGCAGATTGAATAAGATGAGATAGAAGACAAGCCTCCCGGTGGGCCGAGGGTAGAAATTTCGTTGACTCATTTTGAAGTTTATCTTTCTCATTTTTCAAATAAATAATAAATAATAAGTAATAAATAATAAATAACAAATAATAAATAATAAATAATAAATAATAAATAATAAATAATAAATAATAAATAACAAATAATAAATAATAAATGGCTTCAAATTATGAAATGTTATTAAATAATCCGATTCACCTGATTATATAGATCGTGTCAAAAATTCGGATGCATATAAAGTGCAATAAAAATGTTGGCCACAAATATAATAATGGATTTAATGAACAAAAAATAAATGCACACATCAAGCATTAAGAAATCATTTTCTAAGAGAGTTCCGGTATAGTGGAGCTGTCCTGTCTGGTGTTTTGAACAACTTTCATGCCTGGTTGTTGACTTCATATATCATAACATTGAACTTGGTACCCATTTCACATTTATGCTCTGTTGATTTGAACTTGGCTAAATAACAATTTCTTTTAAATATATTTCTTTCAAATTATAGCTCTGCAAACTTCAGGAACAGATTTGCTGAGAAAAGGCTGCGATAATCTGCGATAATAGGAATCGCACAGAAGCGGATAATTTTTCGGCTGAGGAAATTGCTCATTTTAATGTTTTTTTTTTTATTTTTGATATCATGTTAAATCAAGGACAAAAGCAGCAATGTGTCTTCATTCATTCTTAAATAGTTGAAGAAAGACGCTTTGTCGTTCACTTGAAGATCCTCGCGAATAAAATTTAATGAGCCTTGCTTTTCTCTTACTTGTCCCAATGTCTTAATACATTTCTTCTTGTGCTCTTATTTTTGCTTTCACAGCAACATCCTTACACGCTTCTAGCAACTCAAACACTATTTCCTCCTCCGTACTGCTATCGGTTTCCATATACTCCCAAGCCGTTGTTGCACAACTTATTTATTTAAACAATAAAGTTTTCTGACACCTTCAACTCAATCAACAAACTCAGAGGCAGAATTTAGAGTCACAATAGAAGTCGATAAAACTGAAGCATTCGCTGACTATTTCGAAGATAACTTCAAGCCCCAGCCAACCAATAAACCAGAGGAAGTCGCTAGAACTATCTCTACAATTGAGGAAGAGACAAGGGCAATTGAATTCGACGTAGACAGCCCTACAGATGACCCGAGTGGCTGTGATAATTTCTGCACCTCTGGAGAGGTGCAGGAGCAACAACTCCAAGAAATCTTCTGGTACGGACAACATATCAAACTTCATAATGAAAAAGTTTCCTTTGGTTGTTTCCAAACTTAATGGAAATTAGCTAAGACAATTCCGAACAAGGAAAACAGGGTCAGCGTCGATGGATACTGACCTGTACCGCTTCTGCTTCTATCCCACCTGACCAAATTTTAGAGGAGTTGATTTTGCGAAAAATTCAAAAATTTTGCGTACTTCGTGGAATAATCCTGGACATTCAATTTGGATTCGGGGAAAAACACTCGACACTTCATCCCATGATGATATTTTTAAATGACGTGACAAAGGCTCTTAACAATCACCAGGTTACAGTTGCTTGCTTCCTGGATAATGAAAAAGCCTTTGACACTGTCTGAGTCCAAGGATTAATTTTTAAGTTAACACAATTGGATCTTCCTACTATACTAATAAAAATTTTTCATTCTTTTCTTACTTCCAGAACTTTCTACGTGCATGTAGGCAACAAGAAATTTACAAATCGTGCAATGAGAGCAAGTGTCGCACAGGGATCAAAGGTAGGTTCACTTCTTCTTTACATTCTGACGTCAGACTAATAAGAGCTGGACAATTCAACAAAATGCTGCTTGTACGCGGACGACTCCCTCACGTATGCGAGCTCAATCTCCCCGCTGAAAGCGGCTCCAAGAGCTGAAGCGCAGGTCAGAAGACTGCAGGAATACTACCAGGATTGAGGAATCCGCATAAATCATAGAAAAACGGAGCTGTTGTGCTTCCGTAGGCCGGTCAACTCCCGGAGAACAAGGTCCATGTGAAATTGCCGCAACACCATGATTGGATTCCAAGACGGAACAATCGTCAAGGCCTCTACAAAGGTTAAGTACCTTGGAATAAACTTCACTGAGAAGCTGAGGATCAACCTTCCTGTGGATGCCACTCTTCGTGAGGCTTGCTTCGCCTTCCATTGGGTTAAGCCTTTGATGCGCAAGCGGAACGGCCTTAACCAGAAGACGAAGCTGCTCTTATATAAACATATAAATTCCCCATATGCTGCACAGGCTCGAAGGCGTGCATCAAGAAACTTGCCATGTTCGAGAGGAAGATGTTGCGCATATTGTACTGGCCTCGCGTCACGTCAGCAACAGGAGACTCTACAACGAATCAGGAATCAACCCTACAGCCCAGTACAAGGACCATCCAAATCAACTTGTCAACGACATGACCAACCAATACCTTAACTCAATGGCATTGCTGAAAGCGGACCTCTTTCCCCCAGATGCAAATGAAGAGCCAGCTTTCTTCTAAGAAATGGACTCAGGTATCATCGAGGATGACTCCTTTCACAAAACCGCCTCTTCAGTCTTATCTTCAACTTCCAATCGTCGCAATATCCCTGAATCTTTTTTATTAATTAAGAACGAGTTTGACAGTTGCAATGTTTATCCCAATGACCATTTCTGGCCAAACCAATTTGTTGTTTTGTATAAAGGGAAAAAGATACCTCGTTGATAAAAAATGGTTCTTCAGGGTTTTGTATCTTAATTTGTGTAAAGAACATTTGTCACTTTAACTCCGACGAAGCCCTTTCTCGCGTCTGTTTTAAAAGTGCCACATACTATAGGACACGATAGCACTAAGGGAACTTGGCACTTGTCTAGTTTGATTTGGAAATCAACGTGGGAGCAAGAAATGCGTGGTAGATTTGTTAAGACATCAAGTCCACAGGAAGATGGGTTACTTTGCATATTTTAATGGTTGTCCATCTCCTCGCAAAAGAGGTGAACAAAGGAATAATCTGCTGGATCATTTCGGGAGTTTGTGGTAAAGAATGAAAATGAAAAATAAATCACAATGAATCAATGATAGCTTGAAAAAGGCAACAGCTATCTGTAGGGCAAGTTGAGTATTTCTTTCTCTTGTTAGTCAAGTTTCGTATACAAATTTTATTATTAATACTAGAACTCGGTCTGTCTGTAACGCTTTCACCACGCCTTTACCGATTTCGATGAAATTTGGCAGGAATATGATGCGAAAAGCTCTTGGTGACCTAGGGTGATGAATAGGGGATAGAATTATTCTACGCAGATCAAATGCAACTTCGGCAAGAAGGAAAACAAGCTTCTGAAAGCGAAATACAGCTGCAGAATGGCCACTTCAAAATTTACTCGACCACAGCTCTCAAAGTTAATATTGCTTTGGAACACTGAAACTTCATCATATCTTCAAACGGGGTCGCCATGGAACATTTTTTTTAAATAAAAAAATAAATAAATATGGTAGTAAATAAATAAATAAATGAATCCAGTAAATAAGTAAATTAAAAATATGCAGTAAATAGTTAGTAAAAATATTAATAATATAATGAATATATGCAAGGTTATTAAAATTTAGCTTGGTCGTCGTCCGATCCTCAACAAGACCTCTTTTATCGGTTTGAAAGTTTTGCGATTCTATTTATAACCGTATTAAGCTGTGTTGTGAAGTTCATTTGTCGATAAATACCAAGGCAGATTTAGGATAATTTTCAGTGTCTTATTTTACAGAATTTGAAATGACTAAGATGACTTTTAGAACGTTGTCCCTGTATAGGATCAGCATGAAACATAATAGCCCAAAAAATTACCTTGATGATTAATTTTCCTTCTTGACTTCCTATCTATGAAAGGGTAGTGTTGCTTGGTAGAAAGGAAGTTTTTCTTTTAGCAGTAAAAAAGACAGCTTGAGTCTTGGAAGTAAATCAATACTAGTTATTAAAATACTCTTGGATTGTATTTAACGCAGATTGCAGATAATTTGATTCCCCTGGTGGACCACTTAAATCGCAGTCAAAAATCAACAATCTCAAACTCATGACCTTAAAAAATCTCACCTTAAGTATCAGCAATAAATTTATACAGAATATTCCCACGGATCACCCATTATGCATCGGAATGCATCGGACTTAAAACGTAAGCCAATTTCATGTTAAAGTTGGTTCTTCTTCGCATCTTAAAGATTAAATACCTTTTCAAATCTTCTCTAAAAATTTAATGAGAAATCGCAGCTTAAGTCATATTAATCAGCCACGTTTAACGGCTGAAAGTTATTAGCCCTCTCAGACACTTTAAGTCGAGTTCACGCTTAAAGAAACTTTGTGACCCATTCTGAGGTTGGCACTAAAGTTCCACAAAAAAATAACAACTTTTCTTAAAGTCCTCATTTCAACTTGATTTCCATCGTTACGTAAACTTCTGGTCTTGATTGTGGTAATAATTTCAAGATTGTTTTCCAATAAAAAAAAGAACCTTCATTTCATGCTGGGTAGAATAATGAGTTGCCACTAAGAATGACCTTGTCCAGGACGAAAATGCAAAGTCATCAAAAAAAGGTAGGAAACGATAAACATGACTGCTGACGTCACTTTGTAGATGATGGTTAAATTTATGGCATTCATTTAAGAGCTGCCATAACAGATTGAATGATGATAAGAAAATAAAAAAGGATATCATTTGTTGCCATTATTTAGCTAATTGATTTCGACGACCAACAAATATTAATTCGAAAACACATGAGCCAAATGTCAATTTGTTTTTTAAATAAGTTTTTGAAGAACAGCCTTTCATTTTTTTCAGTTAGCTGTGATTTGAATTTTAACTCTAAAGACTTAATTTGAAGAATTTTTTTCCATCACCACTCAAAGCAAAGTAGCCGACAGTCTGCTGGTTTTTGGACAGCTTACAGAGCAGCAGAAATATCTTCTATTTTTCGGTCCGAAATTTATTCTAGCCCTTCTGCTTATCAACCAGTACTCTCCGAGCCATTGACTGAGTAGAACTGTCAGAATTAATATCCTATGGATAAACCTGAAGAAAGGGAACCTTGCCAAACTAAAACAACTGAAATTTGCTGCTGCTTTGACGGATCTCAACTATGGTGTTGTTCAAAGACAACCTCCTAGTAAGCCTTAATGAGATAGACTATGCTGATGATCTTGCGTTATGCGTTCAGCATTAATGATAGTCTTAGAATGATTCAAGTGTGAAGGACTCTCTGTGAATCCTAGCAAAATCTCCACACTCTGTCTCCAATTGTAATTGAAGAAACCTCAAGTGAAACGAAGTAGCTTGGTGTTATCTTGGATAAGAATCTGAACTGGACTGAATATATCAAGTCCATCACAGGGCGCGCTGCCAAGGCCATGTGGGCCTGAAGTGGTTCTACGGTTTACTGGGTGTACATCCTGATGGTTCGACCTATCATAACCTACGCAGCCATAATTTAGTCGCCCAAAACTTAAGAAGTAACAACTTCTAGAATACTGAAAAAAGTCCAACGCATAGCTTGTTTGGGCATCACTGGTGCCATGAGCACCTTCCCTACGGCACCACCGGAATCTGTCAATGGGCTCCTCTAGACATTTTCATTAAGAAAATAGCCGCCTGAAAAGCCCTTAAGACGCAACTGGCAATGAAATACAAGCCAGGTGACGAAACGGGACACTTGAAAATAATCAATTTCATCACGGATCACGGATAAAGACTTGTTCTGCTCGATTCCAGACTAAATGCAGGCAACATACTGTTTTGGGCGTCTATTTAAGGTGCACATTCCTAACTGTGATCATTGGTCTAGGAATACACAGGCCCCCAACGCAGAAACTAAATCAGGTATACTAATGGCTCAAAAATGGCAAATGGAGTTCTACAAGCGATCGAATCGTGCGCCATAGAAAACCTTGCAAAAGGCCAAAAAGGGGCCAGAATCCTAATATACTCAGACAGCCAAGCAGCGCTCAAGGCGCTGTCGTCCGATCAAATGGAATCAAAATGTGTCAAAAGCTGCCTTCGACGCCTAACAATCCCTAGCCTAACGTTAGAAAAGTAAGGTAAGGATGGTTTTCATCCTCGAAGATAATGAAACTGCGGACGAACTAGGCAGGGCGTTCAGTGATCCGGAACCTTTCTGTGGCGTAAGCTGGACTACAGCCACAGGTATGACTACGCATTGATCACTGGAGAAATCTTACGATACTCAGACAATCTATTCTGGAGGAAACGTGGTTCTAACAGGACGTTGCAACACACACACACAGCTCATGCGACTATGGAAATTTTGAAGAAACCTTTTTGGCGGTTAACATTGGTCGGCAAAAAGTTCTGATGACTTCAGACTTCTTTTGTTAGAGTCGTTTTTTTTTTAAGTCACGGCTCCACTTACATATGCCATGGACTCTATAAGTTCTCAACGAAAACGTTTCATAAGAGTACGAGAACTTATTTCAAGGTGCGTGTACTGTTCTTCGAACAAGATATTAAAAAATGAGTGAATGCAGTTTTCAAGACATACTGTGATCGAAGATCTTCTTTGTGATAGAATTTTGTCCACTTTGATTGGCCAAGCCAGTGTATTCGAGTGTCGTTCTGTGCCAACATCTGCTCGTCGAGTTACCTGTTTGAGATAATAAGGCGCAACCTTTTTTGCTCGTGGGTGCCGTTGCTCAGTAGTTGGTGTGTCTGGTCCTGAATTGAAGTTGGAGTATGTTGAGCTTATAGTTCAATCATCGGTTGTGGCTTCATCCACCCAGATTTGGCTGTAGGAAAATCTCCTCTGTTAGACCATCTGAGTCGGTGGTTTAGCTCTTCTCTACCTATTGCCAAGTCCATTCGGTCGACAACGTTCTCTTCTCGCCCTAATACTCTCCGAAATTGTTTCTCTTCGATTACTCAAGCGTCATTGGATTAGTTTTCCTTCACTGCTTTGCCAGAGGCTGAGGTTCGAGCTTGAAGCAAGCTTATTGCTGGTTACCTTTCCTAAAAGAGCATACGGATATTGTTCTGCACCCAAAGAAGGCTTGCTTTTTTCCAAATAAGGCACAGATTAATACGGTTGACGACACGTTGGTGTCTCCGCTTCCTACTTGATGGTTGTTTTCGTTCCAGCGACAAGGAGAAAGGAGCCATCAGCCTTTGTTCCAAAGTCACAAATTTTCTGTTTCGTTTGTTCTTTAAAAATAAACATATGGATCGTCTGGAGAATTAAAAGCCTTCCCTCTTTAGCGTAAAGAAAGCTCTAAAACAACAAAATACTTATTCGAGGTACGAGCCTCCAAAAAATCAACCTCCGAAAACACAAACCAAAGTTGTCAATGTGTACGCAACTAATCTGACAGTATCAAAAGCGAAAACTATAAACCAAAGTTCATGGTTCACTGCAGATAAGTTCGGTCATAAACTTCAATCATAAACCACTTAAAATATTTCTGAAATTCATACCTCCAAATCTTTTTTTCCTTCAGAAGCCATAAAACACACCTCGCTAAATGCGTCACCTGACAGTCTATGTCAACTATCAACAATGCACTTTGACAATCTGTTAATGTTTATCGTCTGATTGAGATTGTGACACTTAGCGATAAGTTAATCAGTTCCAAATGAGTAGGGGGCGTGATGGTTGAAAACGAAGGACACAGCTCTTGTGACGTCGGTGCTTGATGGTGGGCACGTTACGTAACGTATCTAACGTTTCGTTCTATTTAAAATTTATCGAATTAGCTGTAAAGTAATTAATATTGATTGTTGACTGTTGTTTTTTTTTTTGCAAAAAAACAAAGTAATTTCGCAGAAACGTAGGTACGTGCCATGCGGCTCGTGTTTGAGTTCCTCCCCAGTGAAAATTAAGTCGTCGTAAATAGAACCCAAGGCACCCTAAAGACTGAAGACCATAAATAACCTTTCACAGTTTCTTTCATTAAGAAAAGCAACACGAAAATAACGAACTTAACCCAAATAATGAAATTATTTTCGATAAAGGAAGTCAAGATTTTTTATTGCATACTGGGGCGTTCGCTAAAATTTTTTCGAAAACTTTTCAACGTAATCATTCTGTCAATGTCGTTCATACTCGTATTTATTGTAAACATAATCCCGAGATGACTTTGAGATGTGAATATCGAGAAAAGAATTTTTATTGTTTTTTTTTTTTTTTTGTTACTAAACATTTGAAATTTTGCGTGTGCAAACTTTTTGACACGTTGTCGTTTAAGGTTTTCTACGTATTTGATGAGTTCTTGTTTTCTTTTCAAGGCGTTTCGCGAGAATAAATCATTTGACGACGCAAAATTGATGTCCTCTGTCACCCTGGTACGCAATAAGAGCTCACATGATTAAATCTATATACATACAAACGTACATACTCCATTTTCATTCTGAGTCGTTAGGTGAGTTGACGTCTTACATAATAAATTGAAAAATTCCTTGTCATTAGAGTTTTGTTATTCAAATCTATAAAGAAAAAGACTTCAATTATCTTTAAAGGCACCTTGCAGCTAAAGGGCATTTGCTTATTTTTATTTTCCTTCATTATGGTGGTCTACATTCTCAAACTTGTTTGACAGTCATAACATGGAGTGATTGCCTTGATTGCGATAATGCGAAAATTCTATCCAGCAGCTGGTCAAACATGTTGGATGGATTGAAAAATAATTCGAAAACAGCAGCTGAAACGCAAATAAGTAAACCTTCTTGAAAAAATAAGCCTACACAGTCACAAAAGTCAACATACGGTTTCAGTTCTGCCTGTTAAATTGTCAAGGCAGTGTTGATTATGAATAAAATGCATCTTGTTGATTTGATTTTACCAATTTTAATAGGTACTTTAAAATGTTAACCTGAGGTGATAACACAGTGCAGCCGCTTTTAAAATGAAAAAAAAAATGGCAATAAAATTAACCGCTGAGAAATGGAATGGCAACTAGTTGGAGTTTATTTATTTATTTTTTTTTTTTTTTCAAACTTGTTTATTTCCACCATAATTTTAACAATTTTCTTAACGAGAAACAAGATAAACGCTAAATCAATAAATTTACATTTTCGTAAATGGCCAACTCAAAATTGGCTCTCATTACTTATAATTTTATAATATATACTTAGACTAAATTACTAGAACATATTTTGTTTTGTGATATTTATAATTTATATATAATTTACTTTCGAGAAGAAAAGGTGGAGGTTAAAAAACTCCTCATAATAATATATTTTTTAACAAAGAACGAACAAAAACAAACGAAAAAAACAAAGACCTACAAACTAAGATAAAACTACTTAACCTAACTTTGCCTAATTGTTAGCTTCTACCCAATCTAGCCACCAGTATTTATTTAAATTTGACCTGTTGTCATTATTTACATCTCTATCAGGTACGCTCATGCAGTATTTCCAAATATTGCTTTCATCGCTTGAGTGTGCAGGCACATGGATGATTCGTTTATCTGTTGCTCTTCTAGCAGCATGATATATGATAGGGACATTACTCGAGTCTGAAAGATAGCCATATGCATCCAGATAAAGAAATGCTTCAGGTGGTATATGTCCACTTATCAATGAATTTCTAAAATACCCAGGGTTAGGATAAAATAAACCCGATATGAATTCATTCTCAATAACATTACTCGACCGCGCAAAATGATTCCTCGCAAGGTCTAGAATGACATTGTCAATTCTAGACACGCCGGAAGCATCCAATAGTCTTTTGTTGGAGACGTAATGCCGAAAGTCGGAATGAGCGCTTCTGTACATTCCCGTGCATGCTCGAAGACATTTCCTCTCAAAAATTCTGTACTTCTCCATATAAGATGGGCTTATGTTCCACCACACTGGACTCGCATAAGTCAAAATTGGACGCACAAAAGCTTGGTAGCAAATGACCTTCACATCTGATCTCAAATAGTTGGAATAAAAAAGTTTCTTCAGCGACATAAATGCTGCCCTTGCTTTTTTTAATTGGATATTAACATGATCATTATAATATAGGAATTTATCTAAGTAAACTCCTAAATACCTCACAACAGTTTTTGATTCGATTCGAAGGCCATTTGAAGATGTTATAACCAAATTTCTCCAATTGCGTCGCAAGTCTGAATTGCCCTGTCCTACTGGGGTGCGGAACAGTATGGTTTCGCATTTAGAATTGTTTATTTTTAGTTTCCAATCCTCACAGAATTTTTCGAGGGTATCAAACTTCAGTTGGAGTTCGTTTTTAATTTCGCAAATTTTTGAACCATAAGCATACAGAATGACGTCGTCGGCGAATGCTATTGAGCCATCCAAGTCCCTCAGCATTTTAGAAACGTAAATATTAAAGAGTATTGGTGCGGATACTGTGCCTTGTAGCAGACCATTAATGACATCAAAACGTTCTATTGAATGCCAAAAATTGGCCGACTGAGGGAGATTGATGACAGAATGTCATGAAAAATTGTTCGAGAACTTAACCAAAACCCTGAGCAGAGATTGCTTACGAGATCCGAAATACTGGGCAAATAGATGTTCATGATTAAACAATTCGACGCTGTTTAAAAACTGGTTGGAATTTCTTCAGGAGTTGCTCGAAAAAGGCCCTCATAAGCGCAAGAGATAAATTTAAACGATACTAAGAGGTACGAAAAATATACATGAAACAGAATCATGCTTCTGGGAGTGAGTTATATTTATAGATGAATGTAAGTTTAACATATTTGGAAACCATGGACATGTTAAAGTCTGAAGGAAATCAAATAAAGCGCTTGATATTAAAAACATACCACTGCTCTGGCAAGAGCAAGTCAGGTCGAAGCAATCATATTTCTAAGCCACAATCTAAATTTTAATAAATGCCAAGGTTAAATAAAACCAGAAAGGAAAATGTTATTCATCAAATAAATCGCAACGTTTCTTTTGAGCCACCCTGTACAAATGTAAACGTACGATGCACCTTAGAAGATTTTGTTTTCCCTTTGAAAAAAGTAAGTAAGATTAATTCTCAGGATATTTGTTTAAATCTTTGTGCGAAATCCTTTTATCCTTCTGTGAACTCATCCAAGGGAAACCGAGTCACTTGCAAATGAACTGATAAAAAGTGCGGGTCTCTATTTAATCCCATCAAAAATGTGATTTATTTATGAGCTCAAATCAGAGTACATACACGAATACAGCCAACTCACAAGCGTTTGGGAACATTAAACCCACGATTGCATCTCGCATCGTCCTTGTGTGTTAAGTGTTAAAGCTAAGCACACTCTTTTGGAAAATACTGTTTTGTTATTCAATTACTGAAGGTGTTTCTTTTATTAATATTTCAGGACAGATTGTGGCACTGGGACTTTGTTACCACTGAGAGTGTAATTCGTTGGAAGTTGAAGATTCCTTGGAAATAACATACTCATGCGTCAATAGTGGGATTTAAAGTGAAGTTGAAGCTTTATTTATTTATCTACGTCCATAAATCAACAAAAAAGTGTACCTTGGAACATCCCCAATTCCGATGGATTGAAACGATAGAAATGGTGGCGCGCTTTTTTTTCTTAGAACCATTGAACTACTCTGCACTACTCAAGGGGCACAGGGAAACATAGCAGCTGTCTGAGAAGTATCCCTCATGAATTTATTTTCGGAAAAGTATTTTCTGATATGCGCATGAGAATTCATATTTCTGTTGAATAAAAAGTGCACTTGAAATCGATACCATTTAGGGCTGATGGAATCTCATTCACCATCGAGCTGTCATAATACAGAGCATTCATGTGTTAACGATGGGGATTGAATGTCATGAATTCGCATAAATATGTCATATGGAAATTTATGTTATGGACATTTGATGGAATTGAAAACTAAACAAACAAATAAAATGAAAAAAAAAAAAACAGCACAACAGAGTTCCTAGGGTAGGTAGGGTTACCTACCCAGTATACACACAGTGGCTCCCTAAGTCGAGATTTCACGGGATACCGTGATTTGTTCAAGTTAGAGAGAGAACAATTTTTCTTTGTTTTAAAGCGTTTATTTAATAAAAGGGGTTAACATAATTTAAAAAAAAAAAGGTAACAGAAAAAAATAAATTAAAAATAGCTTCTTCCTTGGCTTAAATTAAGTAGTTCATCACAATAACAAAAAATAATTTAATGAAATAAATAAAAGACATATTCTTGCTTAAAAAATAGGCACATAACTTAACTTAAGGGTCATCACAGGTGGAGTGTTTCTTTTTATAAAAAATTACTTCAGTTTAAAGAGACAGTTTTGAACTTCATCCGGTACTTGTTCAGTCAATTCTATTGCAGATTACAGACTTTCAATCGCGTTCTTAATTTCGGTTCTTCCTGGCATTTCTATGTTAATTAACTCCAACTCTTTTTCATCTTCACTTTCGTTTGCTTTATTTTCAATATTTAATTATTTCTTCTAAAATAGTCTCATTGTCAGGTACTACGGAAGACACGATACCGTTTTCGACCGCCATAAAATCGTTCCAATTAACATTTGCAACATTATTATTTGCTTCTGTAAACTTGTTCCATATTTGCTCGATTTCATTCGCGTCCTCGTTCTTAGATCTAAGTAAATTGAGCGGAATTTCATCTTCTTCGCCCCACGTCTCGTCTGCTCTGCCTTTTTAAAATAATTTTCAATTGTTAAGGGGGTTACATCTTGTACCCATGCTCTGGAAATTTCCCGTACACAGTCTAAAAGTGATATTTTGTAATCTTCTTTTTTGGTTTTTGTTATAAGTATACGTTTATAGTGTACTTTCAAATTTTGTAATATCCCCAGGTCCATTGGCTTAACTATTGAAGTCGTGTTGGGACGCAAGTACTTTAACTTATCTTTTATTTGTTTAGGGTGATCAGGGCAGTTATCGATGTTAAATAAGACCTTTCGCTTTGATCTTTAAAATTTTGCGTCGAGCTTCAAAAGCCAGCTCATGAAAAGATCTGCCGACATCCAAGACAAAGATTTTATTTTTTGTAAGCAGCGTTGATTTTTGCTCTTGCCGATAATTAATATAAGAGTTTCAGTTTTTCTGATCCTGTCCAGCGTTGCCAATTTTGTGCTTTCAGTGTTTTTTTACGCTAAAAACCTACCATTGCAAAGATTTGCGGATAGAAATCAGTAATTATCGGGATTCAGTAAGAGAAAACTCTTATGCAAACATTTTCGAACTATCTTTGAAACTGCTTTGTTTGCCACATTCCAATGGCGAAAGGGTTTTTAGTCAAGTAAACCAAGTCAAAAGCAAACTTAGAAACAAAATGAGTTTAGTGATGTTAAATACAATTTTGCAAATTCGCTTTGGTTTGCAAACAAATCAAAAATGCTGTAATTGTAACAATTGTCTGAAAGCGTGAATTGCAAAATTGGAACCTTAAAATCGTATATCTCTGAACTTATTTAATGGCACATCTTTTTTGCTACCTAAATACAGGAATAAATTTATTATTTTTATAGTTAAAAAAATGCATTAATTTATACATTAACAAGTACTTATTTATTTTTGGAAAACTTATTTGTTACCACTTAAGATACTTGTATTACAAGACTGACAAACTAATGTTATGTACAAAATTAATGACTGATGAATGACGGTGCTCATAACTTAATTTAAATTTAACATATTTTTAACATATTTACAACATTATTACTAAAATGCTTGTGTAGATGTTGTTGTATAATTTATAAACAAGTGGAAAAAATTACTTGTTTTATTTTGTTTTATAATTCTTAAACACTAAACTTAAAACCTTCTTCAACTACTTACAACTATTTACATATTATTAACATTCTACCCAATCGAGCCACCAGTATTTGCTGGGATTTAGCCTTTCACTATTTAGTGTATCTCTTTCAGGTACGCTCATACAGTAATTCCACCCAGGGGCTCTATTCTAGCACCATGGTATATAGTGGGAACATTGGTCTAGTCCGACAAGCATCCATGTGCGTCTTTATACAAAAATAACTGAGGTGCTATGTGTTAGGATAAAACAATCCCGATATGAGTTCGTTCTCAATTACATTTGTCAATCGCGCAAAATGATTCTTCAGAAAGCCCAGGTAGCATCCAATTTTCTTTTGTATTTTGCTCATGCCGAAAGTCGAATTGAGCGCTTCTGTAAATCGCGTGCAAGCTCGCAAGCACTTTCTTTCGAAAACTCTATATTATATTCCACCACTCTGTGCTCGCATAAGTCAGAATTGGACGCACAAAGGCTTGATCACACTTATTTATGACTGAAACTATATAAATGTTTGTTTTTTTTTTTTGGAAACTAATAATAATAATTTTGTTGGTGCCCAAGGTATCATAATTAACGCTGAAAATATTAGGAACGGTGCTTTGGCTCAGAAAAAACTTTGCAACACTGATCCTGTCATGTTGGATCCTACAAGATTTGTCTCTCTTTCTTTGCTGTGTTTTCCTTCAAAACATTTTTCGTCCTTAAAAGCCAAGGAACGTGTCGGTAAGCATTTGAAAAAAAATCCCTTTTCATCGACATTGAAAATGTCTTCCGGTTTGAATCTTCAAACAACCTCTGATAACTGTTGCTTCCATTCATTAGCTTTTGTTTTGTCTACAGAAGCGCTTTCACCTGATCAAACTTTGCCAAGTTTTAAATTTGCTCAGTCAACTTTCATTTGCCTTGAAATCACGATAACCTAAGCTGCTTGCAAATTCCAGAGCTCCCCGGCATTCAAACTGGTTCGGCCGAAACTAATCGAACAAAAGACATTAGGGATTCTCCGTCACCTGAATTCACTATCCATTGGGCTTATTACCATAACAGTTCTACGAATGCAAATCCGCAACATATGTATTGGTATGGTGTAATGGCAAAAAGCTGCATCTGAAGGTACATTGCAGGAGTTTGACCACGAAAATCCTCCTCTGTGTGATAAAGTTTTGAAAATTATAAAGCCAATTTACGAGAGTATATTATTAGAGGATTTATTAACTCAATGTTAAGGTTCAGAAACTCAAAATGACAATGAGTCTCTAAACTCTTTGATTTGGACTTTCGATCAAAAAGATATTCATTCCGGACCTAAGATGATTCAGATAGCGACATTTATTGCTGTTTGAATTTGTAATGAAGGCTTCATTCCTATTTTAATAATAATGGAGCTTATAGGAATGACAATTGGCCCGGAAGCTCATTCATTTGCTGTGAAACGAGACAACGCCTGGATTTACCGCTCCGACATACGAGCATTCAACGCATTAAAGGAGGCCAGAATTGCTCGATATGAAGAGAGAAACGCGGAAAATAGTTTTTTCGAAGTCGAGGAAGGTCCGATGTATGAAGCAGGAATGGCTGAATGAATAAATGTAAGTGTACAATATCATTTCATGACTTAGACTGCGAAAAACTTTACGCGAAACTTTAAACGCCTTTTTTTCCAAACTATCTTTTTCAAAACAATACCCACGATTTTTCAGGTTCTACTGGACCGATTAACCTGAAATTTTTAGAAAGTCTTCTTTATAGACTTGTCTATGTCTATGGAACTATCCCCATCTCCAAATTTCTATTACTTTTTTTTTTTTTTTAATTCGAAAGTCAGAAAAAGTGGTATAAAAAGTGTTTTTTTTTTCAGGCAGTCGCCATTTTGTGAAACAAAAAAACCTTTCCAACTTTTCCGTACATTGCGATATTATTCTAGATTATTAACCTTTTTTCTTGTTTTTTTCTTTTTGGTTTCATATTGCTATGAGGGTTGAAATCGTGGGTATGATTACGCGCCAATTTTTTGAGTGAGCCTCCACTTCATCAAATGCTAATTTTTGAAATTTGCAACTTTTTTTATTTTTTGATTTTTTTTCTGTATTCTTGTTATGTGAATTTATAACTAATAGAAAAATGGATACTTAAAATATTAATTGCCTTTTTTATGACACTTCAAAAATTACATGATATTCATGCCTCTAGACTAGAATACCCCCTTAAAACTTTAAAACCATTTTTCTCGGAACATCATTTTCTAAAACTGTCCTAAAATAAACAAAACATTCAACCGATTGCTTTGAAATCTATAAATGTATGTTCTTTTACACGTTAATAGTTATCGTCCGTATCGAAATTGCTTATTTTCGAAAATATTTTCTTATATTTTTTAAACGATTTTTAACAAAAAACAGGATTTTCGATTTTTCTGCAGTTCGCCATTTGTTTTTTTTTTCTCAATGAAATTGATTAATTTTGAAAGGGACGATAGCGACAGACGATTTTTTCATTTCAGACAAATATTAGCCATGACCAGTGACCTGTTCTTTTTTGGCGTCTAATTTAATTTAAAAAAAATATAAAAAAAAATAAAAGCAGAAAAAAAAAATGTTTTATATTAAGATGCAAATAAAAAACATAAAAAAATTAATTTAATTTAATTAATTTATTGGATTTTATTGTGTTTTTAAAAAAAATAAAGAGGTAAAATTTATTTGTTGACATGAGAGAAGGAACCCCCTTAAAAAAAGTATTTTGTAAAGGAACCCCCCTCTTTATTTTTAACCTTATGACGTTTTTATAAAATATCAAGTGTCTCCCTATCTTTGTTCAGAACATATAGCTCTGTGACAGAAAAACGGATGGACGGATATCGGAAGCTGTCAGAAAAGGTTTTATTGCGTCTCTTTTGGAAACGGTATTTTTTTTTGCAGTTACAATGTGCGTGTCGGATTTATGTATGTTCCACCATAGTAGACTCGCCTCAGCTATAATTACAATTAGACCACATAAGCTTGTTGGCAAAAGACACTGACATCGAAACTCAGATATTTGAAATGAAATCTGTATTTTAACGGCATAGATGTCGAAAGGCTCGATGTGAAGAATTGTCCTTTCCCAAAGGGGATACGGAATAGTATAGTTTCGCATTTAGAAATCTAAACTGTAGTTGTCTTTTTAAATCTCTTTTTTAAACATGCGTATGCGCATCACATAATCACATAATAAACAAACGCTTATGAATAATTTGAAATACGAGTGTTAAATAACGTGGGTACCGTTCCTGTATCCAAAACGGACCATTGATTGCATTGAAAACCCTTGTTATTTTGTCTTGACTAGCAGTTCCGCGTTGATTTGAACAAATAACCCTTATGGAGCGGCATGAGGATTTATTTAAAAAATCGTTTTAGAAATCCTCTATTATCCGTCCAGTTATCCGTGCGTATGTTCTTAACCATGAAAAGTAGACAGTTTCAATTTTCCAAAGCTGTATTAACAAATAATAAAAATAATGTAAATAAGGAGGGAGTTGGTCCCCTTACAAAAAACGTGTTTTTGAAAAACGAAACTCAATATGACGCGATAAAGAAGACCATGAAACTAAAATTAATGGTCTGATGGCTTCATTTGTTTGAAGGGGTATCCAAACCAATACAATCTCTACACTACAAATTCTATGATAAGTGGCACTTCTTGCCAAAACAAACGTATTCCTATTTCAACGACTTAATAATATGTATTAATAAATTTTGTCTACTTACTCATCGACGTCGTCTTCGGATATGGAAAGTCCATTCTTATTTGCCATTGTTATTTATTTTCCTCAAAGAAACTGAAAATAGAAAACAAAGGATAAGCAATATTAAAAGATGGGGCTTGAGTATGTGTAGAAATAAGGGCGTAAAGATGCACGTCATCGTATAAATGAGTGACATAAAATATCCTCAAGTTTGATAGAAAAGTAATCAGGCCTGTCACAAAAATTTCAAAAATAGATTACAATTTAATAGCAGCTGAGAATTTGAAAGCGATTTCTTTTTTTCGAAGTTAGTTTAATTTAAATTTAATTTTTTTATGTATACGAAAATGTAATCGCAGTTGTACAGGGTGGGGCAAAGGCCATATTGCTGGAACTGACGGTGTCAAATTTCTTCCTTTGGACCTTTTTAAAACTTCGTTCGTTTCACAGCTATGAGATTTTGAAATTACTTTAAATCCAACTATCTTTAAAGATGCATGTCCAACTATGGCTTGTAAATTCTCGAGTGCAGCTCTCAGGATGCTGTCCATTCGCGAGAAAATGTTGTGCGATTTAAATCTCAGGAATTCTTATGCGACCGTTTTGTGACCAAACTCTCGGTGAAAGCTCTCAAACCCAGGTCGACTTAGTATATTTTTGTGAGAGTGATCCGTTGGCAGTAATAAGAGTAATATTATGATATCTAACAAGCAAAAAGTTGCAGCAGCTTTTTTGGTTAGCATTATCGAGCTTAGACCGCAGGTGGACCGTAGAAATGAATAAGGCGCGGGATCAACTTTAACAGGAGAATTGAAAATTGAAGATGTTTAACAATTCACGAAGTTGTGCCGGCTGAGTAAATAATTCAGGCCACTGATGTCAACATTGATTTTCAGAAATTTAAGCTGCTCTGAAGATGATGATGTTGAGGCATTGATTGCATCTTCGTCTACAATAGGGAAAATAGCCTTACGAATTTCACGTTTGAGCTTTCTTTTGCAAAAGTTATGCTCATCCGGTTCCTTGGCTAAAATTGGTGTAGCAACTTTGAGAAAAATCTTCTCATCAATATTATATTTCCTTTTCTTGGTTGGGGATTGCCGAAGAAAATGAAAGCCGTTTGAATCTCGTGGAAGTCAGGAACTCATAAGAAACACAATTCATTACTTCGATCCAGAACCACTTCCTGGTAGAACAATACCAGTCCCGTACTGTTTTGTAGCTGATGGTGCTTTTGTTAATGACTACTTTTGGATTTAAGCCTTATCCGTTTCGTAATCAACTAGCACCAAATCTTATTTTCTACTACCGTTTTTGGAGAGCAGGAAGAATAGTACAAGGAGTTTGAAGAACAATTTGGAAAATTCATATTTTTGCCTTGAGGCTGGAAAAATGCACAACTATCTATAATGCCTCCCAAATCAGCATCATTAATAAAAATTATTACTGCTTTCTCAAACAATGAATCTTTCGTTTAATTTAATTTTCAGTGCATGAAAATTTTTCTGCGAATTCATTAAATAAAACATTTAATCAATTAATTTCTTGGTCTCGTCGCATGTCCAAAAATTTTGCCAACCTACACGTTACTTGCCGAGAGCTACTCTCAAAATACGAACAAAGTTTGCCGAGAGTGGTTCACACTTGTGTCCAAGAGAGAAACACTAAAATCCTAAACATAAAGTCAGACTCTCGAGAGTTTTCCGTGAGCTCTCCGAGAGCTGCTCTCAACACTGTGTCCACTCACGAAACTACTATCGAGAGTAGCCTGAGAGCTACTCTCAGGGCCATTTTTAGAAATCGATGACAAGTTCAGCTCAGTAAGTTCTATGAGAACACTTTCTTCCGGCGAGTGGAAATGCATGTGAAAAATGAAATTTTTTTGTTCTTTCCATGATCTTTGGAAATTGTTTTATGAAGTCAAGTTTGTCAACTTTATGTGGTCCAGATTTATGTTTAACCGAAACAAATCTAAAACTTTGGCGAACTATTATAAGATGTGGAAAATAAAAATAAACGCTGAGGGCCATTTTTAGAAATCGATGACAAGTTCAGCTCAGTAAGTTCTATGAGAACACTTTCTTCCGGCGAGTGGAAATGCATGTGAAAAATGAAATTTTTTTGTTCTTTCCATGATCTTTGGAAATTGTTTTATGAAGTCAAGTTTGTCAACTTTATGTGGTCCAGATTTATGTTTAACCGAAACAAATCTAAAACTTTGGCGAACTATTATAAGATGTGGAAAATAAAAATAAACGCTGAGAAGACTAAAGCTGACGATCCGGCTTGTGTCTTTTCTGCTTATTCAGCTAATTCAGGAAGCAGACTATGGACCTTTCCATTTTCATTGTGCTAACTGTAACAGTACAAACATTTCCCCACAGACGTACTTTGTACAATATCCATGCTCTGAAAAATGTTTTTATATTGAAAGCGTTAAAAACTTTAAGTAACTAGGGGTTACACTCGACTGGAAGATGAGCTGGCTTGATCATACAGCAACAAGACAAATTTTTATTTTAAAATCATATTGCTCTCTGTATCTTCTTAAATATATATACTATGGTTTAGTGCATTCCAAGCTTGAGTATGGCATAATATCCTGGGGTGGTACTCACTACAACAAACTTTTCCCTCTTCTTGCGTCCCAAAAACATGCTATTCGACTTATCTGTAATAAAAACCGATCACATAGCTTGGTTCTCTCAAGATGCCTTAAAATTTTGCCTTTAAAACATCTTTATTGTTATAAAGTTTTAAAAATATTTTCTACAAGTTCTGTCTATTTATTTATCAGAAGCTTTTAGATGAATGATCAAAATATCGCTTCAGTACCTCATCTACAAATCTTTCTTCAATGTTTTTCGTCAATTGCTCCAAGACTTTTTCAACAAGTTACCGCATAGCTTAAGATGTACCCGAAAAAAATCCATTATTCTTAACAAGGTGAAATCATGGTTCTTAGATTTTAATTATAAAGACATTCTTGATTTGCTTTCTGTACTTGACTAGCTAATAATTTTTTCTTTTGTACATATTTAAACTCTTTTTATTTTTTATATTTTTGACCACGCACTCACTCATTTATAGCACATTTGTTATGAGTTTAATTGTTCTTTAATCTACTTTCGCATCTATCATAGTTCTGTATGAACTTAAGACTACAGATACTTTTTAAATTTATATTTAACTTCACTCGAAATACATGTTTAAATGTGAATACCATGAACACAATTAAAAAAAAGCAGTATTGTATATCCATCCATTAATAGAAAATCCCAACTCTCAATTGAAAACAAAGTATGTAATTATATATAAAGTCATATTCCAGTCAATTCTTTTGTATGGTTGTATAGTCTGGAGTAATTGTGCAAAGTCCTACCAAAAAAAAAACGAAAAAAAGCTCCTTAAAATTATGTAAAATCTTCCATGGCACCACTCCACTTTGAATCTGCACAAAATGGCCAATGTTGAACTGATATCTCCGACAGAATATGAAAACTCAAGGAAGCGTTTCTCATCAGATGCGACTTTCCAGACAATGGTCTCATAAATGAAATGGTTCCTCGAATTAAGACACAAGTTTACGGAGACTTAATACAATTATGGTTGGACCTTTGTCGTTACGCTTCCTCTTGGTTTTTACACTCAGGCTCAAGAAAATCTCGGGTACAAGATCATTGAATCGGTTTCTATCGTTGCTTCACTGTACTAATAAGAGTTGAATGCTGAAGCTGAAAAACAGTCCCGATCCTTTTTGTTCAGAAGTAAAAGAATAGCGGACAAGGCAAGACAACCATTTTTCGGGGAAAAAAAATCTCAATTAACTTTTTGTCAAATTAATAACCAAGGCTATTTTAAAATTGAAAAACCCTTGATAGAAAATAAAGGCTTAATAAAAATATAAAGAAAGTGTGAAGTGGATAATTAACAGCTGATACGATTTTGCTCACTAAGTTCTAATCTTATCGTAAGTCATGTATTTAGTTGAAATTAAATTGGTTTGATTTCATAATCAACTTGTTCTTTTTTTTACAACTTGAAACAAAGAAAGTTGCTACCTTTCTTGGAACCCCTTTGTTATTAAATAAATACTTAAATACTCTTAGAACTACATTTCAATTGGCTCTGCAGTTCATGGAAACTGTGACTTCGTTGAAAGACGAAAGCATTTTGAAGAACTCCTTGAGTGGATTACAATTAGAAAATTATGTCAAGGTATATCAACGCTTCTCAGTTGCTATATTATAATACCGGGTCTGGAGATCATGCTTAACCCACTGATGCCAGATTTATTTTCTTTAAAACCTACATTCCATTTCCAAGCCATTAACACTTAAATTCATTTGAACTCGCAGGAAATAAGACCACAGTGGGATAATATTTATAGCTTAAAAACCACACCTTCATTCTCAAAATTGAGTCTTTTGATAGTTTGTTCAGGAGCCTGTTTGAAAATATTTCTGCAGTTAATACAATTTCGATAATGTACTTAACGAACCCGCAAATCTTGATCTTTTTTTCAATGAAAAACAGATCAGGTCGGCTTTTTTTGAAGACCTTTTCCAGGTAGTTTTTTATTGACTGATATGAGTAACCATTCAGCTCAAAGAAAATATGTTTGTAGGTTGTCAAAGGCTTAACACAGGCCGCAAATTTATGCAACCAAGGACGGAATCACACAAACCCAAGAGCTTATGTTGCATCAATTCAATTTTTGTATTTGTTAAATCCTCAGCCGTAATCGGAAAAACAATGAAGTGACTTATTTTCAATGCTATCTGCTTTTGTTGTGCAACAGTAGTAACAACACTGGATACTGTTGATACTGCTATAACACATCTTTCTTTCTATAATTTAGCCGCTGTATGGCCGGCAGCGGCACAAAATTGTACAAACATAGTTTTGTTTTCTCAAGCCGTCGTGTGCCCGTCAAACGTCAAAAAGCTCTCGCAATAACCACCGTGTGGCGGTCCCATCGTTCCGATTTGAGTTCTCTTTTTTTTTGTTACGTTGGTACATCTATTGTTGATATTCCCTCTTAGCGTTATAGCTTGACATTTGCAAAAGTTACGTAAGCAAGAGTACATCTATCCCTATGTGTGTTGGCGATTTTTTTACAATTTTAGAAATGGACGTTGCAAAAGACATGATTTGCGAGGTAGAATCCGATCCCACATTCATCAAAAGGATCATTACTGGAGACGAGACGTGTGTTTATGTATATGATACGCAATCCAGACATCAAGCAAGTGAATGACGTTTACCAAATGAGCCGAGACCAAAGAAACTACATCGTTTTCAGTTAAAAAAGAAGGCAATGCTTAGGGTTTTCATGAATAACAACGGGCGTAGTGCATCATGAATTTTTGCCAGAAGGCCAGTCAAGAGACCAGAATTGTGGACAGAAAACTCGTGGATTTCGCATCATGCTAACGCACCGTCGCACAATGTCATCATTATTCGTAATTTTTTGACGAGAAATGCAACAAATACCATCCAACCGAATTCACCTGGGGTGGAATCAGCTAAGGTGATTTGTGACAAGTGAAAGTCACAAACGGTGTTTTTGCTTCACGTAAGGTGATATTTGTAAAAATTGTCAAATTTTAGTGATTGACTTCTTGTGACAACTGAATCGGTGTCACTTTCATGTAAATTAAATTGTTCATGCTGAAATTCGAAAATTGAAAAATTTTAACATCAGTTGAAATTATTCTTAAATTCAAGCAGTGACGAGGAACAGAACGTCAGCAATAGAAGAGTCCGTCTTCTAAGGATCCAATTAAGAAATACATCTAATGTCCTTGAGCTTCCAAATGCAATGTAAGTTGATAATTTTCTTAATTTCATAATCGGACGATTCCTGAATTCTCGTCTTACATTTAGTTTCTTGAAAAAACTGTAGATTTTCAAAAAAAGCATTTTTGCATGTTTTGAGTTTACTGGACTTGCCATCTGGAATAAGGTCAACGCATATTCCACCTATTCTGCAGTTGGCCACAACATTAAACCTCCTTGGAGGTGGGGGTTACCAACGACAAGTTGGCGCTGAGTGGGCGGTGCCAATGGAAGGTTATAAGCATGATGCCGATTCTATTCTTTGCAATAACTCCTCGTGGCTACTAGGTTAATATGGATGAAATAATCCTCGTATCAATCCAAATATCTTTACTTTAATAGGCGACAATGGCTATCCATTGGAACCTTTCATGTTTTATTTACTTACATTTTCCAGACAAATAAAAATCTGACGGATAAACAATGACAATGACATTTCAAAATGCTAAGTGCTGCCAATTCATCAACAATTTTTTGTGATCACGTTACATAGAGCAAGAAAATATTTTGATCGCTTTTGGTTATTTCAATTTCAGTTCAATTTATTTATTTTAAATAAGTTGTTTGTACATTAAGATCATTTCTTTTATAGTACGAGAAAATATTTGCATAGATAATGCATGCTTCAGTATTAGTTATAATTTCAAATTTCCATTTTACTTTAAATTAAATAATGATTAAATTTTAAATTTAATTATAACTTCGTATTCAGTTAAATTTTAATTTTAAGTAGTAGTTTAGTAATTCATTAATTTATTTCAATCCTATCATTTATTATTTATTATTTTAGTTTTTGTTATAATTTAGTTCCAATTTTTAGATAAAACTTTAATTTTAATTTCAATTCTGCTGCAGGGAAAAATAATTGAAGATAAAAGTTTTAAAGCTTGCGGTGTTCGATATACATTTGATGCGTACGGGAAGTGAATTCCATAGTCTTGTTGCATTAACGAAGAAGAGCCGGGAAGAATTCAAGTATGTGAAACGAGGAATTGTCAAATTAAAAGTTCGCAAAGAGCGAGTGAATTGTACAGCCTAGAACTCTTCTAGAAGATTCAGTTATATGAGCATCCCTACGAGCTGAATCATTAAAAGCAACTTGCAGTTTATATTGTGATAGCGTGTCAAGTTTACTGTAAACTACCTCGGCATAAGATATGATGGGAATTACAAGAGTTCGTACCAATTTACGTCGCGTTTCAGTAGGGGTGAAATCAGCAGTTATCCAAAGTTTTCGCAGGCAGCCATATATACGACCTATAACATTATTAATATGCTTGTCACAGGACAAGTTTCGTGTGATTGTAAAACCAAGGTTGGTCACCGAATCAACTAGCTTAAGTTTGCTATTAGCCAGCCAAATGTCCGGGACTAAATTCAGGTCAAAAAGTGTATTGGAAATTGGGATAGCTTGACATTTTGCGGGGTTAAGGACTAAACCATTGACAGTTGACCAGTTATATATTGCATTCAGATCCTCATTAATTTTCAAGGTTAGGTCAAGGAGATTACTTATAGGACCAGAGTTGAACATCATCAGCATATAAATGGACGGACACATAAGTACTTGCACACTGGTGGAAGGTCGTTTATAAAGATACAAAACAAAATAGGACCTAATATCGATCCTTGAGGTACTCCTTGTAAAAGGGAATTGAGTGAGGATTGCCTATCACCAACGTCAACACTTTGAGTTCGGTCAGAGAGATAGCTTTTAATGAGTTTAACAGCCCTTTTACTGAAGCCAAAAAAAACATGTAGTTTCCAGCAGAGAATCTTGGGGTCCACCCTATCAAAAGCCTTTGAAAAGTCCAATAAACAAAGGAGAGTTACAAGTCGTTTGTCAAAGGCCTGCCTAACGTCATCCATTATATTTACCACAGCTGTGGAGCAGCTGTGTTTGGCACGGAACCCAGACTGAAACGGGTATATTAGAGAGTTAGCACGCAGATGATTCTGAATTTGATTAGCTTACAACTTTTCAAAAACCTTGGACAGACACGGCAAGATGCTAATGCAGTTTTCCAAATTTTTGCAAAAGAAGAGGTCATTATGCACTAATGTGACGATCACTTATCACCTTAGATGATTCTACCCCTGATTTGGTTCCTGTGGCTTCTTTCTGTTCAATGGAGTTAGCAAAAAAATCATTACGGACAATATAGATTTAGATGAATAAACTTGTATTTTAAATTTTCTAAATAAAATCCGGGAAATTTTTGATAGTATAGTATATGTGATTTCATAAAATAAACATGAATACTTATTCGTAAAAAATCCTCGTTTTTCACCAAATAAAAAGGTTTTCGAGATATGGGACCAAAGTCCTATTTTTGCATACGATCAATGTTTTTTTCTGGAACCAATCTACGGTGTGAAAACAGAATCAGGTGTCTATATTTATATTCAGCTTTATAAATTTAACTAATTCGTTTGGTTCATTCCATTTCATATTTATATTGTTCATCCGTAGAGCTCTGGAAGATTTATGACACAAGTTTGGCTACTACGAAAAAGATAATAAAAACATTTGTCAATATTTTTTTCCCAACGACCAACTCTATACATGGACACATAAGCCAAAAAAGCTATGGTACTGAATTTTTTGTTTTGTTTTCCTCGAATTCATCACCATTTTCCTTCTTGAATCCTGTCACTTAATCATAAAATACGATCCATAAAAAGCACGCAAATGACCCAAAATTCCACAATAATGTTCATTCACGCAAAACAACTAAGCTTCCTGAAAAAAAATCGAGTAAATGGAAATATAAGAAAAAGGATACGAATGCCAAACACCCTCGCATTTTATACATTCCATGTTTCTGCTCTTCGGATTCCTGGTGAGGTCGTCTTTTTATGTTTATGTTTGTCTGGTTGAAGATGAAAATTAATTTATCACCACAGTCAAGGATGCTCGTTCTACATGACACTAGTTATAGTTGGAATGCTTTGCTTTAGCATGTCCTCAATTAAAAAGTCCTTCTCCATAAAGGAATGGACATTTTGAGAGCTAGGGAAATATGCAAAATAAATAAATGCCATTTCGATCTAAAGCGGATTAAGTTCGTAAAGAAAAAGGAACCTGTTTCGGCAGGAGTGAGAGTAAAAGACAGTGTCCTAGAATTGACTCTTTAACACTATGGCTTGACTTAATTGGAATTCAATTACGGCTCAAAATGCGAGAATTTGGAAAACTTGAAGAAACGAAGGACATCTGACATGGATTCAGAATTGGAGAAATATTCAACGCTCCTACCACAAGCGATTTTTCATCACGATGTATGAGTTATAGGAATAACCACCAAGTCAGGATGGCATGCCTCCTGGAAAGCCAAAACTTATTTGAGACCATTTGGATATAAAGACTTGTTCAAAAAGGATTCGGCTTGAAGAAAATTGAAGCCAGTGACGTCTAGGGATCAATGGAAAATGATTTATGACATGCGACCAACCATCGCTGGACAACACCACCAGATGCTGCCTGTAAGCTGATGACTCTCTAACGTATGTCAACTTCAAGTCCCTAAAAATCGCCTCACGAAGAGTAGATACCCACATCCGTCGGCTGTGCGAATATAAAGAAAAATAGGATAAAAGAACACTCGAGGGGTCCACTTTAACAAAGAACCCGGACAATAAGACGAAATCGCTTTGCCAACAATTGGCGCAGTATTAGCATCGGATTCCAAAATGGCAACGTCGTTAAGACCTCCAAAAATGCACGGTATTTAGAGACAAGTGGAAACCAAACAGTAGAGCGACAGTTTCACGATTCACCGTCTACTGATTTATGCGGAAGCAAAACTGCCTCAGCAAATAGATCAAACGTCACGGCAGTGATTTCCGCAGACGTCACTGAAGATGGACGAAGACTGCTCAATTGTAAGATCACGGCCATGGCCAAGTAACAGACAAGACAGAGATAGTTCCGCTGACTAAAAGGAGCAACTCCACAGTTTTACAGATGCGAATAGGACTGGACTAGAATAACAACAACCTGGGAGTGAGACTGGACACAAAGCTCAGGTTTTGGCAGCAGATCAAGTTCGGATGCAAGGGTCACTTGAGCATTGAGCTGAATTATGGCAAATTTTAAAAGCCCTATGGCAAGTAAACGCAAACTACTCATGACAGTCACGCACTCTCTCATAGTGAGATTGTGAACCAAGTTTCTAAGCCAATGATAAACAAGACCACGACGATGAAGTTTTCGTGTCCCGTGTTATCAGAAATAACCTTGAAAAGCGGCTTCGAATATGATCACCACGACCAATGAACGGTTAATGTCTTCGAAACCTTTCAGACTGCTTATACAAACATGATAATGAAAGTAAAAATAATGAATGCAGCAAGCCAACAGGGGGTACCACAAGGATCAATTTTAGGGCCTTTGCTTTACATTATATATGCAAACCAATTTGCCGATGACACTGCAATAATAGTCGCCCAAAGAGATCTACCAACTGCAATCAGCATAATGCAAGGGGAATTCGACTCTCTGATACGATGGTGTCACGACTTTAGACTTATAATTAATGAAAACATATTAAAAACCAAAATTAACATAAAACTCCACCAAACTAAATGCCTACATCAAAATGCTAGCCAGGAGATTTAATTGTGACGATAACTGTTATTCCTTCACTGAAAATGTGCAGCATTTTAGGTACCTCGGTGCTGAATGGGATCAACTCATTGCTCAACTTGTCTTTATTAAGTCTTTATTAAGGTACGGGATTCTAGCGTGGGGAAACAGTACACAAAGTTACTTGATAGAATTACAAAAAATTCAAAATCGCATTATAAAAATTTTAATACAAAAGAAAAATGGAATAAACTATAAATTTTTCCCATCATGGTGGAATGCAAATCTCCCTAAAATCAGGAAACTCCCTCAAATCAGGAAATTATTTAAACGGAGTGTTAGAGAAGCCAAAATACAATCCTGGATATACTTAAAGATTCGCCCAGACTAAATAAGATTCTATCTCAAGATCACTCAAATTCATAATTTTTAAGAAAGACAAGTGGTCAGAATCGTCTATTGAAACCTTGGAAATACTCCGGCATTTGCAAAAGCCAGACTGCGAGCGCTTGGTAGATTTCTGCTTAGGATATAAAGGAACTAATATCCTTGTTAAATACCTCAGGCTGGATTAAGAGATATCTCAAATACACCTCATAAATATTGTAACAGAGCTGTAGCATTAAAACGGCACACCATTTTTACCTACCTACCGAAGGAAGGAAGGTATTGTTGGTGATGATGATGATGAAGTCAAATAGATCCTTTGAATATTCAGACGAAGGAATATTTAAACGAAAGAAGCAGAAGAGAATATGGTAAGAAGAAGCAACCAACTTTCTTAAGGGGGAATTCTAGTCTAGAGGCATAAATTTCATATAATTTTTAAAGTGTCGAATCGACGACGCATTTTACATTTTATCCTTTTTCTTCCTTATTTTTGTTTGTTTTGTTTTCGTTTCTCGTACAGCACCAGTCGTGGTCCATCGTTTTGTGTGTGCACACGTACAGCTTTATTAACATTTTGTAAGTATTATTTTTTGAAAAACGCGTCGTCCAAACAACGAAGCATAACCTTTGTGTAACTTTTGCATTTTGAGGCTGAGTTATAGTTTTTTTTTTTTTTTTGCTTCTATGTTTGCTTTTAACAGCTTGAACGCGAAATGAGCACAACACAGGAAATGAATAACGACGAAATTGAAAAGTTTTTTGTTGATGAGTGACGATGACAACGAATCGGACAATGATGTGGACTACAACAATGAGCAATCTGATACAGAGGATCGTTTGGAAGATGCAAGTTCGTCAGAGGAGCCAACAGATGAAGACGAAGACGATATACGTCTACATATGTTAAGGACAAATTCGAATATAATTTCATTTACCAAATTTGTTTTGCGTGGGAAAAACGGACATAAGTGGTCTGCAAAAAAAGCAAAATCCCATCGTCAAATGCAAAATATTGTGCATCAAGTTCGAGGACTAACTCGCCAATGCAAAAACATAACTGACCTAATGAAGTGCTTTCAAATGTTTATAGCAAACGAGATAATTGACGAAATAGTACAATGGACAAATGTTGAGATTGATCGTAATAAATCTCTACTAGTCTCATCTAATGATGAAGCACAAAGAAAACGGACTTCTTCGAAAGAAATATAAGCCCTTATTGGAGGCTTAGTCCTGACGGCTGCCAGGAAGGACCAGCGTCTATCTGCAAACCGAACTGTTTGACAGATCCTACAGTGGAGGACATTACATATCAATAATTACTAAATCAAGGCTTAAGTTCCTTATGGCACGTCTCCGGTTCGATAAAACGTTTTTGCGCATACAGCTCGCAGGAGACAAATTTGCTCCTATAAGAAAATTATGGAAAATGTTTATTCAGAAATGCCGTGAAAATTATACACCTGGTTGTGCTACGTCAATGTTTTGCTATAACAAGGAGTTAACACTTGCTTCTTATAAGCCAAAACCCAGCAAAATCATATTTGTATTATCATACTGTAACGAAGAAGGGACAGTGAACGACAAATCAAACAAACCTAATGTGATAGAATTTTATAATAAAACCAAAGGTGGTATCGAAACGTTTAACCAAATGTGTAGTGTTATGAGCTGGATGGCCAATGTATAAATTTTTTGGAATACTAAATATGACTTTTATAAACAGCCATGTCATTTACACTCACAAAATTTTTCAAATAAAACAAAAGCCCCTCAGTCGTACAGGTTTTATGAAAAAATTGTATTTTGGCCTTGTCGAAAGTCAATTAACAGATGTCTATTAAAAACTAACTTTAACTACTTCGGTGCGAAATAATATAAAAAAGTATAATGCCGATTAATGATGAGAATACAAAGCAAGTAAATGCTAAAAGAGAGCGGAAGATTTGCGCCATTTGTCCCTCTTATAAACGACGAATGACAAAATCATCCTGTGCAAAGTGTAAAATAAGCTTGTGTGGAGAGCACAAAATAGAACTTTGTGCCTCTTATGTATACTTTAACCCGATTCTAAAAAAAAACTTGCTCCTTTTTAGTTTTATATATCAATTTGAAGATGCAAACACATTTAATGGATTATATGTGCCTTAAGTTAATTTTTTATTTCTTTTAATGTAGAGTGTTTTGTAAAACATGCTAAATGAACTAAAGCTGTGAAAATTGAGTTTTTAATTAAAGGTATTCCAATAAAATGCCCGTTGTTGTTTTTCTTTTTGATAAATGAACTAAACAATTGAAAACAATCGACTTTCACAAGTTTTTGCTGCCATGGTCATCTGTATGACCACTTTGAATATTGGCGTCGTCGTTTCAACGAAGCATGTCCTTTGCGTTTTAAAAAATAAGCATGTACTTCCAGGGTTAAAACAAAGACAATTAATATTTTAAATATCCATTTTTTCATTAGTTATTTATAAACATAACAAGAATACAGAAAAAAAAATCAAAATATAAAAAAAGTTGAAAATTTCAAATATTAGCAGCTGATGAAGTGGGGGTCTTAAAAAATTGGCGCGTGACCATACCCACGATTTCAACCCTCCTAGCAACCCGAAACAAAAAAAATCTAGAACAATATCGCAATGTCAGGAACTACGGAAAAGTTGGAAAACATTTTTTTTACAAAATGGCGACTGCCTGAAAAAAAAAACAATTTTTGTACCACTTTTTGACTGTTTCGAATTTAAAAAAAGTAAAAAAAAATTGGGGATGGGGATAGTTCCATAGACATAGACAAGTCTATAAAGAAGACTCTCTAAAAATTTCACGTAAATCGGTCCAGTAGAAACTGAGAAATCGTGGTTATTGTTTTGAAAAAGACAGTTTCGAGAAAAACGTGTTTAAAGTTTCGCGTAAAGTTTTTCGCAGTCTAAGTCATGAAATGATATTGTAGACTTACATTTATTCAATCTGCCATTCCTGCTTCATACATCGGACCTTCCTCGACTTCGAAAAAAAATATTTTCCGCGTTTCTCTCTTCATATCGAGCAGTTGTGGCCTCCTTTGATGCGTTGGACGCTCGTAACTCGGAGCTGTCAATCCGGGCGTTGTCTCATTACACAGCAAATGAATGAGCTTCCGGGCCAATTTTCATTCCCATAAGCTCCATCATTTTTAAAATTGGAATGAAGCCTTCATTAAAAATACAAACAGCAATAAATGTCGCTATCTCAATCATCTTAGGTCCGGAATGAATATGTTTTAAATCGTCCACGTGGTTTGAAGGTTAGAATTCAACTGTTAGCAGCTGGACGTAAGTGAACACTAAATATAAAAGAAACAAGCCACCTTGTTATATACAAAGGACAAAAGGTTTTACTGAGAAATATGGATTCAGGTAGATGGAGAATCTCTTGTTGGATCTCTTGTTGGATTAGTTCCGGCCGAACCAGTTTGGATGCCGGGTCAGCTAAATACCGATATCTCCGAAAGGAGCTTGAATTTTGAAAAATCCTTTCATTTTTTTTAAATTTCTAGACAAGAACACCCCCTTAAATCTTCCATTCCATTTTTTTTAAAGTACACATAGACTATAGGTACTTCATTAAGACAACGATTATTTCTTGAGAAATCGACAGGCTCACTGAAATATTGATATCTGCAAAAGCTGCATTCATGAATATCAAGATCCAGCTGTCGAAAACCTGAAGAGTTAAGGCAAATTAGACCTTACGTTCTTCGATTGGAAATGTGATCTTAACTTATCAAACCGAAGCGGAAGTTCATGGTTCAATTTTTCTTTTGGGAGACACGAGCCCCTAATCACTCTACTTTAAAAAGATAATATGCCATTACTGCTTCTTTCAATCATCAACAGCTTAAAATAAAATATAAAACACCTGTCACCCGAAGCCAGGATATTTCCACAATATTTTTCAAAAGTTCAATCCTTTAACTTGGCCCTGTCCAGGCAGCACGACCTGAAAGCCAAAAACTTTTCCATAACTCCTAATGCAACATATTGCTGCACATATATATATATATGCAAGGTAACCTTTATAACTTAAGCATTGAGCTGCATTTCACATCCACAAGTTATTTTGAAAAACAAAGCGTTTATCTGATGCTACTTTCGAGTGCAGCTATACAACTGGTCAAAGTTTAGTTACATGTATGCCGAACAAGCTTTGTAGAAGCCTTTCTGTTATTTTACCTTTTTTGTAGAAAGTTTAGTTGCGTCAAAAATGGAAATAAAAGTTGACTGCATAAATTTCAAGCACAATACTCTTCAACCCTGTAACAACCACCCTTCTCGAGCTCCATTCGTGCCAAATTAAAATTCGCAAAGTTTTCATTCTGCCAGTAATTTAAATGAATTGCCTGTCAGGGTAAATATTTAAATTCTTAATCGGTGTACGGTGTGTATGCAAACGAACCAGGACAACGGAACTTGGATTCCAGGCAATTACGAAAACATCAGGTGAAGCGCTTCTGTCAGTAATAAAACGTATGCTCTGTCAGGCCGCAAATGTGGAATTTATAACACTCAGAATTCTTTTGAGTCGTGAAATAATATTTGCGTTAAATTCAGCCTCTTTTACGTCTTTAACTATCGAAAGATTTTTCATATACATTACGAGTAAAAAAAAAGTGTGCTCGTCTGCGGTAGAAGATTGCATAACACCGCAGAGTGATGTTTTGATTTTGACTTTGAGTCGATGTGCAGATTTCTTTGTGGAAGCACACGTAACATTTCTCTCTTTAAAGTTGTTGTTGCGACTCGTTACGTACTTCCGCAGAAATGCTATCGTTGCTGGAAACGTTTGAATATCGCCATTAAATTGCTTTGTACAGAAGAGAAAATTGAAAATAGGTGAAACTTTCACCTAGCGGCAGTGAGTGCGAAGAAAAGTTTCCAACACATTTTTAAAATTAATTATTTGCTTCGCTCTTCAAGAGGATATTAAGACTCTTATAATGCGTGTAGCACAGAGCGAGCGGAAGAATTAGGAGAAGAATGAAAGATTGTGTAGTGGTTTGAGAAACTCAGGTGTAATTGGTTTCAACTCACTTCCGTGGGTGGAGCCGGAAACGGGATGGAGGATTTTGACACCGATCTGTTTGCTTTAACCTAATTCGCAGGACTTTGAAAGTTTGGAAGATTAAGCTTAAACACCCCGCTGTCAGTGTTATGCCTTCACAGCAGAGCCATCTACACACAATCTACACAAACTGCGATTTTTAAAACACGAATTAGGAACTAAGCCGATACAACAACCACTGCAACAACGCCACCCATTTGTCAGACTACTATCACTGGTTGACCAACCCAGTGATAGTGCCGTTAACTTGATCCCAATGGCAAATGGTAACTGAACCAGATTCGAAAAACTAGACCACTACTCTAGGAATCGAACCTGTTTAATACAACCGAATTCGTCTTTAGGGTCCCGCACGACAAGGTTGCCAACGAAAAACTTTTACTAAGCCTCCGTTGTCCGTTCGTCCGTCAGTCACAGGGCTGTATTTAATGAATCGTAAAAGGTTGAGACTTGAATCGTTTTTTTTTTTGTTTTTTAATAAAAATGAAATGACGTTTAAAAAGTTTAAAACCAACCGTTTTTTAACTTCCCATCAGGAAGTTTTTGTAATCGGTTCGATTGCAAAATTTTTTTCATATCTTCTCGTTTCGAGGTACCAGTAGTTGGATTCCATTGTCTATGAGTATGTGTACGTACGTACAAACTCGAGAGCAAATCAAGCTATTGAATTGGTTTCATTCGAAGCGTGTGTGCATAAAGATCACTTAAAGAGCTTTTGGTTAAATTTCACTGGGTGGCTTAGATTTTAAAATTGTCAAAAAAGTGACAATTTGACTTCTTTAATTAAAATCAATTTTACTCTCAAATAAAAATATTTCAAAATCAATTGAAGTTATATTTTACAACTGCCCTATCAGATAAAAAAAAGGTAACAATTTATACAGTGTCGTTCATGAGTTTCCGGACAAATTCATTTGATTTTTATTGTCAATTTTAATTCCAAAAGTTTAACCAAACAGTATAAAGTTGAGACCATTTAAAATTTTGATGTGCCCCTATCTCTATTTCTTGATCCACGTTTTCACGGAAGTGCTTGGAAAACTAAAGCGAGCAATTGATTTCGTAAAAAAAGGATCAATAGAAAGCTATATGACAAAGTAAAAAAAAACATGGTTCAAATTGTATTGATCGTATATTAAAGAGCGTTGCAAGGTTGATCATTACAGCCAAGATTCAATTTGCTGACCACTATTGTGGTTTCTTAACACGCACCAAAATTTAGAGGGTTTTTAAGAAAATCACACACAGATAAACAATCTCTCGAAATCGGCCTAGAAACATCTATCAAAATCTCCAAAGAAAACTGGACTGAATTTGATCCTCATAAAGCCTTATAGAAAACAAAGAAAAATAGCAGTTCCCAGCTCGCAAGGAAGAGGTGGTGGAAATCTCTCGACTGAAACTATGTACTACTACTTCTAAAAGGACATAAATATAATCACGCTTTAATATTCCGAGCAATATTATATTTTCTTCAAAGAAAAGCAATCTAACAAATTTCATGAAAATAATATGGAAATAATTTCAAAAATACATTTGACAAGGAGTTGGCATGAGCGGTCTTTTACAAAGTGTATATCGAAAAAACTACTTAAATTCTGTAAAAAAAACAAAGCCTGGTCCCAAGTTTCCCTTTAGCTCATTTCAAAACTATTTTACTAGAATAGCACCAATAATAATAACTTGTGGATGATGTTTCAGTGATAGCTCAGCATACATTTTAATAAAAAGTTTTCTGAGGAATAGAAAATTTGCAAAGTTCAACCGAATCAGACAAATTTTAATTCCAAATACAACCCAGTTTCAGTTATGATTTGCGACCCAGCTTTGGATCGTGCTTGTAATTTAGTTTTTGTCACCATGGAGCTAGTCTTCGAACCTATAAAATATGAAAACAGAGTGAGTAATTACAAAATGCGATATTTTTGAAACTTGGAAACTTTGGTAGGATACTCAATTTTCGAACGCACATGGATTCCATCATTAGCCGTGCCAACTCCGCTCTTGGCTACATAAAGCGATGGTCCAAAGAGTTCTTAAGCCCCTACGCCAGCAAAGCACTTAACATTTTTTTTTGTTACACCCCAACTCGAAAATGCTTCCCAACTCTGGTCCTCTTTTTATGAACTCCATATCCGGCGAATTGAAGCTGATCAACGCCGGTTTCTCCGGTCCGCACTGCGAGGTCTTCATTGGGCAGACAGCTTAAATCTCCCACCATATACCCACCGAACAATCTTCAGTCCCTAACGCATCGGTGTGACATTGCAGATATTCTTTTCATTCACCAACTCTAAACAGGTATCATCCACTGCCCTACGCTGATTCGATCGATCTCTATACAGTATACACACTAGCCCCCCCTAACTTGAGATATGTTCCCCTTGTTCGGAGAGTTCACGGAAAACTCTCGAGAGTCGGACTTTGGACACACTTGTGAACCACTTTCGGACAGTTGTTCTCACAATGCCAACTTTGTTCGTAGTTTGAGAGTAGCTCTCCGCAAGTGACGTGTAGGATGGCGAAATTTTGGACATGCGACTAAACCAAGAAATTTATTGATTAAATCTTTTGTTTAAAGAATTCGCAGAAAAATTTTCATGCACTGAAAATTAAATTAAAAAAATTGGTTTGGGTGCGAGTAGACCTGCCCATACCACGAACTTCCCATCTCATGATAAAAAAAAAAACATTTATGTGCTATTTAATTTGCTCCCAACATCAACTTTAAGATACTCAATTTTTTAGCTCCCGATAAGTTTATATTTGTTTTCGCATCTTTGAATCATATAAAAAACGATTAGCGTCTTAAGTATAGATTAAAGGGTATACTTATTTTTTACATGCTAACACAGTAAGAAATACTTATAAATCTGTGAACGATTCGCGATGTAAAGAATGCGTTGGTTAAATTGAATTCAAACATATCAGACTAATAAATTAAAAATATAAATATAAAGATTAAAACTAAATTAAAACAAATTCATGATGAAATATTAGGTATGAGATTATAATAATTGAGTTAATCATTAGCAAATTTATCTAGTTCAGTAAAAATTCTATAAAATTAAAATCACATTTATTACTTGAAATGGGGATAAGTAGGGGAATGGTAAGCTGCTATGAAGGTAAAGTTGAGTATTCAACATTAATTTTAATTCAACAGTTCGTTAATTACTTACTTACGAAAGTATTCTTTTAAGTGATCAGGACAACAATTTGAAATAATCGTTTTTGATTTAGTAACATTTATCTAATGTTGTGCACAAGATTGAAAAAATTGATAGATAAACATATTTCAATTTGGAAATACTGTTTTTCTGATTGAGTTACCTTTCTATGCTACTAAAGGAAAATAAGATTTTTAGTGTGACTGCAAAAATAATTTAATTTTTACCGTTTTTTTAAACATGTTAGTTGGTTGGACTTTTTTTGTCATTAATCATTTAATTATTAACTTTAGGTAGCGCTACAGTCCACGTAGGATTGGCATTGTATCTTTTTGGCTAAGTCAATTGGTTGTTGAATCTTCTCCTCCACTCACCGTCAATGCAGATGGGACAAAAGATCACACTTTTCTCTGAAAGTATCCATGCTTCTTCACCATATAGTAGGACGGGGATGATATTGGTCTCATAGAGCGACACTTCAGTTTTTCGAAAGAGGGCTTAGCTTTAATAGCTGGAGTTATTCTTCGTTTGATCTCAGCGCTGATGTTATTATCTGTATTTATAGCAGAGCCAAGATAGACAAAGCCCCAACTACTTCAAAGTTATAGCTGTTTATGGTAACGTTCTGATCAGGGTTTGGTCTTTCTTTATGACAGCATATGCCTCCCTTTGCCTTCTGGCGTTGACAAGGTTCTTTTGCACTATTGCCTTAAATATGATGTTGAAGAAATCGTATGACAGTGCATCACCTTGTCTAAAATGTTGTTTGACATCAAGTGGGTCGATGACGTCTTTGCCGACCTCAATGGAGCAGCTTGATTTCTCCATCGCCATCCTGCACAAAAGTACGAGCTCGGCAGGGATGCCAAACCTAGACATTACTTCATAAATCTCGTCTCTGTGGACGAAACAGACAGCAAAACTAACCTTGAAATTCACGAAAAGGTTGTGCGTACTAACTTGGCGCTCCTTGGTTTTTTCCAAAATCTGCCGTTATGTTAATATTTGGTTTATGGTGGACTTTTCTGGTCGAAAACCACATTTATACGGATCTATCAGATGTTGACGAACTGCTTCAGACGTTCACATCATACGGCGGAAAAGATGTTAAAGGTAATTTTGAGGAGATTAACACCTCTATAATTGGCTTCCTTCCTTCAGGATTGGGCAACCAATACTGAGAATTCATTTATCTCGTATGCTTTCTTCTGACCATGTATTGCAGATGAGTTGGTGCATACTACCAACTTAGTCATCGCCGCCGCTTTAAGAAGTTCTATCTTGCTATCTGTACTTCGTCTAGGTCAGGTAGACGGCATTGTTGGTTCTTCCATGTCCTCAGCATTGACTGCAATTTTACTATGATATTTCCATTTCGAATTTTAAAGGCTTCGGTTTGGGGTGTGTAACCTTGAGATAATTGTTTTTGCTGGCTGGCTGTCCATGGCTTGCATTAAACGACTCAATGAAAGCATATCGACTGTAATATAGGACCAACGACCCAAAATCTTAGCCAGTCATCCCTCTAAGAGAATCAAACTCAACGTGAAGATAAGATATTTTAAATTTAGAGTTGCGAAAATCGATTTCATAACAATAACTTTAACATTGGAAGATAAATTTGTATTTGCTTTTGGCAGTTGTTTTTCAACTTCTTCAATAAAGTGTTATAAATCAGACAGCCAGAATTATCAAATATTATAAAGCTTAGTTTCAAAAGTACTACATTTTGTAAGAACTCTGTTTATAGGGATTCATATTTTACAAGTTTGAGGACCAACTGCTTATCTCAACTTCATGTTTTTCAATCAAATTTTTTTGATTGCTTTTCTTTGGAAGATATTAACCACTGCTCGGAATATTAAAGCGTGATTAACTTTATGTCCTTTTTGAAATTGTTCAAAAGTACATAGTTTCAATCTAGAGATTTCCACCACCTCTTCCTTCCGAGCTGGTAACTGCTCAGCAAAGGATCTTTTTCTGTCTGGTAAATATATGGCTTAAAGAGTATCACATTCAGTCCTCTTTGCAGATTCTGATAGGATTTTCCACGCCGATTCCGGGAGATTTTTTTTATCTCTGTGTCATTTTCTGGAAAGACCTCTAGGATTGGGTTCATGATATGAAACCACAACAGTGGAAAGCAAACTAAATCGGATGTTGTGGTCTTCCTTGCAATATACGAGCAATGCAGTTTTATCCATGTTTTTAACTTTGTCATTAAGGTTTCTCTCGATGCTTTTGCTTTAAATTCAATTGCCTCATGTAATTTGAGCCATGAGCTTCTTTTTGCTAATATATTATAACGATAAAAAAGCGTCAAGCTACAGCCGAGCAGGTCTTGAACAAAAAAACTGGTGGCTCCATAATTTTCTAAAGATCTTTTCTTGTGTCAGTGTTGCAGACGTCACTCTGAGTCTTGAAAAATGGGAAAGACCTACAGGATTCTCATTTCTGAAACAATTTTCAAACAACTTCCGAGGAAATTTGGATCAGGAAATAGAGAAAGGGGCATATCAATGTATGAAATGGCCTCAACTAAAAACTGTTTTAGTCTTTTTGGTAGTCTCTATAGTTAGTAACTTACTTAGTTTAGTCAATTGGCTAAATAAACATAATATTGATGAAACTTTTGGCATTAAAATTGAACAAAAAAAAATTTTTATATGAATTTGTCCGGAAACTTATGAACGGCAGTGTATATTTTTATGCATAATTTTTTATCTGATAAGATGGATGTCAACTATAAATTTAATTAATTTTGAACTTTTTTTATTGGAAAACTAAATTGATTTTAATTGAAGAAGTCAAATTGTCCCTTTTTTTGACAGTTTTTTCGTCATAAAATTCAAACCACCCTGTGAAATTTAACCAAAAGCTTTTCAGGTGATCCTTATGCACACACGCTTCGAATGACACCAATTTGGCTTCGATAGCTTGATTTGTTCTCGAGTTAGGCTGTACGAAAGAATCCGCACAAACGTACGTACGTACGTACGTACGTACGTACGTACGTACGTACGTACGTACACACACACACACAGACATCTTTCTAAAAATCATGGAATCCGACTACTGGGACCGCCAAACGTGGAGAAATGTAAAAATTTTGAATTTCGAAAATCGGACCGATTACAAGAACTTCCTGATGGGAAGTTAATAAAGATTCATAATTTGAGAAGCCAGTAAATTTTTTTGAATGATGCTAGCTTGGGTGGCATTGTGGTAGTGCATTTTTCCAGCTTCAAGACAAAAATAGGAATTTTAAAAATTGTTCTTCTACTTCCTTGTACTATTCTTCGTGCTTGGTGCTAGTTGATTACGAAACGGAGAAGGCTTTTATAGAAAAGTAGTCATAATAAAAACACCATCAGCGACAAAACAGTATGGAACTGGCATGTTTCTACCAGGAAGTGGTTCTGGATCGAAGTAATGAATTGTGTTTTGTATGAGTCACTGACTTCCACTATTGTGCAATGAAGGAGCTTCAAATGGCTTTCATATTCTTTGGCAATCTCCAACCAAGAAAAGGAAATATAATTTTGATGAGGAGAATTTTCTAAAAGTTGCTACACCAATTTTAGCCAAGGAACAGGATGAGCATAAACAGGAACTACGGGGCTTGCGAAATGATTTTCCCTATTTTGGACGAAGATGCAATCAATGCCTCAACATCATCATCTTCAGAGCAGCTTCAATTTCTGGAGATCAATGTTAGCAGAAACGGATTTATTTATTAATATACTCCGCCTCACTACTTTTCACAACTTTGTGAATTGTTGAGGTTTCTTCTTTTTTGAATAAAGCTTACCACAGAGCTGCTGCAACTTTTTGCTTGTAAGATGTCACAATGTCACTCTTAAAACTACAAACGGCTCACGGCCTGCGAGCTTTCACCGAGAGTTTGGTCACAAAAGGCTCGCATAAGAATTCCTGAGATAAAAATCGCACAACATTTTCTCGCGAATGGACAGCCTCCCGAGAGCTGCTCTCGAGAGTTTAGTAGCGATAGTGCTCTCAAATGGACATGCACCTCAACCGTTGCGCTGAGATCAAATGAAGAATACACATTGCTTATAACTGTTTCTTTGGGCTAAGAAAACAATTGAGTAAAGTCTTCTCTAGAAGGAGTAAAGTATCGCACTATAAGACCATCATCATCCTTATCCTGCAACATGGTGCAGAGTCACGGACACTTCCGAAAGCGGATGAAGGCGCCTTGGGTGTGAAAAGTAGGGGGCAGCTTAAAAATTATCTTATTTTTTTGTTTGCAATGCATTTGTTGAATGATGTTTTCAAAACACAAATTAAATTAAAAGAAAAGAATGGGAAGTTGTGAACTATATCAATCGGAAAACTAAAAACCAAAATGAATCGGTAATACTCGATACAGATAATATGAGCGTTAAAGATCCTGTAGATGTTGCGAATGAGTTTAACGAGTACTTTGCCTAAGTAGCACAGCTATCTTGTGACAATTCTATATCTTGTAGGAGCTGCTCAGCGTCAGAGTTGTTACGTATCGCAGTTTCCAGCAACAGCTTCGTATTCAATCCCATTTCAGGCTTAGAACTACTGAAAATTATAAACTCGCTAAGGAATTCGAAATCCAATTCTATTCTAAAAATAATCGCTCTAAGCGTGGTTGATATCTTAGCTCACCTTTTCAATTTAAGTATATTCTCGGGAACCTTTTCGAATTTCTGAAACGAGCAAATGTGATTCCTATCTTCGAGAAGGGTAATAGAAAAGATAAAGGGAATTATAGAACGAGTTCCCTACTCTCTATAATACCTTAAATTTTTGAAGAAGCTATTATATGTAGAGCTCCGAGCTTTCTTAATAAAATTTACTTTTTTAACGAAAACCAATTTAGTTTCAAGGGCTTTCGAGATCATCAATATTGGCGTTCCAGAAGGCTCAGTCCTTGGTCCCTTGTTGTTCTTAATTTATGTAAACTCAATTTTTATTCTTCATTTTGTAGGTAGGCTGCAAGTTTTTGCTGATGACTTCGCGTTTGCGTATAGTTCAAATAATCGTTTTAACCTTGTTACTGATATCAAACATGATGTGCATCTCTGAAGACTCTGGTTTGCCAGGCCAAAATGAATTGTTAACAGCAAAACGAAGCTCATGTTTTACAGTCTAATCGCTAAGGAATATCCGGCAGTTAATATTGTGTTTCATTCTGCTACCTGTCTAAGATTTAACTTGCTTAATTGTGGTTGCAGCATTCCTTAAAATGAAAACATCGACTGCAATAACAATTGTTTTTCTATTGATATAGTTAAGAACTTTAAGTACTTAGGTGTGGTAATCGATCAAAACCTTAGTTGGAGTGATGATTTTGTTATGATACTTATAGGGTATGTATTTTTACCCATGTGAACTCGTTCATTGTATTTATGAGAATAAAGAGTTAATAAAAAAAACAGCACCTTCATTTTTTTTATCTTGAAATCGGAAGCTGATGGTATGGGCAGGCCTATTCACACCCAAGCCTTGTTTTTTTTTTTATTAATTTTTACCCCATAAGTTTACCTTAAATCAAACATAAGCTTAAGGGATGAAGTTGGCTTAAGAAACAGCTTTGCTCTTTTGTTGATTTTTAACAATTTTTTTCCATTTTAAGTCATTTTTGAAAATTACCCCAACCAAAATCCCAATGTTAATTTAAACTGTTATAAGCAATAAAGTAGATTGCATAAGTCTGGCAAAGCCTTTCCTTCACAATGGGTTTAAAGCAATTATATGTTTGTGGCATCATCGTTGTTTGTTTGGCCCAAAACCAACTTAGAAAGGATCAAAACATAACAATGTGACAGAGTAAACAATAGCTTTGTGTATGAAGGCTATCGTTCATCGGGCTTTGACATTTGATAAGGGTTTTAAGACATATACACGAAACATGTACTCAAGGTCAAATTGAAGGAACCTTATATTGTGTGTGTGTGTTAGTGAAAGTGTGTGTGCTTTGGGTTAGTCCCTGACACCCACAAGCAAAACTGAGATGAAATTAATATGATAAATAAGTGACAGACATAAATTTTTGTATCACACACTCTGCCAGTTAAAAGAAGACAAGGCGAGAAAGCCCCTTGGGACTGAAAGGGTTGAAATTATTACAAAGTTCCTATACACTGCCGTCCATAAGATTTCGGACAAACAATTTAAGTTCACCCACGAGGATTAAAAATCGACCTTAAATGAAAAGAAACATGGCAAATAATGAAGTTGAGCAATGTGGCATAAAAAGGTTGCACATTTTAGGGACTCTTAGTATTCGAAAGATAAGTACTTGAGAAAAAAACTGTAAAAGGAAGAACTAAGGGCTTACAGCTCTAGTTCGGCTGTGTGGCGAAGTTAGTCGAACACTTACCTTTCAATTCGATCGATTGATAGGTTCCTACGAGAATAAGTCTTGGATCTTTATTTAGTTTTCGAATATGGTTGAGTTACCAATTAACGTAGGGATCTAATAAATGGTGCTATCACTGGAATAGTCGACCACCGATAGTAGTTTAAATCTTGAAATGATAAAGACTAGAAAAACTGCGAATTGAGTGAGTGCAAATAAGCTGAGTTCTATTCGAAATCCGACCATCAATCAAAACCAAAATACAGCTGAGGTTCAAAAACTGCACAATCTTTGATACAATTCCTTATATTTGGTCTGCTAAAGATCTATAGTCACAAGAACAAGCCTTATTTAACAAAAACACAGTTAAACTGTTCGAGCTCGATGCAGACATCAATCATAAGGACAATAAGTATTTGACTACCACAAACCTTCATGGTCAAGAAACAGTACGAACATTTTTGTAACAACTCGTTAGCACTGTCAAGCGGCTAAATTTAGGAAAGGACTGGGAGAACAGTCGAAAAGTGAAGTTTAAAAATTAGATTTAAGGTTCCATAGGGGCCCGTCATCCATATCGGTGGAAACATGAATAAGGAGCAGTATAGACAAATTTTAGAGCAAATAAATTGTCAGAAGGCTCACTCATAATTGATTGGGAAATCCTTCAAGTATCCTTTGATTGAAAACTTAGGAAACCATAGAGAAGCTGTTCGATAGAGGGCCGTGATTGAGGGCCAAAATGCAAGTACGAGATGAATTTTTCGACAAAAAAGAGGTCCAACTCGTTCTTATTTCGCAAGCCTATTTAGACTTGTATAAATAAATTATCCACTGATTTATGGGCAGCAGTGTAAGTTAAAGCACAGATGCCTATATTGTATTATACTTGAAAACACAGTTGAAATACGTTTAAGATTATTCTTTTGATGCGGAAGAAAGAAGGTATGAGTTTGGCTCTCTGATATATTTCTTGTGTGGAATTTTATTCCAGAGATTCCTTCATTTTAAAAATAAAATAAGACATAGGGCGGCATTGTTCAAGAGGGAAAACAATTTATTTTTGAATAAACCTTTTTTTTTGTTTATGTTATATGATAACCACTTCTAAAGGACTTTGATTGTCATCTTCTTTTTTTTTAAATCGATGTTGAAAATTAGTTTCTTAGTTGGAAGCGGCGTTTTTCAACATCTTCGGTCCCACTTATGCTGTTAGCAGTTGACTAAGCAAAACTTTTTTAATTCCTTGGTTAAGAGATCCTTAGACCAGTTGTTTTGATTTCGGTTTGACTCAGTCGTTGCTCGTGAACAGATGAGTTTAGTCCTCTGATTGGAATAAGAAGCCCATAATCAGACACGTACCAGAAAGAACCGAGTTAGCTACCCTGCTTTCTAAGTAACTCAGATTAGGCACGCCCCTTTATAAAGCAAAGTGACATAGTAGGTTTCTGGAGTTGCATAAAAGTGTCAAATTTTAGAAAGTAATCCCCAGAAAGAGGTTACACAAAAACCATAAACAAACCGACAAGATGCGATTAACCTTCTTCGAACAGATGCTCACAATTCCTAATGAATGCATAGAGATGTACAGGAAAATCGAACGACCTTAGTACACATCACTGCTTGTGTTGTGTTTGCAACAAGTGCAAACCAAAATATGAGGAGCATAATGGAAAGACATCAAGATACCTTGAACAAAGAGTTCCCTATCCAAATTGGTGTACTCCACGGGAGTACCCAAAGTCCTTTGCTGGAACTATGAGATATTTGCCCTTGTTTATCTGCTTGAAGGATAAGTGAAGGACGTAATGTTTTATCAGTCATTCTTTGCTGAGAGCCATCACATCACATCAAACCTTTCCTCAAAGAGGTGTTTATTTTGAATGTGAGTGCTTTCTTGGCTTTAGTTTTTTTTTCACGTTACAGTTTATCTAGATTAAAATTATCAACAGTTAATTAAGCTAGTGAAAAAGTTGATTAAAATAGAAAATAATTTAACAAATAAACGAAATAGAAAAATTATAAATTTAAATGTAAAATGAATAAAACAAATAATCAAAGTTTACAGCTCAAATTTTTAAATTTAAAAGTTAAATAAATAAAACAACTAAATAAATATCCTTTTTTAAAATACGAAACTCGTATTTGCAGCGAAATATAAATTTAGGTGTTAACGCGGTCAGTTTTGGCTTTAAACAAATCGCCTGTGATGAGTCGTGGGGTGTACTCCGCCTTGAGGTGCAGCCAGGCATTAGAGGATTAAAATGAAAAATTCAAAAAGTTTGAATCCAATTTTCATTCTTCATTTCATTTCACACTAATTTCCCCTTTAAGAAAAAAAAATTACTGCCCTCTCGAAGCTGCGTATATCATTTATTCTCCTTCTATAAGTTTGGAATTAGTGCCACAGCCCTAAAAAATTGTTTGCGTGTTACTTCATATTTAAATTTTGGTAAAATGAAATTTGATTTAGCCAATTCTAGTCATTGAAACAGTTATTCGAGCATCTACTTAGTTTGAAGGGCATTTTAAAAACGTGTTCAAACATTCGCAGAATGTAAAAAAAACAGCAAAGCATTGCATGGGGGGCATCTTCCCTTAAAATAGTGAAGATGCAACCCACCAGATACTTTCCCTACAGAGTACCGACCGTGATCCGATGAGGTAAGTCTTTGATTGAAAATCATTCTTAACTTAATGACAATAAGATACTTCAGCACCATCAATTTTAGTTTTCAATTTAAAATTCGCCGTATCAACAACTTCCCGAGAAATCACAATTGCTTTAAATCATTTCCCTCTGACGATAAATCTTCGTTTATTCGTTTACAGTGTTTCAAAGATTGGGCAGATCATTATTGAACATTGTGAACAAGAGAGGACCGAGAATCGACCCTTGTGGCACTCCAGTGTTAATGTTCAAAAACGATAAAGTTTTCCAGTTAGAACGCTTTCGAGTAGTCTTAGCGGGGTGTTTTCGAATTTAAAAAATTATTAAATATTTATCTTGTGGGAAACGGTATAAGAAGACTTAGAAAAGTCCATTAATACCAGGAATGTTATTATTTCATTATCCATCTTAAGTCGGAATTTTCAACTAAGCTCAATAAAGCAGTCTAAATTTTTTCTTTTATCGTATTTTACCTGTTTCTTGTGTCAATTGCCATATTCATTAAAATAGTTTCATGACCTGTTATTTTTAAATGACTCGAACATTTTATCTTTATAATATTTGATCCTACATTTGATATAACATAATCAATGAGAGTATTTGAACATACACCACTTCTACCTGTTGTTTTAGTCCAGGGTCATTTATGAATATATCGGCTTTATTTTAATGTGAATCCTCTTTCAGATAATTAATATTAAAATAACCAACGATTATAAAATTCTTTAACATGTCAAGATATTTATCTAACTCATTTTTAAAAAAACCTGTTGAACTGCTCGGAGGTCTGTATACTACGGTCAGGGTCCAGACCGTACTTCCGATAAGTATATTTACAGCAGTTATCCACACAACCTTGTCAGTATTATATTCACTTAGATGGCTATATTGTATCGTCTCCTTTATATATGTCATTGTGACTCCTGCGTGTCTAGATCTAGAATATGTAACTATTGCCCATTATCCCGGTATATTAAATTCAGAGTTTTGAATTTGTTCCGTCACTCATGCCACAATTTACTATTACCATACAAAAATTTAATGGATAAATGTGCGATAACATTAAACTTTTCAAATTTATTCTTACATTAACTTATATAAGTGTTCATCTCCAAACAATGAGCATTAAGTTCCTCGACTGAGAACAAGTCACTATTAACGATGCCAGCACAAGTCGCTGGGTGACCTGCCATCTGTATGTAAACAAGTTTCTGGCAACTTATACGCTTATGATGTACAATTATATTTGTCTCGAACTTTTACTCATGTAAATCAGCTAGTCTCAAATTTAAATAATGATCTAACCGAAGTTAAAAAGTGGTCAATAGCCCTACGGATTACTCTGCTTAGCCGATCAAAGTCCAAATTTATACAAATTTATTTATAAATCGCTTCACTCCAATCATATTCCCGATGTATGACTGGCGGACAACAAACTCCAACTTGTTAAATCTCTTACCACTTGAGGACTTGTTTTGAACACAAAACTTACATGTTTTCAGAATATTTATTATGTAATTAGCAGGAACTATGGGTATCTTCGTATGTTATGGATTTCTGCATCTATAACCCCAGTTACAAACCGAATGAAGCTCATAGTTTCTGTTCTACAATATGCTGAAGTTGTCTCCTGCAAACTAGACTATGAGTCCTTGCATTAGCTTCCAGTAGCATCCAACGTTGCTGTTCTTTTATATTTGGGAGAGTTCGAAAACTGTTTTTAAAATGTCTGTGCAGGAGTTAATTGAGGCGAGAAGTTGTATACCGTATTTCTTTTATACAATAGATTGCAATTTTGCAGATCCGGCAGGACACTTCATCTTACGTCGCTTAAGTATCCAATTAATTTTGAGATGAAACTCATCATGAGGGATAAGGCCCGTTTCTACCTGTAAAGAGGAAATATTTGCGCTTCTTTGGGCACTGAGAATCCATGCATAACATCTATTTAATGTCACTGCATGTTGCGCCATTTACGCCTGAAATGCAATCTAAACTCCTCCGGACGTCAGGGCTAACACGCTTACTTTGAAGAATCAGGCGCAATACAGGATCTTGCTAAAAGAATTTTTATTGCCACTAGTCAATGAACTGGGATTGAAGGTTTATTATGGTGGTTAGTTTTAGTGTATTTTAAGTTAGGTTAAGTTTTTATGTTAGTTTTAAGTTTAGTTATAGGTTTAGTCTAAGTAAAAAACAGTCCATATACTAAGTTTTTTCTTAATGTAAAATTTTTTCTTAGTTTTCTTTTAAGTTAGAATAGTATTAAATATAATAACTAGTGTTAAGTCGAAAGACATATTTTAAGTTGTAAAGTTTATCTTAGAGCGCCCGCAGAGGGCTAGTAAGTTATTTAAGAAATAGTTAAGTTAATTAAGCTAGATTTAAGCATTTTTTGTCTAGCACGTTAGATCATGAATTAATCAAATAAAAATGCATTTAAATTGAAAAAATTGAAATTGGGATTGAAGGTTGAAAATGTGGTTTCGGCTCCACTGGCTAGGTAGAAATAAACCTGTTTGACTTCTCCGGACTTCGGGATAGTTTTAAGTCACGAGTCTATGAGGACAAGCCAAATGCTCTGGAAGCTCTCGAAGAGAATATCCGATAGGAATGCGAGACTTATCGCATCTGCTCGCCTCTTCTATTTTTAATTTTCAATTTTGAGCATATCCTCTTCTGTCTCTATCCTGTCCTATTTCCTGTTCATATAATCCTTCTCCTACGTGATTGTTGTAATTATCTTTATACTATAAAAGACGTGCTATCTTTCATAAGGGAAGCAGTACGTCTTCTGGTTTAATTCTAACCTTTCGATAGAATAGAGGACCAGGACCAAGCAACGATTGCCTTTGAAATTGTCTTCGTCGGATCTCCTTTTAGATGTCGTTTGATGAGTCAACCATTGTCCCAAAATCAATAACGATTTTTTTTTTGTTTAAACTCATTTATTTTCCACAATTGACACTATAAAATTTTAAAATACAAATGAGAAATACTTAATTCGCTAACTATTAAAATACTGTGTAAGACCGATGATCTGTTCGCAACACATAAAAATTATAAATTAAGCCTTATGTACTATATATGTAACCAGTATTAAATTAATAATATTTTTTTTTATTTATAATTTTCTCTAGAAAGAAAAGTGGAATTAAAAAAAACTTTCTCCTTTTATTGTCATTTTTCTTACAAAAAAAAAACTAACCTAATTTAACCTAACTTAACCTTATTTAACCTAGCTTAACCTAACTAAACCTAAGCGTTAGCTTCAACCCAGTCAAGCCACCAATATTTAGCTCTGTTTAATCTATTAATATTACTTAAATCTCTTTCAGGCACGCTCATGCAGTACCTCCAGTCAGCAGATCCATCCCCCGAGTGCATTGGCACACCGTGAACCCTTTTGTCTGTTGCTCTCCTTGCAGCATGGTATATAATAGGAACATTGTTCGAATCCGATAAGTAGTCATGTGCCTCCAGATACAGGAATGCTTCAGGTGGTAAATGTCCGTTTTCTAATGAATTTCTAAAATATCCCGGGTTAGGATAAAACAAATCCGATATGAGCTCATTCTCAGAACCATCCAATAGTCTTTTGTTAGAGACGTAATGTCGAAAGTCGGAATGTGCGCTTCTGTGCAACCGTTGTGCAAGCTCGCAGGCACTTTCGTTCAAATATTCTAAACTTTTCCATATAGGATGGACTTATGTTCCACCATAATGGACTCGCATAAGTCAGAATTGGACGCAAAAAGGCTTGGTAGCAAATAACCTTCACATCGGATCTTAGATAGTTGGAGTAAAAAAGTCTTTTGAGCGACATAAATGCTGCTTTCGCTTTTTTTAACTGAGTATTAACGTGTTCATTGTAGTACAAAAAATTGTCTAAATGAACACCTAAATACTTCACAACAGTCTTTGACTCGATGCGAAGTCCATCTGAAGATTTTATTACCATGGTTTTCCAATTGCGTCGTAAATCTGAATTACCCTGTCCTACTGGGGTGCGGAACAGTATGGTTTCACACTTGGAGCTGTTTATTTTAAGTTTCCAGTCTCGACAGAATACCTGAAGATGGTCGAACTAAGTTTGGAGATCGTTCTGTATGTTTGTTATTTTAGAGCCATGAGCATAAAGGATGACATCCTCGGCAAACGCTATTGAGTTATCCAAGTCCCTTATCACTTCAGAAACGTAAATCTTAAAGAGTATTGGTGCCGATACTGTGCCTTGCAACAGACCTTCAGTGACATCAAAAACCATAGTCGTCATATACTCTCCATTTGTTACCACAAATTTCTTCCCGCGAATCATTGATATAACGATCTTTATTAGGTTACAAGGAAACTCATATCTGATTAATAAGCCCGTCAATCCAGACCGTGTCGAAGGCTTTCTCGATGTCCACCAGACAGGCACCTGTACTTCTTTTGGCGTGTAGGTTCCAATTGATATCGGAAACCAGTTTTGTAACTGCGTGAACTGCCGAATGGTTTCTTTTGAATCCAAAATTGATTCCGCGGTATGATCTCCTTTTTTTTCGCACTCAGACAAGATAGATTTGCTTATAACTACCTCAAAAACCTTCCCAATATTAGGCAGGAGACTTATTGGCCTATAATTTGAAGGATCTGAAGGATCTTTCTTATTTTTAACAATTGGAAATACCTTCGAAGTTTTCCAACAGCTTGGGAAGTAGCAGTTATTAAGCAAGTTGTTAAATATTACGCAGTATTGCCTTATGATTTCGATTGGGATATGTTTTAAGCACGATATTTAGGAATGCCATCTAAACCGAAAGTCTTTTTGTTATTGAGAGTCCCGAATATGTAAGTAATTTCGTCGAATGTTGTGTAATAGTTGTTTGCCTGCTCTGATGTAAGTTCATCGGCTTTTACTCTCTCAGAAAATTGTATGTGAGTGCCTGAGTCGCTACTTTGGTTGCTAAACCTTAGCAGCTCTTCAGCCACCTCAACAGATTTGGGACTAGGATGTTGTGTCGCATGAACTGACTCAAAATCAGAACCAATAAGATTAACTTTATTCGTCCCTCCATCGATCACGTAATGGTTACCGGTTTTTTGACAATGATTGCGATCAATCCCTGCGCGAGTGAGGAGACGATCAGAAACGATTGGGACTCGGAATTTTGACAACACTACGAGGCTTGAAAATCTGTTTTATCTGAGGATACATATTTCTCGAATCAGATTTTATCACCTTTTCGGCTCTATGCCTCCAATAGTCATTGATAGAATTCCGAAACTGTTGTTTCAACAATGATCTCACATTCCTGAGGAGGGATTTTAATCTTATCAATAAACAATTTCGTTACATCAATGTTCTAATTTTTAATTGGGATTTTTTTTCTCAAATCGTGTTGACGGATCGAGTTATTGTCGACATGGGATCATCTTCTCCGTCCTACTCTTCAATCGTCTCGTGAGCGATGTCAATTTTGTCTGCGTTAACCAACAATTGGACACAGTTGAAGAAGATATTGACGTCTAGTTTATACATAGATTGATCTTGATCCAAGCTGCAAATACTCCAGTAAGGATCTTAAAGGAAACCACTGTTCAAAGGTATCAGACAGACACGTTGCGTTTTCTGCTCGCCAAGATTCTCAAGAGCTTCACAAATCATCACAACTTATTAATTCTGTTGGCGTTGTTTTGTACAACAAAAAAAAAAAACTTAATCCAAGAGCCCCAGAAGAGTTCACTTTATCTTAAAACCTTCAAACAACTAAAAAGTCCTTAACCCAACATAGATTGTCCCCAAAGCAAATGTCCCTTATCCCTTAATCCTATTTGCGAATCTCGTTGATCCGTTTAAATGAAAAGCTTTGGCGCACAGTTGGCCTTCCTGGGATTATGTCGTGCCAGTCAGACAGTTGGATATGTGTTTATTTATAATTAAACTTTTTCTATCTCAATATTTGCCGAACCACTCCCTGCGACTTTTGTTGTTGTCAAATAATAAGCCAAGTTTTCTGTTCTGTTCATCTCAATTAACCTCTATTTAACATTTTCGAAATCGAATCGAACCATGACGAGTGCGTAAATGTTTTTGATGTTTCCATTTACGCTTGACAACTCGCATAGACAATGATTTATGCCACGCGTGTCGACAATTGATTCAATTAAGGGCCATGGACCTTTCCTTCAGCAGCCAAAAAAAACCGCATTGGCAATTCGAAAAAAAAAACAATGAAGAAAATTGATCCAACGTAAAGCGTTAACAACAAACACTCAAATGACACTATTTATGTTGTACATACCTTTCTAGAAGAGCCTTCAAGTTGTTTATTTAAATTTTAAGACCACACCAGTACCGAAAAAAAAATAACAACAACGAAAACACCGACCGACCGACACTCCTTCTGGCACAGGACTATTTATTGATTTTCCTAGCACCCTCTGCTGGCAGACTTTTGTCCTGATTAAATGTTTTCCTATACGAGTAGAGAATGAGTGTGTCTGTATGAATTGCTTTTTTTTTTTTTTGAAAACACGAGAAATCCTTTTGCCAAACACTTGTCTTCTGGAATGCCACTGAGTTTTGTTGTTTTTTTTAACACGAAATTAAATGTAAGAGGAAAACTTTAAAAGAGCTCGCAAGCAGGACTGAGAGAAGAAACCAATTAATATCCTTGAGATAGTAAAATAGATAGAATCATAAATTTTGAAGGGAAACAGAGAAGAAATTTACACTACAGGGGCGCTGACCTGATTAATGATTTATGAAGAATAGGAAGCTACCAACACGATTAAACGTCCAGCACAAACTGAATTTTCCAGCCAAAAGTTGGCCAACAAAAATCGTAAGTCAGTCAATGTTACACAAAAGTGTGCGACTGAAGGCCCCCCTCTGGAAATGAGAACCGACTCGATTTGAGTGAAACTGAAACCAAATCCGCTCCAAAAAAACAAAAAAACATGCGTAAGCTATTCTCATGGAAAGATTTCGCACACACCCCTTGTAGAGCTAGCTTCTACTAATATGGTGATGGGCTCCATGGGCCTATGTAAACGTAATCACGTTTGTCTGAAATTTGCCGCCCACGTTGTGGATCGGCGGTATAATCAGACTCCATAGAAAGAAGTATCTAGTAGATTGAAACTATTTTTTTTTTGTAATTTTCGGCATTCTTTTGACTTACCCTAAGGTTAGCCTGGGGGGATGATTTGTTTCGGGGGAAGAAATTTGAATACCATCAAAGACAGAGGGAGCGAGCCTGCTTAGTTGAAGCTTTACAATAACAGATTAATTGTTGTCGGGCGCCAATTTCCTTGTGCGAAGAAGGCTAGGGGTATGCTTGAGGGTGTGGCATATTTTTTTTTTTTTTGTTTAGAAAACTACTCGTGTTATTTTTAATTTATTAGATTTTCTCGTGTTCGAAATTTTAGCCAACAAGTGGGTGCTTAAACTTGACATTTGTTTTTTTTTTCTCGAATCATTCGTCACGAACTGTTGAACATGGTCCGATGAACTTTACGGTAATTTTTGGTGGCAATGACATTACGCATCAGAATTTTCAATGTCAATTGGTGAGAGTGTCATTTGGGCAGACGATAATTACTAAATGCTTGGTTTATGAGAAAAATGACGGCAGATAATCATAAATTTTGAAGGCCCAAACATATTTATTAGTTTTTAACATTTTTAGTTCACGCTAATTATGAGAGAGTAAGCCGAATCTTATATAGCTTAAGATGGATCGCAACACGACAACAAGGCATGAAAAATGACAATTGTATGTGAAAATGAGCCGGAAATGCAAGAGCAAAGGCGCCGCTACTCCCGCATGACAAACATATTGTAGAATTGTATAAAATGAGCAATAATGATTTTACTTTTAAAAAACAAATAGGATCAGGAACTCTCTTTTAAGTCTCAAATTGTAATATTTTATTTTATTTTTAATTTCATGTCATCGGCGTACATGAGGACTTTAGAATCTACCGCATCATTTATTGTTGTATTGAACAGGAGGAGGCTAAGGTGACTTCCTTGAGGTACTCCTGAATTAACTTTCATTGTTTTCGAGGTTGATCCCCTTAATAATAAAAAAAAATCGGCCAAGTGCGAGTCGTACTCGTGCACCGAGGGTTCCGTACATACCTGTAGGATTATAACTAAAAGTTCACCCATAACGACAATCAAGTCATAGTTATGGTTTTTTTTTAAGAAGAAGGTTTCTTTTTTTTAAAAAGAATTAATTTGGTTATACAAAAATATTTTCAAAACCAAAAAATATCCAAAAGGATAACATTTTTGTAATGAATAAATAACCATCATTCTTTAGTTCTAAAATGACTAGTAGCGAACGATCCTTCTATTAAATTATATTGGTAAATTCATCAGTGAATATACTTTATTATTAATAAATTGAAAATAAAATAAATTTCTGGTCACAAATGAAAATAAAAAATAACGCTATCGTGGCGGCATTTTTCTCAATCCAATGTCTTTTTCGAAAAATAAATTTTAACCCCCTCTTGACCAAGCAATTTAAAAAGCAGTATAAGATTATTTTTATTTTATTATTTTGATAATTTTTGATTTAAGTCTTATTAGAAGGAAAATTCATGTTTTGATTTTTAAAGGACTCTCAAGGTCGAATACTGATGGTGGTACTCAAAAGTACAGTTGGGCGTTCGGATATTTATATTATATTGCTGACGACGTTATTATAAATTAAATAAAGCATAGTTTTATTTGTTGACTATGTTTAATTTTCAGGTCTTATGAATGAAAACTAATTGAAGATTTTCAAGGCACAAAGCAAAATTAAAAGTTAACAAATTCAAGTGATTTCTTTATTCAAGATAAAAATTGTAGTGTGCTCATGTGTTTGTATTAAAAATGTATTCCGTGATACAAGGAAAAGCAGTTTTTTTTGTCATTGCAACAGAGGTATACATTGCAATGACTGCATTTTGAATATGGCTTCAATTGGATTTTGTTGATGCTGCATTATTCGCACCTTCCGCGTGACTCAACAAATATTGGCACGTGAACTCCCAAGTTTCCCAGTCGAACATCCTTTGAAATTGACTTTCCTTTTCCCCTTATTTTTTTGCTGATATTGCCGTCATGATTCATAATTGTTTTGTTAACAAGAAGAGTTAGTTTCTGCTCGACTAAATCATAGAATTTCGTAATCGTCATTCTGCCTTGTCGAAGCGTCGACATTTCCTGTTCAATAAGATAGACTGGGCGTTTGTCGGCATAAGTGAAGTTACGCACTATAGTCACGGGCTTGTATTCTTCTACCGTTATTGGGGTTTCTAATGCAACTAGTCCGTTTTTTTAATTCGCTAACCTTCCTATCGATTTTTTCTTTAGTATTTTCTAGAGCCGCTCTAACTGCGGCAGTAACCACTGCTTGCAGTTGTTCAACATCCATCTCAACAAATAGTAAATAATAATTCGTTTCGTGTCTTATAAAAAGCTAATAGATCAATTAATATTTAAAAGTTATCACAAAAGTTAACTATTCAAAAAACGCAAAAAAACATTTATTTTTAATAAGCCTGAGCGGAACACCCCACTTACAAGCAAATTCTGTACATAGTGATCCGTCGGTGAAAATTCCGCTTCTGATGGCTGCTTCTGACTTCGATATTTCTTGATTTTTAAGTTTTTTTTTATAAAATCTTGTTTTTTATGATTTGCTGTTTTCTTGATTTTATTTTTTATCAGTTTTTCACTTTGGTACTATGGAGATAATAGTTTTAAAAATCACTTTTTCTCCCTACTATAGAGATACTAGTTCTTAACCACGGTCAGAGTTTTGTTACTCGCGGGATCGATTAACAGAACGACGATTTGTCCAAGGTTCTATTTTCCTTTTTAAGGACTTTAGGAACCACTAAGGCTAAGGCACGTTGGGCGCCAGTTATTTTTTTATTAATATACCTATTTGTATTTATTTTTTTCTCGATAGTCATTTATTTATTTACCTTTTTATTAATTTATTTATTGATTAAATGATTTATTCATTTTATATTTCATTTTTTATTATTATATTATTATAATATTTTTATTATATTATTTATTTATTTGTTTTAGTATTTATTTATTAAGTTAGTTATTACTAGACCTCGGATTTTGCATATTTGCATATTTTTGAAGGATTAAGATAGGTAAATTCTGATGACACCAAAGTTCGTTTCATTGAAAATAGAGTTGAAAACGATATGCATATTCAAATTTTTTTGGCATATTTGCATGAAATGCATATGTATCATATATGCCAAAATATATGCAAATTATGCAAAATATATGCAACATGTGCAAAACATATGCAAAATATGCAGAAACTTCCTATGTTAAACAAATCAAAAATAATACCAAAGCGATTCAGAGGGTAGAATACATGTTGAAATTTTATTAATTGTCAGATATTAAAGTAGAGCAAATGATACTGAATACATACGATATTTTATAGGTTTAAAAATTATTCAAGATAATTGGTATTGCAATATACAACCATCATTTTCTCTAAGTTATTAATTGAGAGGCTTTGACGTTTCTCTCCAAAAACCATTTTGTAAGCGGAAAAGCTTCTTTCAACGTCACAGGAAGTAATTGGAGCAAATTTATATTTAATGATATTTTCATTTGTGACGGGTTCAAGTCCAGACAAATCTTTATCTTTGAGATTTAAAATATTATTTATTTTTGAAATGATATAAAAATCTGGATTTCTTTTCAAAATGGCTTCAAATTTTGTTTTTAAATCCATTCCAAAATCACCAGTTATGTTATGAACTATATTTTCAGCTTCCTTAAATAAATTCATTGACTTTGCTAATGGTAGACCCTTCGCTTCCAAGGTAGTTATTATTTCTGCAACTCTCTCGAAATTCGATTTTATATATATAAAATCCCGATATAGTTGGGGATTTTTTATCAGCTCTTTTGCTTGCTTTATAGATTCAGCATCTTCTGGGTTCAGTGTTTCAAGAACCTAAAATGCAAATATAGAATTTTGTTTCTTTACCAAACAAAAGTAAATGCATATCGTTGTTGTCCAAAAATAATGGGTTATCCAAACTAATTTTGAAAATCAAGCCAAAGGTAAATAACCCACTATCAATAAAAAAATATTCAACAGCGAATTTTGATTTTTTTTAAATTTCAAACAACGATGCTATATTTAAAATGTTGTTTGTTGATAAACATTATCTTACCTCTGTTATTCCCTGCATGTTATCTGCATAAAATGATGCCGCCTTCAACCATGTACCCCATCTGGTTATGATCGGTTCTGGTGGTAACTCCTTATTTAGTATTTGCTTGAAGTGTTGTACTCTGAGCGGAGCTTTTATGAAAATTTTTTTTACACAGGATATAAACGAGTTAGCGACAGAAAACGATGTTCTTACTTTTTCAGCTATTAAATTTAAACCGTGTGCCAAACAAGTTATGTGTATGACATTCGGATAAAAATTTTTTAAATTTTTACCAGCTTTGATCATATATGCTGCAGCATCCGTTAAAAGCAACAAAACTTTTGACTCATTCCCGTGTGGCCATAATATACGAATGCTGTCGTTCACAAATCGAGAAATAGTTGCATTATTTACTTCTTCCAACTGTTTACACGACAATAAAAATGAGCCTGAAGATTCATTTTCGCTCAATGTTCCTACAATCAAATTCGCGACATATCGCCCTTGTTTGTCTGTTGTTTCGTCCACTGATATCCAAACGCTTTCGTCTTTAATACTGTCGCGAATTTTTTGGATTGATTGTTGGTAGCATTTATCCAAGTAGCTCTTTCTGAGAGTACTTTCATGTGGAATTAGTTGCCCTGTGTATTTTTTTAAAAAATTATTAAATGTAGCATTGCTAAGCACATTCCATGGTATATTTCCCGCAACCAACGCTGTACATAAATCCATTTTAAATTCATTGTTGGAATTGTCGGAAATGTTGGTGGATGTGTTGCTAGAAGTATGCGCATTTTCGTCGTTGTTGTTATTGCATGCTTTTGACCTTCTGTGAAGTGAAGTTGCAATATGCTGCTGCAATTGAAATTTTTTTCCGCAAGAAATCTAAATTACTAAAAACATTAGAACGTACTTTTAATTTAACATCACTGCAAACAAATATTTCGATGAACAAATTTTGAAATTCGTGAAAAATTTCAAAATTGGTTTGCATAAGCCTGATTATTTAAATTTCACCTTTTTGTCACATGTTGTACAAATTATACTGTTTCCATCAATTTTAAAGCACTTTTCGGGAAGGCTGTTAAACCATTTTCCTATCAAATTTTTCTTATATTTGTTGATTTTTGGCATTTCACTACACTACACTTTATTCAACTTAAATGTATTTATGTGATCGTTTTGCGACTGTAGAAAAGTACAACGAAAGCGCAAGTCAAACGTGCAAAATAAATACCGATCAAACAGATAAGAAATTACAGTAAAAAATATGTTATCGTAAATTTATCACGTGATAAGTCGTGCTTCCAATAAAAAAGGAAACCGGTTTTTGGGTGCACTTTGCTTTGCGTAACAACAACAAAAGCTTTGTTCTGGTTCGCAAGTCGGGATTGCGATAAGAACAATACAACAATAAATGGTAAAGCGTTGGAAATGGAAAACAAGGAAAAGTGTTATATATTCCTCTGCATTGCTCGCACTTTAATATTTAACGATTGGTATTCAATTTTTTGATGAAATTCGTTTGCATATATTTTGCATATTTTGCATATTTGTGGCATATTTTTTTGCATATATTTTGCATATTTTCAATATGCATTACAATTTGTTATATTTGAGCGATAAAACGTCTAGATACAAGGTTTGGTATCAATCTGATTAAAAATATGCAAATATGCAAAATCCGAGGTCTAGTTATTACATTATTATTTAATAATGTATGTTTATCTGTGAAAGCCATTATAACAATAATTAATCTTTTAACAGAATCAGTTAATTATTTTTAAATAGAATTTTAGTATAATTTATTATATACTTTTTTTCGCTAATCAAATATAGACTTTTGTGTTCATAATTTCCCTTTTTAGTGTCTAGGAGAATTAATCCTTATTTATTTGTCACTTGCATAATTTTAGTTTTTCATCATAGCTCTGTTTTGTTAATTGAGCGGTAGTAGGTCTACATTGTGGTAATATTATGCTCACAAAATAAAATAATAATAATAATAAGAATAAGAATGAACAGGGAAGACAATCAAGGTTTTTTATTCACATTTCCTTACTATTTTCCTAAGCTTAATCGAAAAAACGTGGATTAAGAAATAGAGGAAGGGCCATTTCGAAATATGAAATGCTTTTAACTCAATAGAACTGTTTTGGGACGAGCTTGAACAGGAGGTTCGTAAAACAGAATTTAACATCGAACGACAAATTAAAGCAGATCTTTCAAGTAGTCTGGAGATAAATGGCGCTCAAAATCATTAAAAAGAAGTTGATCAATCGAAATTGGTGCGCGAGTGCGGACTCCATTTTATTACCACAGTCTTTTTATTTATAACTTTTGACTGTTTTGATTTTTTGGCTTAATAAACATTATTTTAAATGAATGGAGAAAAAGATAAACAATTTTATAAGAATTTCTCTGACAGAATTCACTCTCTGGAAACTTATGAACCTCAGTGTATATATTTAAACATCTGTTTTTATCTTAAAAGGAAGTTGAAGACTGTAAGTTTAAATTCTGAATTTTGAAAATCGGACCGATTACAAGTACTTCCAGATGGGAAGTTAGAAACAATAAAGGGGGTATCGTGATTGTGTATGCTGCCTCCCACTGTAGAGGAACTACATTCAACAGCACATTCTGAATGTAGACCGGTAAGGTTTCGGACTGACTTTTCAAATATACAGTATAATTAAACAAATAATTTCCTTCGCAAGGAAACTTTAAAAATATTCTTCTACGTAGATGAATTAAATTTATAAGGAAACAGGTTTAAGGAAGTCTTTGAACTTCCTATCGAGTTTTATTCGTTCGATTTCTCGAAAAAAATCTTTTGTTGTACAAAAACCTTAGGAATGTTTCCCCCTCTCACGAGCTATTCAAAATCAGTCAAAACGACTTTTTCGACACTCGATTGCATGTTAAAAACAAAAAAAAAACTCCGCTTCCTAGAAACCCACATTCCAAGACAGAATAAAAAAAAAGAAAATGACCTAAAAACGGGTCTCATAGCAGCGCTCACATGGCATATTTTAGAACGCTTCTATGTTATATAACAGGTCCTCCAGTGGAAAACAAAAAAAAATGTATTTTCCAAATTGCTAGCTGGGAGAGAAGGTCTTGTGCGCATATGCAGGCTTGAGTGAAACTACAACAATAAGGAACTTTTCTCACTCAGGAATTTATTGAAATTCCAATTATTCATTGAGAATTCCTCGTGTTTAGATTTCGAACAGGGTTTCTTCAATAAAGCGTAGGTTTGTTTCTTTCAGTCAACACTTTTCATCCTTTTTTTTTTAATTATTTTTGAATAAACTTCAACTCGATGAGTAAAGAATGCTGTGTGGCGGGGCTGAAGGATCAAATAAGAAAAATGACACAATACGGTGTGAATGCTTTGTTGTTAGTTTATCTGCCAACTCCAACACCTTTAAGGGTTGTACGTAGATGCCAGCCAAATGGCCAACACTATACGACTGTTGCTCATTTAATGTTGTTTGTGCAACAAAGATGAATGGTTGGTATTGTGGAAAAGTAGCACGGTGTGTGTGCTTGCATGAAACAGGGCGTGTAAAATGTACATCCTTGTAGGGCCATAAGTGAGATGAAAATTGCAACTTACCACACACTAGGCTGATGTGCAATGCACACATTGTTCGTGTACCAGACTTTTCAAGGACGCAAGGATTTAAATGCGAAGAAAGAGGAAAATGAATAACGTGATTCCGCTAGGCGTTTAAAGAATGTCTAACTGTACGAATACCATTTAGTTTTTTACATTTTTTTTACAGCTGCCAGTTGATTGGATTATTTGCGAAGGCAAGCAATTGTAACGTTGCGGAAACATACTCCCTGGGATGAAGCTTGCACTCAAGAGATTATGACTACCCTTATAATGCATTCTGCACCGAGCGAGCAGAAGGATTAGGAGATTAATTGAATGATTGTGTTGTGCCTTCACAGCAGAGCCAATGACATAATCTTTGCACGCCATTGACAACACGAACTTGGGTGTCCAGTGTAAGAAGCAGAGTTCTACCATGACTGGTCGCCCACACGAATGATAGCGTCCTTAATTTGATCACAACTGCGAATGTTTTTAGACCAGATAGATTCTAAAACTAGATTAAAGTTCAACACTTTGACCTAAATTGAGGCAATTAAAAGGCAGGCGCTGTGCATCTGCATCACACAGCCTGTTTTTGTTCACAATTCACATCGACTATGATATTCCAAAGGTTTTGATGACGAAGGAAGGAAAACTTGAACCTACAGACCTTATTTATCCAAGAGTCATGTCGCCATATCCTTATTCAATACACTCTTAATACCAATTGTAAAAAATTGGTTTGGGTGCGAGTAGGCCTGCCCATACCATCAACTTCCCATCTTTAGATAAACTATAAATTTAATTAATTTTGAACTTTTTATATTGGAAAACTAAATTGGTTTTAATTGAAAAAGTGAAAATGTCCCTTTTTTTGACAGTTTTTTCGTCATAAAATTCAAACCAGCCTGTGAAATCTAACCAAAAGCTTTTCAGGTGATCTTTAGGCACACACGCTTCGAATGAAAAATTTGGCTTCGATAGCTTGATTTGTTCTCGAGTACGAAATGGAATCCGACTACTGGGACCGCGAAACGTGGAAAAATGTAAAAATTTTGAATTTCGAAAATCGGACCGATTACAAGAACTTCCTGATGGGAAGTTAATTAACAAGGCAATTATAACTTTTAGGTGAACTGCAAGTACAACTCTTTTCAGTTACTTCTTCTTCTTCTTGAAAAGCATTCGCCAATCTTACTTTTATAGCCAAGTTTAGACTCACAAAAAGCTTTCTCGTAACACAGCAAATTTAATTCGGCTTCCTCGGTCCCCAAATCAGATTCAATTATAAAATAAAGAAAAATATACTGACAGAGCTTCGAACAATCTCCTTGAACGTCTCAACAACTCGCATCCTTCCATGTCAATGGCATAAGCGGTAAAGAGAAACCTTAGTCATTCATCACGTCCACCTTAAGAGAAACAGCCCTTTTTAGGAACAACAACAACAACAACATGGAAGCATTTAATCTTATAAGATTAAAACGCAAGCTTTTCACCAGCAGCTAAATGGCAGAAATGTAGCTTGGGAGCAATCATTTAAGCATTTTGAGAATTTATCTTGACACCTACCTACCGGCCTACCTGCCGAGGCGCTGATTTGGTAGGGAGTATGCACCAACTCATCTGTAAAATATGGTCGGAGGAAAGCATGCCCGATGTATGGAACCTCAGCATTGTTTGCCCAATCCACAAAAAAGGAGACCCTCTGAATTGCGCCAACTATCAGAGGAATCAGTCTTCTAAACATTGCCTACAAGGTACTATCTGCCGTGTTGTGTGAGCGCTTAAAGCCGTTCGTCAACAAGCTGGTTGATCCTTTATAGAGACGAGCTATACAGCGCAATGTCTAGTTTTGGCATCCCTACCAAACTCGTCCGTTTGTGTAGTATGAAGTTCCATCAAGGTCGGATCTATCCGAGAGAGAGACCTATCCGAGATCTTTGGGGTTAAAAAAGGATTCGGACAAGGCGACTCACTGTCATGCGAGTTCTTCAACATCGTTCTTGAAAGAGTTGTTGAAAAGTTTCAGAAGTCCGTCCAACTACTCGCATTTTAGTGACCGGCTGTATAAATGTTGTTTGTAAATCACGCGAGAAGGGAGAAGAAAAAGAAATAATAATTGTTATTATAATCTCAAAAATGACCTTTAAGAACGTTCAAAATTATTAGAGGAAACAAAATTCTCATTTCCAAACGCAAAAACTTGCCAGAGACATGAAGTTTTGTTGATACCGAAAAATACTGAATACAAATGGAGTTATTGCGTTATTTGATTCTGTTTTTAAATCGATTTTTAAAGAGCTCGGTAGTATAATAGCCCTGGTAGAACGACCTGTAAGTCTGGGCTAGCATTCTCACTCAACGCAACGCTGTTTGGACAATAAAATACAAGGGAAACTTCGTTAATTTACTATACTAAACGGGCTCCCGACCCGATCGTGAAGAAGAATCCTGCCTAAAACACTGCAGCCTTCCATTTTTGTCGACCACTTGATCATTCAAACGGAGCTTCAGCCTTCCATGTCGTATCGTACCTTTGAATCGGAGATTCTTATTGCTGGAGCATGATTTTCAGTGCAGTGCAGTCGTCGTATTTTGGCTTTTTGGACTACATCCACCTTCGATACAGCACAAAGAGTCCGTGGGTACACATTCTCCTCAGTTCGCTCTCCTCGCATAAGTGACCAAATATTCGACGAAGAATTTTCCTCCCAAAAGTTCTTAAAATCTACTCTGCCTTCCTGAACCAGAGCCTTTAAATAACAGTAACAAATAAACAGAACAAGCGCGAGACTTTAAGAAACATAAGCAGTATCTCGAAATCAAAGGTTTTCTTTAAAGTAAAATGCGAAATTCAGCGAAGCATAAATCATTTTTTTAACAATCAATGCTTAATGTAAGCTCCAAAAACATCTTAAAAAATTAAAACAGAACAGCCCATATCGCTGATCACAAAAAACATGAAAATTACAGGATATTGGTTGAAACGAAAGCTACATTTAAGAGTGACATGGCGGAAAACGCCAGGGTTTTCATCACCAAGTACTTGTACTACAACTGTTTGACAACGCCTTAATTGCATAAATTAAATCATTTTTGAGATTTCCAAAATCGCCTCCACCAGGAGACATAAAAGGTATTGTGTAACCAAGAAGGTTGTAATCGAAATTTGCATTACATGCCCTGCCTTTCAATTGCCCTAAAATTCCAGTTTGCTTCTGAATTATTGCAGATTAAAACGGATGTCATTTTCCAAATCAGTCAAGACAGTCGGAAGGATTATTCATTCATACAAAAGAAGGTTGGTCAATTAACCTTAATTGCAACCTCATTTATTTAATTGTGAAAATATTTTATAATATTTTGGTAAAACTAAAACAAAATCGTATAATTTGTAAAAGAAAAATAACTCACCTGAAATTTCATGATGCTTTGCAATCCAGCGTTTCCTTAATATTTGCATAATTAAACTAAATCACACGCGCACATTTAATAAAAAGAAATATTTAAAAGAGATTTAAATAAAAAGAATCACAAACCGACGCATGAATATTCAACAAACAACAAATTTAGATTCAAGGGATAAAAGAAAAACACACTTTAGAAGCATTAAAAAAGGGACGCACTGAAATATAATTAAGAGACAACACTCTCATCACATTTTAAGGAATAACACATTTAAGCGGCACAAAGACTGGAACGCACTTTGGAATAAGAAGAGCATGGGGAACACTTTGAAAACATTAACAGGGATTTTTTTAAATAATGCAAACCCGCACTTGCAATAATTTTTGAGTGATAAACCAGGCTCACTTAGCACTGAAGGGGATTGATAAAAAAAGTCTTATTCAATGTTTAATTTTAAATCCTCGCACCCGAACTGCGGGAATTAGGAAAATAGAAACGATTCGCGGCTATCGGAACGACGCGATTCGCGACATTCGAAACGACGGTAACACTTAGGTTCCCTGGTGGACTAACTGCGGCAACACCAAGTACCGGATGCATGCTTGTGTTGCATTGGAGAAACCTGAAACGAAATGATTTGAAAAGAAATTATTCATTGTAGCTTGAGCAATCGGAAAGTACTTTAAACAATGAAAATAAATACTAAAGAATGAGTTGTGTGATTTTCTAATCAAAAATTTCAAATCAAATTTGCAAGAATTTATGGCAGATTGGGTATAGACGCGAAGCGCGTACATTTGAATGTTTGAGGCCGCAAACGATAATGCATGCAAATGAACAAAGTAATGTCGCATAAATTTTTCATATTTTTGGCAGAAAATTGTAAATTTAATGCGGGGGCCCTTTCAAAATCGGATGTTTTCGAGACTCTCATGTTTCATATGTTACATTTTTTTGCAATTATAAACGCTTTCAGTCTGATCGAACCACTTTGAAAACAATTTTAAAATATTGCCGGAACGGATTTCTTTGGGATTTTATTAGAATTTTGGCCATCTTTGTTCAAAATTTGCACTGGAATGTCGAAATCTATGCAAAATTTTGCCAATGTCTTACATACTCATTTTGTGCATTAGAAAATTACGCAAAATTTAACTTCTCAGCGGACAAAAAAACACTTTCAAATAACGATAAATATGTTCCTCAATGGATAAAACAAAAGAACTCACCCGAATATTTCCTCTTTTCACAGAAAAAATATTTTATTTCCAATTTTGTTGCAACTCTAACAATTCACTACTTGCAAATGCAATTTTCCAATTTGCAATTGACAGATCGTCGGGATGGTAATGCAGTGTGATAATGTGAAGCGCATTCAAATTTTTGTTTTCACACCAACGGCGCACCGTTGGAGTTTGAACGCTTTATTTTTTATACAAATTCAAATTTGAAGTTGTTAAATCATTGTTTGGTAAATTTGGTATATTCTGAGGGAAATAATCTTTGCATCTTCTTGTTGAATTTAAGTCTGTTCAAAGACAAGACAAATGGTAAGAAAAAAAAAACCACCGACTCTTTGGATCATAGCTTCTAGACGATTCTTGGAATACTTGACTACGTCTTTCATTTCGACTAATATTGCCGATAGGTTAAGGGTTTAACCTCATTTAATCCTAAGCTTTATAAGAGGGCAACACATTTTTGTAACACGGCAAATAATCGGCAGAAGTCAGCGAATCCAGTATTTTCCATAGAAAGTGGGTTTTTACTCTAATATAACAACGACGCCAGCAATCTAAATAATCTCCATTCGATAAGTCTTTTTCCAATTATTCGAGCGCTGACTTTGGATTTCGGACAAAGACGCTTAACCGCGATATCAGAAAACAAAGCATTAATGATTATCTTGACTATTAAGAAATCCGCAGTCGCAGTACAAAAATTATATCTTGATGTGACCCTGCCAAACTTGTCAAAGTGGACAACTTTGCTAGCTGATCCTTTAGAAGTGAACCGCCTGTCTTTGTTCCTTGCTCATCTTCTGTTAGATAATTCTGAAGCTCGTTGAAAGAAGAAATTATTGATCTCTCTCTATAGTCCGTGCAGTTTTCTTAGTCAAACGAGAGGAGAAGTTCCACTCATTCTCAAGGCATAAAGGAATGATTCGATAGACGATATACGATTATCTAAAATATCTTTTACAAACATAACGCACTGAACTTGTCTGCGAAATCAAAGTGTTTTCAAAGCAATAGACATCATAGAAATCTTTATTTGTAATTCGGTAAGGGTCATAAACAAGCATCCTAAAAGTCATCAGAGTTCCCTTACAAGAAATTGCTTTTAGAGACAAAATAGTCAATATGTGCCCCTAAAGTCCATTTTTGAAGGAGATATCGTAGCACGAAAAATGGACTATTTAAGACATTATTTATGTCTAGTTGCAGGAATAAACAATCTGCAAGTGAAGATTTTTGGCCGTCGTCGGCATACAGCTGCCGTATTTTTACATAACAGGCAAATCATTAATAAAACATAATGAGAACAAGTAGCCTGAATGACTTCCTCGTGGAAGAACCAACAACACTTCTATAAGATTAAGGTACAAAAATATATCTTCACAAAATGCCTTCTATTTGAATAATATGACCTTAAACAATTGACAGAGTATTAACTGCCAACTTCACTTTTTTCTGCAGTAGAAGACCATGATGGTGAACGCGGTTAAAAGCCTTACCAAAGTCAAGAACATTTGTGAGAAGGTTTAAATTTGTGCAAGTTGGCGAACCTTTTAAGAAACCATGGTAAAGAAATTCACCTTTAGCGTAAAGTAAAGCTCTTGCGTGAGAACTTTTTCAAACAGATTAGGTACCGCAATTTCCAATATCCAAATTTTCCATTCCCCGTTTGAATAGGTTTATTGAACTAGAGGTAAGAACATAAGAAAGGGAAGTCAATCATACTAACCGCTCATAAGGTTCTCCATTGAAAATTCGGCAGCAATTGGTTTTGCCATTATTTTACCTTGGCAAGTGGTTCAATAAATAGTTTTCTTGTATGGCAGTCTTATGGATGAGGCGAATTGGCCAGGTCTGTCTGCTATCCTCAATGTTGGATGATGAAAATTTACTTACATTTCTTAATGCATCTCACTGGATTTATTCTACCACTGGCTTTCCTCTAACTCCATTAAGGTCTATTCAATCTTTAAGTAGATAGTGCGCCCTTTTTTAAATTAGTTGGAATGTTCGGAAAAAGACTTATAGAACGGAAATTTCTCGGATTGATCATGTTGTTGTTCAAAGGATGCAAAAACTCACTATCGTCAATATTGGTCGCAATGAAAAATTAGATTCAAGTCAGCCAAAAATGGAAATAGTAATCTAAATGATTAACAATGAGTCTGCTTAACTTTTTTAACATATGCTTTTTTGTTAAACAGTCTATATTTAAACACGACTATAATAATGATTATTTCCTTTTGAGCATCATTCAATTTCAAAAGGCTGATTAAACAACTTCAAATTTGAATTTGTATAAAAAAAAGCGTTCAAACTCCAACGGCGCGCCGTTGGTATGAAAACAAAAATTTAAGTGCGCTCCACATTATCACCCTGCATTACCATCCAAACGATCTGTCAATTGCAAATTGGCAAATTGCATTTGCAAGTGGTGAAATGTTTAAATTGCAACAAAATTTCAAATAAAATATTGTTTTCTGTGAAAAGAGGAAATATTCGGGTGAGTTCTTTTGTTATATCCTTTGCTTAACACATTTATAGTTATTTAAAAGTATTTTTTTGTCCGCTGAGCAGTTAAATTTTGCATAATTTTCCTATGCACAAAATGAGTATGTAAGACATTGGCAAAATTTTGCATAGATTTCGACATTCCAGTGCAAATTTTGAACAAAGAAATCCAAAATTCTAATAAAATCCCAAAGAAATCCGTTCCGGCAATATTTTAAAATTGTTTTCAAAGTGGTTCGATCAGACTGAAAGCGTTTATAATTGCAAAAAAATGTAACATATGAAACATGAGAGTCTCGAAATCATCCGATTTTGCAAGGGCCCCGCATTAAATTTACAATTTTCTGCCAAAAATATGAAAAATTTATGCGACATTACATTGTTCATTTGCATGCATTAACGTCTGCGGCTTCAAATTTTCAAATGTACGTGCTTCGCGTCTATACCCAATCTGCCATAAATTCTTGCAAAATTGATTTGAAATTTTTGATTGAAAAATCACACAACTCATTCTTTAGTAATTATTTTCATTGTTTTAAGTAACTTGCGATTATTCAAGCCACATTAAAGATTTTTTTTCAAATCATTTCGTTTCAGGTTCCTCCAATGCAACACAAAGCATCCGGTACTTGTTGTTGCCGCAATTAGTCCACTAGGGAACCAAAGTGTTATTGTCGTTTCGAAAGTCGCGAATCGCGTCGTTCCGATAGACGCGAATCGTTTCTATTTTCCTAATTCCAGCAGTTCGGGTGCGAGGATTTAAAATTAATCATTGAATAAGACTTTTTTTTATCAATCCCCTTCAGTGCTAAGTGAGTCTGGTTAATCATTTAAAAATTATTGCAAGTGCGGGTTTGCATGATCAAAAAAATCCCTGTTAATCGTTTTTAAAGTGTTCCCCATGCTCTTCTTATTCTAAAGTGCATTCCACAGTGTTTTTGCCCCTCAAATGTGTTCTTCCTTGAAAGATAATGAAAGTGTTTTCCTTAATTATATATCAGTGCGTCCTTTTTTAAATGCCCCTAAAGAAAGTGTTTATTTTTCAATTGCCCCATTTTTTGTGAAGTGATTATCCTATTAGAAATACTACGCATTATGATTTTGAAGTGTTTAAAGTGTTATTTTTAATGAAATGTGCGCGTGTGATTCAATCAACAAAACACACAATCCAGCAAAGCATCAAGAAACTTCAGGTGAGGTATTTTTCTTTCACAAATTAAATGTGTTTTTCAATTTTACTAACTTAATCGTTCATAAAAAATGTTTAATTTTAAATTGATGAGGCAAATAAAGCTTCACTGACCAACCATCATTTTTATTTAGAGACAAATCCTTCCTTTTTATTATTTTTCCTGAAATTCTGCAGATATAGGTTATTGAATACAAATGTGCCAGTTGTTACCTCTTCAGCACAGACTGGTTGATCTAAGTTGTTACCTTACCTACTTTTAAAAAAATGCTGAATAAAAATTCTTTGGTCCGGGGACTAAGAAGTCCGCAACAGTAATAGAACTCTAGTAGAAGCGAACATTCTTTGATGTATTTTAAAAGTGTTTCGAACCATCCTGTGGACACTGGGCTGTCCTTTGCACAAGAGTCAAAGAGCTGTAAACTTAAGTTCTTAACTATCTGGCTCCATTCTGCTATCCAGGTCTTTGACTGTCTTCCTTTCGATGTAAAATGTGCTTCTACTTTTATTACTGATCGGTTGAGTCTTTCTGGTCACACTTAATTCTGGTTAAGGTTAAATAAATGCACTTCTTATTCACTTTTGTTCGCGAGTTGATTTACCTTTAAAGTCTTAGCTGATGCCTTAAAATGTCGTTGTTTTAGATCAAAACAAAAGTTTTCAATTGTTGTGGTATCTGTTTCTGAGTGGATTGTTTTTTTGGACAAACTTCTGAATTCTTGGGAACATTTCTCTTTATGAACTTGCCTCAGGAAAGGCTTTCGTAGATATTTATGAAAACGCAATACTCAAATCTCTGTGTGCCTAGGTCGAGAAGAAACAGCTTAGCTCTCGCTAATAAAAAATTGGTAGCTTAAAGCCATAGAAATGCCTCTGGCCCGACAGCGCTCTATTAGAAAACTTAATTCTACTTTTGAGTAATGAATGTGAATTCGGTCAACCCCAGTGTTCTACTATAAATACATACAATTCGTCCTGATTTGTGGCATGGTTTGAACAAATACAATGAAATCTTCGCTTTTCCAAATTTATTGTTTAAACTAAGTGATTTTTTTTATCTCAGTATATATCATCATTCCGCAGAACCCTAAACTCAATCTGACTGTCCCCATAGGGTATAGATCCTCCGTGTTTATCGAGCAAGTTATACGACTCGAAATCAATGGTAAAAGTGAATACATGTCCAAGGGAGTGTTCACGAACGCCCATTCGTTGCCACATTTCCACACGAATGTTCTGGTCGAATTTCCGAATTTCAGCAAATACTTTTTTCCAACCAATACGTACGCCCGGAACAAGAGCCTCTATCGTGAACTGACGTCTAAATTTGTTGTCGACAAAGAGTTTCGCTCCCAGCCATGGTGGGCGCATCTTTTCCACTCTATCTTTGAGGAATCGCGCCGATGGCTCATCAGCGGCTATCACCTTAAAGATGCCATCAAACATTCGACACGATTTGAATCGCGGCCTCACGCTAAAGTCATCCGAAAGGAGTTCTTTGAACAGCATGTTAAACAAGGCTTTCCTTAGGGCGCTCTCTCTATCCTTATCCAATATTTTGCCATCAGGCTCATTGCGATCAGTTATGTACAAGTTAAGATTCATGTTCGCTTTGATTTCGCGCTTGCCCTGAGCGGCTGCTATTACTTGTGGTTGCTGAAAATGCGTAGACGCATTGTGGTTTGCTTTGGAATTTAATTCAGGCGAATTGAAACCATCCGACGAAGTTTGATTACCTATCGACATTTGTCCATGATTGTAGTCAAAGCAATAATTGTCTTCAAAGTCGCGTTTGTCTTCCGGTTCGAAGGTATCGTAAAGCATGCCAGGAACCCAATCTCCTTGATCATGTTGAAAGTTGTCGGGAATTCTTGTCGCCATTGTATCCTCGTAATTGTCATGAACATTATGATATTGATTTTGCTCCCCAAATGTGTGACATTCTGTATTTCGGTCGTAAGTTTCTCTCTGCAACGGTTGTTGTTTATGTTCGTAGTCATATGTGGCTATCCCATTCTGGTTCTGGAAATTCACCTCCAAATCCCGAGGCCAACTATTGTATTCATCGTGGTTGTAAGTGGTGACGGGGGAGCGGCTTCTGTCCGGACGGCGTTGGAAGCTTTCGTGCGTTGCATCCTTTCGACTATGTCGGTCCTGGTGATTAAAACGGCTGCATGCTTCAGGTGTCGTGTAAGAATTTCTATACGCGCTTGTTTGGTATTCATTGCCCCATTTGTCCGCCATTTTCGGCAGCAACTCAAGTTAAAACGACTTTTGAGACCTGATGCCGTTTGAACTAATGGCAAAGTTTTTAGGGCTAGTTAACTTTAAAAACTTGTTGTTGATTTGTAAAGATATTTAAAATTTGACTGGCATGGTAAAAAAAATGACAGAAACCAAACCGCAGCTGACGTCTGGAATGGAATGGAATAGGAAAATTTCGTTCGTCGAGCAGAGATGTCCAAGTTCATTTATTCCCAAAAAAAGCACGTGTAGTTGAAAAATATACGATTCGCTCCGATAGCATGTAAAAACAATGGTAGACTGTTGTAAAAAGAGCCAATGCGGCTAATGAAGCATCGTGTTTCAGCTTTCGACAGCTTCATAAGCCCCTATCTTCATGTGAAATTATAATCTTGTAACAAAGATGGAAAAACAAGGCACCGGAATCTCTAGGGTTTTCTCACCTTGCATTTTTTTAGCGTTCAAGGGGTTAGGGACTGGTACTGATGCACTTTGTTTTTGAATTTCTGCCGATTGTAATGAATAGGAAATACCGAGCATGGAAGAGCGTTCCACATTCGTATTGTGCGACTAAAAAACGAATCTCAATACTTAACTGTTCGACCGAAGTTGGGTCTGAGGGTGAACTGATGAGTAATTCTCGCGAGACGGGTGCTACGATCAAAGTGATAAGGGAGTGGAATGCAACTGGCTTATTCGCTGAAGCACTGCTTGTTGTAGAAGCGATAATATATGGTTAGGCAGGAGACATTACGATGGTGGTGAAGAGAGTCAATTGATTTTGTAATATTTTTGTCGCCTATTTGAAGGTTTCGTTGATTTCCAATTCGCTGAGGCTTAAAGTGAATTCAAAAATGTATTTTAATAAGCAATTGACTTAGAAATGTTTACAAAAACAAAATTTCTCGCTGCTGAGCGAAGTCAATTTGAGAACTTTGCACTTACTTTGAATCATGCATTAAAAGCGAATTAATATCCTCATGAGAGCGAGTTAATTATTATAAAAACCGGCCAAGTGCAAATTGGTAAAATTGGTAGGTAAATTGTTCGTCTATCACGGAAATCAAACTTTTCCGCTTCTGCTTACGTTTGTGTACCACTTGAGGTTTTGATTTCCTTGCGAATATCGAAATAAGCGGCATACTACACATTTTTCTAATTTTATATTTCACATACTCCTTGGCCTTCTTCCTGGCGTTTTCTTCAACTTAATAAGCAAAACGCTGTCTCTAAAATTTCGGGTGATGTTTGGTGTGGAAGCGTTGCGTTGTGCACAAATATGAAGCAATCAAAGTGGGGTTACTCTTCATATTTCACTTTTCTGCTAAAAAAAATTCTAATCAAATCAATTGTTGTTAAATGTTTCTGAAATGGGTAAATTTTTCGAGCTTTTATTAATGTGCATAAAATACACTTCTATTTGTGTAACAAAAAAACACGAACTTTTATACGTCTGCAACCAGAGTGAGTTAAGATTTTGATGTCATAAATCATGTGTACCCATGCTGATGTGGTCTTTCATATTCATCATTTATGTGGCCCTGATTCTAATCGAAAATTGATCTTCAACGCGGCGTAAAATGTTTTGTTTTTCTATAGAAGTCTTAACTTTGAAAACAATTTTACTTGAAACCAGCTTCATATACTGAGTAATTGTATTCCCAAGTCTTCATGTTGAGCTCGTTAATATGGACTATTTCAACTTGTTGCCAGGACTGAATACTTTCAGACAGAGCTTAGTCTTCACGCTGGCAAATGCTTATAGAGCGAGGCCAAGAATTTTTCGCTATATTATTTTTCTTTTTCACCAGTTTTCTTCCCAAGTAGCAAACAAAATTGATGTATAAATGCATCATCACAACATTTTCAATTTTTTAACAGGTCAAGCTGTGTCTGTCTTATCGCTAAAAATGTAATTGCTGTTTCCTTGATAGAGCAATATTGCTTCATAAATGAGGGACGGATTAGCCGATAACACCTTTTGTGTGTGGTTCTGTGTTCTCGGCGAAACTTTCTTGTAGATAGATCGCTTTGAACTTCTCAATCTTCATACCCTGGTTACGAGATTAGATTTACTGTTGCAGCTGTTCCATGTGTGGGCGGCCCTCGAACTACCGTCTTGATTCGACCAGTGCCCTTGATCCTGGCTTGCCAGATTACGGCAAGAGTGCTTACTGAAAACATATAATTTTTTCCAACGTTACAAATTATGATGACACAAAGAACTCAGGGAATCTTATGGTCATTTGACTACATTTTTTTAATGCATTTTTATTTTTGAAAATTATTGCTCTACAACTTGCATGTCGTGGTATGAAACCGCCCTTCTAAGACAATGCTTCCCCGCTTCGCAATGGGCGACGTCTCGCTCGTATTTCATTCGTCTTTCAAAAGCTTTTCGGGCGACGATAAACAGCACCGCGTTTCTTTCCTGAATCAATCCGCTTAAGTCAAAATAGATGAAAGCCATTTTTATTTTGCTCCTGTGTTTATTATTTTACTATACTTGAAAATTGTTATATAAAAGAGTCTCCACACCCAAAATGACGCAAGATGCTCTGAGAAAACTGACCAATGTTCGCTTAGACATTGAGCCGTCCAAGTGGTAAGAAAGGCTCTCTTCCTTAGGCTGCGATCATAGCGAGTGGTCATTACGTTCACCTCCTTCAGGAATCCACATTATATTTCCTAATTTAACCAATTAATTAAAATGAGTACATTTCTACCCTTATTATTGCTGCGACATAGTGCTCCTCGACTTTGAGGGAAAAAGAACACGTAACCGTTATTCTTGTAAGTCGAAAGAACTCCTGCCAATCGCGCTACCGCTCGAGAGCCAAATTGGGTTTTGCCGTCTGTGCGAAGTTTCTTGCTTGAAGGAAAAATGTTCTTTTATTTTCCGACCCATATGATATTGGATGAAGAGACTTTGAGGCTAAGTAAATATTTACAATACCGCTGCCTTAGAATATGTCTTATTAGACAAAGATCATCGACTTACTTCAGCATCAGCTGTTGACTGCCCATTCGTATTTAACATCCCTGTTTCTGTTTACACTCCTTATGTCATCGAATCATTTGTAAACAATTTTAAACACCGCGCCGGTTTTTACCATGAAATAAGCCCTAATCCAGTCAATCAATTAGTAAAGTTTCCTTCACTCTTCAGTTCGTATTTTCGTTAAAACTTGTTTCTATTCAAAGCGGTACTATGGAATGCGATCCTGAGAGCTGCGCAAAAAACGATCAAACTAGTAGCGAGGCTGCCAGCAAGAAAATATTAATGGATGGTTACTTCCAGTCACAGGCTATTCAGTCGCAATCGGTAAAGGCAGGAACGTCCGACACTGAGGACCAGCAGAGCACGTTGATGTCCAAGTCATTCAAAATTCCCCGAAAGCAAAGTCAACAAAAGGACACCATGGAAATCGATAATGTTGATGCAGACGTACCAGGGGAAAAAGACGAAAACTTACATCAACTTGACAAAAAAAGCCCCAATATTGTCTCAAAAGAGGAAACATGCGGACCCGAAAGTGCGCCAAAAAAGAAAACAGATAAAGAACCAGATGACGATACACCTTGTCCTAAAATTACTCCAAAAACGGAAAAATTTAACGATTCAGATTCTTGTATCTCACAAGAAACACCCAATTCAACCGCCCATACCAACGACGATCCACGAACGAATGAAGTTAGAAAAAGGAAGAAACCCAGAGCTCTGAAGATTAGGCCCCTACCCTACGAAGTCTGTATCACAGACGAATCCAAACCAGATGGCACAATTTTCTCAAAGAATGCGAAAATCCTTAGAAAGATTTTTGCCGAAGGCATGAAGAAACTAATTCTGACTCCGAAAGTACACATTCCACAATTTCTTGGAACTTCATTAGAGAATGGCAAGCTTGTCGTTACGTGTGCTGATTTTGCTGCTATGGATTTCATTAATAAAACGATCAAAAATATGCCACTGCCTTGGCGGGATGCGGAATTGAAGGCCGAGTGTCGAATGCGCAGGGAAGCAATTGTTTCGGTTACAGCTTCGGAAAAATTTACTCATATTTCCGAACTTCTCGCAGAGTGTAAGAATAATGTAAAACTGTTCCCCGAGAAATGGAGATTGATTGCGTACGAGGATAGTGCTGGTACAAATAAATACACATTGGCCATTGACATGAATTCTTTTTTAGTACTTCAAGATGAAAAGGGAGTCGTGCGTTGCGGAAAAACTGATTTTGTTTTCAACTTGAATTTCGAACTGTAAGCTATATTTTAATGATTGGAAACATAACGAAACCCTTAAACGGAACTGCATTGTGAGGGGATCGGTATTTTGTTTATATTTTTTGCAAGAACACATTTTTAAGTAAAAAACAAACTTGTTTTAATTTTCGCCTTCAATTTCATACTATTCGGAATGTCATCGTTCTTGGATCCGGTGGCTATTGAAGAGGTTCAGACTGACAAACTCATTCTCCTCGCCTTTCGTGAAATTGGGAATATAGAGCTGTTAGTCAAGTCATCGCGCATGGCTTCATCCACCCAAACTAGGCTGAGAATTTGGTGCATGCACCCTACCAAAGGATCGCCACCATGCTTAAAAGGTTCTGCTGCTAAACCATCAGAGCCGGCGGCCTTGTTATTCTTCAGCTCTTTGTTAGATGAGCCAACCTCTTCCAAACTGCGAGGGGGTATGGATTCTGCATCGACTGGATGCGGGTATACTTTTTTCCCTGCCACTCTCTCAACCCGATGCCCAGTAAGCAGCTGCCGGAAATATTGCTACTATTCCTTGTGCATCGGTGACTTAGAGCCTACGTCCCGAGATTGAAGCTAGTTGACAACTGCTTGGCTTTTTCCTAAAAAACATCTCGGTGTTGTTCCTATCGCGAAACTCTTCGATTTCCTTGAGCTGGGAATCTGCGTAGGTATTTTTCTTTTCATATAGGAATTTCTTCTCCCTTCTTCTGGCTCGTTACTCTTTCCTGCTGCAGCGCTTGCATGTGTGCATGTTCTGTCACCTTTTTCCGTTATCATACCAAGGGCTGTTTTTGGGTGGTGGCTGATAGCCTATGGTTGTCTTAGCTACGTCGTTGATGATGTCGCGGTACTGGTTCCACTGTTGGCCTTTGTAGATGGTGAATGCACAGTGGAGAGTCTCTCGCTTAGGCGCTCTCTGTAGGCACTGCCTACTCCAGTTGTGCTAGTGCTTCCAACGTTAAATTTCTATAACTTGGAAGTTCGCAGCTTCTTCTCATTGGATAGTCGAGCTCTGAGTCGATTTTCACCCCTCTGAAGGTTTTTACGTTCGGAATATTGGATGCAAACGAACATTACACTATTCGGTTAGAGATCGTCCACGTTCAAAGCTGTATAAACCATTAAGTCTTCCTACCGTTAGAATCAGTGTTCAATAAAATAAGTTTTAATTTTGTGAAGCACTTACGTGTCCAGCAAATTATTCATGGACTCATCTTGCTTCGAAAATCGAGAAGTCAGTTAAAACTGACCAAAAATGAAAAAGTTCCTACACAGTTCCCTTAAAAAAAGACATAAAAAGTTTATAGCCCCTTCTAATGGGCTTCATGGGGTTATACTGTTTCATGGAGTTTCTGCCTTTAAAAAGAATCATGGATTCATCAACCGAAAGCTGTCTTGTCCCATGGTAGGATGAGCAGAATTTCGCATTCAAACCATTTATCATTGCACGAAGGTCGAAGAGTCGATCTTGATTATTTCTTGGAATAAGGCTGCTGTCGTTTATAAGAAGGGTGCTCAAAATAGCATCAAATCTACTACGGCTCATGGTTGTGCCCACTAACAGAACTACCCAATCCTCACTTTCACACCAGGAGTGTCATTTATGGTATTCCATAAGAAAGTTGCTGACTATAAACGCCAAGAAATCGCTCTTCTTCCAATTTATCGCTTTAATTTTCTGAGAAGCTTTAATATTAGATTGATATATGGTAAAATGTTAACGACCACACTTGTAAGAAAATTTAGAAAAAAAAATCTGTTGGACTAACAAGCTCTCAAACAAATCCTCAACAGGTCCCTCAGCTAACAAACATTCAGGAATAACTGATTCATGGTCATTTGCTTTCCAGTGGCGATTTGGTTTTTCTTCGAAAAACTGCATTCTGGACGATCATCCGAAACATTTTCATCATCGATCAAGAACTCGTCAAGCTTGAAGCAAAGCTTCATCTGGTTCCTGATTCATTTGGGTGGTGTTCCACATCCAAGTCTGCAAAGTCACTAAGAGGAATTTCTCCTCTCTTGTTTAGTGATAGTGTGGTCTTCATTACTCAATTATCTTGTCAGTTTCTGCTGTGCAAGTGGGTGCTCATGGTAAGTCGCCTATGGTGTTGGTGGCTCGATTTAGAATACACTTACGACTCGTGCCGCAAATTTTGGCCCTAGAAAAATTTCTTATTTTTAACAAAATTCTGAAATAAATTTCCTTCAAAATAAGCTTGAAGCTGCAATGCGTCTATTTTTACTATGGGGGCGAAGTCATTGTGTTCCTGGTGAACATCGGGGCATTGCTTTGTGGCAAAATTCCAAGGCATGACAATAGATCGATTCCGTGAAATACGCCAAAAGGCAGGCGGATTGGTCATCTTATCATCCGAATAACATCGCATCGCTATCAGCTGGAATAAAAGAGCATATCTATCTTCTTGAGCATGCAACGTTGGTTCAAGTCTCACCTATTCCTATGTACTTCTTCACTTTCAAAGAAGATCTGAACCAGGTTAAAGCTGATATCATCACTAAAACGAGTGATGCGGCTAAAAAGGCTTAATAATCGTCTGGCGATAAGGCAAATTGGTGCTCGGCTATTTAAGAACTTCTTTTAGACGGCAGTTAAAATAATAAGCAGCTTTTTATCTGGTCGATTGCAAAGAGTTTTTTCGGCTGAACGATTTTCATCCTTTAGGGAAGAAACAAGATGTACCCCAGGGCTCAATTCTAGGACCGATACTCTTTTGCATGTTCATAAATGACCTCCCTTCTGTTTGTAAATATTCTTCGGTGCATTTATATGCTGATGATGTCCAATTTCACTTAGCAAAGCCTTTCAGTAACTTAAATGAACTAGCTCTACTTATTAATGAGGACCTGAAAAATATTTATAACTGGTCAGTGCCAAATTGATTATTACTAAACCCGGCTAAAACGCAAGTTATTCCTATTTCTTAGAAAAAATTTAATTTAAATCTACTGCCTGATCTACATGTCAATAATAATAAAATCTCTGCTGTGGAAACCGTCACAAGCCTTGGCTATGTAATCAACCGTAGTCTTTCTGGCTACAGTCATATCAACGTGGTCATTGGTCATATATACGGGTGTCTTCGCAAATTGTGGCTAAGCGCTAACTATACCCCACTGGAAACACGACGAAAACTGGTAATAGCCCTAGTCTTGCTTCTTATAACTTATGCTGAGGTTGTTTACTGTATTCTTGACTCAAGCAAATTGCAAATAGCGTTCAATGATGCAGTCAGATAAATATCCGAAGATATGATCATATCTCAATGTACGCCAGAGGCTTACTTGGTTGCACTCTATTTGACTACATTAATGCCAGGAACTGTATATTTTTACACAAAATTATTTATAGTAAATGTCCGTCTTATCTGTATAGCAGACATAGTTTCACTCACTCCTCAAGAACGCAAAATATTATACCTGTCCGATATAATTACCTTAATTCCTCACGTTTGTTTTTCATCCATTCTGTAAGACTTTGGAACTCTTTACCCTTAAATATAAAAAATATTTCAAATTCATCCAATTTCAAAAGAGCAATCTTCCACCACTTCTCAAGCTAACAAATCACCTCTTAATCCCAAGTATTTCCACTGCATTTTTCTTCTTCTCACTATTTTACTCAACTCTCTTTGATCCTACCTCTCTAACCCTGCCTTTCCTATTAAATTAAGATTTTTTCATTAATAATTGGAAGTTAGTTTTAGTTTAAAAAATTGTTGTTATTTTCTGAAGCCATCATGCTAAATACTATAAAAGATAATAATCTTAATGTACAAACCTGTTAATTAAATAAATGAAATGAAATGATATGAAACTCCAAGAGTGTCATTTATGGTATTCCAGAAGAAAGTTGATTCCTATAAAAAGCCAAAAAATCGCTCTTCCAATCCATCACTTTATTTTTCAGAAAAGCGTTTATATTAGATTGATATACAATGTTATCGACCACACTTGTAAGAAAATTTAGAAAAAAATGCTGGACTAACCAGCTCTCAAACAAATCCTCAACAGGTCCTTCAGCTTACAAACATTCAGGAATAACTGATTCATGGTCATTTGCTTTCCAGTGGCGATTTGGTTCTTCTTCGGGAATTTTTTTCTTCGACAAACTGCATTTTGGACGATCATCCGAAACATTTTTATCATCGATGAAGAACTCGTCAACCTCCGATTGAAGCAAAGCTTTATCTGATTCCTGATTCCTTTGGGTGGTGCTCGACATTCAAGTCTGCAAAGCCAATAACAAGACAATCTCCTGTGATGACAATGTGGTCTTCATTACTCAATTATCTCAGTTTCTGCTGTGCAAGTGGGTGCTCATGGTAAGTCGCCTTGTGTGTTGCTGGTTCGACTTAGAATACACTTACGACTAGGTGTATCATAACAGTTGTACTGGAAGCTTACGAGTGATGCGTCCATAACAAATGTTCGGTCAATCTCGAATCGTGCCGCAAATTTTAGCACTGGAAAAATTTCTTCTCCGAATATTTGTATTAAAATTCTGAAATAAATTTCCCTCCAAAATAAGCTTGAAGCTGCAATGTTTGAAGAAGCTGACAATTTCGCGGATATATTCCGTGGTGGCCTGCTATACTATCTCCTAATCACGCTTCTAACTTTGATCATTTGTTCATGGGAACCAGTATTGGCATGACTGTCATGAATGGGGTCGCCTATGGTTGTCGTGCGTCTGCTCTTACTTTGGAGGCGAAGTCATTGTATTCCTAGTGAACATCACGGAATTGCTTTGTGGCGAAATTCCGTGAAATACGCCAAAAGGCAGGCGGATTGGTCATCCTACTACCGAATAGCATCGCATCGCTATCAGCTGGAATAAAAGAGCATATCTATCTTCTTGAGCATGCAACGTTGGTTCAAGTCTCACCTATTCCTGTGTACTTCTTCACTTACAAAGAAGTTCTGGACAAGGTTATAGCTGATATCATCACTAAAACGAGTGATGCAGCTAAAGCTGCTCAATAATCGTCTGGCGGTAAGGCAAAGCGTGGCGCGGCTATTTTGAGAACTTCTCTATATGATATCCGAAAATTCGTTTGCGCTTGAGCTTGATTGATCCTTAGTTTACTTCGTTGCTGGTTACATTATATTTGTTTCCTATTTGTTTATATTCCAACCATTTTTGATTGTAATTTGTTATTCTTGCAATTTGATAACATTTAATTTTTTTCATTTTTCAACAGTTTCAGTCCGTCATTAAACCTTGGGAAGGGATCTGCCCTTCAGCGCTCGCTTGCAGGTGAGGTTTTCATCTCACTACAAGCAGTTAAGGCTAATATATCCTCATACTTCCTTGAAGTAGCAAATCTAAGATGGGTCAGACTTACGAACTGTGCAATATCAAGGAAAATATGGCCGGAATACAAACAATGAAAAACAAAAGATCTCCTTCGGCGAGCCCGTCATGATATTGCTAGATTACTGGCGGTCTGCACGGGACACTGGCCGATTGGAGATCATGCCATTAAGCTAGGTATCCCACACAACTCACATTGTCGTAGCTGCAAAAACACAGCTGAGAGGGAGACCCTAACACACTTCTTTTGCGACTGTCCGGCTCTTGCTAAAGCCAGCCAACGGGCGCTTGGTAGACCCTTCTTCAACTCAATTAATGAGATTTCTGCTAAGGATATTAAGAAACTAATGTCCTTTTTAAATACCTCGGGCTGGATTTAGAGATATCTCAAATACACCAAAATAACATCATAAATAAGGTAACAGAGCTGTGGCATTAAAACGGCACTTAGTGCTAATTAGGTTCTCACTGAACCACCACGTTTACCTACCCTACCTAAACCATGGTACTGAATTATTCAATTTCCTCGTTTTTTACCTCAACAAATTTGCTGATGGTTTCTTGAAACGCGCTCTTAAGACTCTTTACATTTTCATGTAAATCTGTCGTAGCATCATATTTAAGGTCTTTCATTACTAGTTGTTGTGAAAATGGTTCTTTTATTATCTTGAATATAGTTGTCTCCTAATTGTCCTCCTCTTGAATAATATGCGTATTTATTCTTATTTCTATCGTCTCGTGGTCTGATATCTTCTCCATTTCAAGTTATTCATATTCGTTACTACGTAGTCCACTAAAGTCCTTATTCTTGCATGTTCTTCAATCTTTTGCATTAAACCATTGTCGTTAAAGAATCGTTCTTACTCCAGTTCATATTTCATATTTGTATGCCAGTTAATTTTGAAGTCACCGGCCAAAATGATATTGTTACTTGTGTCGATAATATTGTCCAGAGCTAAAAGGATTCGTCGTAATAGCGAGGTGATCTATATACACCTACTATGGCTATTTCATTATTTTGTTTTTTTATATAGTGCAGGCTAAAAATCAATTTTCCCAATTAACAACCTTTGTTGTTATTTTATTTATTGATGTTGAAGAGCACACTGACTAGATTTATCAGTCGGACTTGACAACAAGGCACCGAACGCATTTGTTATCGTACATCTCTTTGCGATGTTTCTGTGTCAACATAAATGTTTGTTGATTATTCATCCTATTTTTCAGGTCTTCAACACTCATACCATAAAACAAAAGATCCATTGAGGTAGAAAACGGAGCTAGTTCAATTTTTTGTTGGATCTAAGAACCTTGGACTCAAATTCCCCCCATTCAGCTATTTTCTTTTTGTTTTGTTTTCAAAAAATACACATGCGTCTGCCGCGTCGCATGACAATTTGATCTGAAAGTAATTAATTAACTCAGCAACTGATAACGACTGAAAACAACGATTCATTGGTTATTAATAATTTATTAAATTACATTCATACATACAACTGAGTATTCAACACATGAGTCATCATAGTCAAACAACAAAAAGAAACTTAATCCACAAACATAAGCCAATTGAGATAAAAAAAAAAAACAAAGAATAAATATCAACTACAAGTCTTTAATTTGAAACGTTTAATTCACATTTCGGAAGAGCAACGATATGTCGACTTTATAAGATGTTTTTTATGTACTTGATGGCACTGTCGTCAGCCAGGATTGACATGTGGTCAGCACCCGGCACCTCGAGCATCGAAACACTAGAACTCTGATAACCGTCCCAGTGCATACACGCCTGTAGAGATCTAGCGTTAACCGTGCCATCGCCGTCACCTTTAATCAACGTCGGAGTTTCTCCAATTAAATTATCTTTCTTGTACACTAACTTTTCGACGGTATCAATGCCCGATCCATAGATGCAATGTGTCTCAACATCTGGCGGAGCAAAGTTCAGCGAATACTTTATGTTATCCTTTCGCATCTCCCATCCGGTCATGTAGTCAATGTCATTGAAAAACTGTTCCAATTGAGACATGGTGTATTTTTTTGATGGTGTTTCGACAAGTACTTCGGAGCTTTTCCAAAACAATGGCGATGGCAGGAGGAAGGCCGTCGACGGCGTGGATATCTGTTGTTCACGCATCACTTTGCCACTTAACGCGAACGAGTCTAAATCGTCGCCGATTGCAAACACTTTGACGGCTTTTGCGCTTCCAGCCCATGCGCCTGCAAGACTAATCAGCCTCGCTACATATTTCGCCTTCCATTTCTGGCTCTGCTGTTGCAGAAAGGCCAGGGTCATGGGACTGCCCATGCTGTGCGTTATGAACGTAACCGGTGTCTGTTCGTTGAGTTCGTAAGCGTCCTCAACGAGCTTCTTCAGATTGACAAACCATGCCGTGTTTTCATTAGGTGCTTTCCGGAAATCATATGGTGCTCCAAAAATTGATTTCTTTCGTTCGTATCCAATGTTCGTTAGCTCGTTCCCGATGTCCTTAAAATAAGCTCCAGCCTTAGCCTTCGTCGGATCAATCCATTCGACCACTTCGGGATTTCCCCAGCCGGGAATTCGAATCTCTACACCCTGTGCGTTGTGCGTCGTCCTTGTTATATTATCATAGTGCAATTTGACATTATCGATCCAGCAGCCAATGACCAGTGGAACTAGAAGTTCCAGATTCAACCAAATGTTAAACCAATCGGCATGTTTTTGGCAATATACGTGGACAGAGGAGGTTTTATTCAGTTGTGCGTCTACTTGGCTGCCGCCATCACCGGGCACAAATATAACCGGAGACAACTTGTGATGATGTCCAGTCGTCCTCGAAAACACAGGAAAAACACTTAACAAAACGATCAGCAATTTGAATTTGCTGCTCATTGTTAGTTCCAATCGGCACGATAACTAGATTAAACTATCACCATGAATGAATGACTCTGTACTTGAAATCGTTGATTGCCACAGAAACAAAAGAAACACAATAATTCAACTACTTTGATGCGATAATTGCAGATGAAACAAAATTCTTTGTTTGTTGCGAAAAACAAATCGCACCCATCTGATTTTGACATTTCGCACTTCCGACCAGAGTTGCATAGGGTAAATGAACAGTTTTTAGGCAGCAATTAAATTGTTATTTTATTAATTGGGTTTCTTTAAACAAGAGTGGTGGTTTTTAGGCTTATTCTGTTCAACGACTTTTTCAGTTTTAAACAAAAAACACTTGATGTTAATGATATCGAGCAATTTGGGTCGTATGTCAGCAATAACACGGCGAATGTTGTCTTCCAAAAGGTCCAATGTCCATGGTTTATCGGCATAGACTAGTGACTTCATATATCCTCCAGAGAAAGTTATCTAAAGTTGAGATATCACACGATGGTGGATTCCAGTTCACAGGTCCATTACGCGAAATTGATAGTGTGGCGCGCCGTGAGGCATGTTGCGCCATCTTGATGAAACCAAAGCTCTGTCAACTGAGTCAGAAATCATGTTTCTATAGCGCTCTCTATTGACGGTAACACTTCGACCAGCATCGGCCTTAAAGAAGTAAAGGCCGACGATTCCTACAGCCGATAAAGCACACCAAACAGTGAGTTTTAATGAGTGTTAGGGCGTCTTGATACTATTCTGGGTTTTCTCTAGTCCAAATCCCGCAACTTACCTTGTTTAACCAAAAATCGGAGAACGAAATTTTGCGTAGAAAATGAGGATCAATCTGAATCACGTTTTCGGCCAATTCACCGAACCAACGACGCGTATAATGGTTATGCGGGTCCAACTCTTGCTCAAGGCAAGATCATTCCATAAAATCTTCCACTCATCACTCTCATTCATCTCACTCATCACTCATCACTCATTCGGATTTTTCTCAACACCACTGCTCTACACAACGTTAATAACTTCTTCTGTTGGCACTGTTTGTCGTCTTTGGGGATGCGTATTATCCACAAGAGCGTACGTGCTCCGAAAACGTGTCAGATTTTTGGTCGATTATGTCAACCGTAAAATGAACGTAGTGCACGATAAGTTTGGAGAACCGAACCATGGTTTTCAAATTACGTTTGCACAATTTTCACGCGCTGTTATGGTCAAGTCTTTAAATGAAGCAATGGAACGTCTTTTCAAAGAGGAAACAGCGTCGTCCTGGTTTATAAACATGTCAACCGGATCAATCTTTGTGTTCCGGACAACCGAATTTGCTTCCGCAATATTTTAAATGGTTTCATTTTAAGCAACAGTAACAGCAAGCCTCTAACCAACATGCTACATGTCTTAGAATTGTGCTCTTTTTACATCTTAGTACCATTTAGGTGCAGTGTGTACAGTATTAGGATTCTGGAATATAACAATCGACACACACGGAACCCTTATAGGATCAATTCATTGTCAGTCTGTCTATCACCACCCTTCTTCTCAGGAACGTGTGAAGGTATCAAGTTGAAATTAATACCAAAACGTAACACTGCGGTCCCTTGAAGATGTAATTTGCTTTATAATTTTCTATATGGGTTCAAACCTTGTCTTGTAAATTAGACGACGCTTTCTGGTGATTTGGGGAAGACTTAACGTAGAAAATTGCAGCTTGGAGGACAATATGTATGCTCTAAATACGAAAGCAGAGAAGGAAAAAACGTACAGGCCGCGGGTTCGAGGTGACAAAGAACCTCGAGGCGATAACTTTAAGGATCAAGCTATCGAAGATGTCAGAGCACTTGGCAGTATTATGCCCAGGATCTTGTTAACACACCCGTGGAGTTTAAGTCGACTCAAATGGATTTTACTCCTATCCTCGTAATAAAGGTTCACTTTAAGGTGGTCAAGAGCTCAATGATCTCGTGTCTTAGCCCTTGTGTCAGCTAATAATTATTTGTATGTACGATGAGTCTCATGGTAGACTGACAAAGCCAGATAACTGCATTTCTTCAGTCATGCTTATACTTCCTTTTCAATAAGCACACAGAGAGTAATAAGATGTATAATGTGATTCAAACTTATCCATTTAGCTAGTGTTGAGGTTTATGAGAATCCGTTTTTATTTTTAGGTAAAGTAGCAAGACGATACAGATTTCGTTTTTGCTTAAACTTTTTTCGATTTTCCTCGAAAACTCATCACCTTCACACTAACAGCCTTCTTACAATCCAGTTGGCCCACATTTTTTCTGAACCTCTTTGGTCTTCAACCTTTAATGTGATAAATGCTTTTGTGCCAGCGGTTTATTTCCACTGTCCAAGCCGTCCCAGTTGTCTTTTTTATATTTTCAAACAAATCTCTTTTGAATAAGTTTGTTAACTGGAAGCTTATTCAACGTAAACTAGCTAATTTGAAACAGTTGTCCGGCAAGCTGTGTTGGTACTTTCATTTAGGCTCATTTACGGAACCAAATGCAGCCGAAGTGCCTTTAATAGGAGTCATGTTCGAATCCTAGAGTAAAACTTTAATATTCGCAAATGAGTTTAAAATAATGATGCTATCACTGGACTAATCTACCACCGAAAGCAGTCTAATAGGGAATGAAAGGGCAGACGTACTTGCTAAACAGGTATCAGAATTGGAAACTAGTGAAATTCGATCCTTTGCAAAAACGCCAATTGGCGCTCTTCACAAAATAATTGATTCGGAAACAAAAGACAAGGCTAACAGAAGCTGGGATCAAACCGAATCTATCTGTCGCGTCTCAAGCATAATAACAGACCATTTCACCATAGCGACTAATGCGGAGCTACTAGGTTTACCACATAATAACTTTTGCAAAACGTTGCAGTGATGTCGAAGAAAAAGAATCAGCACGGCATCTTGCTGTGGATTGTGCGGGGCATTCGCATTATGAACTCTTGGCTGTTACTTTCTGAATGGGCTGAACAAGCTAGTGTAAATTGATATTTCTCGAACCACTACAATATGTTTCTTTTCCTCTCCTAATCCTTCTGCTCGTTCCCTGAAGAGTAAGTAGTGAATTTGTTGCAAACAGACTACATTCAAGAGGATGTAGTAAGTTAGTTAGTTTTGTATGACTTTTATTTTCATTTTAAATTCATTACATTCAATGTTCTAAGTCTATTATGGATTGGCCTACGGCCGTCTACCAGATTGACAAATAATTTAATTTTTGTTTTTTGTTTTTTAAAAAAAGATATATTTATATATATATATATACATTAAAAAGCTTCTGCAACTATACATTTTCTATAACGCAGTGCATTTCTGCAGTAGTTGTAAAGTAAGTCCCACCCTCGAACTCCATTTAAGATTTGAATTGCTTCATCTTTTTGCAAAATGTACGAATTGAAGAATCTCACTCGAATTTCTTTTAATATATATATCCTCTCGTGTCTCCATATTGCAAAGTTTGCACAAAATAGGTAGCTCTGGGCGGTGTGGAATGAAATTCAGACTCAGTAGCTCTCCCCTGATTTTAAAAACGATATTGATTTTTTCTATAGAGTTGCAGTTTAAAAAGTAGGGTTTTTTCAGCTAGAGTGTGATTCAGCTTACTGTAATATGTCCTATACTGCGAAGACTGTACTTTTTCCAACAAAATGTCCATCGGGTGATATCCTTATGGTTTCTCCACAGTCTGATGCAAGGCGTTCCCATTCGCGAAACTTGTCCTGCTTCTTATTATATTCTTGAGTACAATTTTTGGCAGTCTATCGTCACTCATTGCCATAACTTTAAATATGTATATACTTAAAATGAAGTTTCAATGTTTCCAAAAACGTAGGCGGTGCACAAGTCTCTTAGTGCAGCATATAATAAGGCGTAGCACTTGGTAAACGGAATATTCGCTTTTAGAAATACAGGCAAAGCTCGATTTGCGCACCATGTAAAATTTAGGCCATTTGCGGAAATCGAAAATGTGCGCAATTCGAATGCTTATAAAACAAGTAAAGTTTGTATGTACATATAGGGCATATGTAAGAAAAATAATGTTTAAGCACTTAAAAGACGTTTAAGACTTCAGTTGCTCATGGTAAATTTCATTTATTAGACCCAATATTAAAATAATTATCCAATTTTGTTTGTTTGAATTTTGCCATAACATTCATTTTAACGGCATCTTCGCGTAATTTTTGTAAAAGAGAGATTTCGGTAAAACTTCTAGTATTTTGCTCAGCCCATTTAAGAGCACCGTTCAACATCGTAACAGCATCTTGATGGGACACTCGTTGAACTTCAGAGTGGACTTCTGCTTTCAAATTAAGATTGTCTTCATCGTCGGATATTTCCTCTTCTTCAATTGTGTCGACATTCCAATCAATTACTTCGTTAGCAGTGTGGATCTTTATAGAAAACAAAAGTTAGTATGTATGTAAAGCAAAACAAAACCACTTATGTACAGTTTTTCCAATTTCGTTTAATAGGTTGATAGTTTGCGTTATAGTTCCTTGGACTTCTCTATGAATTGTTGTATCGACACTGGCTGATGATCTTGCAGATTGTGGATTTGACTTTAATATAGCCAACGGTATTTCGTCATCAGATGAGAAACTGTCTTCATTTTCATGCCCCGAAAAATTTAATATTTTTTTCCAGCATGATATAATAACCGCTTCCTTTATCTGATTCCAAGCGCAGACAAGATTCACAATGGCATCTTTAACAGTCATTTTTTTTAATGCCTCGGCCACTCCAATATCTTCATTAGCGACAATAGATGCAAGTAAGGAATTGCGGTAGTACAATTTCGTTAATTTAATTATGTTTTGGTCCATTGGCTGTATTAATGCAGTAACATTTGGCGAAATATACATTACCGAGAATTTCCCATCTGCGCTTACAAGTTCAACCTCTGGGGGATGACTAGGGGCATTATCCAATAGTAATAGACAACCGACTAATGAATTATTGTGGCGTTGAAATCGTGTTACCTAAAGTTAAGCAAATTAGAAAGAAATAAGATATGTTTGCTGGTAATTTTCGCGAGATGGTCTTACTTCTGGAACGAAACAATTGTGAAACCAATCTTTGAATATAAAAGCGTTCATCCACGCTGATTTAGAATTACGGTAGTCAACGGGAATCCGGAAACCTTTCTCGAAACATCTTGGTTTTTTTGCTTTCCCAATAACTAATAATCTGAGTTTGTGTGTTCCCGATGCATTTGTGCAAACCATAAAGGTAAGACGATCTTTTGCTACCTTTCGTCCTGGTGCTGTTTTTTCCTCTGAACTCACATACGTTTTTGTTGGAAGAAGTTTCCAGTATAATCCGGATTCATCAGCGTTGTACACTTCATTACCTGTGATTCTCATTTCCTTAATTCGCTGTTCGAGTCTGCACTTAAAAGGGGAAACACTTTCGGAACATGATGATAGTTTCTCACCTGCAATCGATAAATGCCTGATTCCATAGCGTTTCCGAAAATTTGAAAACCATCCGTCGCTAGCATTGAATTGGACATTTTCATTGCCAGCAATATCCTTTGCAAACTCTTTGGCTTTTTCTTTTAAAAGCAGTCCATTCATTGGTACATTGCGCGCTCGATTCATCAAAAACCAGCTAAAGAGACGCTTTTCCATTTCCGGGTTTTCACACCTCCTAAGATACTTACGCTTTCCAACTCCCTTATAGGTCTCAGAAATTTCTTTTATAATTGCCTTCTCCGCTTTTTTAATTCTCGAAATTGTGCTTACATGAATGCCCATGTTTAAAGATATTCTTTTCGCTGATATGCCTTTTTTTAAATCATCAAGTACTTTGGCCTTAGACGATATAGAAAGGTGATTGGGCTTAGTATTACTTGAAGAAGGCATTATTGAAAACGCACTTGAAAATAAATTAAAACTGCACACGTCTAAGGAACAAAACACTACACTCGACTGAAAAGGGTATGAATAAAGAAATTGTAACCCAAAAACAAATGTCTAGGTTTGCTTCAGCATTCCGTTAGCTGAACTAACGGAGTATGTACATACATATTTATGAAAAATGTTTGCATGTTACTATTTGTCTTCAAAAAAAATTCAAATTCTCACTGAGCGCTCTATTTCCGCACAATTGTGTGTGCAAATCGAGCGGTAGTGCATATATTTTACCTAGTGCGGAATTCGAGCATTTGCGCAAACCGAGCATTGCGCAAATCGAGCTTTGCCTGTACCGAAGAAACTTCTCAATTTCAACAAAGGAACAATAACCCCACACCTGCGCTCCATAAAGAAGAACTGAAGCTGCAGTTGAGCGAAAGAGGATGTACTCCTTTCAATTTGATGATCTTTCTGAGATCGGTCCCTCCAGCTAAAATAATTTATTTCATTTATTTTCTCAGTTAAAAAAAGAAGCAGCATGATTTTTATTTTAAAGACGTTATATTTCAATCACAGCACAGAATACAAAGAATATTATGTTTATGTTTATTTCATTTTTTTTCATACCTACTTTACATGTTTGTTTTGTTTAAAAGGTTCATTATGATTTCTTTTGTTATTCGCCTTTCTGGGATTCAAAAGTTTGTGTATGTTTACATAATTTATAATAATATAGCGTTTTCTTTTACATCATAAATGCATATATGCATTATTGGAATATTTTTTACTAAAAAGAAATCAGGACTCTTAAAAGAACACTCACTCAGTTATGAGATCCACTATGCATCGCGTTATAATTTCCATCGGTTTTTCTTTTTAGCGAAACAACTAATTTCGAAAAAAACAAAAACATTTCATGTGTTTACACACTAAAGCTACATTCACATTTGTGGTTCTCCAGTAGATAAACTGATTTCAAGGAATAACAATATGACTTGAATGTGTAAATAGAACCAAAAGCCTTAGAATAAAATAAAAACTAAGACAGGAAGCTGCCATAAAAGAAAAATGTGTAAATTATAAATCATAAATTAATGTTAATTTTGTATAGCATAGAAAATTCTTAAAAAAAAAAAAAATCTCAAAAAGTTAAAAACAAAGATAAAATTAAACACCAGTCGTTTTTTGTTGTGACTAGTAAGAGATTGATCATTGAGGGTGATCTGCAAAACTCTACATCGAATATTATAAAGCGAAACGTCCACACTTCAGACGTTTATGGAAATATCGTTGTTCTGCAGATGCAGGAAAGGTGTCTTCTTAATACAAATAGTTGCTAGCTGGAAAAACTGCACGAGCTTGCAGATAACAAGGGTCGTGTTGGTTTCGATAGCGACGAGCGAGGAAAACAGCAAGAACCTGGAAAAAATATATATATACAACAAAATGTACATAAGAACTTAAATAAAGTACTCTGTGTCCAAAAAATAAGGTGGCATAGAATTTAAACTGCGCGCGTCGAAGGATTTGGAAATTTTTCTTTCTTTTTAGGTTGGTAGTACTGTCAGTGACATCTATGTGAAATTTCATGTCAAAATATATTCATAGTGTTTGAGATACGCGTCGTTTTGTGAGCTGCTAAAAGTTTTTCGTTTTTTGCGATGTCGAAATTTATTGAGCAAAGAATTTGCATTAAATTTTGTTTGTGGAATCAGTTTTCTGCTGCGGATACGTTGAGGATGGTGCAGAAAGCCTTTGATGATGAGGCTATGTCTAAAAAAAATGTTTACAAGTGGTATAGTGATTTCCAAGCCGGCCGTGAACGTGTCGAAGACGAAGAGCGTTCTGGGCGACCATCAAACGCAACCGATGAAGCTCACGTCCAACAAATCAAAGATTTGGTGTTGAAAAACCATCGATTAACGATTAGAGACCTTGCAAATGAAGTTGGCTTATCGAAAGGCTCAGTCAATACCATTTTGAAGAATGCTTTGGGCCTCAAGCGCGTCAAATCTCGACTGGTACCGAAAACATTGAATTTTTTGGAAAAAAGGCGTCGCGTTGAAGTGTGTGAAACAATGTCAGGATGTCATGAAACGCATTATAACTGGCGATGAGACTTGGATCTATGCTTACGACTCCGAAACAACCGATCAATCGAGCGAATATCGTGCCAAAGGAGAGCCGAGACCAAGAAAACCGCGCCAAAGTCGCTCAAAAATCAAGGTCATGTTGACTGTTTTCTTCGATTATGGTGGTGTTGTGCTTTATGAATTCCTTCCAACCGGCCAAACAGTCAACAAGGAATATTATTTGAACGTTATGCGTCGTTTGCGTAACGCTATCCGCCTAAAAAGGCCGGAATTGTGGAAAGACAATTCTTGGTTTTTACACCACGATAATGCACCATCCCATACCGCACTCGTAATTCATGATCATTTCGCCAAAAACTCAACCCATATCGTTCCGCAACCACCGTATTCACCTGATCTGGCACCGTGCGACTTCTGGCTGTTCAACAAGCTCAAAAGACCGCTCCGGGACACCGTTTTGATACGATAGAGGAGATTCAAGCCGCAGCGAAGACGGAACTGAAGGCCATCCCGGAAAGTGACTACAACCAGTGTTTCAAAGATTGGAAAATCCGTTGGCATAAGTGCATTGCATCGGGACGGGATTACTTTGAAGGGGATGAAATTGATTTGGAAGAATAAATAAAGAATTTTCAAAATAAATACAATGTCACCTTATTTTTTGGACACAGTAGTATAACACCACAAAAGAAATGCATTTGTAAAAGTTTTAAACAAAATCATAAGCACACAAAACGAAAAACACACCCAAAGCAAACTGTGCTCACCTATTTGTGGCCTGAATTTTGATTGATTGGAAAATGCAAGTCCACAGGATTTAAATATCGTCTTTCAGATTATGTTGAAGGCTTATTTTAAGTTAGTTCACAAGCACAATTATATATATATATGTATATAAATACAAATGATTAAAGTGTCTCTTTAAATAATACTTTCGGTTAAATATGACTGCGGTCGTACCATGAGCCGCCCCACCCTTTGGAATAGAACTTAATCATACACACACACACACACACACGCAAACACACACACACACTGTGACTAGTTGTATCATCGGGTAGCAGGATAAATAATTTTCATTTTAAATTTCATGCGTAAACTTAGAGCGATGAATATGCTGAAAAAACACTGGAGCGGAGATTAAAGAAAATGACGCGCGCTTAAAACAAGGATTCATCAAACACTTTTTAAAGGAATGCACTTGGCAATCCGCGCGGATCCTTTTGATTTCTATAACGAACGGTTAGCCAGACACCAACAAACTGTTAATTAGAGTTAGTAAATAATGCAAATACTCAAAGTATTCTTTTCGTCTTACCTCTGTGAAACTAAAGAAGATGCCAACACCGCCGCATAATTTGAACGCATAGTCGATCTTATCTTCGAGCATGGGTAGGCACGGTGGACACTGACAGCTCTGGTCGAATGATCCGATACAGCATTGCTTATTGATGATATCGCATGAGGTGTCATCTGTTGAGATGGTCGTTGAATTGAATCCACAACAGAAGAATGTGTCTTGGACTTCTTTTCTTATGGCGTTCGGTACACGATTCCAGCCTTGTTCGGCGAATTCCTGTTGCTGTGCCGAATTAACTGCAAGGCATGAACTGGCAATGGAAAATTGAATCAGGAACAAAAGGAACAATATGATCATGTACTGTTCAGAGGAATGATGCGTTAAGGAATGTAACGTTTGAGAACTTGAGATGTTAGTATCTTATGGATTGGCCAATGTTATAAATACCTTCACTAGAAAAGACCCCAATATAGGATCAACACTAATTGACCAGCTAACCAGCAAACACTGCGGTCATTGAAAGTGATATATCCGATCACTATCCTATAATATACTACACTTAACTACAGACGCAGGCGGCCGAGGAAAACTCAAAATACTGGTTCGTGTATTTGTAATAGAAAAGTGGATGAGAATATTCGCTCAACAGATTGGGGAGCACTCTTAACCGAGCATGATGTGGGTACTTTGTACAATTAGTTAATGCAACTGATGCGAGACTTATACAAAAAATCAACCTCAATAAAATGCCTTCGAAACAAATCACGACAAAACCAGTGACTATAAAATGGAAGACTAGATCCGTACTATACAGAAGATGGAAAGAAAACAGAACGAATGAATGGAAAGAATTCCGAAATAAATTAAACAAAGCGATACTGCGTCAGAAATCGAAGTTCTACAAAATTAAATTTAACAAATTAAGAAGAGATCCACGAAAAACGAGGATGAAATCATGGGTAGGAATAAACCCAGCTTAGGCAATACCATTATCAAGAACTATCCCTTAAATAAAGGCCTCGCAACTTAAGCAAATTACTGTGCTGTACAATTCTCTGCAAATGGTGTATACTTGTGATGCAGACTCTATATTCATTGAAAATACGACTAGGGCAGAAGTAGAAAACCTCGCGAAATCTCGCGGGGCAGTAAGGTCAGTAAGGTTTCCAAAAAAATTAAAGCATGGGTAAACTTCTCCGTGAATTTGCCGATACCGTCAATTAAGGCCTTAAAAAAAACACCATGTTATTGTTTTATTTAAGGACTTTAGTAAAGCATTTGACACTCAACTACTTAAAAATAAAAGAAGCTTTAAATTGACTTGGCGTTCGTGAAATTCTCTCAGATTGGATGATAGATTATTTTCGATCAAGGACTTTCCGAGTTAAAATCAAAAATGTCTTCAGCAATTTCAATAAAGTTTTGTACGGAGTCCCACAGGGATCGGTACTTGGCCCAATCATATTTATCCTATTCACTTAAGTTTAGTAGAAGACTTCTTAATATGAAACGAGAAAAAATAGCGAAATACCAGGAGTTCTTGGTACTAAACAGTGAATCGAGTTGGAACAATTACCGGAAACTGAGAAATCGCTACAAAGTTGAATTGGTAAAAGCGAAAAATAACTGCATTAAGAAGCAACTGGCAAAAACAAGCGACCAAAAGTCTATGTGGAGAGTACTTAAGTCTTTTGTCTTGAATGAAAAGCAGCATGGCTTTAGTGACGAAAGAACTATCGCTGAAAAATTCAACAAGTACTTTATAAAAAGCATCGCAGATATCAACGAATCGATTCCGCTTGCAGTGTTTATTCATAGACCATCAAACGTAAACACAACCTTCAAGTTTCAAAACATAAGAGTAGCAGACATTGAAGAAGTTTTAAATCCGATTGCTAATAAAAGTGATTTTAATCATATTAGACCTAAAATACTACTTGATGGAATAGCAGTAATTGGCCCAGTGCTTAAAAGGCTGATAAATCTGTCAATGACAAGTGGTACTTTCCCAGACACATGGAAAGAAACAATAGTCACACCAGTTGAGAAAGTAAAAGGAACCAGCAAATGCGAAAAATTCCGACCGATCAACACGCCCTCCCTGTGTATGAAAAAATCCTCGAAAAAACTGTTCAAACCCAACTAGAGGAATACCTTGAAAAAAAAACAACCTCTTCATTGAAAACCAATGAGGGTTCCGAAAGAAACACTTTTGCGAATCAGCGCTAAACTACGTTCTCCTTAGCTGGAAAGAGGAGATTGCTGCAAAAAACAAAGTAATTGGAGTTTTCCTAGACCTCAAGAGAGCATTCGAGACGATCGACAGGGATATTCTTCTGACCAAGCTTCAAGGATATGGTGTTAAAGGCAGCGAACTTAAATGGTTTGGTTCATTCCTTAGAGGTCGAATCGAAAGGACAAATGTAAATGGAGTGATGTCCGACAGTATTTAAAGTACAATGGGTGTTCCACAAGGATCGATACTCGGGACATTACTATTTATCATTTACTTAAACGATATCGTAGATGTATTGAGACACTCCCAGATAGCCTTGTTTGCTGATGATACCTTTAACTACATTTCAGGAAAGGACCATAAGGATTGTGAACGATTGCTGTAGGAGGATCTTAATAGAGTAAATATGTGGCTGAGAGCAAATAAGCTCAAGTTGACTGTGGAAAAGTCTTAATGTATGGTAATTAAACATAAAGTAAACGTAAATCTACTGATCGACAAGATAGTAATAGAGCAGCTTGAAGAAATGCAAAATCTAGGAGTGGTCATAGATTCAAAATTAACGTTCAACACACACATATAGATTATATAAATAGAAAAATTTCGAAAAAAATTGTTCTTAAGAAGAATAAGAAATCAAATGTCGTTGATGTCCGCTATAAATGTCTATAATGTTATCATAAAACCTCACTTTGAGTATTGTTCGTCTATCCTGTACCCGTGTGGCGAAACTGTATTGAATAAGCTAAAACGATTACAGAACAAAGCTATCAAACTAATGTTAGATAAGCTCCTATGGCTGGATGTAAAACAGAGAATTCTTGTAAATATGTTGTGTTTTTTTTTTTAAGATTAAATATGAATGTTTACCGAACTACTTAAAGAAACATCTTCAGGATTCACAACAAAATAATCTAAGAAACTGTGTAGATTTTAGACTTCCAGCATATATTGAAACAGTAGACCAGAATAGTATTGTTTATAAAGGTTGTCAATTTTTTAATACACTACCAAATGAAACAAAAAAATGAAACTTATTTTGCTGTATTTAAAAAAAGAGCTACTAAATTTGTCAAATCAAATTATTAGCCTCCCCCACACGTACGTTCTTTACCGCGCGAAAGTCTAGAAATTGTGATTTCGCGCGGGAATGAGTGCGCGTGTAATGGCACGACTTGAGCAACGGAATGCGTGTGTGCTCAGTTGCGAGCGATTGCGCGCACTCCCCCGTTAGTGAAAAAATCTTTCCCACGTGATTGAGTGCGGTAGTCATGGACGTACGTGGCTGGTCACACGAATTAATAAGCGATTTTATTAATATTTATAAATCACATCGGTGTATGTGGAAAGTAAAATCTGAAAACCATAAGAAAAGGAATTTACATGATGACGCATACAATAAAATGATTATTTTTTTCAAAATCACGTGGTTTTCCGGAAGCTACTCGAAACTTCGTGGTCAAAAAAATCAGAGTCTGAGGGGATCCTTTAGGAAAGAGCTGAAGAAGTCTGAGGAAAGTCGACGAAGTGGCAGAGGAACAGATGATGTTTATATACCATCATTATGGTATTATGACCTTCTGACTTTCACTTAGGACCAAGAGCTTCCCACATGTCTCAGGTATGAGTATACTTAGGGATGCGGCTGATACTCCCGCACTGAACTTTAAATCCTCGTATGACCGTCCTGTAACCAAAAATCGGAGCTTTGAGACGTTCTTCTGCACTGATGCTTTTTCTCATGATGGTGTCTTGTTTTGTTATCCTACTCCTAATTTTGTTTAGTAATAAATCGAAAGAGTGATTGTCCAATCGCAAATAGTTCTTGAAATTTCCGGAAATTGGACACGTAAATCGCGAACTAACGACATGTGACCAAAGCGTTGTCTGTACTCTTTAATCCAAATTTTTCTTCCTTTCTCTTCATTTCGGCTTAAAATTTCAATTAATCCCGCGCAAACTATGGCTTGGTTGATGGTTTTTCTCCTTTTTTCCATATTTAATTTTACAAAATTAATTTCAAAACTCAAAATAACTATCTCTCTGTTAAATTCATTTGCACGTTCCAGCGAAAAGTGTTGAATTGTTGTACACTCCAACACGCTCCACTTTCACGTGGTATTTCGCGCACGATTGCCCATTAGACACAAACTCCAGGAGTGTACGCGTGAAAGAACGAGTGAAAGATTTTGTTAACAAATTTTGGTACCACGTTCCTGGCGCGCGTTATTTCGCTCGTTCTTTACCGAACGCCGGCGCGTACACTCCAATCGTCTGGTAAAGCGCTTGCGTGTAAAGGCCGCTATTGTATATATGTACAGGTATCTAGAGTAGGTTTAAACTAATGAATTATTATTTTGGAACTAAATAGCAGAGATCTGCTAAATAAATAAATTAATAATAATAATAATAATTATCAAGTACTACTTCGAGTCTTCAAACTGAGTAAAACTTTCGCTTATTCTGATGCTACAGCGACAGTTGTACGTCATAAACGTCCGGATACTGCAAATAGGATTATGCAAGAAGAATTTGATAATGGCGTTAAATGGCGCCACGACAGTGGTTTAATAATTAGAATGATGCACATCCGAGGAACATACCTAAAACGAACATAACAAAGGATATTCTTGCAAAACAATTTATAGTATACAATTTATTGAGATTGTTGAAGAATTCAAATATCTGGGAGTTACCATTGATAGCCACTTTATATGGGACAAGCATATAGATAAACTTCGCTTCGATCCCAAGGGGTCACTATTCGCAATATCACCAGAAGTTCAAAAACAAGTTTACTATGCTCTAGTTGAGGTATGGTATGCTTGCATTGGAAAACGTTTCGGATAGTCGCATTGCAAAACTTCAAAATGGTGCGGTTAAAACAATAACTAAAGGATACCTTCCCAACACCTCTGCAAGAAGAAACATCAAAGTACTCGAAATACAAAGCAGACTCTATCGACATCATTGGTCGCTTTTAGCGCGCCGTCATTTACGGAATTGGAGAACGGGCGAAACGAAATGAGGAAAACGAGGACAAAGCCAAGTACATGTGTTAAGCAAACAAAGAAGCATCTGTCCACTGTGTATAGGACCAAACGTCACTGTTAACGAATGGACGATAATTCAAAAAGGATCTTCGGATCACAGCTCCCAGCTTCGAGACGACAATGAAGGCCGAATTTCCGTTTTATGGATCAAGCGGTCGTGAATGCCAGCCCGCTTGGTCTTGGTCACTGAAAGCAGTGTGCACGGGAACGACAAAAGTGAAAGGCTGCCGTGTCACAGGCAGAGACTCTTCACGGGTCGGGAGCCCATTAAGTTAGCAGGCAGTAAGTATTCTCGGTCGTCAGAACGATGGTATAAACAACACTGGAGAGACAATATGGTAAAACGATATTGGAAGCTAATCAAAGAGTTGGTTTAGGTTTTAGTCAAACCGGGATTGTGGCTTAACAACGGTCAGTTTTTTCTTCGCATGTAAAAACATTTATCGACTTTATAAAGCGTTATTCTGGAAAGATAAGGTTGTATGTTTGAACGATTTAAGTTTATTCAAATGCGCGGAATTTATGCAAAACATAATACCAGTTTTTTTTCTACAATGCGGAAGACCAGAGAGACTTAAATCTATTCCAGATAATATACCGATTTCTATATTTACAAAACGATAAATAAACATAATCTGATTTGCTAAATTATTGGCAGAGGCAACTAAATGAGTCACCCCTTCAATGCGTTCTTTGTTTCTAAAGCATTAACCGCCGCTCTTCTTGAAAACAAACATTCAAAGTCTAATTTAGTTTTTCTCTTCGAAGCCGCTGCTCAACGAAACGATTAGCATTTTTCTATTTTAATTTATCGAAATGGTTTTGATACGAAACAGTCAGTATTCGTGAGTTGTTAAGCGTTCGTTTTGAGTCACTCTGGCCAAAATGTCGATAGGATAAAATCGTTAATTATAATGAAAATATTCCCTAAAAAAATATGCTCTCTCCATTCTTCAAAAATGATTAGGAAATCGCGGTTACGCTCAGACGCCATTCGCCGTGAATCGCAAAACAACTGATAAGATTAAGAAATAAAGACTAGAGTAAATCACAGCATAAAAATAATCTCTTATCGTGGGACCTTGTGTCCTCCTAGTTTGTAATCAAATTGCTAGAAAGTAACTAGTAAAACATTTGAAAAGGATACAAAGAACAGCATAACTTGGTGGTGTTTGATTGCGCCCGCCAATCCCAGCATGGATATCAGTATGAGGATAATCCCACATGCCAATATCCCACCGACAATCGGAAGATTCGTCACAATCGATGCAGCACGTCCATACACCCCGACACCAATCAGAAGAAAGCCCACCAGCTGCAAAGAAATCAATCATACTTTGTCTTAGATTCGCTGTATGCTTTTACGAGGGAATCGCCAAATCACTTCCAGGCGAAAACAAAGGAAAAATCAATAACCCATCCAAATGGCTTACCACATAAAGGATATTCAGTGCAATCAGAGCATTCTTTGAACACGTAAATCCTCCGCACATAGTTGGATTGGACGAGCACACAATCACCAGATGAAAATAATTATTCACTTGATTAATTCTATTTAAGGGAATTCGGTTTTTAAGGTCCGGAAATGAACAAATTAAGCAATTTCTTGGTGCTGCGAAACTTTGAGATGTGTGCACTTATTTTGACTTTTTTTTTCTGCTTGAATTCCACTCAAGTCTCTCTTGGTGCACTGGCAACTCTCACTTTTGTTTCGCAAAGAGGAAAATCAGGGCCAAATGTCAGAGCGATACCAGACAATGCGAGTGAGCGAGAGAAATGTATCGATTGATGTCAAAAAGACAACAAACTGACAATCAGCAGTTGTTCAGATGAGCGCTTTTGGTTCATAGATGGCACATCTGTAGCTAGCGGGAAAAACCTTTGTTTAATTTTAACGGTTATTTTATATTTAAATAGAGGGTGTATATGCCTGCTCGAAGCCATTTTTCTCCAATTTTCCTACGCTCAATTTGGATTTTCACCAAATTCAAACCGTGGAGGCAAATGTAGAAGGAAAGCAAACAAAAGGACCACAAAGCTTGTTTTAAGTGCAATTTTATGCACAACATATGCATCACAATGAACGATGAGTACTCAGTCGGAGTTTCTGAAGAAGATGTTATTGATGTCGAAAAAAATTCAGATGATTCTATAGCTGGTGGAACTGATCTAGCCAAAAAAGATATATATCCTGAAAACTGTTTTTAAATCAATAAAATCCAAAAATTCTTAAAATCTTTTTTACGATCTCCATCTGTTGTCTTCTCCTCTCTTCTTTTGCTACCTGCAACTCCATCCACTGGTCCCAGCGCTTCGTCTTCTCTTCCCTATCTAGAGCTCTCTGCTTCAACCGCTCTTGAAAGTACGATGAACGCTTCATCTTGCATCCGCGACCTTCTGATGATGTTGAAGCTAAAGATCCGGATGGAGAAGATGGTCCTGGTGATAAGGGCACACCACTTAATGATGAAAATGACCCAGAGCGTCGTGTCTCTTCGAATGAGGGCGAGTCAAGACATATTTCTGGAGAATACATCGAGGGAATAGGTTCGTGATCCTGCTTTTAAAATTCAAAATTAGAAAATAAATATACTTGCATTTGATTTTATTACTTACCACTACTACTTCAAGTGCTCCAGTGTTAATTGTACTGATATTTGAAATAATCGGTTTGCTGCCGAATATTTCATCCATTTGGCCCATAAATGGAGATACACAGGGGGCTGCTCCGATTCGAGTCGCGTTGTCTCTTGCGGCTTTGAAGGCTCTTAACAGCGTCTGCATTTTGACTTCCAGATGCGCAATGGTTGTGCTGGAGTCCTGTAAATATTTATAAATAGATATTGAAGGAATTTATGAATTTTACATAATTGAAAAAAACAAATAACACGCACAGCAAACCCGGATGAAATCATGTCTTCCAAAACATGTCCATAAGCGTATTTCTTACGCCGGTGGTGCACGAATTCTTCCTTCCGCGCACTATAAAACTCGAGCTAGGCTTCTGTTTCTTCCTTGGTCCAATTTTTCTTGCTGTGTGAAATATATTTTCTTATGCCTTTTTCGTTGGCCTTCCATTTCGGTGCACAGATTACCGTCAAATGTCAAAAGAACAGAAAAATTTCATAATTACCAACGTCTATATAAAAAAAAGATTGCTTTCTGTGCCACCTAGCAATGGGATATCGTAAGATTCCTAGCCAGTTGCTTTTGGCTGGCGATAATATCAAGAGTTGTCGCCAGCAGGTTCTTGTATTTGTTTTACGTGTAAAAATTGACTTTGCTTGCAACTACTGGCTTGCTAGGCTTCAAAAAAACACGGCTTTTGTTCGGTTTGCTTGCTTGTCTGCTTTTTGCATCTTTAGAGGATCTGAGCCTGAGCTGTTGACGTGGCTGAAGACCTGCTAAGGTTCAGCAACCGAAATAGCGATTCAGGCGCTCACATACAATTTTCTGAGAGAGTAAAAGCCAACGAACTTACAACAGAGCAGACAAACAACTTTAACACAACATTCGACGAAATTACTTAAGTTTTCAGGACTCTGATCAGCAAAAAGACTTACAGTTTAAATGGCATTCTTAAATATCGTGCTTAAGCATATCCCGATCGAAATTATAAGGCTTCTTCCTTAACTGTTGGAAAACTTCCAAGGTATTAACAATACAAAAAAAACGAAAGATTCTTCAGATCCTTCAAATAACAGGCCAATAACGAAGTCAATCCGAGTGCGAAGAAAAGGAGGTCATACCGCAGAATCAGTCTTGATTCAAAAGAAACCATTCGGCAGTTCACGCAGTTACAACACTGGTTTCCGATATCAACTGGAACCTACAGGCCAAAGAAGTACAGGTGTAACCTTCGTAGATATTGAAGGGGCTTTAAATAACGTACTAAAAGAAACAATTCATGCGTCCTTTACACGTCTGAGCATAGATAATAATATCAGTCAATGGATTCTTACCATGCCCAGGACCAGAAATATACAGCCACGTTAGGGAACTGTACTATATCAAAAAAAGCCAACATAGAAACACCCCAGGAAGATCACCTCTTCTCTGACTCTGGGAGAGGATTTAAGTTTTAGCATCTGCTGATGACTTGGTGATTCTTGTGTCTGGATAATTTCCTACCTTGATCAGCGAGAGCAAGTTGTGGCCTAAGTATTAAAGCTGGCAAAATTAAATCAAATCAAATCTTTAATCTCCTCCGTCTATATGGTCAACAATTGTCAACAATCATCCAGCGCAAAGTAGCAAGGAGTCTATCTAGGTCCTAAACTCAGCTGGAAGATCAACCTTAATCAACGGGTCAAGAAAGCATGTATAGCTTTTTTTACCTGCAACAAAACCTTTGGTAAAAACTGTGGCCTAAGGCCTCAAATGGTTCATTGAATGTAGACCGCCGTAGTATGATACATCCAATACTCACTTGCGGATCATTAGTTTGCTGGCCGGCTCTTAAGATAAAACACAATATTGCAAAACTCAACAAAGAACAAAGAATGGCATGCAAAGGGACTACAGGCGCCATTAGGACAACTCCTTCGGATGCTATGACAGTCATGCTCCATCTGTTGCCTATAGAACGCCACATACAAAAGATTACTACACTTATTGCAGTTAGACTCATAGAATCTAAGCTATTGACCTCAAAACCATATTTACACAACAGACAGACTATAGACCAATACTTTGACGTCGTTCTTCCGACTGGAGAACACCGGGATAGTGGACGCATTAATTTCATCTTGGAAGTGAGTATCTACACAGATGTTTCAAAGATGAACTGCGGAGTCGGGGCAGGTATCTTTTCAGTAGATTTGAATATATGTATAGTCTTGAGACTACAGAATGACGTCACTATCTTTCAGGCAGAAATCTTCGTCATTAAGGAAGCGTGTCATCTAATCAGATCAATCGAGCATACAGGCTTTTAATACAAGGAATAGCTACTCTCGTTGGTAGCCAAGCAGCCATTAAAGCTATAGTAATGACCACCATATCCTCGAAAATAGTTCAAGCCTGCCGCGAGCAGCTTGCTAGTGTTAAGCAAAAAGATGTCAAGGTAACCATTATTTGGGTTCCCGGGAGCAGTCACACTCCAGGTAATGAAAGAGCTGATGAACCAGCCAAGTAAGGTTTCGCACTCGACAGATCGCAAGCCGTGGAGGTGCATATACCATTAAGACTAATCGAAGCCAAAATCGATACAAATTTCCGGAAAATTGCTAACTTAAGTCTCAACTTAACACTTGCATTTTGAGCATAGTCGTTATATAATTTAACACGGTCTGATGATCAACTTAGTCGGGTCCGCACGGACATCGCGAGAAAAATAGCTGCAATGATACTTCAGAACAGGAGATACTTACTCATTTTTTGTGCAAGTACCTAGCGCAAGCTAGTCAGACAGCGAACACTAGGCAACCCCATTTTTTAGTCTTTTAACTTTGTTGGTTGTAAGAAAACTTCGTCCTTCCTGTTCAACCTTCTATAGCTCTGCTGAACCGCTAGGAAACAGCTTTGTGTTTAAGCCCATAACTGGAAATGTGCAACTATAGGCCTATATCACTTCTCTCAGTCTTTAGCAAAGTCTTTGAAGAACTTGTTAAAGATAGAATGGTGAATTTCTTGAATAAAACTAAGTTCTTTAACCCAAATCAATTTGGCTTTCACAGAGGTAAATCGAGTGAAGATGCACTCCTGAAGTTCTGTGTCCAAGTCATGTCTAACCTCGACGAGAAAAAGACTACGGCTGGCCTTTTTATTGATATTACTAAGGCCTTTGATATGGTCAACCACAACATTTTGCTGAGAAAACTAGAAAAAGCTGGTTTTCGTGGTTTCATGCTTGATTGGTTTGGGTCTTACCTTAGGAATAGGTCGCAAAAGGTGAAGACAGATGAGGTCAGGAGTCAAACTAAGTTCTTCAACCTGGGTGTACCTCAAGGCTCTGTTTTGGGGCCAATTTTGTTTCTCATCTACATAAATTCACTATTTAAACTTAATTTTAAAGGCTCACCTACTGCTTTTGCGGATGATATAGGTTTCTATTGAGAAACTGGTTTGGGGAACACAATTTGGCTATTAGCTTTAAAACAAAGATAATGTTCTTCAGTCTGTCGTCCTTTCAAAATCTAGAAGCGAAAGTCTCTTATCATGCATCAGAGTGCCAAAAATACAGACTCTCTAATTGCATTTGTGCTTCCAGTCCATGTTCTCCCACATTTTATAATAACTTGAGCTGCAGTGACAACTATTTCTAAGTCGAGGAAGTTGATGAATTTAAATACCTGGGGCTCACCTTAGATTCTAGAATGAGTTTCTCAAATCATGTCGACACTCTGAAGAGGTATCTCCGTAGAACTCTACGACATTTCTATTATTTGCGAATAATATCTGCTCCACAATACTTCTAAAAATTATTTACTATGGTATTTTCAAAATTGCAGTATGGTATTGTTTGCTGGAGAGGTGTTTATCAGAATAAAATTCAACCTCCTTTAAATTTGCAGAAGTATATCTTTTGAAAACTTTGCCGTAAACCTGCTAGGCATCCCAGTTTTCCTTTGTTCTGTGACCTGAAGATCCTGCCAGTTCGTCATTTGTACTGCTTTAAAGTGTTAAGGAATTTCTTTATGAAATCTGGTAATCGAAACTTTCGAGTAATCTCGAATCATAATTTGCGTAGAAACCTTTTGAATTTAGTATCTTTGCCACATTATCGAACCACTGCTTATCGTAATTTTTATTCAGTGTCTTCATATCGTCTATTTAATAAGCTTCCTAAGTCTATAAGAGCAATATCAGTATCCGGAATACCTACACAACTTGTAAAAAAGTGGCTCTTGGATATTAACTTTTCTAATCTCGAATCCATTCTGTCTGACAATCTGGTTTAATTGTTTATATCTTTGCATTGTACTTGCGCTCTTATTAAGTAATTTAATTTCCTTTAAAATCAGTTTATTCTTTTGTAGCTTATCATTTTGCTTTTACAATCAATACATTTGTGATAACCAAATTCTTGAACTACGTAAAATGTTTAATTTTTTTTTTTAAGGGTCACCCCACCCAAAATATAAAAACCGATTTTTTTTTATTATTTACCTACCGAAAACACACAGCGTCGTTGTTGAAGAAGCTGATGTGTATTCGCCTTTATTTTTGTATCAAATCCTACCACTTAACGTTGCACACTCTCAACTCCAGGGGGAGTCGATGTAATGTCAAACTCACCAGCTGCGCCATCGCGGTAATCTGCTCATAGCGTTGTGTATTCGTGAATAGAACGGTTGTGTAATTGAAAAAACAAAAAAAAAAAAAAAATAATTGAAAAAAAAAAAAAAATAAAAAATCCTCAGTCTTTAGCTTCCAAGTTACATTGAATAAGTTTTCCATTTATATATATGTAACTATGAGCAAATCTAAGAGTGAACAAGAGAATGTCCACAGAGAGGAAAGGAGCTCGAGAAAGAGGAGCTACGAGTCATCAGATACATCGTCTTCTGAAAACGATAGTTTTGTGTCACCTCCTCCTAACAAGAGAGAGAAAAACATGTCTGGACACGTGTCAGCCTTAGACCAAAGAATAGACGATCTAACAGAGCAGGTTTGCCAATTGTCACAGTTTGTAAGTATGATTTTACCACAGGAGATGACACCCAATAGGCCAAGTACCTCCTCGTTTTTGCATTGCCCAGATGGTTCTCGGAGAACTTTGGACCTGGGTGAATTGCATACGGAATGCGATTCTAACTTAGTTCAACCGGCAAAAAGTGAGCATTTAAAGGAGGTGGTGCAGTTGCAACACTTTGGTTTGCCTACATGGAGGAGCGTTAGATATTCAAAGGCTATGAAATCTTTAGCTGCAACCCCTGGTTTTGTGGAACTAAAGATAAACGATGAGCTGTGTACACTCAATAAGGGCAAAGATTTCCTTTCTTCGACAGAACAAGTAATGGCCGCATTGACAAATGCATTATTAGAGCAAAAAGCATTGCTTAAATCAGGTTTGCAATCTATTGTTGATTGGGCGTTCCGATCACCAGATGAATTAAATCCCAGTTCTCTTTATGAACAATTCACTTCCTTTTTCGGATCCTCGTCTCCTTCTTATAAGAACTCTGAGTTGGCACTTCAGGTAGTCTGTGGCAAGAGGGCAGAATGTATTGAAGTGCGTAGAGAAAGGCTAGTAAGCGAAATAGCCAATAAATTTCAGGCTGCGCTAAGAGGTGTTCATCCTAGTGCTGAAAACTTATTCGATAAAAAAGAGTTGCCCGCTTTAATACAGTCGTTGGGTGGAGTACAGTCCTGGCTAAATGTTTCGACTCAGGCTAAAGAAAAGAAAGTTTTTACTCCAAGAGCAGTTCAGGCTGTTGGTAGAAGGAATGCAATGGATGGCAAATTTAGTTACCGGAAGAATTACAAGCATAGCCATAGAGACAATAGAGCGAATAACTCAAACAAGGGCCAGGGTAGAAAACCTAATCCTCCCTTTCGCTCTAAAGAACACGAAAGAGACAATAAATGATACAAGGGAAACCTTCAAGGGGGGCAGTTGCGAGCTTACAGGGTAAGCTGGGAGAATCTGGGCGCAAACTCATTTATTTTAAAAACTATTTCAGGAGCAAGAATATCATTTTGCAAAAAACCTGTTTTAGTCTTCCCATCAAAAGCTACTCGAGTCAAATTTGCAACAGCACATTCGGACAAGATGGACACACAGATTTTAGAGATGAAAAGATTAAAGATTCTAGAACCCCCTTTGAAAACTGGTCCCAGTTTTCTTTCGAAAATGTTTTTAATAAAGAAGTCGGATGGAGGCCTTCGTCCTATTTTCGACTTGCGAGCCCTAAATTCATACGTGAGGGTAAGAACTTTCAAACTAATTTCTCACTCCACAATTCCAGAGTTTTTGCAGCCAAGAGACTGGATGGTAAAACTAGACATTTCTCAGGCCTATTTTCATGTGCCGATAGCGGAAGGTCATCGGCGTTTCTTAAGACTAGTATACAGGGGAGAGCTCTTAGAAATGACTTGTCTGCCATTTGGCCTTGCTTCGGCCCCAAGACTGTTTGCAGCACTCACTTGCTGGATTGCAGAAATTCTGCGCAAAAAGGACATTCGCGTGTTGGTTTATCTGGACGACTTCCTTTTAGCGAGTCAGGACCGCAACAAACTAGAAAGACAGGTTGCGGAAACCGTTCGAATTCTAGAGAAATTAGGGTGGAAGATAAATTACGGGAAATCAGTCTTGGTTCCAAGCCAGAAGTTGGAGTACCTTGGGGTGTTGTGGAAAACTTTCAGAAATATAATGTCCCTTCCAGCCAAAAAAGTAGAGAAAATTCGATTTTCCCTTCAGGCAATGTCTCAGCTAGGCTCCTGCACTCTGCACCGGATGCAGCAGGTGCTAGGCCAGTTAAATTTCGCCAGTTTCGTTGTACCCAGAGGCCGACTTCATTCACGTTACCTTCAGATTTTTTCGAGGCAGTACAACAAACGTCCGAGAAAAAAGCTCATCATCCCTCGGAGGGCTCTGGAGGAGATAGATTGGTGGCTCGGAGCATTAACAAGAGTCGAGAGTCTACACAAAAAAGAAGTGACGCATTTTCTAGCAACGGATGCTTCAGACATAGGATGGGGTGCTCAACTGAACGAAACGGTTTTGTCAGGTCAATGGTCCAAGGTTCAGGAAAAGTGGCACTGCAATTTAAAAGAGATGTACGCCGTGTTGATGGCGATAAAAAGGCAGGCATCCGTTCTGAAAGATGCACACATCCTTCTCCAGTCAGACAACCGAACTTTGGTCGCATACATAAGAAAGGAGGGAGGTACAAGATCTTTAAACTTACTAGGTCTGACATATCAACTTCTTCATCAGGTCGATCGGCACAACATAATAATATCCGCTTTTTATCTTCCGGGAAGGTACAACGGAATAGCCGACAGATTGTCAAGAGGTCGCCCCATACCGGAGTGGCATCTTCTGCCTCAAGCAACTGCGGAAGTTTTCGAAAAGTTGGGAAGGCCAGAAATAGATCTTTTTGCTTCAAAGGAAACAGCAGTTCTCGACAACTATGTTTCGATAGACTGCAGAGATCAAGCAGCAGCATACATAAATGCTTTCAGCAGGATTTGTAATCATTGCCTAGGTTGGATCTTTCCACCGCCCAACATAATGCCAAGAGTCCTGACTCACTTGAACAGTTGTCGGGGAAAGTATTTAATTGTGGCACCAGAATGGGACCAAGTCTTCTGGATGTCCGACCTCAAAGCTCGGGCACTGGAGCCCCCTTTAATAATACAGAACCTGCGGAGGGTACTGATAGACATGACAACGGGCCAACCCCCTCCGCAGGTAGAACAGATAGTAAATTGGTCTGCAGAAGAAAAGAATTTATTAAAAAAGGGATGGAGAGATTCAACACTTAAAACCTATTCTCCTGCGGTCAAGAAGTGGCTTCTTTGGTGCGAAAGAAATAATATCAATCCCAGGTCTCCTAGGGGTTCCTGCTTAGCGAGATATTTGGCCAATCTTTTCTTAAAGGACCAGTATGCTCCTAGAACAATACTTGTTCACAAGTCTGCTATATCAACATTTGTTGATCCAGATTTGGCCGCTAATCTAGCGACAAATTTTTTTGTGAGACGCATTTTAAAAGCTATTTGCTCTTCTCAGCCAGCCACTGAGAGGCTACGTATATGGGATCCAAGGAATGTGTTTGAGTGGTTAGCAGAAAGAGAGACTGGGAAAGAGACTTTATTTGAAGTCTCGAGACGAACAGCTATTATACTGCTTTTGGCATCAGGTAGAAGAATTCATGACCTTACGCTTTTAAAGATATCAAGCAATCATTACAAAGAAGAGGATGGGAAGATAATTTTCCATCCTTCTTTTGGGTCCAAGACCGACTCAGCCAAGCACAAGCAGTCTAGTTGGCAGTTGAGTTGTCATGAGAACAAGAGAGTCTGTCCAGTTTTCTGGATAAAACAGTTGATCAGATTTTCAGAAGCGAGGAGAGCTCTGGAAAGCAACTTGGATAGCTTGTTCATAACTATAAATGGACCAGTGAAGCCGGCATCAAGATCAGTAATTGGAAATTGGGTCCGAAGCATTTTGAAAGATGCGGAGGTTGGAGCGACACCGGGAAGTGTTACAGCAGCCGTTGCATCATTGGGTTGGCTTGAGAAGCAGCCATCTTATGATGACATCTTAGCAAGAGGCAACTGGAGAACTGAAAGTACATTCCGAAAGTATTACTACAGAGAGATTATTTCAAATAAGAATTTGAATTCACCTTTTCTTTTTCAAATTTCAAACCAATATAATTATGAGATTCATAATTATCTTTAGTCTCGGAGACTTTTAATTTAATATAATTTAAAAAAAAAGAAGAGGATATTCCTATATAAAAATAAGAATACAGCATTCATCATAGCGTTGTGGGCAAACACCAGCAGATAACAGACAGGTCTTCAACAACGACGCTGTGTGTTTTCGGTAGGTAAATAATATGACGGTTTTACACTTAAATAAAACCGATATTATTTGCCGTCAAAACACACAGCGTCGTGGCAAGTTCCTTGCTGGTGAAGACACTATGAGCAGATTACCGCGATGGCGCAGCTGGTGAGTTTGACATTACATCGACTCCCCCTGGAGTTGAGAGTGTGCAACGTTAAGTGGTAGGATTTGATACAAAAATAAAGGCGAATACACATCAGCTTCTTCAACAACGACGCTGTGTGTTTTGACGGCAAATAATATCGGTTTTATTTAAGTGTAAAACCGTCATATTACGCCCATTGAAGTGGCATTCAATACTATTTTTTTACTAATCATACACAAATATACAATGCCTCATATTTCTTTTTGTTTTCCTTAAAAATGTATGTATGAAATCTTTCTTTCTATTTTTAAGAAACTATTGTAATGAATTTCAAAGAAATAAATTAACTTAACTTACTTAACTAACTGTAATTATACACAAAAAAGAGCTGTGGTATCAAAATACACATAGGTGCCTGTTTGGTGGACATCAAGAAAGCCTCACACACGGTCTGGATTGACGGACTTATTTGTAAATAAATCAGATATGAGTTTCCTAGTAACCTAATTAAGATTGAATTTGTGGCAACGAATGCAGAGTCACTGTCACTGATGGTCTGTCGCAAGGCACAGTATCGGCACCAATACTTTTCAACATTTACGTTCACGATTGACAATGTTATCTTGGACCTTGAGAGGAATCATTTTGCGCGGTTGGCGGATGTTACATATTTTTTCGCTGTCATGAGTACAGTTGAAGTTTATATAAGTGTGCTATTTTTTAGAATTATAATATGAGTGAACTGGACCGCGATTGCTATTTTGGCAACAAATCAAATTAAAAATGCCAAAAAGCTGAGGACCGTGAGCATTATAAAACCCGAACTTAAATTATAGTTAAAAAAGTTTTTTTAATGGCAAGAGGGCAAGAATTAAATTTTCGTCATCCTGATTTTTCAAACTGTGTCTACTTTTTTACTATGTGCCAAATTGCTTCCATTGCGGATTAGGGCCCCTTGGACGAACTGTGTTTGGCTGTCGCTGACATTTTTTAGTTATAAATTTTGTTATTGATCTGGCTGAAGCAACTGCGGAAGGATTAACCTTATGCGTTTATAATTCGATATTATTCTTTTGATTTTCATATGTTTGTGAAATAAATGTTCCGTGGATCATGGCCCAAAAGTGTTTGCTGTTCTATGAGAAATTCACATAAAAAACTTCGTACTCGGAATAATAGGTGGATTTTGCTACGGAAGCCCAGAATTCGTACGTCTTAACTCCTACTTGCGGAGCGAACAATAAACTCAAAAAAGTATTTATGACAGACACATTTGAAAATTGTTAGATACAGATTTTTACTGAAACTCGTTGGCATTTGTATTGGATCAATCATGGAAATATGAATACAAAATTTTGCCAATTTTGCATTTAATCTACAAAAAAAAGTTTTGATTGTTTAGCTATTTTTTGGGTTCAAGACTTAGTTAAAAAAGTGTTAAAGTCGTCAAAAACGCAAGCTGAATAATATTTCAACAGAATAAATCCACTGTGCCCACGTCCTAATGCTTGAAACATTCTACTCTTGTGAAATACATGCGACGGTACGAATTCGTGCACTCGCATGTGATGTTTCCATGGCAATAAGTGATGAAGCGACGCATGTTGTTCCAAATCACATGCTGCTGTCTAGTACATGACATACGAAAAAGTCACATGTTTGCATGTGACAAAGGCGTACAATGGACTCACATGTACATGCGTGACTATATGCGACTGTTTCAAATATGGGTAGTACACGCCATGCAAACTCCATGCAACTACTGTGACAGATTTTGACGTCAGAATGACATCAGGCTCACATCTACAAGAATTTCGATGTCTTGTACTACGGGCTTTAGCTCTTCACTGGTTGGGCCCGTTGTCCCCTTTTTCCTGTGTGGAGCAAATTTTGGTTAAAGTGGGGAAATTGATGTGGAAAAAAAGGGGGAAAAGAGTTATGTCAGATGGATTGCTATAGAGTGTCTTGATTTATATGGTCGAGAAATCTTTTTGTTCGTTTTGCGACCTTAATGATCTCACCGATCCCAATTTCTTTGCGCAAAATCCAGAATCAGTCTCGTTCTTGCTGGGCAGTGGAAGAGGAAGTGCTACAGATCTTCTTCTTCCTCCTCACAGCTTTAGCATGTTGAGGTGATGTAAGTGGACGTTAAGGTTAATGTGCCCTGTCACCTTGTTAGTTGGTTTACGTTTTGCTGGTCTGCACTTTGTAAGGATGACACAGTGAAGTTTGAATTCGCGGTTTGCCCATTCGTTTATATTTTAGCTCTTTTAATAGCTGTCAGCGGGACGCCTATTTCCTTTACAGGATTTTGTTGGCTATTTCGTGCTCTTTTCCTAGCCATTTCGTCAGCTTTTTCGTTTCCCGTAACATCTTCGTGTTCTTGCACCCAGGTTAGATTGATGTCGTTCAACGCTGCTAGTTTGTTATGTTCTTTACCCGTGCCAGGGGGTTTCTAATAACTTTGATAGTTGCAGTACTATCGAAGCCGATTAGAATATGCTTCTCGCACATGTTTAGGTCGGTGGGCGTTTCTACTCCAGTTAGAAAACTTCTGAAACACCGTGGCGAATGATTCAAGATGATTTGACATTTCAATCGCTGGCTTCGGACAGAAGATCTCTGCCCCCGATGCAGACGATAAGTAAGAACCGTCTATAGAAATTATGCTAACACCGGCGTCTCTTGGCGTGTTTCCGTTCGTCCAAGAAGCTCTAGTTGGAAAAATTATCTTAAAATTGTTTTTTAAAGGTAAGAGTTTTCTCCTCTAGGTCGCTCTGTCGATCTATTAGTGCTGTCATCACCATTACGATGTGCACAATTTTCTCCTCTTACCCCCGGAGCTTGTTGCAGCATCCTCCGGTGACAACATACTTTAGAGGTGGATTCGTCGGTCTTGCGCCCTCCGCTAATTGTTTTGTGGGTTGCTCTTGGGGTGCATGGTGCGGATATGTCGACCTTCCTTCGCCTGTGGTCTAATTGCCGTTGCCGATCATAGTCGATTTCCTTACGACGAATCCCTATCCTGGCATATGATGTCGTTAACGACGGCTTTTGGAGCTCTTGGAGGACTTGCGGGTGTACTCAACTACTAATCAACTACTAACTCTCAATCCATAGAGCATGAACGTTCCAGGTCACTACAGAAACTTTTTACGTGGTAGACAAGCTTTCCTGATGCACAAGTCGAGTGCAGTCAACATGCAAGAAAGGAGGAAGGACCAACTGAAAATGATGTCAGTAACCCGCATGTGATCGCTGTTGTTGGATATTTAACGGAGTTAACTTCGAATAAGTCAAATAAGTGCACTTAATGTTTACCTATTTTCTGTTTCTGCTTGAAGTTGTGCGTTGACCCATTGCCGTAGTTAACGTACTGACGTACTGCAATTTTTGTCTTGTTTAACACTCGTGCTAATTAGTGTAGCGAGTCACGTCCGAAACAAATCAGTATGCGATGGCTACCACTAAGAGATAAAATAGGCAAGTGTAGTAATAGTTACAACTAGGTTGATGTCAGCCGGTATCTACCCCATTCCTACAGTACTCAACCTAGTAGTTAACCCAGTTACTATTCAATATTTTGCAAGTGCTTCATTAAGTCAAATATTTTGCCAATCTTGTTACATAAAATTCCAACTTTAAAAGTTTCCTTCACTTTGTCTTATGTGCCTGCAATCAGTAAAACGATCTTATTTTTTTTCCTCTTAAAATATAAATATAATTATATTTTTTTTTATTACTTAAGTACACTATTTTATTTTATTTTAGCAATTATAATACAATAAGGTTTTGTTCAAAATGTAAAAATCTATAATTATGAAACAGACAAAAAAAAACATAAAACAAAGTAGCCCTACTTCCTACAAAATTACAAAATGTTAAAAACAAATTATGTTTATAAATATTGAAGTGAAAAAAAAAATTGTTTGCTTTTACGTTTACAGTTTGTCACAGTTGGTCATTTTGTGCGGTCATTACATTCCTTTTTATAATGAAGTTTAGGGACTCTTAAACTACATATTTTTTGCAGAAGCATCTCTTTTTTCGCATAAATATCAAATTTATGCAAATGAGAAACATAAAAGGTCCAATAACAGACTCCTGCGAGTAAGGACACTTCACTTTAAACATCTCCAATTTTGCAAAGTTTTTTTTCTAATTGCTAAATCATTTACAAGGTTAACAAAGACAACTGTTTTTTGGTATGTTTTTAAACAATCCGCTAGCTTTCATGAGGCTTGCTAGCACTGTTTTTTTCAACTTTCATAAGTCAAATTTTTCTAAATTGAGAAAAGAATGCTCTGTTTTGAGATGAAATTAAAAACACTGTTTGAAGAGAAAAAGGTATCTTTTATCCAAGTCCGCTATGCTGACCTTTTTTATGAATGCTTTGAGGTTATTCGGGAACTCGTTTTCCTCAAAGGTTTCGATTCTAATAAAGGAAAGAAGTTAAACATTCAAGTGGGTGATTTTTGAATTACTCCGTTGCTAAAGTCATAAATTCCGCATGGAAGTTCTAATTCAACTGACGACGAATATACTCTTTACTTATAACAGCCAGACTGGGTGATGTATTTCTTGAGTTTCAAATGATTGGCCACGTGAAACATCTGAAAAATGGATTAAATGAAGCAGATAAATGAATTCGCAAGAGAGTAGGCACCAATGCGGAGCCCTGAGGCACACCAGTTTTTTTATTCGAGAATTGCAGGTTTGAATCTGTCGTAGATTTCTTTTTATTTAGGAGAGAAGTAGATTGAAAAACAAACTCTTCAAAAATTAAAAAAAGTGATGCGAAAATAAAATGCTTTGAAGAAGTTTTACTCAGTCTAGAGCTATAAGGAAGAAACACATTTGCAAGATTTGGTGAAATCAATTTCATCTGGCAGAACTGATATTCGTTACTGCAGATGTCACATCATCAAAATTGTTTGACAAGCACAACATGATTTCATCTAGCAGTTGGTCAAACATGTTGGATTGATTTGATCAAAATATTTTGATAGTTTACTAACTTGACAAGCAAATTTGAAAATGTGAACCCGTTCTCGTCATGCCAAAACGAATTAAAGAAACTTTTTCTTTCGTAAAGTTTTCGAATTGTTACGTTACCCAGAAAAAAGGCTCTAGGTAATAATTGTGATTTGTTGAAAGATTTTTTTGAACTGTTTTTGCTTCCCAAAATACACTGAGCTGCCAATTGAAGTCTTTATGAATAAAATAAAAATAGCATATGCAATTCTTTTGCCGAAATAATATATATGAGAATATATTATTAGATCTGATAAAAAAGAGAAAGATCCGTTTTAAGTGCTGATGATTTATCGACAATGACTTTTGCTAATCAAGAACAATTTTGGACGCTCCTTCAAACATTATTTGGCCGAATTGCTTCCTCTAATTATTTTGCTCCTTTGGTTTGTCTTCCAAGATTTTATTTATTACTGAAGCTTAAATCAGAACATCCGTCATAATGAGAACTGATGTTTGACAACATGTTTGATGAATGAGGATGCCATCCATCATGTTGATCAGAGTGGCCGACAGGATTTATTTACTTCTTCGATTGTACGGTGAACCAAACTTGACCTTTTGGCCAATGTCCTATGTCGGCTGCAAATCTGTAATCTGACAATCCTTTTTCTGTTTAAAAGTTGGCTAGATCTCCATAGTTGAGGGTCTCGATAGCGCTCCTAAGGGCCTTGAAATCGCCTAATGTTTGGCTGTCTATAAATCCCTCTTGTTTTTTTTTATCTCCACATCTTGACGCAAGGAATCTTATATGTAGCCTTTTCTTGGTATTGAGTTTTTGTGTTTAAGAAAGAAAGAAAGAGAATCGGCACAATCAAAACATGGGCAACCGAAAATTGTCTGGCCACCAGCCCAAGCAAAACAGTCTAATTTCTCGTAGATTAAAAAAAAAAACAAATGCAAGTTTAACTCTCACACGAAGGGTTCCGCATCATCCTACAGTATGCAACACTTTATAAAAATTTTCAATTTAAGATTTCTCATAGCATCGCACATATAAGAAAACGACTCAACCAATTTCTTTTATTTTTGGTTATAACTACTCACTCTAATGAAGTATTTATTGCTGTGTTTGAAAGTCAAATGTATTTGATTTCAACAGCTCCATGAAACTTTTATTTTTAAACTTTTATTTATTTTATTATTTGTTGCTATTGCGGCCAAAGCGGTTGGTCAATGTCAACCTTTTATGGTTTGCCACACGGACAGCGGATACTTATTTAAAGGGTTCCGTTGGCAACCTTTAGGTACGGAACCCTAAAAAAAAAATCCAATGAAGGAAATTCAGAGTAACAATAGTGCGCCGAGAAACATCGGAGCTATACAGGTGGCTAAACAAAACGAGAGGAGAATATGATGACACCAAAAGAAAAAAAGACGACGAGAAGAGAACAAAATAGCAGCGAAAAAAGCAAAGAGCCTACATACGTCTCCAAGCTGAATGATTAAACAAGAGGCCAGAAGAGAAAATCTTCAATTTAATGATAAACAAAATCGATACTTCAAATATCATTTTGGACAAAACAGAACTATCGACAGCTAAAAAATTGAGGTATCGAAGACTTTTATCGATACCGGGACAAATATCGGAGCTACTTCGGGTTTTTTAATGCTTCTAACTCGAAGGACCAAAATCAAACTCTATAAAACAATAATCTTGCCCGTTGGTCTTCGTTGGAGTATAAAACATTAGTCTGTTTTAGAATCTTAGCGACAAGGTTCACAAATAATGGAAGACAAGGTCTCTGGTTGAAGCCACAAGCAACCCCGGAAACAAGAACTTTTGACCTTATCAACTGGAAGCATCATTCACTGGATGTTAATGGATTGGAAACAGCTACAGTTCCGACTCGGATCTTCTAAGGATCCGTGAGTACCATGAAACGATGGACTAAGAAGAAAAAAACGAGACGGGCAATAGTTTAAATATTTGATTAATGGTGAGATTGGCGAGAGGCCGCATTGCCACTGTCTAGCTACTTCAAGACTGTTCCACAAAACGTTCCTAAGCTAAAAAAAAAAAATAAATGAAATATTGCAACGAATCTTATGTCTTCCCGACTTAACAAACAATCTAAACAAAGCTACATCAATACCTGCTTAGCAATACTTATTCAACAGCTTGTAAGGGGAATGCAACGGGCCCGATAAAATCAAGCATCTTTGAAGAAATTCCAGGCATTAACGCCACTAATAAAAAAGAACCTCAAATGTAAAATGCAATTAACAAGCGATAGTCTGTGATACTTAAATTTTTTTTAATAGGGTCTACTCTCTCAAGCCGACTTATCAACAATAAGCTTCTCACTATTGTCTAAGCAATTTCAAAACAAGGTAAGCTAAGCTTTTGTTTTTTTTTTTATAAATTTTTATAGTTTTTCTTCTTTTAAATTTTTTACGACTTTCGACATTGGAACACTTCCGGAAACTCAATGACCGCACTGAGACGAACTCAGCTGGGTGCCAAGCTAGATACTAAGCGCCATAAATGGCCCGCAAATGACAAACGCTTAACTCGTTTATAAACTATTAATTGCGATTACTATTTAAGATTTTATCAAAGCGAAAGAGTCAAGATTCCATGATTCGAAGCTAACTAATGTCACAGATTGGAATTACAACCTAAATTGCTTATATTAATATACTTATTCTAAAATAGCAATAGCACAATAAATATCTTACTTAGTATGTGATTTTTAGGGACATAAACAAGCTTTTTTTTTCGTTTCCTAATACTAGTGTAGTTAACACAAACCATAAGCCGAGGAGCGAGATGTGCTCTTGGGGCTCGTCGTCGCATTACGCTGACAGTTGTGTCTTTTGTTGTGAATACTTTCGTTCCTTGAGCAGCTCGTCCAGTTGTTCCTCTTGATAGTAGACGGCAAAGTCAGCAGGTGTAAGGCTCTCGAAGATCGCACATATGCTTGGCTTTAGGTTGTAGAAGAACAAAAGTTGACCACGGCTGGCAAAGTCATTGAAGAGTGACTCGATGACAGTTGCTGCCGTGAAGTCTGCACCGTAAACGTGTGAGGCGTCGATTACCACGGGTAGATTTAGACGCATTGAATGTTTTGTTACTAGATTGCGGACATAGTCCACTGATGGGAATATTAGGCAACGATCGGGTGTGATCATGAGGTATTCAGTGCCACCTGGAGTTGTTAGATTTTCAGTTGTAAGCTTTGGTCGAGCGGCATGATAGAGAATGAAGATTACATTCAGGCCGACTCCGAAAAGAATTCCAATTTCCAGTGGTAACGCTAAACAGGCCACGAAGGTTCCCAGTCCAGGAACAAGATCACTTTCTGGAATTAAAAGAATTTTCATTTTTATTTTCAGTTAGCAATTTAAGGTTAATTTTTTGGTCAGTTAGTAAACAGTGTGAAGTATCAAGAATTTTTTCATTGGGGTGGGTGTCATTCTATTTTCGAATGAACCAAATTTCACAACTTTAATAGGCCATGTGTTCGTGGAATTAAACAATACTGAATCAAAACTTCTAATTGGTACCGTCTATCGACCTCGTAAACGAATCAATGCAACTCTTCCATGGAAGGGATTTCTGAAGCGTATCCTTATGTTATTTTATGTGGTGACTTCAATAGCAAGTTCCTCAAGGAAAGTTCACTTGTTGATAAAATGAGTGTACTTAACTTACATCCAGTTAATATGACAACCTCAACTAATTTCTTCGGAGGCTCACCATCGATAATCGACATTGCCTTCATAAGCGACAAAAGCAAGATGCGTATTTACGATCAATTTTCGGTCCCTGCCCCTGTATGATTTTGAAATTGAGCAAGAAACGTTTTTTAATGCAACAGCGGGACCAGGCTTACAAAAGCAGGAAACGTTTCCACCTGGAGGATCATTGGCGAACATATTGCTCACTTCGTAACGATGTCGTCTAGGATTCGATTCGAAAAGCGAAAACCACTTTCTACTCTCAGCGACTTAGTCCTTCGTTGGAGGGTAAGCAGCTATGGAAAAATGTACGAAGCATAGGCATTGGAACGTCCAAAAGTAATCTAGTTTATGAGGTGAACCAAAAATCTCAACTATCATTCAACCGCAGTTTTTGTTTTACGGGAATTGACTCAACTGACGTACTTAAAGGCCTACTTTCTATAAAATCGAGGGCCGTTGGGGTCGATAAGATACATCCGATATTTATTGAATTAATCTTTACCGTTATTGTGCCCTTTATCACACACATTTTTAACACAGTACTTACTACAGGAGTGTTTCCATCACAATGGAAACTAAGTTAAATTATTCCTATTCCCAAAACTACAAAAGGTAATGATTTTCGACCGGTTTCAGGTTTGCCATTCTTTTCGAAAGTTTTAGAAAAAATTTTGCCAAAGCAAATTAGTCGCTAAAATTGCGATACTAATATTCTAACAGCCACTCTGGCTTTCGACGCAAACATAGCCTTAATAGATGTTTCCGAAAACATTCGGTTTGCCTTGAATGAAGGGACTATGACGCTTCAAACACTTCTAGATTTTTCCAAGACAGTGATTCACTCAATTTTGTGCAAAAAGCGTGTTGGCCTTTATCATTTTTCACCGTGCGCAGTTAAATAAATAGCGTCGTACCTCGCTGATAGGATGCAATTCGTAGAGATAAATAAGTCAGTGGAGTCCATCAAGGTTCTATTTTAGGGTCATTATTATTCTCCCTCTATCTGAATGATCTCCCTTTAATAACCAAGCTCTATATAAGCTGTCCATTGAGCATGGAACCAGTTGCGTCAACGAGGATCTTGAGGAGATATCACGATGGTCACTACGGAATTGTCTCTTGTTGAATCCTACAAAATCTAAGTTTATTGTCCTTTCTATAAATTCTTTGGACCTTTTATATTTCCCTATATATAATGAGTCAATAAAGTATGTGGACAGTTTTAAAAACCTCGGTATGACCTTCAATCGGAACTAAACTTGGGACAACCATATAAACATTGCCGTATGAAATACTTATGGTGTACTCCTTAATCTATGGGGTACACATTCCTTCACACCTTTTTAGATACGACTTCTCCTAGCTAAAACTTTTATTGTGCCCTTATTGACATATGGATGTGATATTTGTTATCCTAATGACACAAGTTGGTTATCTCTATGCAAAAATTAGATACGCCTACTCCAGATGGGTGGCGGAGTTGGTAGAGCGCTTGCCTTTCAATTGATTCTATTGATGGGTCCCAGATTCGATTCCTAGAGTGGTTTAGTTTTTCTAATCTAATCCATTCATCATTGGCCACTGGGATAAAGCTAATGGCACTATCACTGGATTCGTCAACCAGCGATTGTAGTCTGACTAAATGGGTGCTGTCGTTGTAGTGGTTGTTGTATCGGCTTAATTCCTAGTTCGTGTTGTCAAAAAAGTGGTTTGTGTAGATAGTGTGTAGATGGCTCTGCTGTGAAGACATAACACTGACAGCGGGGTGTCTAGCTAAATCTTCCAAACTTTCACGGAAGTGAGTTGAAACCTGAATTTCCACTATATAATCTTTAATCCTTATCCTTATTCTTTCGCTCGCTCTGTGCTACACGCAAATTATAAAAAAAACTGGTCAACTCATTCACCCCCGACACTCATCAACTGTATCTGAATGCTTATGGAACACTGCAGCGACGCATTAGAAGGAAAGGCAACACTGCAAATTTCAAAAAAGAATTAAAATTGTTCTTTTTTCAAATTACTTGAACTGATTTTTAAAGAAACAATTATTCCCTACATTTTTATACTTTACCGAAATTGTCACTAGTTTATAAGATATCATATTATATCTTAATGTGTATAAGTATTTCGAATAAATAAATGAACTGAAAGAAATTGGAAGCCAAGCAGCCAAAATGGAGCTCATTTGCATTGCATTGCATCATTATTCTTCTTTACGTGTGTATGTCACTGAACTCCGCCTAAACGGCTCGACCGATTTTGATGGAATTTTTTGTGTGTATTTGAGCCGGTCCCTAGATGGTTTAGTTTTCACTCATCACCTTAAAACGGCGATGTTGACAATCTGGTGGGCATCGAAGAGGCAAATCCATTCAACAGTTTTTCGACATTTGGCAAGAAAAAATTGACTGAAAATTTGCCTACGCTGGGGTCTATACCTTCACGTGCTACTGTTTTTATAATACTACAGTCGGGATTCGATATTCTTCTCGATCCACAATTGTCTTCTAAACATTCTACATCGGACTATCGTCGGATTGCTTTCTGCAGATTTTATTTTGACAGAAGATATTCCGAATCCGTTCAGAGGCCTTATAAATCTTTGAAGACTTTTTACCGCCAGAGAAGAAAACCTTTCAAAGAATGGGTATAATGGACCTAAAAGCGTGATTGATACCAACTATTCATATTTTGATTTAGATAATATCTTTTCTCGCATTTTGAAACACGGTTAGGTGACATTAACGCGAATGTTATTGTTGACAACGCTGTGCAGGCTTTTAATGCAGTTAGGGCTGAAACACTGTGTTTTATCTCGAACGCTTGCCTACAAATGTAATACTTTCCGTCTGCATGGAAAGTGGCTAAAATCGTTCCCATTCTTAAACCTGGTAAGCCCACTAATAGACCCGAATCTTATAGACCTGTAAGTTTGTAAGTTGCTGGAGAGAAAAACATATTTCCAAATGAACAATTTGGCTTTAGACTTATCACAGCACTTCCCATCAGGTTCTCAGAATCTGCAACAGTGCTAAAGGAAACCTCACGATGGGAAAATCGGATATACAAAATGATAGATAGTAATTTTCCCCCGTTTTTATGTAAAATCGTTGAAAGTTTCTTGTCTTATCGTTGCTTCAGAGTTAAGAGTATATTAATAATAGTCCCACAAATTTAACAAACTTTTATGACGGCTTGCCCCAAGGTGCAGTTCTTTCTCCAGATCTGTATAACTTGTTCCCGTCGGATATCACAAAACGCCGATGATATTGCGAAATCGATCTCAATATCGAGATGATACTCAATCGATCAATATCGTGGAAAAATATTACAGAAAAATATAATTTTCTCTCGCAAAAGAAAAGCTTGCTTTCTTCCGCAGAACCAATTAATATTAAATGGAACGCGAATCCAATGGGAACCCTGCGTCAAATATCTAGGCATATATTTGGACTCAATATTAACGTTTAATGCACATACCTTAAATACAATTAAAAAAATTTAAATAGTTATAAAAATGTTGTTTCCGTAAATAAACAAAAAATCGCAACTATCAAATAAAAAGTGATAATTCACAAAGTTACATTTCAAACATTACTTCTTTACGGGTGTCAAGTATGGGGTAGTTGTGCCAAAAGATACATAAAAAAAACGGCCAAGTGCAAGTCGGACTCGCACACCGAGGGTCCTGTACAAACCTGTGGATATAAAAGTAAAAGTTCACCCATTACGACAGTCTATATAGACGGCTGTATCTTTTGATTGCGTTGGCTAAGAAGTTTGATTTGATCACAGCTCCATGGAACAATAGACCTGTGTATTTGCTAAAAACTCCAACTTGATATCTCCACGCGTTCCTTGGAAAAAGAGTATTGACAGGCAGACGGAAGCACGGACAACAAAGTGATCACATAAGAGTTCTTTTTTTTCCTTTCGAGAAAACGAACCCTTAAAATTGTAGATTTGTCAAAACATTGAAACTATTGAAAATGATGTTAAATCTTCCCTGGCATCACTCTACTTCAAATCTACACGATGAAGCCAATGTTGAATTGATCTCTGTGAGAATTCGAAAACTCACCGATACTTGTTTTGGTCAGATGTGATTTCCCTGATAAACCATTGATTAATCAATTGAATAACCCTTGACTTGAGTTGCGCACATAATTCATCATATTTATTTGATGCTTGCCATAATTTTTCATTATTAACCTAGTGTTTATTTCTTTCCTTGTCGAAATGTTTATTCATGTGGAAATTTATGTATTTCGGCTGTCTTTTTATTTATATTTATTTATTTATTAACTAAGATATTTTTTTTTTTATTTATTTATCAACTTATTAATTTATCAGGTTGGCAACTTAGTTATTGTGTTCTTTTGTTTAGAAAATAAAAGACATTTTTTTCATGGAACGAAATAATTTAACTCTGTTATGTGTTGCCCATTTTGAGCAATGACCTTTTTAATTTGACTACATCATTATTATTGAAATTTTTACCATTCAAGAAGTTTTGCAAAGATCGAAATAAAAAGTAATCAGATGGTGCAAGGTCAGGACTATTTGGTGGATGTGGCAAAACATCCCAACCAAACTCCTTGATGTTGCTTGAGCTGGTTCACCTGGCTTTCACGATCTTTTACGTTTGACATAGTTGGAAACAACCCATTTTTCATTACCAGTTATCAATCGTTTTAAAAATTGATAATTTTCATTTCGTTTCTTTAACAAATCGACGATGTTAATGCGTTGTGTTAAATGATTTTCTTTCAGTTCATGAGGAACCCTTATATCGAATTTTCGTACATAGCAAAGTTGTTTCAAACGTTTTTCAATGCATGTATGTGAAACATGAAACTTCTCTGCAATCTCACGTGCTGTACTGTGACGATCCGAATCGATTATTGCTTTAATTTGGTCGACATTAACTTCAACTGGACGACCGGAGCGTTTTTCATCTTTGAGTGAAAGATCACCAGAACGAAATTAGGCAAACGAATTTTTACACTGCCCTTCTTTTAAAACTTCGTCACCATAGACAGCACATAACTTTTTGTGAGCTTGCGATGCGTTTTTTCCTTTTCTTTAAATGTTCGTTTTGATTTTCCATTTTTCAACAAACCGATCAAAAATTGTTTTTTACTGATTGACAGTTGAAGTACCAAATATCAAATAACAAAATGTGTTTGACATTTCAATTACGTCAGCAAACATAAAAATTCAAATAAAACCAGCTATGAGTGAAATCAGAGTGTATTTAAAGAATGTTTTCCACAATCGTTAAAGTGTGCAGAGGTTATACCTCTTTTTAAAAAAGGAGATCACAGAAATATAAATAATTATCGTTCCATCTCTCTACTTCCGACCCAAATAGTTTTCCAAACTATTTGAGAAACTTTTGAGAGCTCGCATGATTTCTTTTTTGAAATATCAAAAATTTTTCTCTAACAATCAATGGCTTCATTCTTATCTCAAAGAAAGAAAACAAAAAGTAAAAATAAATGGGGTTTTCAGTGATTCTCTCACAATTAAGAATGGTGTCCCTCATGGGTCTGTCCTTGGTCCCTTGTTGTTTTTAATTTTTATCAATTCACTTTTTCAGCTGTAATTTAATGGCCAACCAACTTCTTTTGCAGATGATATAGCCTTTACGTATCTAACGACGCTTTTTCAGCTCGGCATTCCTGTACTTATTTTGAATGTAAAGTAAAGGAGGCAATAGCTTTGATGGCTGCATGACTATCAATGCATATGGCAACCTTCTGGCTTGGCAGGATAGTTGGATGTAATTTGATTTGACGACATGCTTCCCGCATTGCAAATAGTTCGGCTTGGAAAACGCTGGAATTGTCGGGCAGTCTATAGTCTTTAAAAATGTTCAGAGATTCTGAGAACACACCCGCACCAACTCCGCCGCCCATCTTAGAGCCGTCGGTGTAATTTGTCCAGTTAAAGTCCTTTCATATCTGTCCACTACTCCATTCCGCTCTTTCTGGGATTAGAGTGTCAAAGTTATTTGATGGATAAATTCTAGGGACCGTATCTCTCGGTATAAGATCAAGTATAGCGCTATGACCATTGGGTTTTGACGTCAGCATCCAGACTCTCTGAGCCTAATGGCGCTGTGAGCAGTAGTGTTTTAAATGTGTAGGTCCAAAGGTAGGAGATGCAGCATTACCGTCAGAGCATCCGACGGAGTCGATCGTAGAGCGCCTGTGGTGCCTATGCATGCAGTTCGCTGTACCCTGTTAAGTTTGATGACATTGAATTTTTTCATGAGGGCCGGCTACCATACTAGTGATCCGTATGTTAGTATCGGGCGAACCACCGCCGTATACATCCATAGGATGAGCTTTGATTGGAGACCCCATTTTTTGCCAATGGTTCTACAGGCGTAAAAAGCTATGCACGCATTTTTAACTCGCTGATCAACATTTAGCTTCCAGCTGAATTTAGGGTCTAATATAACGCCTAGGTACTTGGCGCTGGTAGACAGAGAAAGCGGTTGTTCGTTCAGACGTTGATTCAATTATTAAGCTAATTATTTATTTTTAAATCTGTGATTTGTGTGTGTTGTTTTTTATTATACTTTTGTTAATTATTTTAGTTTTTGTACAAGTTTGTTCTTCTCGTACCTTCCCACTCAAATATATCGGGTAAGTTGTCAGTTTGTTAAATATTGTAAAATAAATTGTAAAACTAGTTCAGTTGAATGGTAATTTAAAATATCGTATCTCTGTACTGTTAATTGCGCGGCAGAAGATCTACATAATTGTAAATTGTACGAAATAAATATCTATCTATCTACAGTCAAACTTCCCTAACTCGAATCACCACTATCCAAGGTAAAAGTTCGACTTATAGAGACTTTAGAAATTATATTTTTTTATCGATGTTAAATGAAACTGCAATTTTGTATACTTGTATATTTATTTTAAAATACGAAAACTTTTCACAAGTTACAGAGTATTAAAGAAATCAGAAATTAGTGACTGAAAATTTCCCTTTTGCTTGTTATTATCAACAAAAAGAGATTCAAGTTTGTTCAAAGCCTTATAGTGGTCATCAGTGGTAGTGTCACTCGTTTGTTTATATAAATTCAACGTTTTGAAGGCGCTTTCTACATCGTTCTTGGAAGGATGATGAATAATTCCTTCCACCGAACCCTCTTCATCACTTTCTGTTGCGCTTAAAATCGGTTCAACTATTTCAGAGCTATAATACTCAATAATGTCGTTATCTGTCGGAAACTGTGATGTGGAAACCTCACTGTCCACATCAATATAATCCTGAAGGGTAGCATTGAATGTTATTTTATTTACTCTTAAGCATGTTTCGTAATCATCATCCATCAAGTTTCGGTTTTCATCAACGCTTTTTAAGAAAATTAATGGAATGTCGTTCTCTTCGTCCCAGGTGGAACATTGACCAAATCCGGCTTTTTTGAAACAGTTCGCAATACTTTGATTTTTGACGTCAATATCCCAAGCTTTAGTTACATGAGTAATGCAATCCATAAGTGAAATGTCCTGTTTTTGGTTTGCCTCTATACGTTCCAAAGCTTCTTTAACGATTCTTCTGCGATAGTTGCACTTTAAATTTTGAATTACACCCTGATCAAGCAGTTGCAATTTGTTTCAGTTCAGTTTGACTTGTACAGCTTTTGGATGTGCCGGACAATTATCAACAAACAATACGATTTTTCGCCATGCGCGTAAAAACAACCTATCTAACTTTAGAAGCCATTCTTCAAAAAGTTGTCCAGTCATCAACGCCTTGGAGTTTGCTTTATATTGGACGGGTAACCACTTAACGCCACGAAAGCATCGAGGTTTATTACTTTTTCCAATCAAAAGAATTTTTAGTTTCTCTGAACCATCCATATTAGCTACCAACATTAATTTTACCCGTTGTATGCCATTTGCTCGTTCTTGAAAGTCAATGTTTTGTCTAGCAGGCATTTAAAAAATAATCCTGTTTCATCAGCTTTAAAAATATCCCGGTCATTATACTTTTCGATTAGAAACGGCAAAACGTCAGTTTTCCATTTATTGCACTTTCACCACACGCCTTTTTATGGCTCACACCATGCCTTAAATAAAACGCATCAAAGATTTTGTCATTCAAAATTTCGCCAGTTAGAAGTATTGCTGAATACCTCTGCTTCCATTTATCAAGCCAACCTGTGCTTGCCTTAAAATTATCATCGCCAAATCGCTACGCAAACTCCATCGCTTTATCCTGCAATATTCCTTCAGATATAGGCATATTTCGGTTTCTAGCTGCTGTAAACCAATCCAGGACCAGGCCTTGTCGACATTTTGAAACATTGGTATTTTCGCTCTTTTGCTGCATCCAGAAAAAGTTCCCGATTTAAATGACGTGATTATTGATTCTTTATTTTTTAAGATTGTGGAAACCGTACTCGCTGGTATACCAAATTTCTTAGCTGCATCCTTTTTCTTTAGTCCACTTTCAATTTCTTTGATAAGTTTGAATTTTTCTTCTAGTGATAAACATTTTAACACACGTTTTGTCGCCATAGCTAATAAACTTACATTGGCTTTTGGTATGCAATTTGCCACCTAAATGCTGTTGACACTCGATTTATTTCGAGTTATAGAAGTTCCAGTTATGGAAGTTTGACTGTAATTAGTTTCCCTCGCTTCAAAATCAATAAGTGTAAAATTAATATATAAATGCTCCCGTCATAAAGTCATCATTTCGACTAACGTCATTATAGTGATAATGTAATGAACTCATTTCCATCACGGTTTTCCCAAACCCTTCCTATTACTTAGTCACAGACGTGCTGAAAGTCTGTTCCAAAACAGCGTCAACCCAAGTGCAACCAAATGAGTTTATTAGTCATGGAATTTGAATTAACTAGTATCATTTGGTCAATGTACGAGTATTTACTCACTTTTTGATCTCCACATCGGCTTGATCACTCTCACCTCGACCATGAAGACGACAGCGGCAATAATGATCGCTGCCAAGGTAGCCTTTGGAATGAATGAAAAGTACGGCGTGAAGAACATCAACGCCAGGATGACAAGAGCTCCAGTGTAAATATTTCCCAATGGAGTTCGTACGCCACTGGCATGATTCACCGCGCCTCTGCTGAGAGCACCGGTTCCTGGGAATCCCTGAGCAAAAGAATTTACAATATTAGCTGCACCGATCGCAATGAGCTCCTGTGTGGCATCAACTGCTTTTCCATTTGCTACAAAAAAATATATAAATATTTATTTTGAAATGACTTTTAAAAAATAAAACTTACAAAAAGCTTTGCAAATAGCAATATTTTCCATGAGCGAGATCAGTGGCACCACGATCAGACCGGAGCCCATGCTGCTCACAAGTTCAACAAACGATTGCGTTTTCAAGCCCTCTGTTGAATTGGTGGTTATTGAAAATGGTGGCAACTGAAACGATGGCAGGCCTGGAGGAATATACCCAATGACATTGAACGGCGTCCCGTGCTCGGGAGTGTTGAACAAGTATCCCATTGCACCGCACACGATCACCAGAATCGCATTTCTCGACGTTCCAATAACCCAAAACAGTTTATTGAGGCACTTCTGTGATCTACTCCATAAAGTTTCGTCTTTAGGCCCGATTTTGAAAGATGTCAAAAGCTGTGCAATGGAATTTAAAAAAAAAATTTACATGCGACCGGAAAGGTAACGAACTTACCCTCATCATCAGAAGAATCACGATGCAAATCAAACCGAGGATCGTGTCTGCGGCTTGTGTATTTTTTATGTTCTCAAAGATATGCATCCAGATTTCGATGAACGTTGAGCCCTTAGCCGCAATTCCAAGTATATCCTTCACTTGGCTCGTCACTATGATGAGCGATACAGCTGATGTGAAGCCCGACGATACTGGTCCCGATACAAAGTCGATGAGGAATCCTAGACCGAACAGGCCCATCAATAGTTCAACAATTCCACAGAGCAGGCACAGCAGCACCGATTTTTCCCACGAACCGTGTGCTGTTTGGAATGTTAACAAGGCGGCGATAGCTGTGGGACCAACAGGCACGTCCTTACAGCTACCGAGGAAGATGTATACGAAACAGCCCAGAAATGATCCATATAAACCGTACTGTTCAAAAAGATTGTTTTTAAAATCAGTAAAGACAATTCTAGGAAAAAAAAAACATGTTTTTGGGACTTACTGCGGCTGGAAGTCCAGCGATGCCTGAATAGGCTAAAGCTTGAGGTATCACAGTCAAACCAACAGTTATTCCAGCAACCAAATCGCCGATTGCATCGTCTGCTGAATATTTGGGCAACCATGTGAGGATGGGCATTCGTTTGTGGAGCAACTTTTTGGTAAAGGTTCGTTTCGTTCTGTCACGCAGCCAAGTCTTGGCGCACGCCAAGGGTTTTCTATGTGCGATGATTTTCTTGCCATCTTCTGTCACTAAAAATGGAAAGAAGAACTGATTTAAAAAGGAGATTGTAAATGTTAATTAAAGTTTCAAAATGTTTTGCTTAATAAGCCGCCTTATCCGCTGGAACTTTAAAAGCTTTGAAAATTAATAAAAAAAACCAAATCGGCCAAATGCGAGTCGGACTCGCTCAACGAAGGTTCCGTACAAACTTGTAGGTTTGTAAATAGTTTACGAGAATCGAGCCTCGAAGATTTTTCCCCCTTCCCTTAAGAGTATCAAAGTATGCTGCATAAATAGACGTATCTTTTGACTGTGACGCTTTTCAGGTTAAAGGCACCACGATCATTCGTATTTGGTAATTATTTCAACTTGATACATCGATGCGTTTCTGAGAAAAACGATAGTGACAGACGTCGGTTTTTCCTTTCGAGGTATGGAACCTTAAAAATTAAAGTTTTGGCTCCAGCGATTCGAAATGTAGGTATTGCTTTTTTGTTCAAAACAATTTCAATGGTAGTTCAAGAATAGCTTGACAAAAATCATTCATGGATTGTTGCTGTCAAAGCAATATTACTAAAACGATTGATTACTCGGTTCATGAATTCAGTGTGAAATATTTCGATTATTGGACGGCTTGCGTGACACGTAGCTAGATTTGGTCTGAACCCTAAACCGCCAAATTGCAAATTCTCAATTTTTAGCCAGAATTGCCAAACAATGGCGCCACGCAAAAAAAAATTGTTTGCTATAACGAAGCAGGGTTAGCTCTTAACCCTGAATCATTTGGACCTTATAGTCGAACAATTCGGGATTTTCAGGCAAAATTCTTCTCAGGCTAGTGTGACTGTTCTTCAGTTACTGAGAATATATCTTTTATATATGTTTTTTTGTACTCTTTGCTCATTTTCTACTGCCGCCGATTGAGTTTGTGTCATCAGAGCTTGTGTTCCTGGTCTTCTTCGTGAAAGGAAATCCTCTTAGATGATCCAACCAGAGTTGAACTTTGCTCCAACTAATGGTACGAATGATTACCTACGCGTACTTGTTAACATATTTTGCAAGCAATGCGAAGAGCTTCGTGTATGTCATATTAACTCGCAAAGTCTCTCAAAAAAGATCGATTAATTTAGATGTTTGTTTGTTGGTTCTGCTGTTGATGTCATTTGCGTGTCAGAGAATTGGTTCGATACAAGAATACGTGACGAAATTTATGCTATGAAGGGCTACAAAATGTATCGTGCTGACAGGCATAATCTAGTTGGTGGTGGTCCGCGAAGCTTTAGTTTCTAAACTTTTTTCAACCTCGATCCCAGGTAGCCAAAGTGAATTTTGTTCTATTCAATTGCTACTTGAAGGAAGAAAATATCTACTTGGCGTTGTAAACAGGCCTAAAAAGAACATTGAATTTGGCGGCTTATATAACCTTTTAGAGGAGTATTCAACATCCTTCTCGAATAAAGTAGTTTGTCGTGACTTCAACTGCAACATTCAAGATCACAACGAATCCCATCTGTTTGTTGAAAATATGAACGCTTTGAATTTGAGGCTCATTAACTCAAATACTCCAACGAATTTCAGCAGTAGAAGTGGAACTCTTTTAGATTTGTTTTTCACAAGTGACGATACAGACGTATTTTACAGCCAAGTGTCTGCTCCTGCTTTTTCGAAGCATGATTTGATTTTCGCTACTTTCAAATTTATCATAAATAGAAAGCAGTTGCATTTAATTTACAGGGATTTCAAGATGTTGAATTCTGAATTCTGAACTTTTAGAACAAGACCTGCGTGCTATAAACTGGCAACCCTTTTTTTAATGAATCTTGTCCAAATAGAAAAGTGGATATGCTTCAAGCAATAATAACCCAATTATTGAACTCTCACATACCTCTTGTTACTAAACGAGTACGTCATTCATCCAACAATTGGTTCACTTCTGAGATATTCACCCTCAAAAATAAACGTGATGCTGCCTACTTGAGATGGAAACGATTTGCACTTTCAGAATATTATGATACTTTTCGTCAGCTTAGAAATTTAGTAAATTCCAAGATAATACAAGCTAAAAAGAATTTTACAAAATCCATTTCGACGACAAGCTTCCCCCTAAAACATTGTGGAGGAACTTGCGTGACTTAGGCGTGGGTCGCACGACAAATGATGAACTTGAAGACACTGACTTAAACAAACTTAACCGGAATTTCATTGCCGTTCATACCACATCGACAAATTTAACGCTTTCAAACTGTACTGCACATAATAGCTCTTTTAACTTTAAGTTTCGTAGAGTTGAGGAAGAAGATGTAGTACGAGCTGTCATGAAAATCAGGTCAAAGGCGGTTGGCTTGGACGAAGTACATCCGATTTTTGTAAAAATGATACTCCCGTATATTCTCACCGCTGTTACTCATATTTTCAATTCCTTAATTTCAACTTCGACATTTCCGCGCTCTTGGAAACAGGCGAAAATTATTCCAGTTTTAAAAAAGAAAGCAACGGCCAATTCTTTAGCGGAATACAGGCCGATTGCTATATTACCTTTCCTGTTCAAGGTGTTTGAGAAGTTGATACACCAACAATTATCTGCTTTCCTGCAACGGAGCAAGTTATTATGTGCTAATCAATCGGGATTCCGTCAACGTCACAGCTGCACAACTGCGCTTCTCAAAGTTGCGGATGACATACGAGTTCACATGGACAGAAATCAAATCACTTTTTTAGCACTTTTAGACTTCTTAAAGGCCTTTGATATGGTGAACCATATATAGTAAAACTTGTAAGCAAACTTAAATCTATGTACTTATAGTTTCTCTTCGTCTGCTTCGAATTTTATTCACTCGTACCTCTATGGTAGAAAACAAGCAGTTTTTACTAAAAATGGTATGTCTGAGTTTGTAAACACAACAACAGGTGTACCTCAAGGATCAATTTTGAGCCCATTACTCTTCACCTTATATATTAACGATCTTCCCAGTTCTATAAAAAACTCAACGATACATATGTACGCAGACGATGTGCAGCTTTACATCAATTGTGAAGAAGGTGGCATTGATACTGCTGTTACTAAACTTAACGAGGACCTTCTCAATATTCTTGTTTGGTCTAGCGAACATTTTTTTGAAAAGTGCTTAGTAGTCGGCAGAAATGAACTTGATTTTGGAAGCCTCCCCAAAGTTTTCCTGGATAGTAAGCCAATTGAATTTGTGAGTAATGCTTTGGTGAAGCACTCTTTCGGCATTTTGTAGGGAATACGTCAAATTAGCATTAGAGTTACACGATAAACATGTGTAAAAGATACACTTATTTATTTAACTTTATAACCTGAAAGTTTCAATATAAATTTTATTGAATAACGAATTAAATCATATATGAACTGTTCTGAAAATTATATTTTATCTGTTTGTCTTCATTTTTCTTCATATTCTTTGTATGCATATTTTTATATTCTTCATGTGTTTGACTTTTTTTTTTTTTAATTTATTTTGTTCCTTATCTTTCATTTATACTTAAAGATTGTGAAGTCTATTATAAATGATTTGAATAAATAAATAAATATGAAATATGAAATATGAGAGCTCTGGCGCATAGAGGCTTTAGATAAACACTTACTGAACTACTCTTCCAAACTTTCTTTATAAATTTTCGTTCAACAGTTGGTCCATTACTGCGACCGAAAACCACTTTGGAAGTAACTTTGAAATATGTGTCTACGTTGTTCAAACGCAAATTCATCCATTATTTCCTACTTGGTTTCTCGGAAATGAAGCAACTGCACCACTGTAGTGAAGTTTTTCTCGTAAAGTAAATTAACAAGTTTAGTAAAACCGCGAAAGAAGGCAATGTTCATGTAACCCTGCAACAGAAATAGCGTCTATCAGTTAAACAAAGCTTAAAGAGAAAGGTTAATTGTACCAAATTATTTATACACGAAAAGTAAGGAAATAGGTTTAAAATCTTAAACGGGAGAGAAGTCCATAAGAATTCTCTTAACACCAGGTCTTAGGGAGTCTTTAATGCTACCGAACTCTTGTAGCATATTTCTATCAACCTCGAACTAGTCTTAAGTTATCGAAAAATGTCCATGGCACTATGCAACCTATTCAGTCTATTTTTGATGCAGGGCCATTCCGCCAACGAACGCAATGAAAACGCTGAGGGGTTCGCAAAATCTTGTCTTGAGTCGTTCTGTATTTAAGTCTAAGTTCCTTTGCCAGAAGGTCAACCAAAGATTCCAGATTGGACCATTTTGGTTCCAAATATTCTACCTCAACTCTCCCCAACTTAACCTTATCCAACTCAAGGGAGCATAAAAGCTATCGGTTCGGAAACAATCTGCAGAATCATATCCGCGACACAAGGATTCAATAAAAATCTTTCGAATTCGTCCGAAGCGTTTGCGATTGAAGGCAACGTTGTCTTCATCTTTAGAATAGAAAAAATGGGCTAGCCATGTGAACCGCACAAAACATGGACTTTTTCGGGACTTAGTGGGACTCGAGAGTCTCGTTAGGAATGTGCGCACTAGTTAACTTTCACATGACAACCGACAACGGACTTTGCAGCTGCTCTGCACAAAAATTACCCCACATACTATATAAATCCGCACAGCAAGGTGGCTATCTCCAGATGGTCGTATCGTCAACCAAATCGACCATGTGCTTATTGACGCAAGTCACTCGTCAAACATTCTGGACGTGTGAACGTTCAGAGAGACAAATGTTGACTCTGGCCACTTTTTAGTAACAGCTCGACTACTCAATGTGAGAAAGCTTCACCAACCATAAAAATGGAGGTTAAACACTGGACACCTAAGGACACCATCGATAGACATAGACTACAGAAAACTCCAATTTGCCATTGCCAATAACATAACGTGGGATCTATGTCGCACTGTCATACATAAACTAGCCGAAACCATCTAAGGCTACCAACACCCTCGACAAAAATCTAGCCGCAGGCATTTTCCGCAGCTGTTATATTTGTATAAGCAAGAGAAAGTGAAAGGGCAACAAGAGAAGCCAAATCTGGTCGAAGAAATAGTTCCCCACCTAGCTTAGAAGAAGTCGGCGTAGCTATCAAAAAGCTCATCTGCGAAGTTTGGGAAGATGAAAATATGCCCGAACACTGGAATTTTAGCTCTATCTATGCAATCATTCAAAAAGGCTTGCTCATGCCTATCTCACACAGGGTGCAGTGTCAAGGTCATAAGCCATTTTGTTCCACACAAATCGGACAATACCGGTGTAGCTTCTGGTTTGGCAAATCAACGCTCCACTAAATTTTTATACTCCGACAGATGCTGGAAATGGCCAACAAGTTTCAAGTCGATACTCACCATCAATCGACCTCTAGAACGCGATGGCTTAATTGGGGAAATTCCCGAAAACTGATCCGGTTGTGTCGTACAACGCTCGAAACTACTTCAAACATACACCGGATTTCAGCAAGAAGATGCATTGTCATGTGTTTTCTTCAATCTTGTCTTGCAACAGATAGTACCACGGGCAGGTGTCGACATGGTTTTTAAGAACCAAATTATAGAGATCTTTATAAAAAAGAACAGAAATAGTAGCACATGCGGCCTATGAGGAACTATCAAAATCTGCAAACTGGATGTAGCCCCCTGGGAGCTGGAATATGAGGGTCTAATTTGACTACTGGATATATTCAAAATTAACGGCCGAAAATGTTTGCAATCGAACAAGTAACAAAAGCTTATCATCCATGCATGCTGGACTATTCGATGTATCATATCCTTTGAATTTGTACGTCCGTCCTTTCACAGAAGATCTTCCTTTTGTCTTCCGTCTTGGGAAAACAGAGTCCGTTGTTTCTTAGAATTCTCCAAGGTGATGTCTTGCTTATGGTTAATTCAAGTTCGTCATAGATTTTTTTTGTTTAAGGCTCCTCAATGTTACGAGTTTTTTGTCAAATTGGTGGAAGGAGTTGATAATCCTTCTTATGGCCTCTAAATTGAAATTGTCCAATTCGTTGATCCACTGCCGATGAGAAATCATAAAGTGCATAGAGCGCTTTGCGCTTCCAACTTGAGGCTTCACATTTCCTGGACAAATGCCCTTTTTCCGCAAATCTAGGTCGAAAGTTCATTCTGTGATTTGAAACTTTGCGTAATCATTTAAATTTTGGAATTTGCTGTGATAATTATCACCCCATTGTGAGCTGTATCCATAAAGCCGATTCAACACCATCGTGTTTATGCCTTTCATTAGCACGCATGGTGAACTTTCGTTGAGTCAATATCTGCGTCAATGCACCTTGAAATGCAAGTCGTAAATTTTCCCCAAACACCTGCATAAATAAAGATCGTTTGAAAAGCTTCCGCGTTCATTGCCAAGGTCTGGAGGGCTTACAATTTGTGTTGTGTTTTTCTAAAACAATTTTTTTTTTCGCGCCAGCGGATACAGTATCCAAACGCGATTCGGATTCGCATGAATGGTTTCGATTTCCCGATCTTTGCCACAATGATCATGCAAGTATGAGGGTGGAGCTATTCTGAGGGTTATGTGACTTTAAAAAAAAGCTACGATCGATTGTAATAAATTTTAATTGGCAATTTCATTGGAATCACGTAGGAAATGTAATTGTTTATTTTTTATTCTGATTTGTAAACAAATTGATTAATGTGTGGAATGGGATGGAGAATAGGGCGGAAGGATGAATTGGATTGCACGTTTTGGGATAAGAAAATAAAGAATTGATGTGGGAGTGATAAGAACTCACATATGAATTCATGTGATCCTTGGGACCCACCATTTTGGTCTGCGTTCGTTGTTATGCTGTACGATGAGCATTTGAATCCATCGTTGAAGTACACATGATCAGAGGCTGGATTGGTCTTCATTTTGATAGCCACGAGGGTAGCCTTCACCCCACAAAGGTTGTGGCTTATTTTGAAATTCTTTAAGATTTCCCACGAGAAATGCTTGTGATTCCTTTTTATGTTTTTTTTGTTTTCCCTGAAACAAAAAGAAAGGTAAAATTTAAGTTTTATTAAATCTAATAAAATTAAAAAGTGAAAGTGTTTGTTGAATATGTAAAATTATGAAGGGTGTCCCGTAATTAGTATTTTATTTTTATTAGGCTTGAAGCTTTATTGGAAAAAAATTGACAACAAAAAAAATTATATAAGAGATTAGAAAAAATATTCATTCATTCCTTAAGTTTTGTATACTTCGGTAACAATTGGAAATTCAACGAGTGCGCGACAAAGATTCCAAGAACTTGATCCCAACCGACGACTCCCTGGTGAAGGAGTAGGTCAATTTCAAGTGCACTTAATCGCGTACGAGCTCCACAAGAGAGACAAATGAAAGAATACTGGACACTATTCGATATAATCCATCAATTAGTATTTGACGTTTACACTCTGTAATGAAATGAATCCAGATAAAGAATTTCAAATGAAGTGCATGAAGAAGATTCGAGCGCTCGTATTTCAGTTTACGAGAGATTGAGTAACAAAATTTCATAATCTCCATACATGGGCTGCGCAAAATCCACATTCAAGATAATTTCAACACAGATTTAGCGTTTATAAAGGGTGATTTTTTAAATGCTATAGGAAAGTTTTTCAAAAAAAAAAAAACACAAAATTCAGAAAAATGCATGAAGTCTTTTTTATAATTTAATGTTTGAAGATTATTTCATGCAAATGTTGACCTTGACTGCGCCTCAAATGGTCCATCCGCTTAGTCCAATTTTGGCATACTCTAGACGGCCAATAGAACGTGAAATAAAATGTGCACCGAACTCGCCGTGCTGTGTCGCATGTGGCATCGTCTTGTTGAAACCACATGTCATGCAAGTCAAGCTCTTGCATTTTGGGCAGAAAAAAAGTTGGATATCATCTCACGGTAGCGCTCACCATTCACAGTTACGTTACGATTCGCATCATCTTTGAAGAAGTACGGCCCAATGATGCCACTAGCCCATAAACCGCACCAAACTGTGACTTTTTCTGGATGCATTGGTAGCTCTTGCAATGCTTCTGGCTGATATTCATTCCAAAATCGACAATTCTGCTTATTTACGTACCCATTGAGCCAAAAATGAGCTTCGGCGCTGAACACAATTTTTCGGTAAAAAAGTGGATCTTCGGCCAATTTTCCAAGAGCCCGTTCATCAAAAATTTTACGTTGCGGTAGGTCGTTCAGCTTAAATTCTTGCATCAGCTGTATTTTGAAAGGCATCACACCTAAATCCATCCGCAAAATTTTTCCAATTGCTGCGAACGGCGACGAATCGATAATTGATGGTCATCCTTAACACTGGCCGATACAGCTGCGATATTTTCTTCAGTTCGCACTCTACGCAAGCGTGTTGATGGTTTAATGTCCAACAATGTAAATTTGGTGCCGCTTCAGTGAGTCGATTAAACTGACCATAAAATGGAAGAAGCGCGCGATGAACTTTCTTAACAGAGCACGCATTTTGATAACAAAATTCAAAAATTTGCAATCGTTGTTCGTTTGTTAGACGATTCATGGTTAAATTATAGACCAAACTGAAGAGGTTTGACAGTGGAACAAAACACGAAACGTGCGTCAGCTGTTTAAACCAGTGTTACCAAAAAGAAAATAGCTAAAAAATCACAAGAAACAAGTTGATCGGACCCTTTAAATTACCACCCAGGCTGCAGTTTTTTCAAAATGGAACTATTGGAAGACATTTCATAAATTGAACTAGCTTCATCATATTACCAACAAGATGGAGCTCCAGCCCATTACAAACGTGAAGTTAAGAATTGGTTAGATGAAGAGTATGGTAACCGTTGGATAGGATAGCAATTTCTCCTGACCTGACTGTATTGATTTTTTTTTTTGAACGGGGAAGAATGAAAGACATTGTTTATACGACTGGAACAGGAATTCTAGTTAAACTAGAAGACCATGTTCTCGAAACGTCATCAAAAGTAAGGCTTCAGTTAGCATCCAAAACTGCGTTCTAGCGTGCTTACAAAACCAAGAAGGACACTTTGATTACCTGTTTTGACTGCACTTTAAATAAAAAAAAACATCTTAAACAAAACAAATTAACTTGATATTCTAAGCCTTTTGAGGCTTAAAAAAGTTTCCAAAGTTTTCCAAGTATCATAAAATGTGTGAGCTCTTTTTAGGAAGCTTGAAATCGATTTTTTAAATAATTGTTTCCTTCATAAGAAAAAAATAGTATTTTCGAGAAAAAAAAGACCTCATAATAAAAAATTAGCAGGGGCAAGAAAAATGGAAAACCCTTCAAAGAAGATATCAACATTATTTAAATGCAATAACAAATTGCAGTTTTATATTCTAAAAATATTCGTTAAGGTCAAGCTATACGAAAGTAAACAATTTTTTAAATCATCGTTAAGTGTTATCTACTTTGGAGATGGACCCTTTCTGTAGGAGTTTTTTTTTTCTCAGACAATACCCAAGAATTACCCCTTACATATGCCCTGACTAATTTTCTTTTAAAATTTAGATTTACATTTGTAGCTGTTGAAAATTTTTAACATAAAAAATTATTTTTAAATACAATTCGGTGCTTCTGAATGTGTGTGCTTTGCAAAAGCGAATCACCGACACAACAGTATACAATAGTATGTTCCTGGAAACATTTTCAAACTTAAAATCGAAAAGCTGGAATTTTATCTTTACGGATGAGTCGAAAACATCACACCTCTTTAACAGTAGTCTCAGAAGGAGGCGAAACTTTAGTACACGGACTTCTACCAAACATCACATCATTCTTTTCGGGAAAATGGACGATTTGTTCTGACGCTTGTCAGTTCTAAAAGCAATTTGCGCCCCTTTGCATAATTCGGCTATAATATCAAAAATAAGAGATACCCTTATAAAGAAAACTTCAAAACTTAACATAATGTGGACCCCCGGAGATGTTGGAAAACGTGGTAATAAACAAGCTGACAATTCCGCCAACAATGCTCGTTTGACGCCAGTCCGTCCGATTTTGAGAAATTGTTTATCTCTGCGGTATGTCATTCTCTGGAAAGACCTCTAGGCTTTGGCTCATGGTAAGAAACCACAACAGTGGTAAACAAAGTAAACCTCCGGATGGTTTGATCTTCTTATCCACTTTGTCATTCTCGATTAAAAAGCGTCAAGCTACAGCAAGTTTTGAACAAAAAAACGGGTTTCCAAGCACTGCCATGGAAATGCGGAACCAGAAATAGAGAAATGGACTCAACTTAGCACTGTTTTAGTGTGTTAGTTAGTCCTTATAGTTCATAACTAACTTAATTTAGTCAATTGGCTAATTGACGAATTTTTGGAATTAAAATTGCAAAAACGAAAATTTATTTGAATTTGTCCGTAAACTTATGAACGACAGTGTATATATATTTATACATATTTTTTTTATCTGATAATGTAGTTGTAAAGTACAAATTTAATTGATTGTATACTTTTTTATTAGAAAACTATATCGATTTTAATTGAAGAAGTGAAATGGTGCCTGTGACAGTTTTTTCGTCATAAAATCTAAACCAACCTGTCAAGTTTACCCAAAAGCTTTTCAGGTGATCTTTTTGCACTTGCTTTGTACAAAAGCATTGGCACAATAATAATTGGTAGCAAAATGAATCAAATAGGTGAATACTTAATTAAATAAATAAATAAAAAAATAAATAAATAAAAAGATAGAAGAATAAATAAGGTAATAATTAATTAAGTAAATAAAAAATAATTAAAGTTAAAAATAAATAATTTGCTTAATAAATTAATACGAGCTTGGTATTTGAATAAATAAAATAAATAGAATTAAAATTAAATATAAAAAAATAATTTATGAGTGGTTTTAATTCTAGCGATCTAGAAGATCAATTCCACATTCCCTTTTTTATGGAGATAAGAAGTTGAATAATACCAGGGAAGGTTGCGCCTCATCTTCAATAATCTACTTTGCGATACTTGTCAGCCACGAGTGTGAGATTTTGCACACCCTCCTCACGCTTGACAGCCATAAAGCAAGATCGCTTGAAATATAACTTTGAATATAATAATTTTATTTTCACTCGACAGCATTAAATTCCTATTTATGAGTGGGTGTAACATAAAGATTGGAATTTAAAATTTATTAAGAGATATTGTAATGTGCTCATCAAATGTTAGCCTTCTATCGAAATGTTTGCCAAGATATACAAATTTGGTTTCTCTCTTTTTAATTTTCATTAACGATCTCTTGTCTATCACATCTAATCCAATATATTCCTTCGCAGATGACAGTACCCTCAGTTTCTCATATGCGTTTAATGATTCACGTCCCTGCTCTTCGGACGTGGACATCGAGCGACAACGTATGCTTAACTCATTAAATTCTGATATTGATAACATAACCAAATGGGGACAAGCCAATAGAGTAGAATTTAATGCTTCCAAAACCCAATGTCATTAAAGCGAAACCCTAACACCCAGCCATTGTCCATGGATGGCATTTGCGTCGAAGAAACCTTCAAGCTTTCAATGCTCGGTATGTGCGTCAATTCTAGCCTACGTTGGAATGACCACATATTCGATATAGCCAACAATGCAGCGAAATGCTTAGGTTTTCTAAACCGGTGCAAGAAGTTTTTTACCCCTTCTGATTTAGCCATAATTTATAAGGCTTTTATTCGGCCTAAAATGGAGTACAACGCTCACATCTGGGCAGGTGCACCCAAGACCACCTTGCAACTCCTAGATTGAATCCTAAAGCGAGCGATAAAACTCATAGACGATGACAACATATCGAAAACAATTCACTCGCTGGAACACCCTCGAAATGTGTCTTGCTTGACCTTGTTTTATCGCTATTTCCACCATAAATGGTCCGTCGAAATAGCTAATTGCATTCCGCCCCTCCAGAAATTCACTCGCAACACCCGTACATCATCGAATGGCCATCAGTTTACCCTCAAGACTTCTTTCGAGCGCACTATGAAATTTAGAAATTCTTTTATAAGCCGCACAATGCGCATATGGAATGCGTTACCTCGCTCTCCTCCTCCTTTCTCTCTTTTCCGCTTCTGCTTGTGCTGCGTAAAAAAACACTTTAAAGGTACTTGAAATCCCTTGAGCACTTGAGCACTGTTTAAAAAAAAAAAAGGAACAGAGCATTGCTTTCTTTTTCGTGTGAAAAAATTGCATTTCAACGTTAACCCTAATTTGCCATTTTTGATTTTTAGAAGTGTTTCAACCGCATTTTGAAAACTAAATTAAAGCGCTCTATGACATTAAGTTAACAGGACCAAGAACAAAACTAACGAACCACTGCTATTATTTTGACCGCACAGAAACACGCAACGATGGCATTCAAGTGGTGCTAAGTGTGATCGAAACATTATGACTTATGAATTTAACGTACTACTGTGTCCAAAAAATAAGGTGACATTGTATTTATTTTGAAAATTCTTTATTTATTCTTCCAAATCAATTTCATCCCCTTCAAAGCACTTTTGCCAACGGATTTTCCAATCTTTGAAACACTGGTTGTAGTCACTTTCCGGGATGGCCTTCAGTTCCGTCTTCGCTGCGGCTTGAACCTCCTCTATCGTATCAAAACGGTGTACCCGGAGCGGTCTTTTGAGCTTGTTGAACAGCCAGAAGTCGCACGGCGCCAGATCAGGTGAATACGGTGGTTGCGGAACGATATGGGTTGAGTTTTTGGCGAAATGATCCCGAATTACGAGTGCGGTATGGGATGGTGCATTATCGTGGTGTAAAAACCAAGAATTGTCTTTCCACAATACCGGCCATTTTAGGCGGATAGCGTTACGCAAACGACGCATAACGTTCAAATAATATTGCTTGTTGACTGTTTGACCGGTTGGAAGGAATTCATAAAGCACAACACCACGATAATCGAAGAAAACAGTCAACATGACCTTGATTTTTGAGCGACTTTGGCGCGGTTTTTTTGGTCTCGGCTCTCGTTTGGCACGATATTCGCTCGATTGATCGGTTGTTTCGGGGTCGTATGCATAGATCCAAGTCTCATCGCCAGTTAAAATGCTACTCATGACATCCTGGTAGTCGGAAAGCATTGTTTCACACACTTCAACGCGACGCCATTTTCCAAAAAATTCAATGTTTTCGGTACCAGTCGCTTGAGGTCCAAAGCATTCTTCAAAATGGTATTGACTGAGCCTTTCGATAAGCCAACTTCATCAGCAAGGCCTCTAATCGTTAATCGATGGTTTTTCAACACCAAATCTTTGATTTGTTGGACGTGAGCTTCATCGGTTGAGTTTGATGGTCGCCCAGAACGCTCTTCGTCTTCGACACGTTCACGGCCGGCTTGGAAATCACTATACCACTTGTAAACATTTTTTTAGACATAGCCTCATCATCAAAGGCTTTCTGCACCTACCTCAACGTATCCGCAGCAGAAAATTGATTCCGCAAACAAAATTTAATGCAAATTCTTTGCTCAATAAATTCCGACATCGCAAAAAACGAAAAACTCACTTTTAGCAGCTCACAAAACGACGCGTATCTCAAACACTATGAATATAGTTTGACATGAAATTTCACATAGATGTCACTGACAGTACTACCAACCTAAAAAGAAAGAAAAATTTCCAAATCCTTCGACGCGCGCAGTTTGAATTCATATGTCACCTTATTTTTTGGACACAGTAGGATATTGTTCTAGTACCAGAAACTGAATTGAAAAAAGTAATAGATTTATTTATATCTCATTTTATATTGCAATATTTCATTTACGAGGTTACTCTGCTATTATTTTGAGGGAAGGTTTTAGAATGTAAATCCTACATGAATCAGACTGGGGAAAATATTTAGTATTATGGAATCTTGCAAAGATTTTTTGTTTACATAATCTTGAAAACAAACCCTGTCTTTCAAATGCTAATCGTTTAATTCAAAATCAGTTCAATGCTTGAACACAAACTCTATGAAAATTCCGCTCGTTAGATAATCCATTTTAACAATAAATTAGATGTTAACAAATGCCTTTAAACCCATCAAGCTAAAGTACATCTTTTGTCAAATGCATTCCATTCATAATAACAACGTCTATTTATTTTTTTTTAATTATTTAACTAAATTATTACAACTTTAAACAGCTCGTTATTACTTGTTATACCTTCAATTATTGAACTCAGTAAAAATTCATGACATCTAAACACAACACTGAACAGTATTTATTTATACAATAATTTTGTCAGAATAAAAAAGTGCGCCAACGATTATTTTGAATTTATTATACTCCATTTATTTGCAAACTTGAGTGATTAATTGTTTTTTCACAATTTAAATAAGACTTTCAATTAGTCTCTTGAACACTCGCGATGATTGATAGTTCGTAGTAAGTATTCTGGCTTGATGTTATCACATCAACGGTTGCGATTAAACTGGGCATGATTTTGACTAAAGTCGATCTTATATACTTATTTCGCTTAACTCTACCGAACTAATTTATTTGTTTTCGGCACTTAATTGTTTTCCTTCGAGTACTACAAAAATATTAGATCAGTGTGTCTTGGGTTTTAAAAATAAAACTCTGCACGCTCATTCTACTGATTCACTGTATTTTATAGAATTTACTAATTCGATACTTTGCCAATTTGTATACGGAATACTTTTTTAAGAAATAAAACGCATTTTATTACCAGATAGGATCTCTAGATAAAAAAAATTTTTGATTGGTGAACGTTTTCTGCAGAAGAAGCAACTACTCGCCTTACAAAATTTTTGAATTCAAGTCACGGATGCGGCACACATTTTGCAAATAAATAACAGAATGTCGCCGATTTAATGTTTATTTAATGGTTTGCTGTTTGTTTTGAAACCTAATAGGATGAAGTTCGCAATAGAACGGGAGCATTCCTCTACAAATTGCGTTTCATTTACGAAAAAGAAAAAAGAAACAAGAAAACTGAAATAAAATCCAAAATCGGATTGGAAACTAAAAAAAAAAAAGAAAATTATTTGGAGTGCTGAGATTTGAAAAAGAACACTGTTTCTTTGATATGCACGTCAATCAGCACCATAACCTAACTTTGAGTGAAACAGATCGCTTAAAATGGAAAAAAAAATTCATAAGAGCATCGAGTTCAAAATACTTTTATTACATTCTGGGGGTGCAAAGTGATTCAACCCAATTTCGACCGGTGTTCGATTAACTGAACGTGAATTTTTTTTCCTTTTTTTTTTATTATGAAGGTAAATAATATCAGTTAAAGAGTTAATAACAGAAAATACTGCGATCACTTTTTTTTTTTTTTTTAAATATATTTACAACCCCCACTCGTAGTTGCGAGAGGTTGAGTTGAAAAATAGCCTTTCTAGTAAATTATAAAAATAACAGTGTCAAAATAAAGGTAATGTGTAATTTCCTAAACGCATGTCAAAAATATCACGGGCTGTGGACTGTCTATCGTTCAAATCGCGAGGTTGGTCCGCAGCCCTTTGTTGGTCTAAATATTCAGTTTATTCGTCAGTCTCAAGTCCACGTTGCATAACACCGAAAAGGAGCATACAAGGGGATTGTAGAGTCGAGTTCTGTATGGAATTATTGACTGCAAATTCATACTTCGTTAATGGTCGGGACCAATCAGTTAGCTTTACACGTTCGGTCGACTTACTAAACATCCTTCCAAGGACACGATTCACCCGTTCGACCTGACCACTCGCCTGTGGAGAGGTTACAGCAGTTTTTACCTGCAAAATATTATTCCTAGTCAGGTATTCAAGAAGATCGTTTGACGTTAAGGCGGTTCCACGATCGGAAATGAGTACTTGTGTAACGTGTTTATTTTTATTAAGAGTATTCGGAAGCGGTCTGAAATGATCAATGTGAATGGTAGCGAATGGGACGGGTTCTTGCGGAATGACGTCGCGTGACGGATTATGAATGATACATCGGATACAGTATTGAATATAATTAGCAAATGAAGATAAATCTGTTCGTAGCATTTATCAGTAGCTAAATGACCCATGTTTTCATGGACGAGTTGTATAAGCGACGTTTGCATCTCCTTTGGAATACATAAGGCGCGATGATGAGATAAAACTGTTGGACATTTCGAACGGTTTCACTTCTTTTTCTTGTAACTGGTCATGGTATTTCGATTCAGCAGGGGTAGTACGGCGGGAGTTATACGAAACAGGATGTCATATACCGTCTTCATGCCTCTGCAAAAGAACTGCTCCAAAACCGTGTGAACTAGCATCGGTATGCAGCTCCGTCGCTCAGTTTAAGTTGTATATAGACTACACTGGAACAGAGATAAGCGCTTCACGTCAACTGGCAAAAGCTTTTTGACAGTTCTTGTCAATTTCAAGAGGAACAATTTTCTTTAATAAATTCAGTAATGGCCCAGCTATTCGGGAAATCGACGGAACGAATTTTCGAAAATTAGAGAATAATCCCAAACAGGATTGGAGTGCACTTAATTTCTTATCCATCGGATACTAGCGGATTTGTTCTTGATATGCGGCTTTGGATAAAAGCTGGATTAGTTAATTATTGAGTTCGACGTCGCTCATAATACCTTAGCGACTCCTTTAGATTCTTTATAGTGCGCGCTTCATAAAGAATAGCTCCACGGGATCCCACTTCGCCAAGCCCGTCGAGCATGAATTGGACTAATTTCGGTGATGTCGGTATAGCTGTATTTCGATTATGCACTGCTGGATCATTTTCTTTTGATTGATTTTTCAGCATACACATCTTGAAGACGACGGCTCTGTTTGAATTCCAAAATTGTGATAGTTGGTCTTATAGAGACTTCCAATCGCGAGCTTTTATGGTGATGAGAAATTGACGTGTCGTTCCTTCCATCATCCGGCGAGCAAAAATTAATTTGTTCCGTTCATCTACTTGACCAGAAGTCAGGTTTTCTTCGAAATCGTCAACCCACTTAAATTTCTGAAGGGAAAGACGTCGACGATGGCTTTGGTTTTATGATTCGGTGTCGTCAGCTTCTAATGCACGGAGTTCAGCCCAGAATTGTGGAAGTCGATTTAATTCAGCATCTAATTAGCGTTCAGCTGATTGTGGAGCCGGCAATGGTTTGCGGATATTATCGGCACATGCCTTAGGTGGTACTGATGATGGTTAAAGGTCTCGGTTTGTGTCTTGTGGATCTGGATAATCGATCGGCATGGCAGTCTGTTGCCTGTTTGCTTTGTGCAAAGTTTCAACACATGCAGCTGGTTAGGACTCCGGAGACAGGTTTCGAATTGATTTAAAGCACTCCCGGTGAATTTTACGGAGTGCGGCGACTGAGGCTGTCTTAGGGCACTGTCAATTCCGGCACTTTGCAGTGCCTCGGATATCTTAGCTCGGGTCATACGTTTTGCCATTGAGGTTATGTTGTTGTGACGAGTTTGATTTTATTATTTATTTCTGTCTTTATCATTATTTATTCGATATTTTCTTTTTTTTTTAAATTTTTCATCTTGGAGGTGAATAGTCGTTCAGGCTACCAAGAAACATAGTCGTTCAGCCAACTCGGGCGCTAATTAATTTATTATTTTTTTATTAAGTCAAGGATATAATAATGAAAATGAGGTTTTATAGCCAAAAGGTAAATCTATCTTTTGCAATCAAAAAATCAAGACCAGACACCACCCGACTATCAAAGGAATGAGGCAAGGTTAGTGTTCGATTAATCGAACTTAGGCGCTGATCCCATATTCAAAAATCCCATACAAAGGAATGAACCGTAAAATAAATGAAAAGACAAGATTTTTAAACTGCAAAGAATATTGTTTTTGATTTCTTGTTTTAATTGATGATAATGACAATGCGCGTGGATATGCGAGATATGACTTCCTAGCTCGAAAGCGTGTCAAAGTGCATCATTGCAATGAGAGGTTGTCCTCACGGAGGTGTTCTGTCGCCTCTATTTTGGTCATTGGTCATAGACAACCTCATAGCAAGCCTTATTGAGAAAGATTATGTCATAATAGGATATGTCACAATAGGATATGCTGATGATCTGACTATCGTCATAAGAGGCATATATGACACTACAGTCGCTTGCGTTATGCATTCAGCATTAATAGAAAGTGTTCAAGTCGATCACAGAACGTCGTTAACTGTAGCATGTCTGGGTTAAACCACGTGATATCACTCGGTGATAGTTCTCATCTATGGACGTTAGTACAAATTCTGGCTTAAAGCAAGCTTTACGCCGAAGATAATTTCATACGCTAAAGTTGTTTACTGCAACCTTGATTCGTTATCCCAGTTAAGCATTAATTCCAAGTAGCTTTTATCGATGCGGTGCGTTATGTTCATGGGCTTCGAAGATGCGACCGAGTTTTAGTTTTTACTAGGAACCTATTAGGTTGCACCCCTCAGCAATATCTTAAGGCGAAAATTTGTATTAACCTTCATACAAAATAATTATTTCTACTTATTTGTTTAACGAGTTGGAGTCCTCTCAATCCAGCAGGACACTTAACCTCAATACACCTTACTAGAGATATGTCTCTTACTCGTCTAGATTGTTCTTCATTCACTCCATTAGGTTATGGAACTCTCCACTAGCTAAAAGGGTCCTTCCTCGAAGGCTTTCGTTATTTAAATTAATATAAAACATTGAAATTTTTGGGCATGATGTTTATGTTGGTATGTTGGTATGTTTAAAGTAAGTATGTATCGACCTATAGTGCTCGGCGTTGACGATGATGGTCTGGCCATCGTCGTTCTCAAAGAAATATGACCAGACATGGCCAGTCCAAGATCCACACCAAACAGTGACTTCTTTCGGACGCATGTAGATTGGTTGCGGCCCAAATTCTATTATTTTTGTTTGTTGATTTATCCAGAAATTGGCATCATCGCTGAAGATGATATTTCGATGAAAATTAGGGTCAGCTTCCCATTCAGTGAACAAACGTCGTTGTCTATGGTCGTTTACATGCAGCTATTGGGTCAGTTGAATTTTTTATCGATTCCTGCGCACTCTCACGAAAAATGTCGATGTTTTCGGCAGATCTTGCGTTTCTTCGACAAACTTGCGTTGGTTGAATTTGAACTTTTCCAGTGGACTCATATTTATCCATCACACTGTGAAAAGTCTTCTCGGAAGGACGATTATGGCGACTGTTAAATGGGCGAAGCGCGCCGAACATTGCCCGAATAGAAGACCCATTTTGATAAGACATTTTTATTATTTGTACATGTTGTTCAACGCTATAACCGTCCTTAGTTATTTGACAAAATAGACTGAAAAAACGACAGCCAATTTGACACATGTAGCTTCATTAATATGGCCGCTAACAACTGTCAAAGTCCCGATCGGAAAATCCTTTATAATTTCAATCACAAACTTTAAAAGCTCTTTTTTTCCATTTTTTGAATCTTATCCTCGCCTAGCTCTATACTCTTCACTTTCTGTTTCTTCATAACGTCTTCTTATAAGCTTTATCATTCGCATTCCTACGAGTACTGTCGCTGGCGGTTGATGGACAACAGTCTTCTCAGCTTCTTTCTGAATTTTAAGGCGACTGCGTGACGTTATTTGTAATGAGCTGCGATTGTCCAGTTTACGGATCTTGCGATTCGATATCACAGTAAACTGTACTTGTATTTATTTCATGACTTTAATAACGTGTTCGAATCCGGGAAAGAACATCTGGCATTATTTTCACGTCCCCGACGCTCGGAGACTGACATTCCTTCGATGAGTTAAACTGTCAAGAAAAAGCTTTTGGGGTCGTTCGGAGTCGTTTGCCAAAAATATAACAAATATTGAAGCTGGCCCCAGCCCCCAAAAGACCTGTTGGGCCACCATTTTTAAAAAAAGCTTTAAATGATATATAAAAAAATAAGCTTTTTATTCTTCGATCAGCCCATGCAGTCAACCTTGGCAATTGATTGCTCAAATTGAGGGGTTTTCCAACTATGGAATTCGTGAAGGACATAAGGGTCTGATCCTGGATATAGATACTTTAAGATCCCATGATTATTTAACCCCATCTGAATGAATTGCATTTTTGTGTAAAATTGAGGCTTTTCTTTTTAAAACCGGATTGTGGCAACTTAAGTGTCTTAATTCAAAAAATTACATCAGAAAAAGCTAAATCTATAAACCAAGACTGTCGGAGATTCATTCTTAGTGCAAGGAATTGAAGATTTAAAACTTCAGATTGACGTTTAACAATTTCGTCGGAATATATTCGAATACAAAAATCTGCCTCAAACTAGTTCAAAGCTGATCAATTCCGGTTATTGTCTTCGTTTCTTTTCCCAAAGAAGTATCCATTCCTTCTCGTTTTCATAACCTCAAAGATACAAATTTGATTAAAGACGTTTTTTAATGGCACCAGTTTGTCTGTCTGTGAATAAATTATGCAAACCGTGAGCATATTTTATTTCAATTCTTTAGACTGCGCCAAGAGGTTTTCGTATAAAAATCAGGCTTCCCCCGAGAAAATAAAAACCGGTCGAAAGAAGTGTTGACACTCGTTGATAATCATACGTTATTTGCAAATACCTTTTCGACTTCTAATTAGCCAAGTTTTGTTTTTGTTTTTTTTTTTTACTTGTCAAAGCTCATTTGTTAAGCCATAAATTAAATAATTAAACGGTAGCGACAAAACTGAGGATTATTAGTGTCGGTAATCTGCTAATGATGGTTTAGTCTGACGGGGGGTCAGTAGTGTTTGACAAGCCGTCGAAATTATGCAAATTTTTTTAATTAAACTCGTACTTTAGGTGGAGTCTTGTTAATAAGAGAAATCAGCCAGTTTTTATACAATCAGGATCTTGCAGGTAAGCCTTTAATTTGTATGCAATTTCTTCAGTTACTATAAGTTTGGAATTTTGTCGAATTGCTGAGAATTTTTGCAAGTTTAGTTGCCGAAACCCTAAAATTCTTTGCTTCTTCATAGCGTGAAGTAAAGTTTGGAATACTCCAAGCGCTATCCCTTTACCCTAAAAAAACTCGACTCTTCTTCAACAATTTCTTCAGCCAGTCAAATGCTGTCCATGACGAAGAACCCGATCATTATAACACCGGGAGGAACAAGAGAGAAAATCAGCAAGCCTAAGGATGATTTTTCCCCTGGCTCAGATGGTTTGCCCGCAATAGTGCTTAAAAAAAACCATCACTCCATCTCCCAAGGCATTTTCCCCAAAATTTGGAAAAACTCATACACAATCCCAATTCATTAGAAAGGCCCAAAATATGATACTGTAAACTATACACCAATTGCTAAACTATCAGCCATTTCCGTTGGGCATGTTGCTGAAGTTGTTATTGTTGTGGATCCTTGTTGCCTCGACAAATTTCTTGAAGATTCGGGCAGCCGCATAAAGCTCACTGTTCTTTATGAGCTTCATAATGACTCTGTCCAGGTGCAGTCCGGTGCAAATCCTGAGAAGGTTCCAGCTTCAGCGTGAACTTCTTTGATGCGGTGAACCAAACCGGGAATCAGTGTGTGATTACAGGTCTGATGAGCTGTAATAAACATAAGAATATTGGCAGCCTTGCTTCCAAAAGCCAGCTTTATGCCATTCGGTGAGATTTTAATAAACAATACATCGCAACAGTGATCGGTTAGAATTTGTAACGTCTGCATAGGGAAACCTTCTGATGAACAACAATAGTCCCACAATTGGGTGACATTCTCTAGATGCCGTATCGCGTTTTTAATTCTACAGCTGGAGTGAGCTGTGATAATAAATGCCGGGTACCAGCATCACTGAAGGCGTCAGAAATGCTTCCGTGAATGTTCCAATACAATACTCGAGTATGATGAACTTCATTTCAGTAAGACTCTCATGATTGGCTTCTATTATAGGCTCGAATTTAAGTCTCTATCATGATTTCTCCATTTGCCAGAAAATATATGTTCCCGAAATTAGCTTGCAGCCGGACTCCGGCAGTAGGACGTCATCTTTCTTATCCAGTCCGACATTCTGCTGATGTCTGCAGCGATCTGAGGCCGTAAACAAAGAACGCTGCTGAGGCAGTTGTTCCCTTTCGATAGACGTCGATTCTGATTAAATTAAATGTCGTCCGTGTTTCCTAGGTTATCGCTGTTGAATTTCTGCAGCTCTTGCTCAACTGCTACTGAACTTCACGAAGGCTCTTAGTTATTTGTATTAATTGTTTAAACAACACCAGACGTCACAAACGATGAACACGGCAAGTCGAACATCGTCCTTTCTTGCGCGCCGGCTGGTCGTCCTCAGATGAGGCAACAGTTGCTGCATCATTTTTATCAGTTTTGAGTGAGACAGCGAGAGTTCTGCGGGGCAGCTTTGCTGTTTATTGCCTCGTTGTACACGCTACCACAAAAAAGTTCTCCACATAAACAAATTGTTTCATCAATCCGAATTACATTAACTGCAATCACAAAATCACAAAACCATTATCCAATGATGTTCAATTAAATAAAATGAAATTAGGTCGTAAAAACAATTCGATTGAGCTTCATATCCAAACTTATTCATTTAAAATGCAAAAACAGATCACTCAGCTATTTGGTATGGACTTTATGAAGTCTTAATTAAATGCATATAAATAAAAACAAGAGTTCTAAACGTAATGAAAAAAATTAAAAATGAACTTGTTCTCGACGTCAATTGAATTGTTTCCAGATTGCAGATTGCAATGAAATCCTAAACTAGCAATGAAACCGCGGCTCACAACAATCGACGTGTTTTGCGAGTTCACTTTTTAACTGAAAGGGCTGAGGTACCTAGTCTGCTGGCTGATGTTCCTGATGTCTCGATTTGGATGGTTCTTTAATTTGTCCAGTATCCATCCGGAAAGTTGTAGCATGTATAAATCGAGTGGCGTCATGCAAGCATCTTCATACAGCTTCGTGTTGCTGAAGTATTTCAGCGTGTCCGGTTTTCGCCAGAGTCCTGTACAGGACCGGAGTATTCTTCTTTCCATGAGTCTGATTTTCTTCATGGTTGATGGTGACACCGTGAACCATATTGGGCAGCCATAGGTTATTACTGGTCTTATGAGCTGCTTCTTGCTCAACCCGTTCCTCTTCCTCAGCAGTGGGTTAACAAGATGTAGGGCAAAGTTGGCCTTTTTCATGACGTTGTTGGCATGGGCGTTAAATCTGAGCCTCTCGCTGAAGTGGATTCCCAGGTATTTTGTCGTGTCTTGTGGCACAATTTGTGTGTTGCCCGGGAGGATAACTTTGTGGTTGCGACAACGTGCTGCAAATTGTCGTCTTCCTCTGGTTGCCGTCGTTGGTGTCCTGAAACAGATGAGTTCTGTTTTGTTGCTGTTGACTTTGAGTCCCCACTTTGACTAGTAATCAAAGAGCTTCCTAATGTGGTCCTGGATCCCTCGCGCTGCTATGGTTGGTGAAGGTGATGCGGCGTATGTGATGGAGTCGTCCGCATATAATAACGTTTTTGGTTGAGGATCGTTCTCTGGCTGATCTGCGGTATAGATGTTGAACAGCGCTGGTGCTGTTCTTCCTCCTTGCTGGACACCCCCTCTTAGGGGCTTCATGGATGAAGAAGCATCAAAGACCTCAACAAAAAAGAACCTATGTGTTTGTGAACTAAGGATCATTGTTACCAAATGTCTGGGAAATTCCATTTTCAGCAGCTTGTAAATAAGGCCGTTGATCCAGACACTGTCGAATGCCTTCTCAATGTCCAACAAACAGGCAACAACTGTCTCCTTTGTGTTAAGTCAGTGGATGAATTGTTGAGTGCTTTTCCCTGAATTCATATTTTTGGTCCGGTGTTATCTGCTTTAAGTGGCAAACTTTATTTATTTGTTTCAGCAGTACCGACTCTACGACCTTTCCTACACAGCAGAGCAGTGATATTGGCCGATATCCTTCAATGCACGTTCTGTTGATGTTCTTTGGAACTTGAACAACTTTACCTATTTTCCACGAGGTGGGAAATTATCCGTTGTTTATGCATTTGTTGAAGATGACGGTGAGCAGTTGGATCGCAACGTTTGTCAACTTTTTTAATAAAAAGTTGGTGAAACGATCAGGACCAGCTGATTTTTTTGAGTTTACACTCAAAAACAGCTCCTCTACTTCTCCTGCATAGGTGAAAATATCGTTGTTGTTGGGGAATGTTGTCATATTATCACTGCTAAATGTTGTGATGCTGCTATGGTCGTTTGAGAGTTCTTTGACCTTTTCGTTGACCTCTGCTAAGAATTCAGGAAGGTCCACTGGTGGTCTTTCCGTGAAGTTTTCCTCAAAATGACATGAATTTATTCAGTAAAATATTTATACATGCAATACAAATAATTTGGCCACACAAAAAATTGCTTATGCGAAAGGTGTGCCGCATTAATTTCCGAAATGAGTCAACATTCGCGCTGCAGGTCAAATCGGCAGTTTTAGCTGAAGTGGCATCAATGAAAAATTATGAAAGATGTGTATGAACTTTTTTGGTTATTTGTTTCGGAAGCGTTATTATCATAATCACAAGATAAAAAAAAATTGTAGGTACTATTTGATATGCCGCCACCATCAAATTTTATTTGGGTTTTGAAAACATCATTCATTCCCTAGACAAACGCATTGCAATCAAAAAGATAAAATACAAATTTTTTTCAGCTTTCATTCAAAAAAAGATTTGCGAATTTTATACTATATTAATTTTTCACACTTTTCTCTGAAAACTACCTTCATCTGCTTTTGAAAGTGTCCATGCTTCTGCACCATAAAGTAGGACGGGGATGATAGAGGTCCTATAGAGGGACACCTTAGTTCATCGAGAAAGGGCTTTACATAATTGCTTTCTTCGCCACAGGTATTCTGTTGAAGAAACCGCATGGCAGTGCATTACTTTACTTAAAATGTTGTTTGATATCAAATGGGTGGGTGACGTCTTTGCTGGCTTCAATGGGTCAACTTGAGTTCTCCATCGTCATCCTGTTTTCTCTGTGGACGAAATAGAAACCAAAACTAACCTTGAAAGTGATGAAAGGTTGGTGCGTGCGTTCTCAAACGCAAATAATACGGAGGAAGGTGTTTTAGGTAATGTTGAAAAGATTGATACCTCGTTAATTGGCGCAGCTAAAATGGTCACCTTTCTTCAAGATTGACACAAACAATACTGAGATTCCATTCATCTTTGATGCTTTATTGTGTCATTGCCGCCGCATTGAAAAGTTCGACAAAGGAGAACATAAGAAAGCTTGTGAGCTTCGTCTCAGGCCGTTGCCGCTTTTGATCACATCTAACCAAATTTTGACCCAGTGCAACCAGACGACGAAAAGGCTGTACACATTCTTTGCTAATGTCCAACTCTAAAATGGTTAAGAAGGCGTATTTTCCTCGAAGAGATATGCTCCCCATTAGTCAATCCAATGCTAAAAACATTCTGACCTTCATCAGAAGGATGGAATGTCTGTTAGCCCAAGCTAATTTCTTGTTGGCATCCCGATTAAACGTTGTATTTCCACCCGAGAGCTGTGTGCAATATTATTTTCTACCAGCCAATTAGTTAACTCAAATTTTGTTGTTGATGAAGTTAGCTTACGGTTCTTTAATTTGCTGTGATATGAAGCATTGTCCATTACAATAACCGACGGCTCATTCAGTTGCTGCAGAAACAGTTCTCTTAACCATTTGGAGTCATTTTCAAAGTTCATCTCGTCATGGTAGTCACCAAACTTTGATCCAGATTTGAATATGAGCACAGCGCCATCGACAAATCTATTTTGATCCGTTTCATCAGTCCAAGACATTCCTCTTGTGTGGGAAATAAATAAATAACTAGGTATACACTTTCACGGAAATGCCTGATTTGCCTGGTATCGTGGTCCGTCTTGCGAAAGCTGAATCTTTTGCCTTTCAGAACTCTCCAAAATGATGTCCCGCTTATGCTATATCAATTTCATCATAGATTTTTTGTTCAGGGTACCAAAACTTCAGCGTCCGGTAGATATTTCATTGGGAACAAAGTGGGACCTCGTGCAAGACTGATACCCAACTTGATCCCAAAAACGCTGAATAAATTAAGCCAGGAGACTGAGTTCCTAAAAGGGGAAACGATCGAATGGTAGCTTCAATGAGTCTACATCGACTTACGTTCATATGTTCAACCTTACCACTTATGCAGAGATGATGGATAACAATGATTTAATTCAGTTCAAGCTTTGCTAACCAACTAGAGGCCAACACAGGATTTGGCGCATAATTTAAATGGTTTTTAACTTTGTTATCGAGACGTCATCGACATCATGACTCAAGCGAACCATGATTGCGTTAAATTTCAAAACGAATTGTGCAGTATCGATGGAAATTGAGGGCAAGGGTACAAAAATGCAATTAACAAGAATGTTATCTTAATCTGGAAGGACAAACACGCAATTAAAATTACTAGTTGCATACGAATTTATTTCATTAAAATAATTGTGTCGTCTACAATGGAGCAAAACAATAAAGACTTAAAGAGCGTTGTTTGCTGCTCGGTCCAAGATGTATCATTTCAGATTTGAACTCGTCTTTGGATAAGCCAAAACTAGGAGATCACAAAATAGAGATCGAGCAATATTTAAGACTAACAAGAACTCGTTGAGTTCACACTTTTTCGGTCATCATCGGTAAGCTTTTCTTACAATTGTAGGGAATTTAATTGATGTATTTTAATAGTTTGGACAGGCTAGTTATGTCAATGTCCATCTGAAAACATCGTGTTCATTGTTGAGAGTGTGACTGCAAACCAAGGTTTTATTTTCACTTCAAAACGATCGATCAAGGAAATGTGGCCTCTTCGCAACCATAGTTGTTAAAATTCGAGTCAAAACAAAAATCGAAGCCAGAGAAAAAAAAAATTAAAGCCATTTGGACGGATTCGGCACTGGTTGATTGGCTAGCGTGAGCTTTTTTGCTCGTCATCAAGGAACTGATTGTTGCCCCTATATTCTTGGTTTATGTGGTTGGGAAATCTCTCTTTTGGTTCTTTTTGCAAAGTCCATGATCTAGTGTCCGACCGAAACACGATTTTCAGCCGAAACCGTAACCGAAACCGAACCTTTTTTAGACAAGTTGAAATCGATTATGTATGATATGATAATTGTAATTACATAAATTGAGTGTATTTCCTCAATCTTTGGAGCAGATTTCCCTCCGAAAAGTCGGCTCCACCACCATTTCAACCGATAGATCAAAACTGGAATGAAAAATGGAAGTTTATTTTTTTGAATAATCTTAGTCTAGAACTTTCCTTCCATGTTTTACCACGACCGTAAAATCGCTGCTGTAAAGTAGCTTTTCTGCAAAGGAAATATTCATTTCGACCGACAACCAAGTTGCCTTAAAATCTATAACTAAGCTTGTCAAAGAACGCCGGGTATCCCTTAATAAGATAGCGGACTTTTTAGAGGCTCACCTTTACGGAGTGCCAGGACATTGGAATCTCCACGGAAACTGCACAGCAGATGAGCTTGCCTTCCTGAAGGTACAATGCACCCTCGCAGATGCACCTCACAATATATTGACATACCATTAGCTGCGGTCAAACTTGGCATAAAAATAAATACTTCAACCATCAATTGCAACATCACAGAGAACCAGAAAGCTACTTAAATCTATGTTCCCATTTCTTCACAGCTTTGTCCCAAATTGCAAAAGCAAAACCCAAAAGACGTCGCACAGCTCATTTGAGAAGCAAACTAGTTCTTTCCAACTTCCTCTTCTTCACCATCCGGGAGGGAGGAAAACCTCTCAATATTCACTTCCTCCCCAACATATAGTACGTTAACCCACATAACCCTCGCGGTATCACAATGGGCCAAACGCTGTGTGCCTTGTGGAAACCGAAACTCTGACCGAAACCGAAACCGAAACCGAAGCCGAATGTTCGGTCGGTCATAACCATGTTCGATTGAATTCAATTCAATTTATTTATTAAAACAGTACACAATAAGACAATGTCTTTCAATTTTTCTTCAATGTTGTTTGTAGTCAGAAAAGCTGTCAGTCACAATCTCCTGAGACATCCATAAACATTATTGTTGTGATCGTTACTGGAAAGATTACGATTTATAATGGTTCCAATGGAATAACTTTTGATGTGACAGGATTTAGCAGCAATCTATTCATTTGAGTCCAGTGATGTTTATCAGCGTTTATTAGTGAAACAAGAGCCCTGATCATTCCCATTGGTCGAGCTTAGTGCAACTGAGCGTCACCTGCATAAAGATGGATGCAACAGTTTAAACATGTTGAAATTAAGTCATCAATAAATATGCAGAAAAGAAGAGGTCCCAATATATATCCCTGTGGTACACCCTGCTTGATAAGCTTCACTACAGAAACTTTATCACCAATCACGACTCTATGAATTCTTTTCGACAGCTAATTCCTCAATAGATTTAGTGCTCTACCACCAAAACCAGCTTGAGCTTGGTTGCTCTTGTCAAACGCATTTGAAAAATCCAGCAAGAAATGTAGTGTTATGTGACCTTTGTCGTTGTTCCGTCTTATGTCCTCAAGGATGTATACTATGGCTGTCGAGCAACGCATATTGAGGTTGTGCCCTTTTACCAGTCCCGTAATTAACCGTAAATTTCTTGTTAGTACTCAGAGCCCGTTCCTTTGCCATGCTTCTTGGTTAGTCCACTATAGATTATTTTATTAGGTGGACCCAGTAATTTTTGAGTTCCTGGCTAGCTCAATCATTTATATATATTTATTAAATAGCTGTCGGCGGGACACCTGTTTCCTTTAGTGATTTCACCGGGGTTTCTTGTCGTATTTGTGTTCGTCCAAGAATATGTTTTTCGCAAAATTGTTTTGAAGTTGTTGTTAAATGTAAAATTGCAAAAAAATCTCGTCTTCATTATGGTTAGTATTCAAAAGCCATAGTTTAACTCGTATATTTTGGTTCGTATTTCTTCGGGAATGCGAAAATTTGGAATGCTTCCTTATGAACAAAAAAATAAGTTCTTAAATATATCAATAGGAATGTTGCAACCACAATTTAGGACGCTTAAACTCTGACAGCCAGGTGAATGACACAATATTAGCTGACGGAGATTCATTAGGTATTAGGTGGTTAGACACGAGTTTCATCTTGCTGCTTACAATTAACTCGTGCCTGACAAACCAGAGTCTTAACAGATGCACATCTTGAACAAAACCCAAACGCGAAGTCATCAGCAATACCTTTTAGTCAGCCTACAAAAGGAAGACTGAAAATTGAGTTCACATAAATTAAGAATAATGAGGGGCCAAGGATAGAGCCTTGTGGAATGTCAAGCCCTAAGATTTAACCACAGTTATAATTCGAAAACCTGTGCGATACAAAATACAACGAGGAGTCCGGTGCAAGTTCTCGGAGTAATCTTGAATAAGAAACTGAACTGAATTTCGCATCTCAAGTCCATCACAGAACGCGCAATCAAGGCCACGTGGGCCTGTAAGCGGTTCTACGGTTGGACTTGGGTTCTCAAACCTATGATGAATCAGTGGTTGTACATCATGATGGTAAGACCTATCACAAGAAGAAATAACCTCTAAAAAGCTGGAAAAATTCCAACGTATAGCTTGTCATTGGTGCAATAAGTACCTGACCTACGGCTGCACTGGTAGCTGTCATTGCGTTGTCACCTCTCGACATTTTCATTAGGAAATAGCTGCCAGAAATGCCCCTAAGATGCAACTGGCAATGAAATACAAACCAGATGACCAAATGGCACACTTGAGAATAATCAAATTGTTCATGGATAAAGACATGTACTGCTCGATCGCAGTTAGTATGAAGGAAACATACTGTTTTGGGCGTCTCTGGGAGGTAGACATTTTTAACCGTGATCATTGATCGACCAACACACCTGCTCTGACTCCAGAAACTCAATCTGGAATACTGAAGGCTCAAAAATGGCAAATGGAGTAGGTGACGGTGTCTTAGAACGCAACACAGGCTGAGCTACTGGCCATCGAATCCTGTGTCATAGAAAACCGTGCAAAAGACCAAAAAGGGGCCAGAATTCTAATATATTCATACAGCATAGCAGTAATCAAGTCACTGTCATCCAATTTAATGGAATCAAAATGTGTCAAAAACTGCTAGGACGCCTTAAAATTTCTAGTCCAACGTAATAAAGTTAGGTTAGGATGGGTTCAAGGCGAACTAGCTAAGACCGCGTTCACTGGTATGGAACTTTTCTGTGACATAAGCTGGACTACGGCCACAGGTCTGAATACCGTTTTCCGATTCCCTGCAGTCTTTTTTCTTCTATTTTTCAATCGTTTATTTCTTCATGGCACGAAACTTTGTTGACAAGCAGAAGAAACGGACTACCCCGTTCGACGAGCTCCGACGACGAGCAACCACAAGCGTACCTACGTCCTCCCAACCAAGTTCAAAAATGTTTTCAACAACCTCGTGGTCTTTGCACCATCGCAGAATATAAACCTTATCCGAAAGTTTTTACAAAGAAGCGGAGGGGAGATACAAAAATCGAACAACGTTTCTTCATCAAATTTTGTATGAAGAATGGAAATTCTCAAGTGGACACAATCGGAAAAAGTGTTTGAGGACAAAACACTGGGCACCAAAATGGAAACATGAATGAAGACCGTTTTTTCTTACTCCACTGGCTTGACGCATCATGAGTACGGCCCGCACGCAATTCTGTCACCAAGGAGTAATATCGAGAACTTATGGGTCACTGCCGGAATTGAAAAGGCACCCGTCAATTCTGCCTACATGATTCACAGCCAAACCTGCCTATCTGGACAACGCGCCTTGCTGAAAGTGCCTTTAAAATGAACTTGATTTCAATCTGAGGAAAATTTTATCTGATCCTCATGCTCTTAGCTACATTAGGAAATAAAAATACTGTGCTTCTTATCGCATGATTTTGAAAACGCCAATATTCGATCCTGCTGCTGCTTGAGACTTTACCACTTCGAACGTCCCCATCATCTCATCGAATTACATTAAGCCTCAAAGTTGTGACGCAACGAAACGCTTTCTTTTTGTGAATTCATGCCAAAAAGCATTGCTGCGGATCGTTAGTTTCCCTAATCAAAACTGCGTTCAAACATGAATCATCATTCACTAGCCACACGTGCGCCAAATCATCATCAACCTGCTCGGTACTCATGCACGTCGCCATTCAAATGAATTCATCCTCAAAACTGTCCCACATAATATCTAACGCCGACTTCTCTGTTCAATCATAACAATCGTGCAAACAACGGAGCATCATCAAACATCAATTAAGATCCAGCTTAATGTCAAACTGAGTGATCTCCCGCCGAAATTAGATCAGTGTACGTACACGCTTCTGAACCTGATTCATAAAACAAACATCAAACTACCTCAACTACATTCAATTATGTTGTGATGAAACAAATCAAACAAAGCTTGCGTCCGCACTTAAGTCTTAAAACAAAAGACAAAACAAAAAACCATTCGTGTGCCCATTCAATTTGTCAAAATTTAACAAAACCAATGACACTTGACATTAGCAGCAATAAGCTACTGAAAGCTTCAAAAAAAAAAAAACAGTTGTTTAATCTCTCCAATAAACCGGCCGTCATGCGTTTGCAAATCTTCAAATAAATACCCGCAAGCGGAAACAAACCGAACGCGTGCCTTTATTCATCTTTAATTGACCACATGGCAGAGCTGTGCGCCGTCGCGCCGCCATTTATTTATAGCCGTTTTGTCAGCGGTGACAGCTGAAGTTAGTTTCAATTGTCAAAGTATTTCGATTGCGTTTTGCGAACACAATACCGGAAAGTATGCGGCAATGAGTAGTAAATCGGTTGTGTTCGTAGGTTTTGTTTTTTTTCTTCAAAACTTGTGTGAAAAGAGTAGAGTTGGAAGTTGGAAGCCTTGGGGGAAGCTTGAAAATTATACTCTTGACAAACTTGACTGTGACCTTCGAAGAAATGAGCTTCATTTAATTGCCGATTTGATGTTGTTGTGCCGATCGCTTGACCATTTGCAACTGCGTAAACTGCATAGATACTCGTTGAGCAAGTTGAACAGCTTACGATCTTGATAATATGAAAGTTGCCTATTATAAATTGTGGTGGCCACTTCATTTGATAACTTAATCTGTGCGATGAATTTGCGTCCGTCGTCTTTGGCGTGATTTTTTTTTCTGTCAATTCAAAGACATAAAATCGTCGTTTTTGCTTCCCCGGGGGTTTCATTTTCGGTCACATTTAGAAGAGAGAACAATGAGGCCCAAAATGTATCACCCGATCGGAATATTTTATAAATTTTTGCAAATGGCAACATCTGCCAGGTTTCGTTTTGACATGTGTCAAACAAATAGAAGCAGAAAAGTTATACTTCTCAAAATTGTGACTGGGTTCTGACTATTTTCTTACGGAATAATTTGTCAGTGAGTGAGTGTTTTTGGGCCACTCTGTATTATTGTTTATATAAAAAAAGCAAATTTGAGTAAAAATTGTGGAAGTTGAACCTACAGTTTATTATTCCGAATTCCAAACTGGCCAAAGAGCATTATCACTTTTTCTCAAAGGATTGCTAAAAATTGCAAATGGTCCAATTTGATGGTGAAAAGATTAAGGAAGCGTATGTGACCATCGACCAAAAGAAGCCTTAGCCCGAAAAAAAAAAAAGGTATTTTATGAAACATTTGATGTTATTTAGACAAGTGTCCTATTGCACTGAGCTGTGATCCTTTTCGAGACAGTGACATCTCTGTACACCTTGCAGATCATAGTTTCAATGGCAGAGTGCCCTGCTTAACGTTTTAAATTTTGGTATTGAACTCATGACTTTAAGTATTCGATGACATTGAATGTTTGCTGCTGGATGTTTTGTGTATGTTCACTTTCGTGTGATTTTGGGATATCGATTCTGTAACCAAGAACATGAAAAAATACTACTAACATTATTTTTGTGGATCCTTTTGACGCGCTGTGGTTACAAAGAAAATGAGCCGATATCGTGTTCTTGGCCAGTCAGTGTCGTAAAATATTTTATGTTCTTGCTTTTTAACTTAACCCTTTACTCATAGCTAGTGCAGACAAATAATTATTTTTATTTTTATTCTTCTGATTTTTATACATTATATAAAATTCATATCAAAAACCAGTTGCTTATATTAATAGGTAAATTGTATTAAAAACGTTGTAACTACGAAAAAAATGAATAGTCTTATTTTAATTTAATAACAAAAATAAATAATTTTTATACAAGAGAAATTTAGTACCCAGAATGACCACCCTTATTAGATATTACTGCTCCAATCCGCCTGGGCATTGAGGCTAATATTTTCTGACATTTTTCAGCAGGAATAGCCTTCCAGTGCCTCACGATCGCCGCCCAAAAATCCGTTTTCGTTGCCAAGGTCCTCTTTAGTTCCCCCCACAAATTCTCAATAGGATTGAGATCGGGAGACTGCGAAGACTATGGCAATACAGAAACCTGTTGTTCCCTCAGCCAAGCACTTACCACTTTTGCTGAGTGCTTGGGTTCGTTGTCAGTGGAAGTGCCATTTTAACAGCATATTTTCCTCAGCATATAGCAGCATATGATTTGCAAGAATATCACGATAAATTTTTCTTTTGTCATGATATCTTGAATCAAAACTATTGGTCCAACCCGAAACCAAGAAAAACTGCCTTAGACCATGACATCACCACATCCATGTTTAACTGTTTTTTTTTTAATTTTTTGCTCGCTCTTCAAGAGGATTTAAAGATTCTTATAATGCGTGTAGCACAGAGCGAGCGGAAGAATTAGGAGAAGAATTAAAGATTGTGTAGTGGTTTGAGAAACTCAGGTGTAATAAGTTTCAACTCACTTCCGTGGGTGGAGCCCGAAACGAGACGGAGGATTTTTATATCGACCTATTGGCTTTAACCTAATTCGCAGGATTTTATTCGACATAAGTAATGATTTATGAACTTTGAAAGTTTGGAAGATTTAGCTTAGACACCCCGCCGTCAGTGTTATGCCTTCACAGCAAAGCCATCTACACACAATCTACTAGGAACTTAGGAACTAAGCTGATACAACAACCACTACAACAACGCCACCCATTAGTCAGACTACTATCACTGTTCGACCAACCCAGTGATAGTGATAGTGCCATTAACTTGATCCCAATGGCAAATGGTGACTGGACCAGATTCGAAAAACTAGACCACTACTCTAGGAATCGAAACTGGGACCTCTCGATTGAATCAATTAAAAGGCAGGCGATCTACCAACTTCGCCACCCAGCTGTTTTTTTTTTTTTTTGTATAATGAGAGTGAAACTCTTTTCCTGTGGGTCGACGAACATTCCTTCCAAAATCAGAACCGTATAGATTAATTCATGGTTCATCGCTCCATAAAATGTTTTTAAAATTTTGAACTTCGTGGCTTCTTAAATGTTTCGCAAACTGCTTCCTAGCTCTTAGATTCTTTTTGCTGAGCAAAGGGACTTTTTTGGCAATTCTGCCCGGTAAATCACTTTCTTGTAACCTTCTTCTTACAGTTGGGGTTGGAAGCTTATGGAAGCTGAAATGGCCTTAGAAGACTTGAATGGGTCTCGTTTTGTCAGTTTTCCTTGGTCTTCCTCTTGTTTCCGCTGCAGGCCTGTTGTTTTTAAAGCCTGTGCAATGAATTTTACCGACCTGCCTAGCGCTTCGGCAATGAATTTAAGAGTTCTTCCTTGTCCACTCAGCCTATGGACAATTCGACGTTCTTCGACACTGTTGTTCCTGTTTCGACCCATCTGCAATCCCATTAAAAATACAATTTCGTTTAATTTTACTGACTATTGCTTAAACCATTAATAAATTCACCTTTCGATTAACGTTTAGTTGAAAATTTCTCCAAAATAAAAAAATTAGCAAATATTTTAATCAAGCGTTTATGGACGTGATCTTAGCCTTTGACCTGTTACACTCAAGGAATTTCAGAGCTTAGCGTATGTCAAAAGATCGTTAACAGTGTTACCTATTATTTTGATCATGACTGTACGATGGTACGCGCGAAACAAAAAAAAAAGTCAGAACAGTGGACTTCAAAGGGGGAAACGGCTCCAAAAAAAACTGAAATCTGTTTTTTTTCGGCTGCGAAAGTGATGGCGACTGTTTCTTTGGAAAGTCACGGAGTTATCTTGGATCGATTTTCTTCAAAAAAGGAACCATTAAAAAAATAACATTTTTTTCCCTTATCTAAAAACTGCGCTCGGAGGGTAGAGATTTTCGTCAAATGAGGCGGCAATCACCTTTGTTGTCAATTATTTTGCAGAAAAAAACACTGAGTACTATTTGGACGGGTTACAGAGATTGGAACATCGCTCTGAAAAGTGTGTAGAATTACAAGGAGATTATGTAGAAAAAAAAAATTAAGAAAACTTTTCAGACTACTCTCGTATAGTAAAAATTTTTCTCTTTTGTTTTTAGAGAACCTGATTTTCAAGTGATAAATTGTTTTTTGTGACTTTTCCATGTTATTTTCAAGTATTGTTCTGCTGAATTATGGATGGAAGTATGGGTCGTGTTCTTTATCTACTCAATGCATAGCGTAATTGAGAATTGACAGGAATTTGTCGAAGAGCTTTCTTTCCGTCTTTTTGACGCAGAATTAGAGGAACGCACTTTTACCGAAGACAATGGTAGTGATAATTACGATGAAGATTCGCCCAATTATGAGTCAAATGCAGCTTTACGTATTGAACAAGCTGAACGTGTTATGAGGAAGACGTAGACGTGGAAATGCAACAGCAACTTGGAAGGAAGAAGTGGAAGCAGAACCTTTTGCACCCAATAGAGGTATTCCGCTCGAAATATCAAATTCAACGACAGTTGAACTTCAAAAGGCTTTTCGAAACCTTAGCGAAAGAATGAACCACGTTCCGAGATGTTCAAAAATTTATTTTAAAAAAGCTGACGTTTTCAAGTCGTTGCATACTCCAAGTATTGTGTACGATTTTTTCATTCAGACAAATAGAAAGTTGATGAGAAAAATCGTTTGTCTAGGAATCCGAGGAAAATTCACATGTCTGGAACTTATTCCAAAATAACCTAACCAATTTTAACTCTCCCTCAAAAGAACTCATGGGCAATTGGTCGGTTCAAAGTGAACGTGCTCATTCAAAATGCTTATATCAAAGAAGCCTGTTAATCGTGGTATACATATTTTCTGAATTGTTGAAGCTAAATTAAGCTTTCCACTTTAAGGAAAAATTTATGTTGGACAGCAAATGTGTGATAATCGGTCTGTATTTCGAACGGACGAGACAAAAACTCTCCACAAAATTTTGTAATTTGTTGCTTAGTTTGTCAACTGCTCATCAAGAAGACAAAATTGAGGAAGTATCAAAAAAAAATATCAGTGATTTTAGGCCAACTCTACAAAATGACGTTGAAACATTCGATCGCACGGCAACTGTGTACACTTGTAAGCCTACTAATCGGTGACCAGTTACATAATTTTAAAATTTTTTGGACTGTGCGGGAGTGGACATATGTAAGCCAACATGGTATCCCAGCAGAAAGTACCAGCATTAGAGCTTGCTGATATGCAGATAAAAAATGGAATAGCTAAGCCCACTCTGCAAAGGAATATGAAAATTGCGATGAAGTTGATTGAATGTGAAAAGTTAATGGAAACAACGTTACCTAAAATTCGAAAAAATGAAAGAAAAAAAAAACAAAGTTGTGAGATATGCAAATCAGATAAAAAGAGACAACAAAACAACAGCCGTTTGTGATTTCTGCTACGCAGCTAGAATAAAACACTTTGTTAGTGTGTGAGAAATTCGACATAAAGAGCGAGGTGGATCATGACGAGGATGATGACGTAAACATTGGCACTTTGCTTCCAATTACCTCATCAGCACCGACAGCAAAGCGCCCAAAACTACGCAGTATAATAAAGGGTTTTTCAACAGGGACGCTACAAAAGTAGAACGACAGGGACAGCAAACGACGCCATATTTCTTGCCGCTCTTTTGACACTTGTCTTCAGTAAGGTTTGCCATTTCATGATGGAAAGATATACGAGCCAACAACGAGTTGAAATTATTAAAATTTACTACCGAAATTCGGAGTCAGTGGCCTCAACGGTAAGAGCGCTACGTCCAATTTATGGTCGTCATAATCGTCCTAGCAGATCAACAATTGAGCGTCTAGTAGAAAAAAAAATGAATCCACAGGCACAGTACAAAATGTTCCCGTGCCAGTGAGACAAAGAAGTGCCCGTAGTGTGGAGAATATTGCTGCCGCTGAGGCTTCAGTTGCAGAAAGCCAAAATGTGTCTCTCACACGTCGTACTCAAGCGTTGGGCATCTCTGTGACGGCGTCGTTGTGGCGAATTTTGCGAAAAGATCTTGGCCTACATCCTTAGAAGATTAAATTGTCGCAAGAACTGAAGCCGCTTGACCACCAGAAGCGTCGTATGTTCGTGAATTGAGCTGAGCAACAACTTGAAAATGATTCGGATTTTCATCGAAAAGTCATTTTCAGCGATGAGGATCATTTCTGGTTGAATGGCTCCGTCAATAAACAAAATATGCGGTATTGGTCAGGCAGCAACCCACACGTATTCCATGAGTCATCATTGCATGGTCACGCTTTGGTGTGGTTTATGGGCCGGCGGCGTCACTGGGCCGTACTTCTTGCGTGATGATCAAGACCAGCACGTTACTGTGAATGGGGACCGCCACCGTTCAATTATAACCGAATATTTTTGGCCCCAATTAGATGATATGGACTAGGAGGACATGTGGTTCCAACAGGACGGTACCACAAGCCACACAGCGAATATCACAATCAATTTATTGGAAACCAAGTTTGGAGAACGTGTTATCTCACGAAATGGTCCAGTCGCTTGGCCGCCTCGGTCGTGCGATTTGACACCGTTAGACTATTTCCCATGGGGCTACTTCAAGTTTATGGTCTATGCCAACAAGCCAGCGACAATTGATGAACTTCGTACGAATATCGAACGTGAAATTGCAGCAGTATCGGCCGATTTATGCTTGAAAACCGTCGAAAAAAAAGTAAATAAATAAAAATTGCCGACGTGATCACTTACCAGATCCCGATATTGGAGAGATCCTTGAATGATTGATTTATCTTTGAATCGCATGATTACAATTAATTTCAAACCAAACTCATTTGGTAAGCTCTTTTCGCCCGTGGAAAAAAAAGTTGTTACAAATTACGGTTCGGCATCTTTCAGCTTCCTTTTTGACTCAGCTACACTTTACTTAAGTCTTCGTACTTTTGTTCTGCAGATCTACGTTGATAAAAAAGATCACACTTGTTTGAATTTTTTATTTTCAAACAACAATTCAATTCAATTTTATTGAGATAATATTCAATATACAATTTTTTAATATTTACAAATGCAGCCAACTGTAAATGAAATCTGGCTGAACAGTTTTAAATGAGGATATTTAAAATATTTTTTGAAACATTTCATTTCCTTATATAAAATTTGTACGTATATGCTTGCTCCCGGCATACTTTTACACTATGAGGCTCTTGACAGCCGCTCAGACAGGACAAATTCATGAAAAACAATTTGTTAACAATTTTTTGTTTAAATCAACTTGTAGGAGGAGCGTTGTAAAATTGTTTTGAAAAGACTTCCTTTATTTGCAAGGAAGCTAATCAGTCTACAAGTAATCCTCCTAGGTTAGGCAGTGAAGCTTTTTCATAAAACGGCGATTATGAATTTCCGTTATGCTGTGTTACCGTTGAAAGTTGGAAGGAAATCAGAACAGCGGTGTGTGGCCTTGTTCCACTTGTTTAAATATTTGTGTCATCAGCGTACAGAATAGCACCAGGTTCGTTAAAGGCAGGATTGCCTATAGGAAAGTCGAAAAGAGAGACGTTGTACTGCTTAGGACCCATAATTGTTCCTTGGGAATTACCTGAGAGCATTGGAAAAATCTTCTGAGGACTCCGAACCATTGAAAATTGAAGATTATTATGTTGATAATTGATTGAGGAAATCTAAGATTTATCAGTTTATATTTTAAACCTTTGTACCAGATGGGGAATCAAAGGCTGCTTGGAAATCAATCCCTAGTGCGACGGTACACATTTTCTCCCTTAGATTGTGAATAATCTTGTTACCCAGAAGTAATAGAGAGTGTTCTGCTGAGTGACCTTTTTTTACCCAAACTGTTTTTTTTTTTGGGGATTTTGTTGAAATTTTCACAAAACTTATCCAAGGTTTCAGACAATACCCGCTCAAATAATTTTCCTATATTTGAGAGTAATGAAAAAGGTCGAAAGTCTTTAAGTTCCCTTGAAGTATTTTTCATTTTTTTCAGACTGTTGGGAAGTTTCCAATGTGACACATCCAATGAGAAGGGACACTTTTTAAGGACAAAGTTAGAAACTACTAAGTCAGGTCCGCAATATTTCTTATTATTAAGTGAACTTCTTAATATGTTGGCGTTTTTGAGGTGTGGTAAATATTTTCAAACAACATCCGGGAAGCGTCTTCATATCCTCTTTCCCGTAACCCATTCAATCATAGATAACTTCCATCTCGTTAATTTAATTAGTGACTTAATTGTTACACCAAGTGTAAAACTGGCTGGCATTATAAATTCGATTACCACGAAACAACAATCTCAAATTGCAGCAGTATTATTTTACTCATTTTTCGAAATACCTTTGTAATTAAAAGATGCAAGCATTGTTACGTTTAATAACCCCAAACGTGGAAACAAATAATAAAACTGCATAAATTATTTATTCCCGCGTCAATAATAATAATTGAATTGGCGACAAGCAATTCGATAACCAAAAGATTGCGCATACCAAGCCATCTGAGGTTTACATTGCAACGGTAATGTAACCGCCGGAAAAGTGACATCATTTATGACATTAATTAAAAAGCGGTAGAAAAAAAGTTGCTGCGCACCCAGAAATTAATCTTTTCAAATCATCGAGGATCGAGCGACTGCTACGGCGACGCGGTCGTGACAGTTTTACGAGAAGAAATCTTAAATCAAAATTACGTCATCACGACTTTAGAGCTAATTCCTGACAGCTGTTCTCGTGATTGTCCAGGATTCTACAAAAACCAACAACAAAGTCTTAAATATGTAAAAAATGCAAATTGAAAGCCATTCGCTACGTGCTCTGATTGCTAATTTAGCGCCAATAGCATGGCGCAGCTGTCACGCGAATTACCATACTTTCTATGGCGCTTGTGACAGTTGGGCTCAGCGTACATTATGCCCCCAGGCGGCTTAATTATGAGAAGTTAACCAGACGGCTACTGGAAATACACTTATGTATGTACGTGCAAATCCTTCAAGTAAAACGTTCACCTTTTGTTTCCGCGCATGCGTGGCTTGTGCGCTTGTGTCACGAGATCGAGAGGCGTAGGCATGGCTTGATTTCAAGTTCACAATTGGAGTGCAGTGCCAGTGGTTTGGTCACGAGAATATTTCGCTAGTTGCTATGTTCCCCGTCACCAAAGTGCCACAAAAGCTTGACGTCGATTAATTATTGTTTTTTTTTGTATTAATTCAAGTTAACAAATTTATGAAAATGGTATTGACAAGTAATGCAGATATTCATTTGCGAGGCTCGTGGGGTGGAAATAGCATTTGTTGTTTCCCTTTTTATGGCAGGTGTTTGTAGGGTGTAATGGTGTTTTTGAATAAGTAGCAACACGCCCAGGTGATGTTTGTGACAACGAATAACATTCTGGAAAATTTATTCAAATAGTTGTAGTACTGTCAGTGACATGGCACAAAAGTCTAGTTGTTTACTCACTGTCCAGTGACATAGATTTTGTAACAAAATTTATAGTTTCACTTAAAAATGGAGCTCGCAAATTAAGATTTTATTTATGCGAAGACGACGGCGCGCTGTTAAAAAGTTGTCATCAACTACGAGTGGCATGCCTTACGTTTGAATATGATTGAAGAAGAATAACTCTGTTTCCCCATTTAAGAAATGAAACATCACATTTCTATCGAACATAGAAAAGGCCAATGCTCTTGCTATTGTGTTTTGAAGGAATAAATCTACACCCAGGCTTCTGTAGAGCAGTCTATGCATTTACTGAGCGCACCTGCTTCAATTAGAGAAGCAGATTTGGAGTCGTCAAGCGAACTGCAAAGCATCTTAGCTAGCCTTAAAATCCGGAAAGCACCGGGTTTCGATGGAATACAAAAAACGATTGCTAGCGAAGGTTTAAATTATTAACTGCAACTGTTTGAAGTAGGGGTACTTTCCTACTGCATGGAAAGAAGCAAAAATATATTTCAAATTTTAAACTTGCCAAGGATGCTTCCTTTTCTTCAAGTTAGAGACCAATCAATCGGTTGGGAACCCTAAACAAATGCTTGGAAAATCATAAAAAATAGACTTTTGGTGTTCATTGATGACAACAACATCCTCTCAAATGAACAATTTGGTTTCAGGACGTGTTAGAGCGCAGTTCATCAACACCGTCTTACTGCTAAAACCAAAATAATCATGACCAATCAATTAGGTCAAAGCACTGGACTGATACTTCTTGATGTAGAGAGAAAGCGTTGGACACAGTGGGGCACAACGGGTTGATTCATAAAATGGTCCGCCTTCGCTTTCCATACTTCTAAGTGATAATTGTACAATATTTTCTAAAGTCACGTAGTTTTAAGGTATCATTCAACAATGTTCTTTCCGATATCCAACTTGTCAATGAAGGAGACCCACAGGGAGCAGTAATTAGTCCCATCCTATATAATATATACACCTTTGACCTCCTTCTGGAAAATTGTAACTTTGTTTCCTCTGCGTTAAATTTTTTGCAAGATAATTATAAGAATTGGAATATTAAATTAAAAGCTGTGAAGACTCAAGCCGTTTTATTCACCCATCAGAGACAAGCTTGTTTTCTTCCCACCAACAACTTATCGCTTCATAACATCCAGATTGATTGGAATTCAAGAGTTTGGTATCTTGGGGTGCACTTTGGCAGGCATTTGATTTTTAACATTCATGTTTTAGAAATAATAAATAACGTTAACGTCACTACAAAAGTCCTTCACCCTTTAAATTTTAGGAAATGGAAACTTAAAAAGGAAAGCAAATTGTTGATCTTTAATGATATATTCCAGGCGATCATGTTTTACGGATCAAAATTCTCGAAAGCTCGGGGTGACTTCATCATTAAACCCCAAAAATAATGATAGTCCATGGTTCTTATCAATAGATGAGCTCCAGAATCTAACTGAAATTCAAATAGTGACTGTACGTATTGCAAAACTTTGCCTTAAATATAAAAATTCGTGTTTGCTACCCGGCAACGACCTAATTTCAAACCTATACAATCTAATATAAAACTTCTTAGCTGAAGGCCTCAGTTGCTCTAGCTATCTAACTAGCTTAGGACTTTAATCCTAATCTAGTTTTTCAATAATAATAATAACAATACTTCTATTCTTATTATAAATAAAATCATTTATCAGAATAAAATAGTACTATTACTATTACAGTAGTATTACCCATATTACCACTATATATATATAAAAATATTTAATTAATTATTTAATATTTACTTTATATTATTATTTATGATGTGCTGTTTATTTTTTATTCTTTAAACGTAAAATATTTCAGTAGCAAAGATTTTAAAAAACAAGATCTCTGAATGTATAATAATAATTTTTAAAATTGTAAATTTTTTGCCACGATTGACAAAAAAATGAAGCAATCACAGAAAGGAAATTGAGCTTTGGATCTGTTTGGACTGAATTTTCGGACTCCTATGGGACTGTACTGCCTTAGAGCATAAATCACCGCCAGCCGAGGTTGGGGCATGTTATTAAATATCTAATAACTGTCAAAAGCTGTGTGCATGATCCACTGGAAAAAATATAACGCTAAGAAAGAAAAAGCTCAATAAAACTTATGAGTCTCTAGCGTGAAAGTCGGCAAACTTTTCTTCAGTGACAAGCTAAGAATGAAATCTTTTTGTTGCAAATACAAGCTTCTCAAACCTTAATTTCCACAAGGGGACTTGGTGATCTCTAGATCAAAAAACCGTAAACTGAGTAAATCAAGGTGCGATGGACACTCTTCAATTACACTGGATGTCTGAGGCGTTCCCTAAACCCAAAATTGACTCGGACGAATACTTTATGGAAACCAGAGATCAAATGAGAATAAAAAAATTCAACATCGTTTGGACCGCCAAAAACATTGCCGATCGCGAATTCCAAATCCTTTCTAGAGGTCGCCTGACTTCAGTATCAAGAGCAGAAGACTATTGTCATAAAATTTTTAAGAGCTACCTCTTATGTGCTAAGCTTAACCCAGTCAAAACAACTTAAAACTTTTAGTTTAATGAAGTCTGCTCATATAGCGTACAATTCTACACTGAACAGGATTTCCTGATTACGTTGTTAATCGCAGTCGATTCCGAGGAAAGAAATTTGTATGCAGACTTCTAAACGTCACTGACCATTGTACAGGTATAAGGAACGATTTAAGATTGGTACTGAATGAAAACAATGCCACCCACAGCCGACTGCAGCGTAAAGCAGACTGCTGTAGACAAAATCAAGTCCAAGAAGGCTGATGGAGTATATGGGGCACCAAATAAGTATCGATCTCTTGCTAAGATATGCAGATTGTATTTTCAATCGTTTTGACTTGCAGAGATTCCAGAGGACGTGGCTTGAAAAAAACTTCCAAGAATAGAAGTCTAGAGCGGTCGAATTGCTCGAACTTGTCCGCCATTGCTCGGGGTCCAAAAGAAACATAAGATATCCAGAAATGGATCGTTCGAAATATGCATATCCACGCGAGCTGTATGTTCGGCATGCGCATCCCCTGGGAAGGATATAGCCCCCAAATCCCAAGTCATCAACTTATGGCTTCTTGAGGTGTAATCTGCGTCTGCTTACTTCACAAATATCAACGCAAAATCAACTAATGCAGCTATTGGCAAAATTCATAGTATCTTCCGATGGGATGATACATTTTGGACGAATCAGCAAAAATCCTACTCAAGATGTGCTTAGAGGTAAAACAAAGTTAAAGGGTGCACACTATAACAGCAGTGCGCAAATGAGGAAAGGCTTCAACGAACTTGTAGGAATTTTTTTAATTTCGTAAAGTCCTAAGTACACATGAAGTGCTTCCTTCTAACTGTCAGAATTGTTATAATTGAAGAAGCAATTGGCTTCGGAGCAGAGCATGCCACTGTACATACTGGGTCTAAGCTGGTATCGGATATCAAATAGAACGATAGCAAGGAGCAGTGAACAAATGCTTGACTGGTTGGCTTATAGAAGACATTTGACACTTTTAAGTTGCAAGGGGTCTTTGAAAGTTTAAACGGGTAACGCATGAGCAAACCACTTCTCTATAGACTTTTAAATAATCTAACTGGGACTGGAAAATAATCTGCAACACGGAGAAATTAATTCGCTGATTCTATTTTTTATTTTGAAGGCTCCTTACCTGCTTGATGTCTTAAATGTCAGTTCAAAAGGTCGCGGCCTTTGTAAGCCTTTTCGACATACATTTTTTATTACCAAATATTAAGGATCAACATTCAAAAGTGTGAGACCATTTTTTTGAGTTTTGGAAATTATTCAATCGATGAACATTTTTGGGTCGGTTCCCGAATTCCTTGCAGCAGTATGGCAAAATTAAGTTTGCCAAAAAATTCTTTTCTATTTTTTTGAACGGTACTTCACCACAAATTCGCGTTTGAGTCGACGAGAATGGTACGGGAACTCTCCAGACAAACCGCATTCGGAACATAAGTTTTAAGACCGACAAAGCGATGATGAGGGGGGAAGCCGACGAAGGAGTCCAATCCGTAGAAAAAGTTGTAGACAAATGGAAGGACAACAAATCCATTCTGCTAGCATCAACAGCATTTTGAAAAGACACAAAAAGCAACGGTGCCGGATACAAATCTCATTCCCTGCTATTGTAAAGGAATGAAAATAGTCTGATGTCTGTACCCAGTTAATGGAATGCTGCAGAACTTGGATTAAATCCAAAAAGTGGACACTGAAAATAGCTCTTTATTTCATCGACTTGGCAGTGGTGAACTTATTGATGGAGTACAGAAAGGACTGCCAGAATAACAAATTTCCAAAGAGATTTGTCCTGTCGTTTTAGATTGGAGCTTGCCGAAACTAATAACAATTGTCAACACTCACCTATGCCGGGTATAGCTAAAAAATGGATGGAGCTGAGCATTGGTCATATGTAAAAGTCGCACCCGAACTCGATTAATTGCAGTCTCTTCCAAAGGTCAGGCTTAAGTACTGAGCCATTTTATAGATCTCTTCTCTCCATTGCACAGAAAAGAATTCATTTAAAACACTCAACATCGAGTCAAGATGTTTTGAAAGCACTTAGCTCCAGTCGAGAGCTGGAAAGTCTTACTTTTGAGTAAAACGTTCACCGCGGAGCAATTTTCTTTCTTCAGTTCGGTGTTCCTGCCACACAGAATTCGATTTATCGCTTATTAAAGACGTTGAAGAAAAAACACTCAGCAGGTCCTCACCATGGAGAAGCAATAAGAAAACATTTAATACAACTTCAAAACGAAGTCAAGCGAATATCAACAGACTGGTAGAAAGCCTTTTATATGGACGAGCTTGAAATCTAGCTATGAAATTGATTATGAAATTGACATTTTTTGACAGTTCCTCAAAAGGAAACACGGAACCATTATAGGACCACTTTGTTGTCTGTCTGTCTAACCCAGCCTCTTTCTAAGGAATGCGTGGAGGTTTAAGGTTGAAATTAATACGTAAATACTTATGACTACAGTCCTTTGAGTCTTTAAAAAAAATCAAGCTTCTAAATGGACGCGTTAAAAAAAGATTTCTCTTTTTATTTCATATTTTTATACTCGCAAAGGAATGAAAATCTTTGAGATGCTTCCCGTTGACCTAGAATCATGAAATTTGCTAAGAAGGATTAGCACAAGGGACAAATTCGAAAACCGTAAATCTGTACTTGCATCACCGCATATGCCACATATTTCGATACTCGCAAAGGAATGAAAACCTAAATGCCCGATTCACAATGCAGCACGAGAGCGAGGCGAAAAATCGCTGTTGTCATAAAATCTTATCTCAGGACACAATGGCCCCGTTCCAGCACGCCGTAGTGCAGATCAAACGGCAGAATGCGAAAATTGTACTGAGATGACAGTTCTTCCCGTATGGAAAGGTAGCGAAGGGTAACGAGTCGCAACGGGGAATTTTAAGGGATATTTGAGGAAAATTTAGCAAAGATTTCTTCGCTCCGCAAGGAAAGCTGTCAAACCTCATTTGATTTGTTGGTAAACGTGACGTCATATTTTCTGTTGCTCCAAATGCGTTCTAGAGAAATTTCCCCGCAGCGGAGCAGTACACCAGTTTAGCAAAGGCGTGCTGGAACGGGGCAAATGAAAGCCAAATTTTTGACAGCGAGCTCATGTAATCTATTATTATGTTTAAGATGAACAAACTACCTAACCGAGCACCATCTTTCTCTTTCTATTCACCTATTCATCAGCCTGCTGTCACGCTGTAACGCCGCGAGAGTTTTTTAATTTTTCGAAAACAACGCGATACGATACGACGAGTCTCTCGGCATTGATTGAAATTTTGTTTAACAACTCGCGCTAGACTCGTCTCACTCTCACGTTGCATTGTGAATCGGGCAAAAGGGGTACTGCACACGATTGCGATTTTTTTGACAGTATTTTTGTTAAAAAATGGAAACCAACATAAAAAAATTAACTAAAGCCTTTTCATGTGTTCATTTTACAAATGTGCTGCGAATGACATCGTTTGGACACATTAGCTGATATGTTCTCAAAATATGCGAGACGAAAAAATACACACGAACGAACGAACGTACACACACACACAAAAGAATGGAATCCGACTCGAAACATGACGACCAACATTTCGAGTTCTGAAAATCGGACCCATTTCAAGACCTTCCAAATGGAAAGTTATTAACCCTGGTATGGGTCGTGGATACTGGTCGCTGAGCGTGAGGACACAGTTTCAAATCCGAGTAAGAACTTTAGGGCCCCACCTGTGATGTGTACAACCGTCAAGACGAAGCTTCTGGGGCAGTTCGGAGTCGGTTATAAACTGTAGATCCAACCCTCGCCATTTGCGAAAAATATAAGACGCACAAATAAATGGTGAAGCTAGGCCCAAGTCGTTGCAAGTGCTTTGGTTTCATATCAACAATTTCTATATTTAAGTGGCTTAAATGAAGGCGTTAAAATTTGATGCGGAAAACTACCAAATTCGAATTTTTCCATTTCTAAATTAAATGTTTCCTCTTACTTTTTATTGGATTTCAGGTTTCTTGCAACAATTTGCATCTCGAAATTAATTAAGACGAATTAATAACATTCATAATGCCGCCGGACAGGTGTCTTGGCTTTCCGACATTCTCTTCCCAACGAGAACCCAAAGTCGATTGCCGATTGAGTTATTAAGCATAATTTGTGAGGCGTGCTGCCACTGTAACACGATTTCCAGAACCGCTCCAATGTGTGAATGTATAATTAATGCGAATGCTAATGCCATGGATTAGATCGGATTTCAATCGTTTGCGGTTAATCAATCAGTTGCTCTTTTTACTTAGCTTGGAATTAAAATTGCGGGGAGTCCTAATGGAATACAAATTGGAGTGATGCATATCAATTGACTTGAGTTCCATGTGATGTAACTACAAGGAACATTGTATCAGCTTGTTTCAATTTATTTAATGCTTAGAATGGTATTTTTTAACTTGTTACGAAGAAGAAGAGTTTGTAACAATATTCTGGCGGATAAAATAGGAAGAACTTCACTCCGGAGAACAATGAATCATAAAGAAAGAAAGAAACGGAAAGTGGGAAAGTGTCTTAGCGACAAAATCTGTTCCGCACTTTCTTTCCGAATGGTCTAATCTTCACTTGCCTTCGAAACGAGAGTTAAAGATTCAGCATGAAAATGAGCGCCTAGTGCTCCAAAAACTTACCGATTTATGAAGCGTTTTAACAACAACAAGGGGCTGTCTGTGATCTTCCGCTTTTGTTTTTAATGATCACACGCATACAAGGGGATATGACTACCCTGAAAATGTTCAGGGATCAGGGAGGAAATAGGGATAATTACTGATGCACTTTGTTTTTGAATTTCTGCAGTTTGTAATGAATAGGAAATACCGAGCGTAGGTAGGCAGTTCCACATTCGTGTTGTGCGGCTAATAAACGAGTCTCTATACTTGAATGTACGACCGAAGTTTGGCTTGAGGGTGAACTAATGAGTATTCCTGGCGAGACGGGTGTTACGGTGAAAGTTATAAGGGGATGGAATGCAGCTGGCTTATTCGCTAGAGCACTGTTTGTGGTTATAGGACTAACGGGTGAAAATGTCGTTTTTTCAAAAATCAATGCTTTATTGAGGAAAAATAGATATAAATTCAATATTCAAAGTAATGCCCATCTGAAAAATTCGACCGGTTTGGCCGCAATCCACGAATCGATCCATTTTTTGACATCATCGAAATGACGGAAGTGCTGGTCAGCCAGGCCATGTTGCATCGATCGGAAGAGATAGTAATCGGATGACGCAAGGTCTGGACTATACGGCTGGTGGGGTAGGACATCCCAATTGAGCGTTTCAAGGTAAGTTGTGACTACATTTGCAACATGGCCGAGCATTGTCATGTGGCAAAATAACTTTATCGTGTCTTGCGACCGTTTCCGGCCGTTTTTCCTTCAGTGCTCGGCTCGGTATACCTCGCCTGTGATTGTTTCATTCGGTTTAAGCAGCTCATAATACACAACACCCTTCTGGTTCCACCAAATGCACAGCATAACCTTCAGGCCATGAATATTCTGAACGGCCGTCGATGTTGAGGCATGTCCGGGGTATCCATACGTTGCCCGGAGTTTTGGATTATCGTAATGTACCCATTTTTCATCACCAGTGACGATTCGATGCAAAAAAGACTTCTTTTTGTGGTGTTTAAGCAGCATTTCGGACATGCAAAATCGGCGTTCGACGTCTCGTGACTTCAATTCATACGGCACCCAATGTCCTACCTTTCGGATCACTCCCATTGCTTTCAAACGATCGGAAATGATTCGCTGAGCGACGCCAAGTAATTTTGCAAGTTCTTCTTGCGTTTGTGACGGATCTTGATCGAGCAATGCTTCCAATTCATGGTCTTCAAACTTTTTCACCTGGCAGGGGCGTTTTTTGTCTTCGGTGTCGAAATCACCATCTTTGAACCGCTTTAACCACCGCTGACACATTCTAACGTCTATAGTATAGCCCGGGTAAGCTTCGGTAAGCAATTGATGCGCTTCGGTTGCTTTTTTCTTTAAATGAAAGAAGCATATTAAAACTTCCCGCAAATGTTGTTTTGATGGCACGAATGCAGACATTTTACGGCTTTAGAAAAACTTGTGTGTTTTCACTAATGACCAATAACCTAGACTGAAATAATTTGACAATGACATGAAGTTTCTGATGTGACAGCTGTCATGGTCAAAATTCACCCCAGAGTAATAGATATGAAGTTGTCTGCAATAACGACATTTTCAACCGGTAGTCCTATTGGAATCGATAAAATATGGTTAGACAGGAGACGTTACCCCGAAACCCCTAGGCGGTCTTTGCTAAAAATTTAAAGGCAGTTACACCTTTTTCCATAAAAGACACTTGGATCGTGCGTTGAAAACGAATGATCCACAAACACGCATTCAGTATGTACGGCGTTTTCAAGATATGTTTCGAGAGAACAACGAGTTTATTCATAATGAGCGATGAGGCCAATTTTCACTTCAACGGTAACGTGAATAAACAAAAATTAGGAATATGGGGCCTCAAAAATCAAATAGAATAATTATTTAACCGTCAAATGCACCCACTTAGATGCACAGTATGGTATTGTATATAACGTCAGAAAGAATCACCTTATTTTTTCGAAAACGATGAACAAGTTGGGGTTAATGTGGATGGCTTTCAAACCACCGCATTCGTCCGATTTATTAACAGCTCCAGATTTTTTTTCTTTGGGGCTCCCTAAAATGTAAGATGTATGCCAATAAGCCAAGAACCAACAACTTAAGGCCAATACCCGAGAAGTGAAGTCGCTGGGGCCTGAAATTCTAAGAAAAGTAATAGAAAATGTTCTGGAAAGAGCACGTCAGGTCGAAGCAAACAATGGATACCATTTGAGAGATATTATCTGATACCATCCTGTATAAACTATGTGACTGTGTTTTACTGCGATGCACAATCGCTCATAATGATTTTTTCATTGTTCAAATAATAACCTAAGAACCGAATTAGATATAAAAATGTATGCTCAAGCTCTTTCCGGGATCTAACGTGTCTTAAGGTTGAGATCTGACTAGGCTGTTCGTTTGTTCGAAAAATCTACGTTTCGCGTAATAAGCATGCAGTGCTGAATTCCCATATTCGTATTATTTTTTTTTTAAACAGAGCTCAAGTGTTCAAGGGATTGTAAGCACCCTTATAGTGATTTTTGAAACAACACTTGCAGAAATGGAAGGGAGGGAGAAAGGAGGAACCAGTGCACATTGGTTTTTGAATAAAACTTCGCTTCTATTTTGCATATAGGAACATTAGGAGCCTTAAATATGTTTGCGCCTGTAATATTTTCACCTCCTGCCATACTTATAGTTTGTTTTCACACAAATTTGTTTAATAACGTTAGTCACAAAAAGTTTTCTGATATAGTTCATCAATTCTCGGAGTTTCTGAAATATTGCTATTGTTGAAAATTGCAACCTCGAAAATTATCTGGTTCATGCCCGTGTTTTTTTTTTTTGTTTACTATTTGAACCCGAAGCTTTGTTGCCTTAAAGCCTTTTTTTTGGCTATTCCAATCATTTCTTTTACAGCTGGAAGAACGGCTGAAATTGGATTTTTTTCGAAACCTATCACTTTTACTTTGTCGTTAAGTAGCTGCTTAAAACGCTGTTTGAATGTACCCATAGTTCCATGCTGTACAGGAAATATAGATAAGATCAAAAGCGCATCAAAGACCTAAGATCAACTCCACAATTCGAAACACTTGACTGGTTTTCATTTTTAATAATTGAAAATTTTATTACCATACCGTTATAAATTTATTTAAAAAAATATTTGCTACTGCAAAATCTTTAAATAAAAATAAATAGATGAGTCAATAAAATCCAAGTACTCATTAAATCAGTTTAAAAATATTCAATTCAAATAATATTTTTTCTCTAAACAACTCAAGAACTGTGAAATCAATTTTGTTCGGAACCGCACTTAATTATGGAAAAGTAATGAATTCTTGCACTTCGCTTCCGATGAGTTATAAAGCTAACTAAGTAAAAAAAATAAACCCATGACCGTATTGAAAGAAAAGAAAGAAGTTATTAACACAGGTCTCGTCGTTAAAAAAAAACACTAAAACTCGATGATAAAACTTATGCACACATCAAAAAATCACTTGTCCTTTCCGAATACCCTAACTGAACCGGGTACTTATTATTTAATTTAAAAAAAAAATTATTATAAATTTTCAAAGATGGGTTCATACACACATAATATCAATATTAATATTAAAATTATTTATATTAATTAATATAATATTAAAAAAATAAATGATTTGTTTAATGTTTAACTGCAAAGAGTTCCAAATACGAACAAAGACAACAAATAAGCCGGCGACTTTGTGTATATGATCTTACGTAAGAAATTGCAATTTCGGGCTTTAAAGAACTGGGAAAGAGTGCAATCTAAGATATATAAGACTGGTATGTTGATATGTGGTTGTATCTTCGCAAACCATATACGTATTGAAATGCAACATGGAGTTTGTGTTCAGACAGAGAGTTAAGTGTTGAACAAATGACTTCTGCGTAGGAGATTATGGGCATTAGTAAAGTTTTGGTTAATGGTAGCCTTGTTTAAATGAAATAAAACTGCAAGAAATCCAAAATTTCCTGAGTGTCCCGTAAATGCATCCGATAATTGAGTTGACATTGTCATTGCAAGATAGGTTGTTGCGGTATTATGGTTGATTGGATAAAGATAGGGGGAAAGTCTTTTTCGATATTACGATCACCTGTGTTTTTCCTGGGTTAAGAATAATACTATTCATTTTCGACCAAATGCTAATTTCATTCAAGACTTCATACATTCTGGCTATTTAGTCTTCAATGAGATCAAAAGGCCTCGATATGTACATCTGTATATCGTCAGCATAGAGATGAAAGGACACGGATCGTTAATAAATACTATATACAAAAGAGAATGGGACCCAAAATCGATCCCTGGGGCACTACCTCAGGGAGACTTCCAGGGTTTGAGATTTTTCCGTTGATCATTAATTTTTTGGGTTCTATTGGATAGGTAGCTTCTTATAAGGTCAATGGCATTATTACTAAAACCGAAATAGAATCCTAGTTTTTTGCACCAGTGATGATTTAAATATCTGCCTTCGCTTATCAAGCCGCTCCTTGACATTGCCCATTTCACTGCAAGCCACCAACTCAACCAATATATTTTCAATACAGTCAATGGTACAACCAACCAACTCTTAACCCACCAACCAAGACAAGGGTAAAAGAAAGTCAAAAAATCCAAAGAATTTCTTTCTTATATCAGTTTTTTCTTGTACCCAATAAACGGTTATAAGGAAAAAACGTACATACAAAATATGTGACATGCAGTCCTATACACTTGTTAAATACTTCTCTTTTTGGCTTTATCGTAGGCATTCCAACTAACTCCGACTGCACTTCCTCGACACTTTTACTATGGAACATTTTCGTCGATGTCTTCATAACAGTCGAGGCCTTCCTCAGCCGTTATAGGTCTGAAATAGTATTCGTCGTATGCCTCATTCACATCAGAGTCTATAATTTTCGAATCTTGTTTGTTAGAAACGTTATTCAATTTGACTTGAAATTCCGACTTTTTTAAAGCTATTTTTTTATGGTTTGAGGTGTTACAAGCCGTAAAATATTCTAAGAGATCAGTTCGATGCGTTCCAAAAATTTCGTTAGGAAAATGAGCATGACATGACAGTCATTCTAAACAAGGCAAGCGCAACAAAAGTATAGCGTTTAACAAAACGACTTGTCTTTAGTTTGTAAAGCGCCTGTGTTTCAATTAGACTAATTGATAGTTCCTAGGTTTGAATCTCATAGTAAAAGCTTAAATTTTAATAGAATTTTTCAAATCTGTATTGTGACTAAATAGACGAAAGTACTCATGTGATTACTGTCATTAACTTCAATTGCTTGTAAATCAAGTAATGGCAATTTAAATACTTCGAATTGAGTGAATACAAATAAATCGTTATCAAATGTTTCTTGTCTATTTGGACCCCAACCATAATTCAATCCAAACCAGAATTTATCTGAGCTCCAAACCAATAGACAAACTTTTTTATTTTTCTGCATTGAATCAAAATTATCAATGTCCTGTCTCGAAATGTGTCAGTGTCGTCCTTTACAAGTTTTTGCAACAATTTTTATCAATTACCTTCCGTACAACCTCCACAAAACTGTTTCAAATCATAAAATGTCTCTCGAGTCGGGTTTGCCTTGTAATCCAGGTTTCTTTGTGTATTGCATTGTCATTGACAAAAAAAAAAGAAGCAGAATAAGTTTCTCATGGCCACCGCAAGAACAAAGTTTGTAATTTATTTGTAATGAATTTAAATACTCTAACCGCTTTGCCAGCAGCAATCACATTTGTAATAATTATGCAATCAAATTTATCGTTGTTTCTCATTAATTGCGACACCTTGTGTCTGATGATTGTAATTGCACTCAACCGTTATGCGGCAATATCTAATGATTCCTCGAGAACAAAAAAGCAGAAAACAAACAAAGTATCTAACCTTTTTTTGTGCATACAATTTGCGTATTTTTAACAAATCTCCATTTCTTTGAAATTAGAATATTTATAAGTGACGTCAAAATGATTTCGAAAATGCGACGATGAGTATACATTTTTTTATTGTCCATTGAAATGGTGATGCAATATGAATGTTAATTAAATCATGCGCATGGTTAAGTCGCGTGAATTAAGTACGCTTCTGGTAACGTCTGATTTCTTTGAAGTTATTTTTTTCGAACTCACCCGATTATCAATTTATTTTTATCCAGTCTGCAATGAGAGAAGAAAGGAAATTGCAAATTATTTTTGATTTATTGTCAAAATAAATGTTCAATTGGTGCATTAAAAAGTCAAAGACACTATTATTAGCATATTAACTTAAGGCTCTAAGAACAGAATGGAATTTTAATTTAAATGTAGTCTATTGCAATAAACTCCGAAAGAAGATTTTGTTCTTTTCCTCGAAATGTTCAAACACTGGTCATGAAAAGTCTGCGTTCACTTATTGCAGAGCAGATTTTATTTGTAATTAAGAACAAACGAGAAATTATTTTTGGTTTTTAGGGTTCCGTACCTACCTCAAAAGGAAATAACTTTATTGTCCGTCCGTTCGTCTGTCTGCCAAGACCCTTTTTCGCGGGAACACGTGGAGGTATCAAGCTGGAATTTATATCAGTTCTACTGTCCCTTGGAGCTGTGAAAAAATCAAACTTCTAAACCAACGCCAACTCAAGCAAAACAGAACTTATGCTCTTCACTACTAAAACCAAGATACCCAGTTTCCCACTCTCCCGTCTGAATGAACAACCGCTTTCTCTGTCTACCAGCGCCAAGTACCTAGGCGTTACCTTACCTGACCCTAAACTCACCTGGAAGCTAAACGTTGATCAGCGAGTTAAAAAGGCGTACATAGCTTTTTACGCGTGCAGTAGAACCTTTGGCAAAAAATGGGGTCTCCAATCAAAGCTGATCCTATGGATGTATACGGCGGTGGTTCGCCCGATACTATCATATGGATCACTAGTATAGTAGCCGGCCCTCATGAAAAAATTCAATGTCATCAAACTTAACAAGGTACAGAGAACTGCAAGCATAGGCACCACAGGCGCTCTACGATCGACTCCGTCGGATGTTCTGACGGTAATGCTGCATCTCCTACCTTTGGACCTACACATTAAAAACACTACTGCTCACAGCGCCATTAGGCTCAGAGAGTCTGGATGCTGGACGTCAAAACCCTCTGGTCATAGCGCTATACTTGATCTTATACCGAGAGATTTGGTATCTTCACCAACGGACTACACGGTCCCTTGAATTTATCCATCAAATTATTTTGACACTCTAATCCCAGAAAAAGCGGAATGGAATAGTGGACAGATATGTAAAGACTTAAACTGGACAATCTACACTGCCGGCTCTAAGATGGGCGGCGGAGTTGGTGCGGGTGTGTTCTCAGAATCTCTGAACATTTGTAAAGACTTTAGACTGCCCGACAATTCCAGCGTTTTCCAAGCCAAACTATTTGCAATCCGGGAAGCATGTCATCAAATCAAATTACATCCAAATATCCTGCCAAGCCAGAAGGTTGCCATATGCATTGATAGTCAAGTAGCCATCAAAGCTATTGCCTCCTTCACTTCACATTCAAAATTAGTACAGGAATTCCGAGCTGAAATAGCGTCGTTAGAAGGTCAGCTCATTTCCCTTATACGGGTTCCCGGCCACAGTGCCATCCCAGGTAATGAGAAGGCCGATGAACTTGCTAGAAAGGGATCTGCCCTTCAACGCTCGCTTGCAGGAGAGTTTTTCATCTTACTACAAGCACTTAAGGCTAATATATCCTCATACTTCCTTGAAGTAGCAAACCTAAGATGGGTCAGACTTACGAACTGTGCAACATCAAGGAAAATATGGCCGGAATACAAACAATCAAAAACAAAAGATCTCCTTCGGCGAGCCCGTCTTGATATTGCTAGATTAGTGGCGGTCTGCACAGGACACAGGACACACAACTCACATTTTCGCAGATGCAGAAACACACCTGAGAGGGAGACCCTAACACACTTCTTTTGCGACTGTCCGGCTCTTGCTAGAGCCAGACAACGGGCGCTTGGTAGACCCTTCTTCAGCTCAATTAATGAGAGTTCTGCTAAGGATATTAAGGAACTAATGTCCTTCTTAAATACCTCGGGCTGGATTTAGAGATATCTCAAATACACCAGCACTTAGTGCTAATTAGGTTCTCACTGAACCACCACTTTTACACATCTACCTACCTACGCCAACGCAATCCAAAGAAACAGCAATTTAAGCCGCATATTTTGAAGCTTGCAACTACTCACATGGGAATCGAAACCTTAACATAATTGTAGTTACCGCAATGACCGCGACTTATCTCTATGCATAAGGAAACAGCTTATTATAATAATATTTTCAAACATATTATCAGACAGCTTGGTTGTATTGTTCCTACAATATTTTATTTATTATTTTGCAAGGCTGCTGCAAGGTTAGTGTAGGTATTTCAGTTACATTATAAAATAAAAAATATGTGTTAATATAAAATAATGGATTACTGAAACGATAAAGAGATCATCGTCTTTAAAAATACCATAACTATGACTCGATTGTCGTGATGGGTGAACTTTTACTTATAAACCTACAGGTTTGTACGGAACCCTCAGCGCGCGAATCCGACTCGCATCTGGCCGGTTTTTTTATTATTACTAATATTTGTTCAGTAAATATTTTGAAACCTTAGAAACAGAAAAATTTTGATAAACCTTTTTTCTAATCGAAAATACAATAAATGCGCAGAAAAAAAAATTCTGCGTTCACTTTATGTAAGAAAGAACATTTATGTTAAATTTTTAAGCTAAAAGGTGATTTAGGAATAAAGCGTCGTCTTTTAAGGGGGAAGTAAGGTTAATTCGAACGAATTAGCGCATGCTTTTGTGAATTTTTGGTGAGAACACAGTTAAAATCTCTTTTTAAACCAATAGTACATTGAAGTATGACATTTGAAGAATAATGTATACAATTTTCGTGACGAAATATTGAAAAGCACGGCGCTAGCAGAAATTGTTCGGACGAGTCTCGGGAAAAAGTAGAATTGCTTGGTACTGGAACATTTGAAATCAAAAAGTTCATACGCTAGGGAGGGTTTTTTGAAATATAAATTTAAAACTTTTTAACTTTTTTAGAACACTTTGAAGGTAAAAACGCAATTTTTGACGAAAAAAAATAATCGGCTAATTTGTTATTGTAAATAAAAAATTATTAATATTTTTGAAAAATAAAACCCTCCAATGTGACCTCGTATATTATGTAAAGATATAGTATTAAAAATTTCAAAAGGATCGGTGCAGTTGTTTTGAAGTTATGAGGGACACCGACTTTGAAAACGTGAGTTGTGGGGAAAACGCTTTCAAGTTTTGAGCACAAAAAAAACGAGTAAAAAACGTTCATTCGTACTCGTAACTTTGTCAGTTTTGCTCCAATCGAATTGTAGTTTTGACAACACTTTTAATACTTTATCTCCTCTTAAAGAACTTCTCGAAGTCTTTTTTGGCATAAAATTTGCGAGCTTTGTGGTTTCTTCTGCACTTATTTTCTCCCAATCCTCTTTGAACACAGTTTTTAGCATTTCCTTGCTGGTAATTGAATAACAGTTTTCTTTTTATCAAATCCTACAAATTTTCTATGGGGTTCAAATCTGATTGTTGAGGCGCTTAACGCAAATTTTCGAAGGCATTAAACAACAACCAAAGTTATACAAGATTCGCCGTGTGCTTTGGATCATTATTTTGTTAGAACCAAAAACTGGTACCTTACCCAAGCTTGACTGCACTTTGATGCAAATTGTTTTTCAATATATCGAGGTATTCATATTAAACCATGACTGACTCGATAAATTGAAAGTTGTCAATCCATCGCCACCGCCATCCCCATGTTTAACCGTTGGCAGTGTGTTTTTTATTTGAAACGCCATCGTGCCTATCTCCAAACTATCTTGCGGCCTTTTATGCTAAAAATGCAGAACTTGCTTTTGTTTGAAAATATGTCTTACATTCGATTTTTTTATTGGCATTTCTATTTTCGGTTTTTCTTTGCAAAATAACTTTGAGGGCACACCTGAACGAGGCTTGGACGTTAAAATACGTGTCGTTTTAAAGTTGTTAATCACTTTTTTGACGAAGGAATATTGTCTTCGAGGTTCTTTCCCAATATCACTTAAATAATTTCCTCTTTTCACCCAGACTTTTTCTGCCCATTGTCGATATTGTTGCTTACAAAAATGTTGTTATTTTTGATAAAATAAAAAATTTAAACACATTTTTTGCTTCTTAGGTTTTTAAATATTTACTGAACAAAAAATCAAAAATAAGAAGTCGTTTGTTTTTAATTACAATCAAAATATACTCTACAATATGTGAACGCAGACTTTTCTGACAAGTGTATATTAATAAGAACCAAAGAACTTGTAACTTTTTTGATTTAGACGCTTACAGTCGTCCCAAATTGAAAAATACTTGAAAATCGAGCGATAAAACTCACTTCATTATCTAAAGGGTCCGCCAAATAACTTTTTTTTTTGAAAATGCTTAAGAAAAAAAACTGCTGAATATTTTCTCAAATTTCTTTTTTTATTTGAAAGGACAATCCTTCCGGTTAATAATGGAAAATAATTTCATTCAATTGGCTGCCTCGGCAGGCCATACAGTAGCCTACACGATCGGTCCAAGTTTTAAGCACATTATCGATTGTGTGCAGCTGTATTTCACCAATGGCTTCACGAATATTGTCCTTTAAACCGTCAATTGTCTCTGGCTCGTCGGCGTAGCACTTTTCTTTGAGGACACCCCACAAAAAAAAATAGTCCAACGGTGTCAAATCGCAGCTCCGAGGTGGCCAAACGACATCAGCTCCGCGGCTGATAATGCGATCTTCAAAAACAGGGCGCAAAACATCGAGTGTAGCTTCTGCTCTGTGGCACGTATCGCCGTCCTGTTGAAATCAAATGTTGCCAATATCCTCCTCTTCAATTTTTGTGAACAAAAATTCGTTCAACATTCGACCCGATAACGATTGCCATTGACTGTAACGGCCACTCCTTGCTCATTTTCGAAGAAAAAATGGCCAAATTATGCCTCTGGACCAAAATCCGCACCAAACAGTGACTCGTTTTGGGTGCATCGGCTTTTCAATGTATGCGTGCGGGTTTTCTGTGCCCCAAATGCGACAATTTTGCTTGTTTACATACCCGCCAAGATCAAAATGAGCTTCATCTGAAAAGATGATTTTTTTTGGCAAAATCGGCATCTTCTGTAAGTCGATCGCAGGCCCACTTAGCGGAGCGAAAACGCATTGGATGGTCAGTTGGCTTCAACTCCTGAACCAATTGGACTTTGTATGGCGTCATACCAAGGTATGCAAAATGAAAGTGAATTGAAAGCAGCAATATTCTCGGGTATACTGTTTTTGGCTTTTCACGCTTTGGATAACGAACATACGGAGCTGACGGTGCTTCTCTTCTTCCAAAATCCGTATGCAATTTTCGCACACATTCTGCAACATTTCCATGATTTTCAAAGTAATGTCGCAATATTTCCCAGCGTTGTTCAAACGTATACAAGAACATATTCATTCATGAGCTAAGTGTTACCATTCAAAAATAAGCACAAGCTGAAAAAAAAAGTTAGATGGCGGACCCGTTATATAAATAATTAAATATATTTGTTTACACAATTGGAGGTAACTAACTTTGCTCAAGAGCTTCTTTGAGGCCCAAGTCGACCCCGGACTGTAGCGCCATCTAAGTGAATCAGTGCTGTTTTTTTTTCCTCCTTTCTTTTAGCACTCCACGATTCTAAAACTAATCCAAATAAGTCCACAGCTAAAATTGTTGAAATAACATTTTCACATCTTCATTGTTAATTTGTTTTTATCAGTCATGGTAAATTTACAATTGTAACAATCCATGTTTACCACCAAACGAATAAAGGTTAATTGCTGGTAATAACCTCATTATTCATATTTAATTTTCAAAGTTTAAAGTACTTTTGTGAGAAATCATCACCGAAAAGCTGTCCAAACCTAAATTTTAATTTAATTAAGTTGGTCATAGTTAAAGTTTCGCAAAAAAATAAAAAAATTAGTTTATGACATTTTAACGAGCAGTCGAAACGAGATCAGAGAAACAGTAAAGCTGGTTCAATCTAACTAACCATGATCTGCTTTGAAACGCAAATCCAAACCATCCAAGTGATTACGACGATTGACAATTATGAAGTCGTCAGCTGTGCAAACTTTGCCTAGATCATTTCATTTATTTGTTATTTTTGCATTTTTTTCTGTGTGACTGTTTTATGCCGTCAAAGTACACAAAATAATTTAAAATATTCACAGCAAATCCATTGTTAATGACATAAGTTTGATTTAATTTACTGTGGGAGCAAAAACAAGACAATTGCCATGCAAATTGATTGTACAAGCAAAGTTGTGAATCACTGTCAAGGAATGTATACATTTTTTTTTTGAAATGGCATAAAATTATAATTGAATTGAAAGTGTTTAGTTTTGCACCTGATAGCTTCCGTACAAACTGCAAGTTGAAAATAAGTTTTGAAATGTGGGAAAGCTTCAAGGCAATTTCTCTAAAAACAAGACTTTAAGTTTTTTTTATAAAAAAGTGTAAATTTTAATTGGAGAGATGAGACTGAATTTGTTCCCAAAATAACTTTTCTGGAGTCTTAGAGGACTGGACAAACATCGGTTAAATTTTTGCAGAGAACTGGAAAGACTAGACCGAACTGCGTCACTCACTACTGAATCTCTGACGGAAATCATAAAGAATTGGGCAGCATCTCTTAAATAAAAGAAATAAGTAAGAAAATGGGACTGGTTCGACGTATATTTGAAGGCCAAATTAATTTCATTCGCACTCTTTAAAATGCTAAGTTTCAAAACAAAGGATTAACGAAATCCTTAAGCTTCAGGCTGGCATAAAAGAAATGATTTACAGGGTTTACCAATAGGGACTTGACAACTTTGAATTTAATTTGTGAACGCACCCTTTTACTTATCATCAAACTGTCATTGTCAATTTATTCAGTGCGTCACTAGCTCAACATTTTCATCATGGTAAAGTACGCAAACGAGCAACGTCTACAAATTTTAATCTACCAAAATTCGGAGTCGATCCAAATCAGTCAATTCCGCGGTGTTTTCAAGAATTGGGCATCGCTCAGACCACATTATTGCGTAGGATCTTGATTAACACCCTAACAAGATCAAGCTGACTCAACAATTGAAGCCGATGGACCTTTTGTACCGACGTACGTTTTCCGATTGGGCTCTGGAGAAGATTCGCCAATATGATGAATTTCATTGCAAAATTTTCTTCAGTGACGAAGCTCACCTTTGGTTCAATGGCTCAAAATATGCGTTATTGGTCGAGTGAAAATTCACATTTGCTTCATGAATTAACACTTCATCCACAAAAAATAACTGTTTGGTGCGGTTCGCATGCCGGCGACGTTATTTGGCCCAATTTTTTCGTCAACAATAACGATCGTCACATCACTGTGAATGCGCCATGATTACCAAATATTTTTGAGCCGAATTGGAAGAAATGGACTTGTATGTCATGTGGTTTCAACAGGATGGTGCTACAAGCCACACAACACACCTTTCAATCGATTTTTTGAAGAGTAAGTTTGATGAGCGTGTTATCTCGAGAAATGGGCCAGTCGATTGGCCACCTCGTTCGTGCGATTTTACGCCTCTAGATTATTTTCTTTCACGCCGACAACGTTGGAAGAGCTCAGAGCCAACATTGAACGCAAAATAGCGACAGTTTCGGCCGAAATGTGTGACCGAGTCATCGAAAATTGGGTCCAACGAATCGACCGCTGCAAACGTGCCCGCAATGGCCATATGCACGAAGTAGAGACTTCCATTCATAAATATTTTCATTGTTCTTCAAGCCGATAATACATTTTTTGAAATATATTAAATCGTTTGCGTTTTATTTATAAAAAAAATTGTCATGTCCATATTGGAAAACCCAGTTTATTTGTGTTTTTGAAAACTATGTTAAACACAGAATGTAATTTCTTAAACCACTCGTCCGATGGAAGGGGCTTACTGGTTTTTGACTTAATATAAAATGTCATTTCAATTGTAACTATGTTTAAGTCCACGAAAGAGCCATCCATGTTGAAGAAATCAATATCATTCCTTAAACGGGTCTTATGAAAAAGGTTACGCAGGCGACCGTTGAATCGATATGAAATTGGAGAGCTCGAAGATTTGAATATCAGTGCTATTGTATGTTAAAATTCGTTGCAGTTTTTGGAGCCATTTCGAATGTCGTTGTTTAAGAAGCTCATTACAGCTAGCATACGAGGATTGGGATTTAAAAAACTTGTGTCTTGAGAGAAAGGTAAAAAAAGAAATACCAAATTGTCCAAATGCATACGAAATTAACTTGCCATGCGATTGCTTGAACTCGGATTTCGTGGAATCAACAATTTTAGTTCGTCTATAGAACTGTCCCGCCCGATTTTTGTTTTGAAAAACATTGTTAGTACAACAGAAGTTGTTTTTAAGAACAATCTTTCGAATGCAGCAGAAGAAGAGAGAACAATTTCTATGGAGGCAAAATAAGCAACCAAGTTGACTCTCACATGAAGGGTTCCGCGCCTCTTAAGAGTATCCAACACTTTATTTCTTTCATTTTAAATTTTTCATAGCAACGCACGTAAGCCAATAAGAACAAGAACTTCGAGATGGGAAATAAGCACGTTCAAAAAATAAGGATTTTTAACGATCACAAGATTCAAATAGTTTTTTATGCAGTCTTTTTGTAGAAATGTGTGAATCTTTGATTCTGACGTCAACATGTCCAAATTGGTGTTAGTGAAAATTCCGTGGTTTGCTGTCGCTTTAGTTGCGATATTGATTATAATGGTATTTTCTTGAAACTAAATAATAAATGACAAGTGCATCATTCGATTCTGGAGCATTTTTAACCTATAGGTGTAAGCGTATTGAAGAAATTGCTCTGAAAAAGAGATTGGAGAAAAATATATCTGTTCATTGAATATCTTTGTGTGCCTTAAATGCATAACATTTTTCTTCAGTTTGCAACCGTCTGTTTTAAGTGACCTATTGAAATGCTGGAACAATCATAACTCAAACACTCATCAGATTCACATTAAATACTTTTTTATTGATTAATTTTTCGAAAATGACATTGTAATTATTTTTTTGGATTGAGAAAAATTTCGCCACGAAATCAAAACTCACAACTTAAGAGAATTGATGCTTTCTTGGCTGATGTAGTTTATGAATAAAACACAAAACAAAAACAGTTACAAATAAAGTTTCAGTAACGCGTGGCACCTCCTCCAGCATCTATGATAGCTTGTAAATGCCGAGGCATGAATTTTACTAGTTTTTCGGTTAAAGATGGCAGAATACCATCCCAAGCTGCCTGAATTTTATATATCAGCTGCTGTTTATAAGAGTAAGTAGTGCTGTTCTGGGACATTCGCCAGACATAAACCCCATAGAAAACCTATCGGCTGATGTCAAGAGGGCACTTGGTCATTCCAGATACAAAAAAGGAGGATTTATAGCAATCTTTGCAAGCCGCATGGGAATCGATACCTGTGAAGAGGTGCCAAAAACTAATTAATTCCATGCCAAATCGGTGTTGAAAGGTGTAAAATAAAAACGGTTTTGAAACTAAATATTGATCCAAAGTTCATTCTGTTACATATCGAAAACTATCCATTTGAAACTAATATATTTTTCCTTTTTTTTTTAAAGACGCAACAGCAATGCACCTATTTTTTTACACAGTAAAAAATATGGAAATTCATTTTCTTACTTTATTGATTTGTTTATGGCTTTATTTTACACATTGTTTTGTTTCGCTTCAGTTTTTGAAATGAACATACGTATCAATGAGCGCAGCTGTTTATACGGCGAGATTCATTTTGCATATTAACTACAGAAATGGACCGACTGCACTGCCTTGTAGTACTCCAGCAAAATTTTGCTTGCTTTTCACCTTACTTCATAAAAGAGAAACATTCGTCGAGAAATGATTTCATGAATGTTTAGAAGTTAAAAAGTAAGCCTGCATCCTTTTGATTTGTCTTAAAATGCAGCAGAACAATACTTGTTACCATCGAACGCCGTATTAGTGTGCTCAACAAGACAATGAATCTCTGTTATCATCTGAAGCAGATTTGATAGAATCAAGAATTGAACCTGAAATTGTCGTTATTTCTCAAAGGTGGATTTAATGTCATTAAGCTAATAGTGGAGATAAGAATCCCAGTATTAAATTCAGTTTTACGGGTCGTGAGGCAATTATGAACTGTCGGCTCTTCTGGGAGGACATAAGAGGACAGAAGAAGTGGTGATGGAGTTGGTGTAGAGTCTTGAGGGAATACGTATTGGTCTCGTTTTCAGTTGTTTTCTGGTGGATGATATTGTAAAAAAAAGTAAGAGAAGCCAATTATAGATTGTACTCTCGGCGTTTAAGCAAAAACCTTCCATCAAAAACTCCATGGTAAAATATTCGTGAGCTCTGCGTTGGTAAACAAAAAGAACACTGTTGTTCGGATATATGCCCCAACTATCTCAATGAAGAAAATACTACCAGTTATAATGATCTGCTTGATGACCAGTTTGCGCTACAGGATGTTGACCCGGCTAATGGGAATGAAGGTTTACGGGTTGGTGACTCTGATATCTTTGGATGTGATAGACTATATGATGTGGAAGTTGTAAGTGCTGTGCTTAAAATCAAAGTTTAGATGACTCTACCTCACATTCTCCCAGCACTAACATATATATTTATTTCTATTAAAATGACATCTTCTTTTCCTTCCCCATGAAAATCTGTAAAAGTTTTACCTGTCCTTAAAAAATCTGATTCGCGATATCAAAGGTACTAGAATAACTATTACATAAGCAAATTATAAGTTTTTTAAAGAGAAAAAAAACTCTTGACTGATAAACAATCTGGTTTTAGGCAAGGTTATAGCTGTATGACAGCTATCCTAAAGGTTTCAGAGGATATCCGCAATGCAATAGATAATGACCTAGTAACATTTCTAGTGCTATTAGAATTCTCAAAAGCATTTGATACTGTCAACCACAGAAGATTTATTCTTAATATAAACTTAAAAATCAGTTTCGGATTTCTGATAGTGCTGCCAATCTTAATTTTTCTTATCTAAGTGATCGGAGCCAGGCTGTTGTCATTGATGATCAAATATCCCGCCCTCTTACCCTTTTCCCGGGGGTTCCACAAGGGTCGATTCTTGGTCCGCTATTACTCACGATGTTTATCAATGATCTTCCAATTCATACAACACACGCATCCTTAGAATTGTACGCAGAAGATGCTCAAGTTCAACTTAGTTGCAAGCTGTGTCTGATTGAGGATGAGGCTCATAAATTGAATTCTGACTTGAAAAGAATACTTCAATGGTCTAATATTAATTATTTAAATCTGAATCCACAAAAATCGAAATGCTTAATTATTTATAAAACTTCACTGGATCACAAATACTTTCCGGCTTTATATCTCGGTAACGAAAAACTTGAATAAGCAAACACTCTCATCGTTCCTATTATCACATATGGATGTCAAATATTTACCAGCCACAATTCAGAAATGAAAAGAAATCTTTCGGTTGCTTTCAATAATGTAACGCGGTACTGATCATATTTCCAACTATTCAAGCAAAATTCTGTGCTGCTTCCCATACACATTTTTGAAATACTTGTCCTTAAAGTTTCTGAATAAAGTAATTATGAATAAAACACCCTCTTATCTTTTTGAAAAACTAAAGTTTTCAAACTCGTCTCGGTCTTTCACATTATTACAACCAAGATTCAGCTGCAGAAGCTCTGAAAGGCAATTTTTCGTCTATGTCACAAGACAGTGGAACAATTAACCCATTTCCTGGCACAAAATTAATTGTTGAATTATGATTTTTATAATTATGTCAAAAATTGTCAGTTTAAAGTCCAAGCATTAATATTTTGTCTTGCTTGTCATTTAGAATATCTGTTATAACATAATTATCCTTTAATTTATTAGAATTTGAAATTTTTTGTATCTACTTTAACTATTTCTTATTTATAGGCTCTGTAGCCCATTGTAAAAGAATCTATTTAATAAAATAAATGAAAAAAATAAAAGAGGCCACCCAAACTTCAACAACTATTTTGTTGGGTCCTCACTAATATTTTATAAAACATTCCCAAACTCGGAATGTACACCGATTCAGAAGCAAAGTGATTGGTTTCCAAATACCAGAGCTGTAAAAAACTGCAGTCTTTTGACTTTTTTTATTCAATTGAATTGAATGGCTTATTATTAGTCTTATGACTTCACTGAAATACTTCCATTTAAAAAATTATTCATTATCAATTTTGAAATCATTGTACTTAGAATTACTTGAAGTAATCATACGGCTTCAAGTCAAAAGAATGCAATACTTTTAGACTGGTTGAATTCTTTGAAGTCTTTTGAAATTATTGATTAATTCGGTAGTGCAGTCTTTTGATTTCATTTCAGTTTTAGCGTTTTAAAGTCTTTTGACTGCTGTGAAGTCTTTTGATTGCTTGAAGTCTTTTGACTGCTTGAAGTCTTTTGACTGCTTTTGAAGTCTTATGACTATTTGAAGTCTTTTGATTTATTTATTCTTTTGATTACGTTACAAGATTTCAATTTCTTTGAAAAATGTTAACTTAAAGCTTAATAGTACTAAATAAGTGACTTTATAAATGTTTACATTCCTTAACAAGAAAACAGATCATACAATCTGAGGTGTTTTAAGTTGTGCGTTCAAGTGTAAGTGCTCAACCGGAAACCTATTTCTATGCCTACGATGTTCTTTCAAGACTTGTTCAGCATCGTGCTGTTAGTGTTACTAAGATTATCCTAAGCGATGATTTGTGGATGACGTACTAAGCATAGAGGAAACTAAATCTCGAAAAAGCATGTGAAAACGTCTTAAACGGTAAATGGTTAATTCTAATCGCTAATATACTTAGATGCGTGTGTCAAGAGTTTCACTCCCACATTGCTTGATTTCTAAGTTTTAAAAAAAATCTTAAGAAGCAAATTTTTACTTCACTTAATATGGGACGCGATTAAGTACATAAACAACAACAGCAAAATCTGCTGATAAGACACGCTTTTTGAATTGGAGGAAGCTTTGTTGAAAAGGTTTCATTGCTACTTTAATCTTACATCAGAAGTGAATGAAGCGATCGTAGCATCCGTGCTCTGCCCATCGGTGAAGTTAAAGTGGGTTTCGGCACTTAATAAAAATTGTCGGACAGATTTAGAAATAAGCTCTTTGGTCAGGTCCAAAATCAGTGCCGAAAATCAAATGCCATACAGCCAGAACATCAAACACCCGAGATGACATATTTCGACTTTTCTCTAACAGGTATGAATTGATTACAAGATTCGAAGTTTTCGATGGATACTTGGCACATTCATCCACCTCACTTGAAATGTTGCATAAATACCAAAGAATTTAAAGAACATTTTTGAGGTACAACACACCCCTTCCTTCATCGGCGGCAGTAGAGCGACTTTTTTTTTTTTTGCTGTTATGCTAAATGCCCCCAAACGTGGATCACCTTCTGACTCAAATTTTGAGAAATTGCTGCTTTTAAAAGTGAATAGGGGCAATATATAAAAGTTAAGCAACTTTTGTTTTTTGTTTTCTGTTTTTATAGTTTAACTGAGTTTGACTTTGATATTTTATTTTAACTTAAGAAGTGAAAAAAATTTGTTTTTATCATATGTTCAAGTTTAATATTTTAATTTGTTTTATCTTGTACATAAAATCATACAATCATATTCAGAATACATGCATCTACAAATACACTAATGTCTATAAATTTTTCAGTCAACGTTCCATAAAACGCACTAGTGAAAGCTGAAATATAAGACAATTAAAATAAAACGAATTTTGATTCATTTTCCTTATCACGTCAAATAGTTAGATTTCTGCGAAGTTCATAGTAAGTATTTTGTAAAGATTTCAAACTCAAAATTCATCCGGTACGTTTGGAAGTATTATATTCTCAATAAAATTATAAAATATAATAAACGTATACATAAAAAAAAACTGATAAATAAACAGTATCCATCCAATAAAGTCTGATTAAATATTACTACTATCAACGGTATTGATATTTAATCTCATTACGTTCTGCATAAAAGCATGGCATTAAAAAATGCTTTAGTACGTCATCCACAAATCATCACTTAGGATAATCTTCGTAACACTAACAGCACGATGCTGAACAAGTCTTGAAAGAACATCGTAGGCATAGAAATAGGTTTCCGGTTGAGCACTAGCACTTGAACGCAGAACTTAAAACACCTCAGATCATACATTTTCTTGTTAAAGAATGTAAACATTTATAAAGTCACTTACTTAGTACTATTAAGCTTTTAGTTAATATTTTTCAAAGAAATTGAAATGTTGTAACGTAATCAAAAGAATAAACAAATCAAAAGACTTCAAATAGTCATAAGACTTCAAAGCAGTCAAAAGACTTCAAAACGTTAAAACTGAAATGAAATCAAAAGACTGCACTACCGAATTAATCAATAATTTCAAAAGACTTCAAAGAATTCAACCAGTCTAAAAGTATTGCATTCTTTTGACTTGAAGCCGTATGATTACTTCAAGTAATTTTAAGAACAATGATTTCAAAATTAATGGGCAATTTAAGTGGATGTTAAAGTATTAATTTGAAGTCTTTTAACTAAATTCAAAGGAATTAATCAAAATACTGTGACTTTGCAGAATGCAATCTCGAAATAATGCATTCCTTTACAGCTCTGCCAAATACGAAGGGGATAACAAAGAACACAGTAGGAAGTGCACATTGTTCCCAAAATATCTATTGTACATTTTACTATCTCTAAAGTCACAAATGATTCTTCTCAATTTATTCAACTGCCTTAGATTAGTCGATATTAACGTAAATCAAGTTAATTTCTTCATTTTATTTCAACTTCGATAGTTTAAAATTTTGCAACAGTTAATTGAGGATGACACATGATCACTTACAAGGAATTCACCATAAAAGATCACCTTCGAAGGCCCAACCATGGAGTTATGCGGTTAAACGTCGATGAGCTTACTTTGGCGCTCATTTCCAAAACAAACATTCGATTTCATTAATTCAAAATTTATTCAGAAACATAAATTAATAGTTTATTAAGTGTTTGTTTCCTTAGGGCAAGCGTTCGTAGGCTGGCTGGCTGCCTATTAATTCGTAAGACTTTGCCATTTGAAGTTTTTAGTGCATCCATTTAGGGGTTTTCAATGCGCTTCAGTGACCTGCGCCTTGAGACAAGTCTTCCTCAAAGAGTTTGTGGTTTTTTGAATCTTTTGAAACCAACAGAATTATGCAACGTGACTTGCTTTCGAAATTTCCAAGGCATTTTATTTGTGTTTTTTGGTGATCTGAAAACTTTTAGTATTTCATGGTCGAAAGTAAAATTTTAGACATTCATTTTTATTTTAGACTTGGCATAGTTTGCTCTTCCATGTCAACTCAAATTAAGGAAGTTTGACAAGACAAAAAATACGGTTGGGTATAAAGCAGGTGTCCCTGAAATTTTATTTGATTAAAAAAAGGTAAGGCAAAGTAGCCATCGAACTTTTAAAGTCTCGAAAACCCCATACTTAAGCTTTCATACTAAAAAATTTAATGGCATTGAAACTGTGGTGGAAAATTCCTTTAGACTATCGAACCGTAAAATTGAGAATTTCAATTTGAATACAAAAGTGCTCAGTTAACATCCGACAAATCGGATTCTCGTGGAAAAGCCTCACTTTAATGGAATATTAAAAAAGTTTCTTACAAGCTTAATACAGATTCTTGTTGCAGATTACAATGTGATGGGAACATACTCCATTGTGAAGCAAGGGTTTGTAATTAATGCATTTGCAGCCTGATTCCATGTACATTCAAAATTCACACGGCAAATTATTCGCAAAGCATTTGTCTTACTTGGAATGAACATATATTTATGAACATTAATTAGAGAGCGGTAGACGCTTAGTTCGGATTTTAAAAGTAGGAAGAGTGTTTTTAAGTAACTTCCAAGGAGTTTTCGAATTTCATAATTTATGTTTACAAAGTTTCATTCAAATGCTTTTAACCGAAAAGTTATTATTTATAAACTGGATGCTTATTTTCGACTGTTAAACATATCAAGTCACTTAAGTCTTCTATTTCCTTGCTGGATGAGGTGATGTTTTCCTGATTGTTATAAGGGTTCTGTTACGTCAAGGTGCCGCTATGAGTTATTTGAGGGCTTCAATTTAAGCTCATTGTAGTTTTCCTACGCTCGATGGAAGAGCCGAACCTCAAAACTGTTTACCATAAGTCCAAAATTGCTTAAATGAACATTTTATAAACAAGGAAAGATTTAACATTAATTTTGGAGTTTTCAAAATTTCACGAAAACAACGTTTAGAAATCGGGGAAATTATTTTCCAATTATTTTTGAGCTTTGTGCGCCAATTTCATAGACCTTTGTCTATCTTAAGCTTAAACAAAATGCTATGAATCGATTTATGTTTACGCATACTCTTATGTCTTCATCTTCATACTGTGCGTACCAAAGAAACTATCGCTTCCATAGATGCCTCTTTCCGTCAACTAAGTGAAAGACTTTGAGACGAGATCTTATCCTTCGAGGATAAGCTACCGCTACCGCTCGAATAGCTCTTGAATTTCTTTTGAAATTAAATTTTATCTTGACTGTACCAAAGTGCTTCTACACTCGACATTTTTCTTTTAAATGTCCTACTCCTGAGCTGAGCTGCTGTGGCCAGAAATGGAGAAAGAAGTATTGAAGCCATTCGAAAGTCGCTTGTCGAATGACAGCCAACGCAACTTTGACATTGTTTGCTGTGATTTTGAATTTCTTCGGAGTCTGTGAGGGCGCTTATGGACTGTTGTTTTGTCAAAGGTTCATAGTTATGAAACCAGTCTTCGCTGGTGGTTAAAAATCGCAGTGGAAATCTGTCCGAATTAAATTAGAAAGTTGTCAAGATTTGAACTTTAAATTTCGTCATTTATTGACTTCCCATCTGGAAGTTCATGTTTTAAATTTAAATTTCAGGATACAACATGCGACAACACCTTTTTCATTTCCACTTTTGGATTACCATTAGCACACTCGTTTTAGATCCAACTAATGCAATCATGTCCTTCTCTTTTTAATGAAGATCGAAATTTCCTTCCCTTGTGTTTGGCTCCGGATGGAAGAATCAAAAGTCCTTGTAATGCAAAGAATTCTTCGAGTTTTTTCTCAGTGATCTGTGACAATAAACCGCAAATTTCGTCAATTTATCTGTAAATATGTGTCGAATATCAGCTATCATTTTGTTTGCCCATTTTTTCATATAATTTGCATTGAAAGATTGTGGAGGGATTTGAAGATCCCTTTAGCTTCCCATCTGGTCTTGAAAAAGGTCTGACTTTCTGAATTTAAAATTTTGACATCACCACCTTTCGAGGTCCTAAAAGTCATATTTCCTTCTTCTTTATAATTTGCTCGCACTCAAGAGGTTATGAATACTCTTCTAATGCACATAGCATATTTCGGAGGAGATCGCAGGATTTTTGAAATGGTTTGAGAAACTCAGACATATTTGGTTTCAATTCAATTCCGTAGGTGGAGCCCAAAATGGAACGGATGATTTGATATCGACTTTTTGAAAGTTTGGAAAAGACATCTACACTTAAATCTACACAAACCACAATAAGAATTAAGAACTCTAGCCGATACAACAACCACTACAACAACGCCAGCGATCCGTCAGACTACTATCGTTGGTCAATCAATCCAGTGATAGTGTCATTAATGTTATTCCAATTGTAAATTGTGGCTGGAATAGGAGTTGAACCTAGGACCCATCAATGAAAGGCAGGCGCTCTACCAACTGCACTACACAGCCGTCTATTGTTTTTAAAAGAATGTCTGTGTGTGTACGTACATACGTTTGTGTGGATTTTTTCGTCTCGCATATCTTGAGACCTAAATTAAACTATCGAGTCTATATTGGTTTCATTCGAAGCGTTTTTTGCAGATTGAACACCTGAAAGGCAAAATTTAAAATGATAGTTTCAACCTTAAAACAAAAAAAATTAAGAAAAGCGATAAAGTGCGAGTCGGACACGCGCAACGAAGGTTCCGTACAAACTTGAAGGTGTGTTAATAGTTCGCCCATAACGAAAATCGAGTCTTGAAGAGTTTTCACTCTCATGTTTGTCAAAATACGCAAGGCCAAGTCTGTAGCTTGAATTCAATGCCGTAAATTTTGGAGCTGTAAAGATTTTTATCCCGCATGCGGACTGAGCGCTTGAGACTCGATTTTTTTCCTCATAGGGAAAACCTTCCTGTGGACTTTAATCCATATAATCTAAGGTCAAATAAGATGTCCTTCAATTAATAGCTAAGTGTCCAATTCTTTGCGTAAAACGCCTCCTTTATTTTGAAAAAAGCTTTCTTTCTGCTTATGAAGCTTAAGAATTCTTGAAAGGATCTTTAAGTTGAAGTACATTATTCACATGCGGCAAGATGTAGAGTAAATTTTATACGCCCTTTCCACATGCAGTTGTTTATTTATTAAGATTTTTTTTCTGTAACAAAAATGTAAATGCTTGTTTACAAAAATTTGTTCAAACTGTAGTCTTATCAATTTATTTATCCACGGAACACGATTAGCCGTAAAACACTCTTCCATCTGCTTGATGCCTTCGATATGGGAGAAGCAATATCTGCTTCCGTGTGAACTATAGAAATAGTCTGCACTATTCCGCATGTGTTATCCAATAAAGTCGAATCACTGAAGTTGGCCGATAACTTATTGGATATACTATCGATTTGTCAAGGTGGGGTCCCAAGTTCCTTCCCAAACTCTCAATACTGTACCTGATTGTACTATTGGCTTTACAAAAACGCATTATAAGGATCGTTTGAATCCCCTGAGTGATGTTATGAAAATCGATTTGTCTTACATTGAAAAGATAAATTGCAATTCATTTTGAATCTAGCTCGAAGCTCGTGACACATCCAATTATATCCCTAACCTGATTTAAAAAATTTTGCATGTTTACGATGCGAGATTAGAATGAAGTAAGCCGCAAGTCAGAGAAGATTGCTCTAATTTTCTGCCTAATTTAATCACAGTCGTAATGAAAGCGGAGAAATGAATAAAAACTAAAATACATTACCACTGAGATCATCAGTGAGGTACGAATCCATTAGATATATTTACTTCTTTTTTTTGCAGTTAATAGCAGTCAACGTGATTAATTATCTGAAGTCACACAATAGAGGTGCTTGACTTTGAATTCCTCAGTTTTGATATGAAATTTTTCTGCGAATTTTTTACTTAAATTCGAAGCTCTTTGCTGGGAAATCTAAGAATTCATCATTCTAAGGCTTAATGGTGAAAAAGGAAAAGTAGTGTAGATTGGACTACGATAGGATGACATGAAATGGCATTTTGAAAAGTAGGAATACATTTTCCTGAATGCCTTTCTGATCATGTCACAGCTTTAAAGAAATGAAAAACTATTATCACTGAACTCATACTCCGTACATACTCTATACCAAAATGGTGTCAATGGGAACCTATTGTTAATGCTCCGCTGTCCGTTCATCTGCCACAGGGTTGTATCGTCTCGATCGTAATAGCAAGACCCTTGGACAGATTATGAACACTTATTATGTTTTCGGCATTTTTTTGGTAAAGAATTTGAAACACGGAACCCTTCGTGTGTATGTCCGAATCACACTTGGGCGCTAATTTCCCATCTGGAAGTTCTTGTAATGGGTTCGGTTTTCGAAATTTGACTAAATTTGAAATATTTCCATTTGCCGAGGTCTCGGGTGTCGGATTTCATTGTTTCTGGAAAGCTGTCTGTGTGTGTACGGTTGTGCAAATTTTTTCGTCTCTCATATCTTGAAAACGAATAAAGCTAACCAATTCGAAGCGCATTTGCGAAATGAGCACCTGTAAAGGTCTTTGTTAGATATAATTCAGTGGTTTCAACGTTGAAACGAAAAAAAAAAAACGGCCAAGTACGAGTCGGACTCGCGCAGCAAAGGTTCCGTACAAACTTGAAAGTGTGCAAATAGTTCGTACATAACGAAAATCGAGTCTTGAAGAATTTTAACGCTCTTGTTTGTCACATATGCGGATTACTACACTTTTTACTAATTGTAAATTTAACGCATGCATGGTCTTCTTAATGTAAGCACAAATTTACGGTTTTCGGGTTTTTTCTTTTGCTTGTGCTACAAAACCTTGCTTCATGTCGAATTTCATGATTCTTGTTTAACGGGTAGTACCCCATAGGTTTTGATTCCTTCTTTTTGGAACAGACAGTCAGACAGAGAGACAACAAAAGTGAACCTTGGTCCCTTACTCCTTTTGAGAAACTGTCAAAAAGATTTTCAGTTTAATTTTTTGATTAAAATCAAATTAAATTCAAATAAAAAAAAGGTGTACAATCAATTTTATTTTCAGTTTTCTAGTGTCTTATTAAAATTAAGCATATGTATAAAAATATACACTGCCGTTCATAAGTTTTCGGACAAAACATACTGTCAGAGAAAATCAAATGGAATTTTATTATTTTGTTGATTTCATTGTTAAAATGTTTTGCAAAGAGCTTTGACAATTTAACGTTTATGAAGGCAAAAAATCAGATTAAGTCAGCCATGATCATAAAAAGGCTTGGATTTTAAACGGAAATTCGGAGTCGTTTTCGTCAAAAATCCGCCAAAATTGGGCGTCAGTCGACACACGTTTTCTTTTGATCTCGAGACTAAATGAAAATTTCCCAGAGTTTGTGTTTGGGGAACTGTTTTCGAAAATTGCTGCCTCCAACACATTCCATTCCATTTTTTATTTTATAGGTGCACTTTTTTACTTTTTCTTGATTCACTTTTCCACAGAAAAGCTTGATTTTTTCCGCATCATTATATTGCAAATATTTGAATCCTCAATGTCCATACATCCCTTGACAATTATGGAGTCACCTTGTCTATGGGAAGTTTCGATTTCGGGATTAATTCACACCACAGTTTTTGTTTTTAGAGAGCTTAAATGGGGATACAAGATAGGCACTCTTAAACATCGACAGAATTGATTTCGAACCATTATTCTGTTGCCGTTGTCGTGTGTTTTCGGCTCCGAGTTCATTATACCTTCTACTCGATATAAACCCCGGTTCCACTGAATCACATACAACCCCAAGGCATCTCACTTTCTACACTTAATTCGGATTTCAAGCCTCAGTTTTTAGACACCTTTTACCGCCTGATCCCCCTCTATTAATTTGTTCATTTCGTTTAGGTTCTTGTAGGTTTTGGAGTCAGTACTTCATGAATAACGTACTAGTAAAGGTTCACATTATTATCAGTTCTATTATATTATCGGTACAGTTTAATCATTGAAAATTTTGTGTAAAATGGTCTTAAAGTTTGTAAAAAGCCAAAAAGAGACGGATTTATTACTTTACAAAGGATTTTTATACAGTTTTCATAGTAATGGAGTAGAGAAAGTCAGTTGGCGATGTGTTAAATATAAGAGTCATTTTTGTTCATGTAGAGTTTACTCAACAACAAAGATAATTGTTATTAAATGAATATGAATGAATAAGTTGGATTTCTTAAAAGAATGAAATAATTTTCTTAGGCGAAGTTATAAGTACTGAAGAACCAGTGCACAATCACGCTTGTGATGCTGCCAAAAATTAAGTAAAGAAACAACTGATGATAGCACGACAAATATTATTAACAAAACTACAGCAAAGTTGTCTTAATCAGCCAAGGTTGCATTGCCCAGTACATCAGCACTCAAGAGGACCCTTCAACGAGCTAGGAATGCGAATAATCCTCAAAAAAAAAAAAACACCGGCCTCACGTGAAGAACTAGTGCTAACTGAGTCATTTACTCATACAATAAATGGTGATTTATTTTTGTTTCCCGACAGTGGGGGTAAGGATAGGATATTAATATTCACTACCCTGAAAAATTTAGAATTTCTTCAGGAATTCGGTGATGGGACGTTTCGATCTGTTCCATCCAGAACATGGTCTTCAAGGTGGAAAAACATTCCCTTTAATATATATGCTGTTACCTAATATAAATAAATCCACTTATGTTTAAGCATTGGCAGCTATTAAAAGCGGACTTGTAAATGAATTTCATCCTTTGGAGATGATGGTAGATTATGAAGTCGCGTTTATAAAAGCTATTAATAATGTATTTCCACGGACTACAGTAAACGGTTGTCATTTTCATTTTGCACAATGTGTTTATCGACATGTTTTGGCACTTGGTTTTCAAACCAAGCTTTCGCTTCAGCAATAAAAAAAATGATTGGGTAAGCATTTGTACCTTCAGAAGATGTCAATGAAGCATTTAATGTATTAATAAAATCTGAATATTTCCATGATAATTTAAATGATTTAGTTGGTATGATTGATTATTTTAAGAAAACGTGGATAGGTGAAGAAAAACGCCTCGATTCAAAATTGAACTAAGGGAATTCTTATCATGCTGTCGTAAATAATTTACCACGAACAAATAATTCTTTGGAAGGCTGGCATCGATCATCGATCATACGTGTAAGAATGAATCGTGCAGCAATTGGATATTTTATAAATGTCCTTAAAACAGAACAGGCTTCTGTAGAGTTAATGCAAGATCAGCTTAACGTTGGTCGTAATATAAATAAAAATAAGCGACGACGATATAAAAATTATGATGAACGAATGAGAAACGTTCTCACTAAATATAAAAAGAAATATTTAGAAAATGTAGCAATAAATGTGTGTTTGTAACAATCAATATTGTGAACGTAAAAATTTTTTTTTTTTAACGAAAATGACTAATTGCGGAATTTTTTTTAATATTACTGTAAAATTGACATGATCTTATTTGTATTTATGTTTTGTTAATAAAGAGATTTTAATTAAACGTTTGTATTAAATATTTAGGAGTAATTTACCAAGGGTATACTATATATTTGTAAGGATAAATTGTTTTCGGATATTATGTCACGGATATTTTGACGCGGATATTCTGCCTGCGGATAAGGAGACATGCAGCCGTTTTTCGAAAAGGCTAATCTAACTTTTCGATTTTTTAGGGAACGCATAAGTTTTTCTTGTCGCTCTACCAAAAAGTTAGCTTATATTCCTTTTGAACTCATATTTGAATAGTTTTTCTCAACTCGAACAATTCATTGATACTCAGGCTCATAAGTCTCACGCGGTCTTCTGCGTCTTGCCGTAGTTTGATGATTCTCTGCATTTAGGGCCATTTTTTTTGCAATTCAGCCTTTACCCGATTTCTTAAAACGAAAACTTAACTCACTGTAGATCCTCCCACAATCATGTCAACGAGTTAATTCTGTGAAAATACTTTTTATTGCGATAACTTGTATCGTATAAAAAAAGTCGTTAAAATTGACAAAAAAAATTTGCCGATCAAAGATATTGAAATTCAAAATTGACTTTCAAATGGCGACAAGTGCCCGCTCCCACTTTGTAAAAACCCAAAATAATCCAAATGCATAGCGCACAACACAACGGCCCGGCCCGCCCGACTCCCGACGTAGAAAATACTTGTCACGATCGTAGCGTAGCGTACCGATCGTATTTGTGAAACATAAGTCTGCCGCCGCCGCCGACACAGCCGCCAAACCAAAACAAAAACGATCGCGAAAAATTGTTATTTATCAACATCCAATCAAAACCTTAAACAATAAACAATAAAGCGAGAAATGGATTGAATTTCAACAATGCGATCGCGCGACGACAAAACAGCTGACTAAGGAAAGAAAGACTCAAAGATGTAATCAACCCAAAAAAAAAAAAAAAAAAACATAGTTTCACATCGATTAGGTGAGACAAAATCAAAAAAAAAAAATAGAAGAAATTGAATGACAATAATCTATTCAACCAAACACACTTGGCCGGAATGCAATAAACAGGTCTCATGGTTGTCACAAGTTGCCTCTGTTTCCTCTGCACCATGCTGCCCTGCACAAAATCGATCGATCGATCGATCGATCGACTTGACAGAATCTCAAGCTTGACATACGAGTACAATCCGACAACAAGTGTCATTTGCAACCCCATATTCCGTCCAGATGCAGACGACAATTGCAACAAAACTCCGTTCGACTTTACACCTACCTTTGTATCGGGCGCTCCAATAAATTCCCGGAAGCTGATCGCAATTGGTTTTGATTTTAGATTCAAACCGATCTTAAGACGCGGAAAGATACTCGTCGAATTTATAACTTCACAACTGGATCCAACACTTTATGCAAATCAAACTCAGTATAATTTAGTTTATTTTTATATGCAAAAAAAAAACCAACTGATCTTGAGCTGATCGTGGACACAGAGAATCACTGAAACTTTGATTTTGAAAATTCACAAGCTCCGAAATTGGATTGAATTACAAATTTTCACAAGGAATGCACACGAAAACAAAAACAAAACCGAGAAAAAAAGCCCGACGAAGTATTCGATTCGGGAAAGGTTCACAAAGAAAAGCGGAAAGGAATGATGATGAGAAATTAAAGTGAAATAAACAAAAGATACGGATTCATGCTAACACTCGGTTAGAGGCAACTTTCTATCTGTGTATCTAGATTGCACGTCCGAACCAAACTGAAAAAGCTCTCGGTTGTAATTACTTATTTATTGTCTCGTGTGTGGATACTTTTTTGTCGCACTATACTCGACTACGACGACGACACGACAAGTATTTTGTGGGGCAACTGGAAGTGGAGGCTTTTATTTCCGACAATCTAGCGGCAACAATTCACGGGCTTATTTCTAGTCCAAAAAAACAGTATAACAGATGCGTTTCGTCGTTCTCTTCAGCCGGCTTAGGTGAAGTCTCTTTTTTTTGGTGCCGCTCTTTCGATCGAGTGCAACTTCGATCTGATCTGATTTGGACTTTCAACTTCTATACAAGCACGTGACTTTGTTTATTGTTTACACTTGTAACGTCGCTAATTGTTGTAAGTCTTTGACTTCTTGAAACGCGAGGCGAGGCAAACTTGGGCTTATTTAAGATTTTTTAGAATGCCTTCGTTTCGAATCGAAACCATTTCTAGCCCTTTGATGCTAATTTGGGCTAAGGTTGGAACTATGGAGGAAACCATACGAATTGCATTTCTTAATGTTGTTTGATAATGAACGTTAATTGTTGTTGTTATTTGTTTTGTGGATTGTTTACATGCTGGAAAGTAAATTCTTCAAAGTGTTTTGTTTTTCCCAATATTTGGTCAAATCAATTCGGTATCGGAAAATGGTTAAGGGAAACTTTTCGAAGAAGGAGCATGTACTATGGGTCGAAACTGAAAACAATCTTTAACAATAGAATAAGAAAAAAACTTGCCAAGTGCGAGTCGGACATGCACATGAAGGGTTCCTCACCACAGTACAATCTGCAAAAACTGCCTCCATGTTCTGCCAAAAGTGAAATTGGGTCCAGATGTTCACAGACCTTTAGTGGAGCTACAAGTGTTTTCCTTCTAATAGCGAAAGCAAGCTCAGTTTATTTTCAAGTGCTGATTTTGCCGCTGTATTGATAATCAACCAGCCCTGCCGGTGCAGTGGTCGTGTTGTGGAATTTTTGATTCGCAGGTGCTAAGATCGAACCCCAGCGGTGAAAAAAATTAATTACTTTTTCTTTGGTTATTTATAACATTGCTAGCAACCTAGCGGAAGAACGGAGAAAGATTCGCCTGACCCAAAACCACCTTCGGAGACTGTAAAAGGAGGAGGAGGGCAAAACCGACTCCAAACCTAGTAAAGCGCCCGTCCCTATCGGCTTCAGAAGAAAAGCTGCCGACTGGAGAGGGGAATCGGGCGCAAACAGCAGCAACAATAGCAGCAGCAGAACACCCCCCCCCCCCCTCCACCAATTAACACCTATAATATGGAGCTATATGAGACGATTAAAATATGTAAGTCGGCCATTGGCGAACATTTTATAATTAAGAGATTAAGCAAAGACAGGCATACTATCCACAGCTTCACAGTGGAAGGCCATAAAACAATAAAAAAAATTTATTAGAAAAGACCACGACGAATGTGACGATCTTGAGATGGTAGGTGTCAAGCCATTCACTACGAAGACTCTCAGGAGAAAGTTGAAGTAATAGGCGCAAACTTTCAAGATACACAGGAGGTGAATGTCAGCACACGCCCGAGCGATGTCTTGGAAACTCGTGTCCCAGAACACAACTCTGACCTTCAAAATGATATTGAGAACTGGCAATCGGAGAACACTGGTTTTTCCATGTTCAGTGATGATAATTCCGCACATGATGTAATCGCCAATGAAGGGCCGAAAGGTCAAGACCGAAAGATCGAGGTTATCCTAAGTCTTTTGCAACGTGAAAGATTCAGGGATATTGCGACGATTGGATCAATTTCCGGCTTCTACAAATACAAGAAGGAAGTGGCGAATGTTTCCTATCGTTAAACGTAACGGGCAGCCACTGGCGAATCAAAGTGTTGTCAGATACCTTGGGATCTGGCTAGATCAGTATTTAAATTTTAAAAAACATATAAAAACTGCGCTGGCCAGAGCCAAAGCTGCCTTTGTCTTGACAAAGAAACTGTTTCTCAGCAGTCAACTCGATGCCTGGTAAAAGTGATCTGCTACACGGCTCTCATTCGGCCTGAGTTTGCATATGGATATCCCGTTTGGTTCAACATAGGAACAAGCTTAATCGAAAATATTCGGGCTTTCGAGAGGCGATGCCTGAGTCTTGTCTCCACTTATGTATATAGAACTCCAGATTCGAGTACATAAAATTCTATAATAATGAGGTAACATTGCAAGAGCAATGACTTCGAGCCAGAACTTGATCTCCGGGGCTTTTAACCCAAATGACCATGAGACAGTGCGCCTGAGCGGCCTTATTTCGCCTGAAGCGTTTCTCAATCTCGAAAGAAAAGGTTTGGTTCCACGTTTGCCGAAAAGCTGTAGACGGGCGAGTCAACTAAGACCAAGACGTCGCAAGTAGCTCACCGGAGACTCTTCGGTGCAGTAGAGCTGTATCAGACCGTGAAAGAGCGGATGTTGAAAGGCCATACCGACACAATTCGTGGCTGGAAGGAGATTGAGCTCTGTTGTGTGTTAAATTTTAATCTTGAGTGCCCTTCAGACAATTGTTATAGCATGTCCTGTGAGCCTAGGACGGCTTGCATATATTTAAGGTAGTATAAGTAGTTTATAATTATTTAAGAAGTAGTTTTTAATGTTATTCTAAGTAAGGTGAAGATTTTGATTTAAGTCTTAGGTCTAGTTTAAGTTAAAAATCAAAAATAAAAAGTTCAGTCATTTAGTTTTTTGCTTGAAACATTAGTATTTTTCTTTGCCCTTTTATTATTTACTTAAATTTAAATATAATTAATATAAGTAAGTCGAAAGACATAGCATAAATTGTTAGATTTATTGTAGCTTTGAGCGCCCGCAGAGGGCCAGTAAGTTAATGTTTAAATAGTTAAGTAAATTAACAATAGCTTTAAGCGTTTTTGTCTGACACGTAAGAAAAATGAATAATAAAATAAAAGTGCAATGAAATGAATAAAGCGAAATGATGACCTGATTATTGGGTGAATTTTTTTTGAACAAGAATAGATAGAGCATCATAAAAGTTAAAAAATCTATGGCCAGTAATCAATGCCGAAGCAATTTTTCTACGTCAATTCTCGCGTGAGCATGAGGTGGGCTAAATTGTAAAGAAAACTCTGCATAAAAAGCCGACTTTGCTGAATGAAAGGCTCTGCACTGTAGTGAAAATTCCACTGTGCTGTCCGTCAGTTATTTCATGACAATTTCTATCTTGCCTCTTAACCAACATATTTTACTGTACCTACCTGTATAAGTCTTCTTGATGATTGGTTATCCTGAGGTGTTTCGGCTGCGGATACTTCGGTTGATCTGTCATATCAAACAGAGTCAAGTCCCTTTCAATCTAGACGTTAAAGAAATTCAAAAATGATGCTTCTTTTCTCGTATTTCATCCGACAGCCCTGCCATCGATATTTATAAGCCGACTACGAAAATTTGTCCATCGCAATGAACTGCCCCTTGTGAACTTCAAATTAATATTCTAAAAGATAAGAGCTCGTTAGCACGTTGTCATTATCACAATCGGAATTAAAAATGCGCAAAGCGGGGTTTTGATCATCCACACGTGTAAAGTAATGAAACTCATTGATTAATCATTCTGGCTTGATTTATTAAAAACACTGCATGAGTAAACTTATGGAGGCGGAATTTTGAAAATGAAAATAACGCATTATTTGATTTTGCCCTTAAAATAAGGAAATGTTTCATGTCTGGCATAGGATTTTTGCCCAACTATTTTTCAAACAAAGTAACTTTCGGCAACAAAAAATATCATATTAAAATATTCATATTCAAAGTCTTAGTAAAATAATATTACACTTCCTAAGAAAGAAATTCGGTTTTTAATTTTATGCAAGGGATAAACATAACGACAAGAGCCCTTATCGAAATAGCATATTTCAATATACATATTCACCCTTGACAAAATGAAATTTATTTAAAATACAGTCGAACCTTAGCTCGAATGAAATTGGTTAGCAATAGCGTCAGGACTGAAATTTACATTTTATTTTCATTTGATAATTCGAACTTCTTTTACTCGAATGGATTGATATTTCGAAGAGATTATTTAGCATCATCTCAATGAATTTTTTCAATTTAATGCATTTTTTATTCCATTCAACTCATTTTCCTTACATGGTAGACAAAAACGCTAAGAGGTATCTAAATTCACTTAACAAAGTATATACTTACTTACTGGCCCTATGGGGGCACTCTTTGCTAAAACTAAAAGCTTACGGCATGGCTTTCGACTAAACACTATATTTTATATATTTAAATTAAAAGAAATAATAAAAAGACTAAGAAAAAATAGTTATTTTGCAAAACTAAGCTAAAAATAAATTTAAAGCCTAGAAGAGCTTAACCTATTTTTAAATTACACTTAAAACTACTTTTAGCCTAGTTATTCAACCTTAATCATATTTTAGCTGGTCAGACTGACATAACATGCGAGAAGCTATTGAAATTGCCTTAAGGACACCCAAGATGAAGATTAAATACGCGACCAAATTCTATTCTCTGTCCAGCCACCAATTGTGATTGTATTACCTTTCGACATCTGATCTGTCGCAGTCTGATACTGCCCTACTAAACCGAAGAATCACCGGTTTAGTAGGGCAATTGACTCGCCCGTCCTTTAGCATTTCGGCAAACGTGGAACCAGACCTTTTCTATCGAGATAGAAAAACGCTTCAGGGAGAATGAGGGTGTTAGGGCGCACTGTCTTATGGTACATGTCATTTGGGTAAAAAGCCCCGGAGATCAAGTTGTTTTTCGAAGTCATTGCTCTTGCAAAAATTCTTACTTAAGAATTTTTTGGACTCTCGAGGTCCTTATAAGTGAAGATAAGGCCTAAGACAACGTCTCACGAAAATCCGAATATTTTCCCATATCTTGTTCTCACGTTGCAACACACGGGACATCCATATGCAGGCACAGGGCCGTGTAGCAGATCACCTTTATTTTGGCATCGAGTTGGCTGCTGAAAAAGTCTCTTTGTCGTGGCTTAGGCCGCTTTGGCTCTGGCTAGAGCAGTTTTTATATGTTTTTTAAAATTTAAATACTGATCTAGCCAGATGCCAAGATATCTGATAACACTTCGATTTGCTGGGACTGCTCGTTTTGTCCAACGACACTTCTTTTAAGTATTTCTAGAAGCTTCAGCAACGGAGTCCTGAGCAGAAAAGTTCCGCACTTTTGAAAATTGATCTTCAGCTCCTAACCATCGTAATATCCCTGAATCTTATACAAGACACGTTGAAAAATGCTAACGATGACCACAATCGTCGGACTTGACATAGACGCGATCAAGTCATCTGGGTACTCTATGGAGTGGCGGTAAGATCCTACAAGATCGTAAATAAAACCAACGAAATAAGTACACCCTGTTGTAGACCGTTATTAATTTCAGAAATCCCAGTAGACGTCACACTTCCACTTTTCAGAATAAACTGTCTGCTGGTGAGCATATCTAAGATAATGTACATCAGCGGTTTGCTTATTCCGAGCAGGTCCAACGTGAGCCTCTGCAACCAAACGGTGTCAAAGGCCTCTTCAAATTGATCAGCAAGGCATTCGTGCATTGTTTCTTTACTTTGTTCCATTGGATATCCGATACCAGTTAAGACGCGGCTTGTATACAATCATGCCCGCTCTGAAACCGAAATGATTATCCGGAATAATATTTTTGTCCTCAGCCCACTCGGTCAGGGCTCGTACTACTGCTGTCTTCCAATGACAATGTTTGGTATTTCGTCGATTCCCACAGATTTCTGGCTTCTTGGCGAATCAAAGATAATCAGGATATCTTCCTTTCTTCAAATGTACGGAGGATGAACCCCTTGATGGGCGATTACATAATGTGCCAAATTATCATCACTGAACATGGAAATCATTTTGGAGGTCAGAGTTGCGTTCTGGGACACGAGTTTCCAAGACATGGTTGGGGCATGTGCTTCCATTCACCTTATACACAACTAGAAAGTTTGCACCTATTACATCAACTTACTCCTGAGGATCATAAAAAAGTTGTCATCTTCGATCGCTCTTACTGGATCTATGCAGGCAGTCACAAAAAAAATGGTCGTTGTCTGTAGTTCGTGGGAGCTTAAGACACAGAAGCTCATTTTGATTTTCCCTTCAACTGAATTCATTCGTTTTCGGGAACATTCTAGGGTTGCTAGCTTTAAGAGTCCTTATTTTGGTGTTCCAATGCGAATTAATTGCAGCACGGTAATTTTGCTGAATAAATTGCTGAAGGTTTTTAAGTTGTGAATTCAGGGTCCTAACCTTCGAGTTTTTTTCGGGTCAATAAAACGTCTGTACAGTAGTTTGAGCCTCGTCATTAGCTTACTTTTTTATCCGGGTAGTTCGTCGATCGTTGCATTGCGCTATTGTCAGTTATTTCATATTTCGGAATTGTTCTGTCCATCGTTCGTTTAATAGTACCGTCAATCTTTTTCAAATAATCGTCGATCTCCTCGTTTGGCAGATTTATTTTTAATGGTGGGTGCGAAGTGCGTCCAACAAGTCACCTTCGATGAGTCGAATTCTGAAGGGGAATTCTCAAATATTGCGTATTTTCACAAGTTCGTTTTATAACGCATCGCTCTCCGGGGTGTTTGTTCCCATGTCCTTGTATACATTCGTGTAGAAAATCGAGATTTCGTAGGTATGTATGTACGTATGTATTAGCAGGGGATAGAACACACATTACTAGGATAAGGTTTGTATATTGGTCGATACGAACTCAAAGCTTTGTTTTCATTTTTGAAAAAAACGGAGGCGCTTAGAAAAATACAAAACGAGGAAGACAAAATTATATCTACCCAGAGTCAAGTTACGTATGAAGAATGCAGTGTTTATTGTTCGTTGTTTTTAAGTGAACAGTTGATAAATTTTTAATGTTGATATGTCGGTTAAGCGTACGTTAGTAACATAATCTTTTGACGAAAGATATTAAATAACATGTGAGCTGAAAAGTTCGTAGGCTTATATAAAAAAAAAACCTTTTTTGTTGATAAAATTTGATTTTATTATTCAAATTAGTTACCTTCACGAGCGATACAACGATTATAGCGACATGCAACTTTTGATACCATTTTCATAGTACGATTTGTCTTTGGCCTCAAAAACGGCTTCAGTTTCGTCAAATACTTCATCATCGGTGCTAAATTTCTTTCCAACAAGCATTCTCTTGAGGTCTGAGAAGAGAAAAAAAATAGCTGCGGACCAGAACTGGAGAATACGGTGGATACTTTAAAAGTTGCTGTGAAACGAGACAACGCCCGGATTGACCGCTCCGAGATACGAGCATCGAACGCATCAAAGGAGGCCAGAACTGCTCGATATGAAGAGAGAAACGCGGAAAATAGTTTTTTCGAAACATGAAGCAGGAAAGGCAGATTGAATAAATGTAAGTCTACAATATCATTTCATGACTTAGACTGCGAAAAACTTTACGCGAAACTTAAAACGCTTTCTTCTCGAAACTATCCTTTTTAAAACAATACCCGCGATTTCTCAGGTTCTACTGGACCGATTTACCTGAAATTTTTACAGAGTCTTCTTTATTGATTTGTCTATGTCTAGAACATCCCCTTAAGTTAGTCGATTATTATTAAGCCACGCGAATTCCAAAATACTGATGCCATAACCTTGCCAGCCGATCGATGGGTTTTTCCTCGCTTTGCAGTCGGTTCATCACGTGCAGTCCACTCGGCTGACTGTCGATTGGATTCTGGTGTGGACGCCAAAAATTCGGGTTAATTACGATACAACAGCTTCGAACACTGCTCAGAATCATCAATTCGTTGTTGTTTTTATAGGAAAAAATATTCCACTTTTATATGCGAATAATTTTAGTAAAAACTATAAGTGGAATATTATATTCCACTGTGGTCACACTGGTCGCCATCAGTTGCGATCTCTATTCATCCAAGGAAGCTGAATTTTCTCTCACGGATCAGTGATCTGATTACTGATATGGAAAATATAAGTTTCGGGGATACCGCGAAAGACCCATTAAAATACATATTTATGTTATGACAGTTTTACCAAAAGGATTGAAGTTCGTTTTTTGCAGTTTTGAAAGCTTTAAATTCGAAAAAAAAAACAGGAACAAATCATCATCATGATAATTAATATTAATGACACTCTCGTGGGAAAATCGATTAGGGTCCATTTGAGAACAAAGAGATATCAAGAATATTCGAATCAGTCAACCAGTCTTCGGCGAGTATTATTATTAAAATAAGAATAATAGTCTCGCTTTTAAATTAAACTCAAATCATCATTATAAATCTAAATGAACTTTGCAATTAAAAGAAGATTTGAAGTCATTATTGAGCTTGGATCATTTTATTCTTGCCGCGAAATTTTGTCCGCCATACATTTGGCTAAAGTTGTTATTAAGTAGGAATTAACATAAGCGAATCCTATAAAGGGTACTTTTAGGTCTGTGTTGAACACTCCTTGTTTGTGATTCCGATGAGCTCTTGTTAGCACATTTTTATTGACGTCCAAAGTTCTGATTGCCACAGATTTATCCATTCGATCTTCATGCAACACGTTGGGTTTCTAGGAAAACGAACTACTCGTAATCCGCTTAACCGCTTTCATTGGATATAAGCCAAGTCAACTGTCAAAAGTCATCCATCATAAGACATTAAAATACGCACATTTTAAGTGCAATCGGCCAAGTGCGAGTCGGACTCGCGCACCGAGGGTTCCGTACAAAACTGTAGGCTTCATGACTTTAGAAGTTGATTATCTTGCGAGTAGTTGCGAGTTTGAAAATATGCGGCTTCAATTTCTGGTTCTTTTGATTGCGTAGACATAGAAGTTTGAATTTATTACTTATTATTATTATTATATTATATTTTTATAATATGATATAACTAAAAAATTTACGGTTTTCGCAACTTTTCCTTTATCTATGCTATAAGACGTTGCTTCGTACCATATTCCCAGATTCTGAACTCACGGGAAGCTCCCGTGACTGGGTTGGCTCAAAAGTTTGATTTTGTCACAGCTCCAAGGGACAGTATTTGATATTAATTCCAGCTTTATACCACTACTCGTTCTTGAGAAAAAGGGTCTTGACAGACAGACGGACGGACGGACAGCAAAGTAATCCTATAATGGTTCCTTTTTTTCCTTTCAAGGTCCAGAACCCTTTTAATGAGTGTTATCACGATTCATATAGCTTACAAAAGATTACATTCACTTTTCTTTAAATATCCACGCAAACAAGGGGTAATGAATAACCTTATATTTTTTTAATTACAATTTTTGTATCATTTTTGACTTAGTTAAATTATTGGTTAAATTTTTTTCTTTAAAATAATTACACTATGATATCATTTTCTTTTTTAATTTTCTTGAAATATTTAAAAAAATACTAACACGGTGATGGTTCATTCAGAGGTTGAGGACAAGAATATTATTAATATTTTTTTCTTAGTTTTATTATCATTTAATTGTTTAAATTTAAATCCGAAATTAGTTTTAAGTCGAAAGGCATATTTTTTAATTTATTAGGTTTTGCTTAGAGCTCCCGATGAGGGTCAATAAGTTAGTTAAGCTAGCTTTAAGCGTTTTTGTCTAGCATGTAAGGAAAATTAATTAATTAAAGAAAAATGCAATTGAATTCCGGATAACCAATTCGGTTTCAGAGTGTGGCATGATTGCATACATATATATCCAATTGAACAAAGGTATGAAAGAATGCACGGGTGCCTTGCTGATCGACCTGGAGAAGGCCTTTGACACCGTATGATTTTAGGAGCTCTTTTTCAAGATAGATCAGCTCGGCATAAGCAAACCACTGCTTATGAAAAATGGCAGTATGATGTCTGCTGGGACTTTTGAAATTAACAACGTTCTACAACAGGGTGTAGTTAGTTCGCCGATTATATTTGCGATCTTTGCAAGCGATCTTGTAGGATCTCTCCGCCAGCCATAGCGTGCGCAGATGACTTGATCGCGTGTATGTCAAGTCCGACGATCGTGGTCATCGTAAGCTTTTTGCATCGTGTCTTGGGCCTCATGAAATACTAAAAAGAAGTGGCGAATGTTCTCTATCGGCGTGGCCAGTCGGAGTGTTGTCAGCTACCTTGACTTCTGGCAAGATCAGTATCTATATTTTAATAAATATATAGATACTGCTCTATCCAGAGCCAATAGCGGCCTTTGCCTTGACAAAGAGACTTTTTTACAACAGGCAAATCGTTGCCAAGGAAAAAGTGATCTGCTACACGGCCCTTATTCAACCTGGCTTGCATATGGACACCCCTTTGGTTTTACATAGGAACAAACTTACTGGAAAAGATTAGGGCTTTCGAGAGCCGATGTCTTAGGGTTTGTCTCCACTTATATGGAACTCCAGAGTCCAAAAAATTTTATAGCAATGAAGCCCTGTACAAAGGGGCAAACCTGGTCAGAGTGGATAACTTTCTGATTAAACTTAGTCGATCCTTGATCCCCGGGGCTTTTTACCCCAATGATATGCACCATGAGAAAGTGGGTCTTAACGGCCGTATTCCCCCAGAAGAGTTTCTCTATCTCCATAGAAAAGTACTGGTCCAGGATAGATAAGCGGTACCGTTTATCTTCCACGTTGGTTGAAAAGCTGTGGACGGGCGTGTCAACTACGATCAAGACGTCGCAAGTAGCTCGCCGGAGACTCCCAGGTTTAGAAGGACGGTATCAGACCGTGACAGAGATAACGTCGTAAAGCAACATCAACACTATTGATGGCTGAACGGAGAGTTAAACTCTGTCGTTTGTGCATTTTTTTTTTATCTTGAGTGCCCTAAATAAAAAAAAAGAACATGTCCAGGTAGCCTTTGCCGGCTTACAAAGATTTAAGGCAGTGTAACTAGCTATCATTTTATTGTTAAGTAGTTTAAATGTTAATTCAAGATAGATTAAGGTTTTAAGGTTTTAGATTAGTTTTTAGTTTAATTTTTTAGGATTAGTTTAAGTTTGAAATAAAATCAGTCCATTTACTAAGTTAGGCATAGCTTAGAGCGCCCGCACAGGGCCAGTAAGTAAGTTTATAAATAGTTAAGTAAATTAAGCTAGATTATTTTTGTTTAGCAGTGGGTTAACAAGATGAGGGGCAAAGTTGGCCTTTTTTACAACGTTGTTGGCATGGGCATTAAACTTGAACCGCTCGCTGAAGTTGACTCCAAGTAATTTTGTCGTGTCTTGTGCTACAATTGTTGCGTTGGCCGGGCATTAATAGATCCGGATTCTGAGGCTACTTTTGTGACCAAAAACTTCACACAAGATACAAAAGATATCTGCCCATGTAAGGCCAAAGCTCAACAGGGATGTCCCATTAAAAAGTAAGCTTCACGCTGTTCTCATTGGTAAACCCATCACGCAGCTTGAAATTCAGAGCATTCGTCTTTTCACAATTGACTTCACTGTTACCAACGCATGAATTGCAAAATTAAGGATGGAATCATGTGTTCAATTCACCTTTAGGAGATTCATCCAACAACATACCAGGAAATCTTGCAGCTATCATCCTTGAAGGAGTGCTCAAGGGTCTAGCCGGTTCCGCCGTTGCTCAACAGACTCAGATGGAATGGATATTAACAGGTTCCACCACTAATTCATCCAACGCCAATCGTCTAACAGTGCAAGGCTGTTTAACTATTTCATTAGATGCCGAGCTGAGAAGATTCTGAGAGATTGAGGATGAGGAAGACGGTAGGAAGCTCACGCCAGACGAAGAGAAATGTCAACTTCATTTCAAACGATACGAAGTCCGACTCCCCTTTAAGGACCACATTCGTCCTCACCTTGTCAATGCTAAACAAGCAGCAGTTACTGAACGCTTTCAAATCGAATAGCAACTGTTATCAAATCACCAATTGCAGAATGCATATCACTATTTCCTTCCTCATCAGGCGGTGTTTGAGGAAACAAGCTCTATCGCTAAGATCACGTGGTCTTTGATGCTTCTTGCTCCTCTGTGTGAAGGGAACCAGAACGGTTTTGCTAGGATTCACAGAGAGTCCTTCACACTTGCACCATTTCAAGACTTTCATTAATGCTGAACGTACACCGCAAGTATCAAATACTTCGTAGAATCTGTGATCCATAAGGAAACTTTGTGCATGATTTTAGCGGAAGTAGCTCATTTCAAATTGTAACGGATGAGAACTAAGCGCCATCTACCCTCCACTAGACGAGGAACCCCAGTTTAAAAAAAAAATGTCTCTTAGTGTACCATGCGCACGTGTTACGAACTGTCACATCAGTTTGACATTCCATATTCATTTGTGTTTTGAAATTGTCGGCGAGGTGTTTTTCTTGACTCCAGCAGTTCCGTGAAATACAATTTTATTCCGCTCCAAATATATTCCTTAGTTTTTTCTAACCAAAGATGAAGCGCTTAAGTGACGAACGAGCAAAGATTCTCTTCGAGAAATTGTCCAAATAGTAAGTTAAACAATCGCAACCCCTTTCAAACGTTGACAACACCTCGTTTGTTTTTCTAGCGTCGGCAACAATGTTAAACAACTCATTGACCGCCCAGACGGTACCTACTGCTTCCGGGAACATCGAGATCGAGTGTATTACGTTGCAGAGCGAATTTTAAAGCTCTCCGAGTGCTTGGGTCAGGACAGACTGATCTGTGTGGGAACGTGTTTTGGCAAATTCTCGAAAACCAACAAACTAAAGTTCTATATAACCGCGCTGTACTACCTGGCGCCCTATGCCGAGTACAAAGTGTGGGTGAAGCCATCATTCGAACAGCAGTACTTGTATGGCAATCATGTTCCGAAGTCTGGACTGGGCCGCATCACTGAGAACACCGGTCAATATCAGGGAGTGGTTGTGTATTCGATGAATGATTTGCCACTTGGATTCGGAGTGACGGCGAGATCGACAACTGAGTGTAAAATGGCCGATCCCTTGGCGACGGTGTGCTTCCATCAGTCGGATATCGGAGAATATATTCGGTCAGAGGATACGCTGTTCTGATTCGTTTGCTTAGTTGTTGAAAGGGGGGTGTAGATGTAAGTTAGGCAAGTGTGCTAAGAAAATTTTGTTTATTAAAGTGTTTCTAGAACGTTTTGAGTTTCATTGAAAAGAATGTTTGCAGCTTTTTGCGTCCGCTTTGCTTTCGAATTGCTGATGGTTTGATAAAAGATGGCAATTTAAGCAATGTTGTGCTTTGGTGGTGCTTTCAAAAAGAGTATGCTTTAGATGGCCCCCAAAAATGGAACAAGAATTTGCCAAAAGATGAGATATTACCAGGAAGAAAAGATCCAGTGCCGTGCGTTACAGTCAGCGATGCCGCATTTCCCTTGCAAACTCATGTCAAAACCATTTAGAGGAACTTTTCCAAAAGGTTCTTGTAGCGCAGAGCACAAAATGTCTCTGAGTTTTTTCATAAACATCGGTTTGGTATTGTGACCGCAGTTTTGCGTGTATTAACCCTCCGGTGAGCGCGTGGGTCTGGCCATGAGTACTTCAAATATGCTGAGGTGAACACAATCGTTTTCGATACATTTTTTGTGGAAAAAATTCATTTTCGAGGCGTCCGATTTTGCACAGGAGATTGAATGAGAGGCCGTTGTGGTAGATAGCGATGATGCTAATGTGGAGGAATTGTACAAAGGAGTACCAACCGCAGTTCCATAATCTAGAGCTGTTGCACGAAACTGCTTGTTCAGGAAGAGGCCTAGTGCAAGATATGGAATGCAAATCCACCACCTCCTAGAAGGCCAACCGTAAAGGACCATTACGAGGAACATTGCCGCATAACCGAACCATCTTCAAATCGTTGTTGACCCCAAAATCGTGAACATTTTCGTGCGGGAAACTAATTGAATCATTTCGACCATGGAACGAAGCGCATCCTAATAAAAAACAGCCAGTTTGGACGGAATGTGTGCCTTCTTTGAGAATTGCCATGCGAATTCGCAGCAAGCAAAAAGATTGTGCGCGTTACAATATGCCCATCTACAAGCTTCCATATCCTTCAAATGGTTCAAATACTTGACCACATACAGTGGTGAGCTTATAAATAGGGAAATTGACTTTTTCTTAGTTTCTACTCACCGCCTGTGCAGGTAGCTTGATTTTTGGGGAAATTTTGATAGTTAAACAATTTTTCATAGTATTTAGGTGATATTGGCGTTAGACAAATGGGACGAGGCAAACACATCACACCAGACCAACGCCGGGAAATTTGTCGTTTGAGGGAGGAAGGAATGAAGCTGGCCGTAATATCTAGGCAGTTAGATATTTCAGTAAATGCTTGTCATCAAGCTTTGGAGGTCGTCAAACGCCATAGGGACTTCTCTGATCAACCTCGTGCTGCAAGGCCTCGATCGGATGATTCACCGTCTGTCTGAAAAGGATAGATTTAAGAGCGCTGTTGACATTCATGTCGAAATTTCGGCCCAAAAAGACGTGAATATTGGTGTTTATACAGTACGACGGCGGTTGGTCGAATAAAAGTTGCGAGGCCGTGTCGCACGTAAGAAGCCTCTCATAAGCAAAAAAAAATCGGAAAGCAAGAATTTTGTTTGCGAAAGAGCATCTCAATTAGACACGTGATCAGTCGAAAAATGTCATCTTCACTGATGAATCCAAATTTAATCGTTTTGGTTCCGATGGCAAAACTTATGTTCGACGTCGTGTGGACGAAGAATTCAATGAGAAGTGTCTGAAGGCAACAGTAAAAGGAGGTGGCGGATCTGTGATGGCATGGGCTGGTATGAGCTTAATGGGTCCTGGTCCTATTTGCCGAATTAACGGGATCATGGACCGCCATGTCTATGTAGACATATCAGAAAATACCCTACTTCCTAATGCTGCTGAGAATCTTACCCAAAACTAGATCTTACAAGCAGATAATGATCCGAAGCACACGTGAAAAAAAAAGCTCGGGGATTCTTGCAAGACAACAACGTCAATGTGATGACATGGTTAGCTCAATCTCCTGAACTCAATCCGATGGAGATGCTTTGGAATGACGTAGACAAAATCATTAAAAAGAAAAAACCCTTAAACCCCAACGAAATGTTTGAATTTATTGAAGAAGGATGGGCAAACATTTCCATTGATCGATGCACTCGGATCATTGAATAAGAATAAGGAATAAGGGGGGACCGACTAAATATTGATGTTTCCAATCAATTTAAGTTCAATTAAATTGAAAAGGAAACATCATAGTCTCATTATAGCTCGTTAATAAAAAAATCCCTATTTATGTGCTCGCAAGTTTAAAGAACCATTTTTTTTCTCTTTTTTTCCGGAAGAAACGGATTAAATATGTAACTTAGATTTCAAAAAAATTATAATAAGTGAATTGTTTTTGTTTATGAATATGTTTGTTTTCAGTTTTTCTAAGATTTCTCTGTTCTATACAGAAATTACTTTTTCGAGCTGCATTTCCCTATTAGCTCGCCACTGTATATCTGCTTCGATAAGGGTAACAAGAGTGCGGAGGATCTTCAACAAAGCAAATCTGCTGCCGAAGAAGATACTCATGCTAAGAGATAGAGTAGAAAAAATATAATATTTGAAATAAATGCCGACTACAGAAGACTATGTTTTTTTTTGTTTTTGCTTAACGTACTATGCAGATCGATGATTAACTTTATCCAACATTAATTTTTGACAAAATTTGCAACTTTTTGCCCTTGGTTTCAGTAGTCGGCTCCCTGTTATCGCATTGAAAGAACGGGTGCCCGACTTTAGAAGACAATAATTGTTAAATAGGCCGTTAATTCTTTACATTTAAAAAAGCCTAAAAGGAAAGCCATCAAAGAGTTCGGGTTCCCAAGAGCAACAATCCAAGACCGCATTTATGACCGAGAAGAACGAAACTAGACAATAAGCTGAGTGCAGCCGAAGAAAAAAGTCTTGTAGATTGGCTTGTGAACTTGGCGAAATGTGGCCTTCTGCAAAAATCTGTCGATCCTTTGGACAAGTTGCACAAAAGACACCGTTCATAAACGGATTGTGAGGTAAGGGTTGGTATTAAGGTGTTTTCAAGTGCCATTACGAACCTCGTCCCTCAATAGACCAGAGAAGCTCACAAAAGGTTACTAAAGAGCCAGTTAGGAAGTGGTTATAAAACCCGAATGTAGATACTCAAAATTTCTCACTCTTTAATATAAAACATCAGCGCAACAAAGCTGTGACTTAAAGGCTTTGTTGGATTCCCTGAACTAAAATTGTTAAAGTTGGTATGCCCATACAACAAAGTGCTACCGATCAGTAAAATAGCCCGCGATCACTTTACTTGCTCTCCTACAAGACACATGAATTCATCTCGTTTAATATTCCCCCTTTCCATAAATTAAGATCTGAATTTCCACACGAAAAAGGAAATTTCCCACAATCTTGGGGCATTCTACTAGGGGTCTAACCAGATCCGGTTATTAAAAAAAAAAAGTTTTATCATTAAAACACAACAGTTTGACATTCACTGATAAGGTCTTCCAGATTGATGTAGTCTTTTGACGTTTCTTGGCGAAACAAACCAAAAATCTCCTCCGAGTCCGAGACCCGAGAGCCTTCCATATGGTAACGATGAGCGCAAGTTTCGCACAAACAAATGAGCAATGGGGTTTTTGCTCCCAACCGAGAGAGTTTTCATTTTCAGTTGGCTGTTTGGTCAGTAGTCGGAAAACGTTATCAGTGCGCCACCCAGAAAGCACCTAATCTTGTTGTCACTTTCACTTATCTATCTTTACCTGGGTTTCGGTTTAGATGTTTGGCTGCCCAATCAACAAGCTAGCAGCAGTAACAAGTGTCCAAAGTCCGTTTCATTAATTGGTCGAGTGACAGTGAGTTGGCACCCACAATACTGGTCTTTTGATTGTGCTATTTTTTTTTTTGTTCCAATTTTAGTTCCAGCCAATTAAATGATTTTGTTGTGATTCCTGATTCCTATTCGAAGTCTATCAGTCACTGGCCCCCACCGCCCAATTTTCGTTTGGTGTGATAAGAGATTGCAGACTAGATTCTTAGTCATCCGAGAAGCAAGCAGACATCGCAGTCATAGAACAAACCACAGTCGCTTCGAGCCACGAGTGTCGTGAAGAAGGCCTGCAAGTGGAGTCGTCTAGTATCAATCGGTAAGTTCCAGGTGTAAATGAAATCATTCCTAATTACATCCATAATGTATACACCGGGCAAAGCGCAAAGGCAAAGGTCGTTTTTTTCGAGTGGTCGCCGGTGGTCAAGTAGAATTGAAAGTGTAATGTTGGTTTGGAAGCCAGACATCCATCGTTACGATGACAGTTCAATAAACTGAAAATTGAGACTTTGGTCTTTGCATTCAAGTTTTACTACCTTTGCCTTATCGGATAATTTTTTTAAAGCCACAAATTTGTTTATTTCGCTGTGACAAAAATATCTTTGATAAGTGACTTGGCGAGTTTTTGCGCCGCAGATCTTCTCAGTTTATGAATGTGCAATTATTTTGAATTGTTTCTTGCATTTTAGTGTTTTGTTTTTCAAGTACAAGTACACAGCTGTAAAGCAACATATTCAGACACTTTAGATTGTCTTAAGATCGTTCGGTTGCGAACTTAGACCAACCAGATGCTGGTGAAGCGGCCTTGTTTTAATCTTCAACTTATCTACACATACGTTAGTCGAACGAGACGAAATTAAGGTGCGTTTGTTGCAGTTCGTTTCCTGTAAGCACTTATTTACTGATAGTGCGCTGCAGTATGAGGTGGAGCAAGGCTTCAACAAACACGCTTCTCCAGCTATCTGCCCCCTTCCACTTGTGTGCACCATTTGGTCTTCCTGTACTGCGCCGTCCCCCGAGTATGGTTTCGAAGGCTGCGGGCTCGAACGTTGGTGTCCATCATTGCTCTTCATGATTGAGACATCTCAGCCTTTGGACTTTTATCCTTTTAGCTAAGTCGACGTCGCTGTTCAACTCGTACAGTTCTGCTTTAGGCGCTCTCATCCGCTTTTGAAAGTGTCCATGCTTCTGCATCATATCGCAGGACGGGGATGAAGAAGGTCTTAAAGAGCGAAACTTTAGTTTTTCGAGAGGGAGCTTTAGCCTGATGATCCACGATCCAGTAGAAAGCTTCTCCAACACTCCACTTGCTGACTAATGAAAAAAACCAACTGATTTTTTTAAATAGTGCTCAAGTGTTCAAGGGATTGGATGTACCCTTAAAGTGATTTTTTACCCAGCACTAGCAGTAGTGGAAGGGAGAGAAAGGAGGTACCAGTGTACATTGGTTGTAAACTGTTGTAGGTTGCATAGCGAAGGAAAAATGGAGCGGGGAAACGCACTGTGCGGCCTATAAAGGAATCTCCAAATTTCACAGTGAAAGTGGCTTAAGGGTAAACTGATGAGCATTCGATGATGTGCGGCTGTTTCGAATGAATTGCTGCAGGGGTGAAATGCAATTAGCTATTTCGTCGGAGCATTGGTGGTAAAAGCAGCGATAAAACAAAGTCGAGCAAGACACATTTCGGCAAGGTGTACCAACGAGTGAATTGCTTTCGATATGTTGTCATCGTCTATGAGTTTAATCACTTGCTTTTGAATTCTATCTAGGAGTTGCAAGGTGGTCTTGGGTGCACCTGCCCAGATGTGAGCGTTGTACTCCATTTTAGGCCGAATAAAATCCTTATAAATTATGGCTAAATCAGAAGGGGGAAAAAACTTCTTGCACCGGTTTAGAAAACCTAAGCATTTGGCTGCATTCTTGGCTATTTCGAATATGTGGTCATTCCAACGTAGGTTAGAATTAACGCGCATACCGAGCATTGAAAGCTTTTCGGTGGTTTCATCGACGAACGACAAAAGACAGCACTGCGTTGTGGAAGCATTAAATTCTTCTTTGTTGGCTAGTTCCTATATAATTATGCTGTGAATATCAGAATCTAATGAGTTTAACATACGTAGGTGTTCAAAAGCAGGGGCGTGAGTCATTAAACGTATATGTGAAACCGAGGGTATTGTCATCTGCGAAAGAATATATTGGATTAGATGTGATAGACAAGAGATCGTTCATGAAGATTAAAAAGAGAGTTGGAGACAAAGCTGAGCCTGGGGGAACACAACCATATATATGGTGGATTTTAGACTTGAAACCGTCCAATACAACTTGCATTGCATGAATCGAAAGAGACTCACCGATCCCATACGCTCAAAAGAGCCCGATGCCAAATGCCTTTAAAATATCAAATGCAACTGTCTTCCGATCGCCGAAGTTATGTACCGATTAGTTGGAGACAGGTCATCAAATCACCTGTGGACCTGTTGCTGTGAAAACCATATTGCCGGTCATTAAGTAGTTTTCGTGATTCAAATGTTTCGCAAGCTGACGATTTATCGGCGTTTGCATGACCTTAGAAGAAGGGACGTAAGGGCTATGGGTCTGTAATTGGAGGGAGAAGAAGAATCGCCTTTTTTAGTGACAGGCTGGACAAATGCAGTTTTCCATCTACTCAGGAAGAGACCAGACCGGACTGATGAAAAAGCTAACGCAATAGTTTTGACAGCGTGGAAGAACACCTCTTCAGAACTATTGGGGAAATACCATCTGGACCTGCGGATTTGTGTGTGTCTAGATGTTTCAGTACTCTTCCGACTCTGCGATTGCGTAAATATATTTGTCCCATAGAATGTTTAACGCTCTCGAGCACTGGTGGTGGTAAAGCGTAATCCGGAAGTATGGAACTGGCCGCGAATTGTGCAGCAAACAGATTGGCTTTGTCGAGATTATTAACAACAGGAGTGTCATTCCAAATCGATGCCGAAGTAGAGTTCGTAATATTTTTGACGAAGGACCAAAATTGCTTACTACCACTGCGTCAACGTAGTATTTTTTGCCTTAATTTTAGTCCATGGGCGAACTTCGTGCGTCGTAGAAGAGCATTACAGTCATTACGGACCCGTCGAAACTTTTTCCGATTTTTCTCTGTATGGTTGGCTTTATAAGACCGAAAACTCAGCTCTCTCAAACTGACAGACTCTTAACAGATCGAGTCGAACCATGAATACTCTTTTGGCCGGATTGTCTTCACCTCGTTTGGGATGAAGTCATTCATGCCTTGGAGAATAATATTTGGGACCATATCAGTAGTTGCTTCCACGTTACTATCAAGGAAACATGGTAACCAGTTGAAACTCCTAAAAAAAGTTTTTAAGGCCGTCCCAATTGGCTTTTCCATAATGCCAAAGGAGTTTTTTCCTTAACTGGGTGATTTGAAAGAAAAAAGTTGGCTGAAATGCCACAATGGTCCGACGAACATAGCGGCGCTAATACATCAATGGAGTATTTGTCAGGGTGAGAACTGAGGAACAAGTCCAATGTGTTGGCCTCGTGACAGGCAATGTCCGGGATTCGTGTTTGCTCATTTAGCTAGATTCATAAATACTTGTTTTTGATTTTAGAAAATGGATCGTGCCAGCATTTACGTGATCAAAGAAGGAGAACCATCAACTTTTGACTTCGATGAAAATCTTCCATCGCTGCCATTGCCAAACCTAAAAGACACCCTTATTCGATATTATGAGACTCTGAAGCCCTTTGGTACTCAGGAGGAGCTACAAAACTCGCAGAAGATAATCGCTGAGTTTGGAAAAGAAATTGGTCCTCAGTTACATAAAAAACTGGCTGAACGTGCCTCGAAGATGCGGAATTGGTTAGACGAATGGTGGGACGCGTACGCATATCACACATTGAGGTTTCCTCTTCACCCGTATATCGTCATGTCTATGGCTCTAAAGTTGGACTGCGTTGGAGTTCAAGAAACCAAAGAAAATGCCCTACAGATTATGGCAAGGATAATGGTGCATACATTTGAATATTGGGAACTCATTCGAACTGAACGAATGAGACCGGCCTCTTCCGGTGGCGGCAAAGTCAAATATTCCTCCGCGCTGTTGAAGAGATTTTTGTCTACGACCCGGATTCCGGGTGAGAACATGGACAAGGTGGTGAGACACTTCAAAACAGGTAAGATGGCATCGTCCAAGGAGGAAAACCCTTTTTGACGTTTATTTTTTTTGTACAGTCAGTGAAGGAGACACGCCAACGCATGGCTTGTTGGTGGGAAAAGGTCGAATTTTCTTATTTCAATGCGTCAATGATGACGGATCGATTTTGTCATACCAACAAATGTTGATTGTCCTACAGCGAGTAAGTGGTATTTTGGAATTCGAAGGCATGGGGGATTGTGTCCCAATATTGACGCACGATGAGAGGACTTCGTGGGCACAGGTAAGACGAAGAGGGAATCCTGATTCGAGCTGTTTATGTCAAATATCGTTTGTCTTAGAATCGCCAACGCTTGTTAGAAATATCGCCAGCGAACAAAGATTATCTACATTTGGTGGAGAGCTCGCTGATTGTAGCGGTTTTAGATGATAATGAACCCAAGGACTATGAGCAGGTTTGTCAAATTGCGCTGGCTGGCGACTTTCATTCAAAATGGGCGGATAGGAGCAGCACATGTGTTTTTTACAAGAATGGAAGGTGCGCTCTCATCGGCGAGGTAAACTTTGTCGAGTTTTTTATTTAAACGGAAATGGTTCTAAATGTAAAAACTTCAGCACTCTGCCTACGATGGAACTATCAGTATGCACTTTGCATTCTTTGTTCAGCTTAGTATGTTGGAGAGCGGCGAGCCTGACTGGAGTCTTCAGCCCAAGACTGAGCCTTCTGTAAGGGAAATACGATTTGAACTGGACGATCATTTAAGAAGCGAAATAACGAGAGTTAAGGGCGATTGTGACGATCGCGTAAGTGTTATTTAAGGGATGTTTTTTTAAAAAAACCTTCTGACATACTTTGTAGCGTACAGATGTTCTGACTGCGGATTACACTTTTGAAGGTTTTGGCAAGGATTACATGAAAACAGTGAAGCTTCATCCTGATTCCTTTATTCAAGTTATAATTCAGTGGGTGTACTTTCAGCTGCATGGAGAGTAAGTTCATTTCACGTAATAGTTGAGGCCAGATTTAATTTTCCAATTCCTGTTACAGAGTCGCGCCTATTTATGAAACTGCCTTGATGCGTCAATACTACAATGGTCGTACAGAAACACTTCGTTCGTGCACTTTGGAAGTTGTGAATTTCATTAAGCTCATCGCCAATCCTGATTCAAGTAAAACTGAGATTGCAGAAGCATTCAGCAAGGCAGTCAAGCATCACACATTTATGATGAATGAAGCACGCGAAGGACGTGCTATCGATCGACATCTATTTGGACTGTGGTGTGTGGCCCATGAGGCCAATATGGAAATTCCAGCTTTATATTCGGATCCTTTGTACGCAAAGAGTGGTGGTGGTGGAAATTTTGTTTTATCCACTAGTACGTTGGGCTACACCATCAACAATGGATATGTGGCTCCAATGGTGACAGATGGTTATGGTGTTTTCTACAGCATTCCCTCGAATGAGTAAGTTTTTCCTCCAAGCGAAATTGAGTTCATACTTACATTTGTGGTTTTGCAGAATTCATTTGTATACAACAGTCTTTCGTGGAAGTTCAAAGACCAGTGGTCATAAGTTTATCAAGAAGTTTGAAGAAGCAATGATGCAAATCAAGAGCATTTTGGATGCAGCCTCTTCCGCCAAGTTGTAGGAATTAAGTCTTGAAAAGTGTTTTATCTTATTTTATTGATCAAAGTGTTTTGTTGAAGTTGTATGTGATATCTTCTCAGTAATGTGTCGGGTTTGTTTTTTAGTCCCAAGTAATGTATTTTTTTTTTTATGAATAAAAATTAAAATCTTTTTAACCGACTTTCTTGTGCTCGAATCATTCTAGACGCAGTTTTGAAGACAAATTCCAGAACACTATGATATATTTCGTTAGATATCTCTTTTGTTTACCCATCTTCTTTTTGGTACTTTGGCTCAGCCGCTGTTTCAAAGAGAGCAGTACGATGCCGTGCTTCATTCACGAGTAAGAAATTATTAGATAAACAGACAACGCAGCAGTATTCATGATAATCAAAGAGTTAACCTGAAACCAAGTCACTTTTAAATCGGTCATAGTCCTTAAAAAAACTAATCAACCGACGCCTGAAATTTATACATGTTCTTCTTCTTCATTTAAAGTTTGCGTCCGTACCAAAATTGCATATTTTTGAAACGATTCCTTCGATGATTTTTCTTGACAGCTGCAGCATGTATTCCTTGATTGGTGTGATCCCTGCGCTTTCGTACAGCGTTGTGTTGCTGATGCGCTGATAATAAAGAATATCTCTAATTAAGTACAAATTTGAAAATCTAGTTCTGAGAACCTTTTATTGACGAAAATCTCGAGATACGAAATCCGAGGCTTTTTTGCAAAATTCTGCTGGACTATAGCCCATGATTTCAAAATGCACTTTTTTCCTGAAATCGAAAATTTCTATTTCTGATGCGCTGATTATAAAGAGTATCCGTAACTTAGTACACGTTTGAAAATTTAGCTCTGAGAACCTCTTATTGACGAAAATCTCGAGATACGAAATCCGAGGCTTTTTTGCAAAATTCTGCTGGACTATAGCCCATGATTTCAAAATGCACTTTTTTCCTGAAATCAAAATATACGATTTCTGATGCGCTGATAATAAAGAATATCTCTAATTAAGTACAAATTTGAAAATCTAGCTCTGAGAACCTTTTATTGACGAAAATCTCGAGATACGAAATCCGAGGCTTTTTTGCAAAATTCTGCTGGACTATAGCCCATGATTTCAAAATGCACTTTTTTCCTGAAATCGAAAATTACGATTTCTGATGCGCTGATTATAAAGAGTATCCGTAACTTAGTACATGTTTGAAAATTTAGCTCTGAGAACCTCTTATTGACGAAAATCTCGAGATACGAAATCCGAGGCTTTTTTGCAAAATTCTGCTGGACTATAGCCCATGATTTCAAAATGCACTTTTTTCCTGAAATCGAAAATTACGATTTCTGATGCGCTGATTATAAAGAGTATCCGTAACTTAGTACATGTTTGAAAATTTAGCTCTGAGAACCTCTTATTGACGAAAATCTCGAGATACGAAATCCGAGGCTTTTTTGCAAAATTCTGCTGGACTATAGCCCATGATTTCAAAATGCACTTTTTTCCTGAAATCGAAAATTACGATTTCTGATGCGCTGATTATAAAGAGTATCCGTAACTTAGTACATGTTTGAAAATTTAGCTCTGAGAACCTCTCATTGACGAAAATCTCGAGATACGAAATCCGAGGCTTTTTTGCAAAATTCTGCTGGACTATAGCCCATGATTTCAAAATGCACTTTTTTCCTGAAATCGAAAATTACGATTTCTGATGCGCTGATTATAAAGAGTATCCGTAACTTAGTACATGTTTGAAAATTTAGCTCTGAGAACCTCTTATTGACGAAAATCTCGAGATACGAAATCCGAGGCTTTTTTGCAAAATTCTGCTGGACTATAGCCCATGATTTCAAAATGCACTTTTTTCCTGAAATCGAAATATACGATTTCTGATGCGCTGATAATAAAGAATATCTCTAATTAAGTACAAATTTGAAAATCTAGCTCTGAGAACCTTTTATTGACGAAAATCTCGAGATACGAAATCCGAGGCTTTTTTGCAAAATTCTGCTGGACTATAGCCCATGATTTCAAAATGCACTTTTTTCCTGAAATCGAAATATACGATTTCTGATGCGCTGATAATAAAGAATATCTCTAATTAAGTACAAATTTGAAAATCTAGCTCTGAGAACCTTTTATTGACGAAAATCTCGAGATACGAAATCCGAGGCTTTTTTGCAAAATTCTGCTGGACTATAGCCCATGATTTCAAAATGCACTTTTTTCCTGAAATCGAAATATACGATTTCTGATGCGCTGATAATAAAGAATATCTCTAATTAAGTACAAATTTGAAAATCTAGCACTGAGAACCTTTTATTGACGAAAATCTCGAGATATGAAATCCGAGGCTTTTTTGCAAAATTCTGCTGGACTATAGCCCATGATTTCAAAATGCACTTTTTTCCTGAAATCGAAATATACGATTTCTGATGCGCTGATAATAAAGAATATCTCTAATTAAGTACAAATTTGAAAATCTAGCTCTGAGAACCTTTTATTGACGAAAATCTCGAGATACGAAATCCGAGGCTTTTTTGCAAAATTCTGCTGGACTATAGCCCATGATTTCAAAATGCACTTTTTTCCTGAAAACAAAAATTTCTATTTCTGATGCGCTGATAATAAAGAATATCCCTAATTAAGTACAAATTTGAAAATCTAGCTCTGAGAACCTTTTATTGACAAAAATATAGAGATATGAAATCCGAGGTTTTTTTGCAAAATTCTGCTGGACTATAGCCCATGATTTCAAAATGCACTTTTTTCCTATAACCGAATATAACGATTTCTGATGCGCTGATAATAAAGAATATCTCTAATTAAGTACAAATTTGAAAATCTAGCTCTGAGAACCTTTTATTGAGAAAATGAAATCCGAGGCTTTTTTGCAAAATTCTGCTGGACTATAGCCCATGATTTCAAAATGCACTTTTTTCCTGAAAACAAAAATTTCTATTTCTGATGCGCTGATAATAAAGAATATCCCTAATTAAGTACAAATTTGAAAATCTAGCTCTGAGAACCTTTTATTGACAAAAATATAGAGATATGAAATCCGAGGTTTTTTTGCAAAATTCTGCTGGACTATAGCCCATGATTTCAAAATGCACTTTTTTCCTATAACCGAATATAACGATTTCTGATGCGCTGATAATAAAGAATATCTCTAATTAAGTACAAATTTGAAAATCTAGCTCTGAGAACCTTTTATTGAGAAAATGAAATCCGAGGCTTTTTTGCAAAATTCTGCTGGACTATAGCCCATGATTTCAAAATGCACTTTTTTCCTATAACCGAATATAACGATTTCTGATGCGCTGATAATAAAGAATATCTCTAGTTAAGTACAAATTTGAAAATTTAGCTCTGGGAACCTCTTATTGACAAAAATCTCGAGATACGAAATCCGAGGCTTTTTTGCAAAATTCTGCTGGACTATAGCCCATGATTTCAAAATGCACTTTTTTCCTGAAATCGAAATATACGATTTCTGATGCGCTGATAATAAAGAATATCCCTAATTAAGTACAAATTTGAAAATCTAGCTCTGAGAACCTTTTATTGACAAAAATATAGAGATATGAAATCCGAGGCTTTTTTGCAAAATTCTGCTGGACTATAGCCCATGATTTCAAAATGCACTTTTTTCCTGAAATCGAAATATACGATTTCTGATGCGCTGATAATAAAGAATATCTCTAATTAAGTACAGATTTGAAAATCTAGCTCTGAGAACCTTTTATTGAGAAAATGAAATCCGAGGCTTTTTTGCAAAATTCTGCTGGACTATAGCCCATGATTTCAAAATGCACTTTTTTCCTGAAAACAAAAATTTCTATTTCTGATGCGCTGATAATAAAGAATATCCCTAATTAAGTACAAATTTGAAAATCTAGCTCTGAGAACCTTTTATTGACAAAAATATAGAGATATGAAATCCGAGGCTTTTTTGCAAAATTCTGCTGGACTATAGCCCATGATTTCAAAATGCACTTTTTTCCTATAACCGAATATAACGATTTCTGATGCGCTGATAATAAAGAATATCTCTAGTTAAGTACAAATTTGAAAATTTAGCTCTGGGAACCTCTTATTGACAAAAATCTCGAGATACGAAATCCGAGGCTTTTTTGCAAAATTCTGCTGGACTATAGCCCATGATTTCAAAATGCACTTTTTTCCTGAAATCGAAATATACGATTTCTGATGCGCTGATAATAAAGAATATCTCTAATTAAATACAGATTTGAAAATCTAGCTCTGAGAACCTTTTATTGACAAAAATATAGAGATATGAAATCCGAGGCTTTTTTGCAAAATTCTGCTGGACTATAGCCCATGATTTCAAAATGCACTTTTTTCCTATAACCGAATATAACGATTTCTGATGCGCTGATAATAAAGAATATCTCTAATTAAGTACAAATTTGAAAATCTAGCTCTGAGAACCTTTTATTGAGAAAAATATAGAGATATGAAATCCGAGGTTTTTTTGCAAAATTCTGCTGGACTATAGCCCATGATTTCAAAATGCACTTTTTTCCTGAAAACAAAAATTTCTATTTCTGATGCGCTGATAATAAAGAATATCCCTAATTAAGTACAAATTTGAAAATCTAGCTCTGAGAACCTTTTATTGACAAAAATATAGAGATATGAAATCCGAGGTTTTTTTGCAAAATTCTGCTGGACTATAGCCCATGATTTCAAAATGCGCTTTTTTCCTGAAATCGAAATATACGATTTCTGATGCGCTGATAATAAAGAATATCTCTAATTAAATACAGATTTGAAAATCTAGCTCTGAGAACCTTTTATTGACAAAAATATAGAGATATGAAATCCGAGGCTTTTTTGCAAAATTCTGCTGGACTATAGCCCATGATTTCAAAATGCACTTTTTTCCTATAACCGAATATAACGATTTCTGATGCGCTGATAATAAAGAATATCTCTAGTTAAGTACAAATTTGAAAATTTAGCTCTGGGAACCTCTTATTGACAAAAATCTCGAGATACGAAATCCGAGGCTTTTTTGCAAAATTCTGCTGGACTATAGCCCATGATTTCAAAATGCACTTTTTTCCTGAAATCGAAATATACGATTTCTGATGCGCTGATAATAAAGAATATCTCTAATTAAGTACAGATTTGAAAATCTAGCTCTGAGAACCTTTTATTGAGAAAATGAAATCCGAGGCTTTTTTGCAAAATTCTGCTGGACTATAGCCCATGATTTCAAAATGCACTTTTTTCCTGAAAACAAAAATTTCTATTTCTGATGCGCTGATAATAAAGAATATCCCTAATTAAGTACAAATTTGAAAATCTAGCTCTGAGAACCTTTTATTGACAAAAATAAAGAGATATGAAATCCGAGGCTTTTTTGCAAAATTCTGCTGGACTATAGCCCATGATTTCAAAATGAACTTTTTTCCTATAACCGAATATAACGATTTCTGATGCGCTGATAATAAAGAATATCTCTAGTTAAGTACAAATTTGAAAATTTAGCTCTGGGAACCTCTTATTGACAAAAATCTCGAGATACGAAATCCGAGGCTTTTTTTGCAAAATTCTGCTGGACTATATATAGCCCATGATTTCAAAATGCACTTTTTTACTATAACCGAATATAACGATTTCTGATGCGCTGATAATAAAGAATATCTCTAATTAAGTACAAATTTGAAAATCTAGCTCTGAGAACCTTTTATTGACAAAAATATAGAGATATGAAATCTGAGGCTTTTTTGCAAAATTCGACTGGACTATAGCCCATGATTTCAAAATGAACTTTTTTCCTATAACCGAATATAACGATTTCTGATGCGCTGATAATAAAGAATATCTCTAATTAAGTACAAATTTGAAAATCTAGCTCTGAGAACCTTTTATTGACAAAAATATAGAGATATGAAATCCGAGGCTTTTTTGCAAAATTCTGCTGGACTATAGCCCATGATTTCAAAATGCACTTTTTTCCTATAACCGAATATAACGATTTCTGATGCGCTGATAATAAAGAATATCTCTAATTAAGTACAAATTTGAAAATCTAGCTCTGAGAACCTTTTATTGACAAAAATAAAGAGATATGAAATCCGAGGCTTTTTTGCAAAATTCTGCTGGACTATAGCCCATGATTTCAAAATGAACTTTTTTCCTATAACCGAATATAACGATTTCTGATGCGCTGATAATAAAGAATATCTCTAGTTAAGTACAAATTTGAAAATTTAGCTCTGGGAACCTCTTATTGACAAAAATCTCGAGATACGAAATCCGAGGCTTTTTTGCAAAATTCTGCTGGACTATAGCCCATGATTTCAAAATGCACTTTTTTCCTGAAATCGAAATATACGATTTCTGATGCGCTGATAATAAAGAATATCCCTAATTAAGTACAAATTTGAAAATCTAGCTCTGAGAACCTTTTATTGACAAAAATATAGAGATATGAAATCCGAGGCTTTTTTGCAAAATTCTGCTGGACTATAGCCCATGATTTCAAAATGAACTTTTTTCCTATAACCGAATATAACGATTTCTGATGCGCTGATAATAAAGAATATCTCTAGTTAAGTACAAATTTGAAAATTTAGCTCTGGGAACCTCTTATTGACAAAAATCTCGAGATACGAAATCCGAGGCTTTTTTGCAAAATTCTGCTGGACTATAGCCCATGATTTCAAAATGCACTTTTTTCCTGAAATCGAAATATACGATTTCTGATGCGCTGATAATAAAGAATATCCCTAATTAAGTACAAATTTGAAAATCTAGCTCTGAGAACCTTTTATTGACAAAAATATAGAGATATGAAATCCGAGGCTTTTTTGCAAAATTCTGCTGGACTATAGCCCATGATTTCAAAATGCACTTTTTTCCTGAAATCGAAATATACGATTTCTGATGCGCTGATAATAAAGAATATCTCTAATTAAATACAGATTTGAAAATCTAGCTCTGAGAACCTTTTATTGACAAAAATATAGAGATATGAAATCCGAGGCTTTTTTGCAAAATTCTGCTGGACTATAGCCCATGATTTCAAAATGCACTTTTTTCCTATAACCGAATATAACGATTTCTGATGCGCTGATAATAAAGAATATCTCTAATTAAGTACAAATTTGAAAATCTAGCTCTGAGAACCTTTTATTGACAAAAATATAGAGATATGAAATCCGAGGCTTTTTTGCAAAATTCTGCTGGACTATAGCCCATGATTTCAAAATGCACTTTTTTCCTGAAATCGAAATATACGATTTCTGATGCGCTGATAATAAAGAATATCCCTAATTAAGTACAAATTTGAAAATCTAGCTCTGAGAACCTTTTATTGACAAAAATATAGAGATATGAAATCCGAGGCTTTTTTGCAAAATTCTGCTGGACTATAGCCCATGATTTCAAAATGCACTTTTTTCCTGAAAACAAAAATTTCTATTTCTGATGCGCTGATAATAAAGAATATCCCTAATTAAGTACAAATTTGAAAATCTAGCTCTGAGAACCTTTTATTGACAAAAATATAGAGATATGAAATCCGAGGTTTTTTTGCAAAATTCTGCTGGACTATAGCCCATGATTTCAAAATGCACTTTTTTCCTGAAAACAAAAATTTCTATTTCTGATGCGCTGATAATAAAGAATATCTCTAATTAAATACAGATTTGAAAATCTAGCTCTGAGAACCTTTTATTGACAAAAATATAGAGATATGAAATCCGAGGCTTTTTTGCAAAATTCTGCTGGACTATAGCCCATGATTTCAAAATGAACTTTTTTCCTATAACCGAATATAACGATTTCTGATGCGCTGATAATAAAGAATATCTCTAATTAAATACAGGTTTGAAAATCTAGCTCTGAGAACCTTTTATTGACAAAAATATAGAGATATGAAATCCGAGGCTTTTTTGCAAAATTCTGCTGGACTATAGCCCATGATTTCAAAATGCACTTTTTTCCTGAAATCGAAATATACGATTTCTGATGCGCTGATAACAAAGAATATCCCTAATTAAGTACAAATTTGAAAATCTAGCTCTGAGAACCTTTTATTGACAAAAATATAGAGATATGAAATCCGAGGCTTTTTTGCAAAATTCTGCTGGACTATAGCCCATGATTTCAAAATGCACTTTTTTCCTATAACCGAATATAACGATTTCTGATGCGCTGATAATAAAGAATATCTCTAATTAAGTACAAATTTGAAAATCTAGCTCTGAGAACCTTTTATTGACAAAAATAAAGAGATATGAAATCCGAGGCTTTTTTGCAAAATTCTGCTGGACTATAGCCCATGATTTCAAAATGCACTTTTTTCCTATAACCGAATATAACGATTTCTGATGCGCTGATAATAAAGAATATCTCTAATTAAGTACAAATTTGAAAATCTAGCTCTGAGAACCTTTTATTGACAAAAATAAAGAGATATGAAATCCGAGGCTTTTTTGCAAAATTCTGCTGGACTATAGCCCATGATTTCAAAATGAACTTTTTTCCTATAACCGAATATAACGATTTCTGATGCGCTGATAATAAAGAATATCTCTAGTTAAGTACAAATTTGAAAATTTAGCTCTGGGAACCTCTTATTGACAAAAATCTCGAGATACGAAATCCGAGGCTTTTTTGCAAAATTCTGCTGGACTATAGCCCATGATTTCAAAATGCACTTTTTTCCTGAAATCGAAATATACGATTTCTGATGCGCTGATAATAAAGAATATCTCTAATTAAATACAGGTTTGAAAATCTAGCTCTGAGAACCTTTTATTGACAAAAATATAGAGATATGAAATCCGAGGCTTTTTTGCAAAATTCTGCTGGACTATAGCCCATGATTTCAAAATGCACTTTTTTCCTGAAATCGAAATATACGATTTCTGATGCGCTGATAATAAAGAATATTCCTAATTAAGTACAAATTTGAAAATCTAGCTCTGAGAACCTTTTATTGACAAAAATATAGAGATATGAAATCCGAGGCTTTTTTGCAAAATTCTGCTGGACTATAGCCCATGATTTCAAAATGCCCTTTTTTCCTGAAATCGAAATATACGATTTCTGATGCGCTGATAATAAAGAATATCTCTAATTAAATACAGGTTTGAAAATCTAGCTCTGAGAACCTTTTATTGACAAAAATATAGAGATATGAAATCCGAGGCTTTTTTGCAAAATTCTGCTGGACTATAGCCCATGATTTCAAAATGCACTTTTTTCCTGAAAACAAAAATTTCTATTTCTGATGCGCTGATAATAAAGAATATCCCTAATTAAGTACAAATTTGAAAATCTAGCTCTGAGAACCTTTTATTGACAAAAATATAGAGATATGAAATCCGAGGCTTTTTTGCAAAATTCTGCTGGACTATAGCCCATGATTTCAAAATGAACTTTTTTCCTATAACCGAATATAACGATTTCTGATGCGCTGATAATAAAGAATATCTCTAGTTAAGTACAAATTTGAAAATTTATCTCTGGGAACCTCTTATTGACAAAAATCTCGAGATACGAAATCCGAGGCTTTTTTTGCAAAATTCTGCTGGACTATAGCCCATGATTTCAAAATGCACTTTTTTACTATAACCGAATATAACGATTTCTGATGCGCTGATAATAAAGAATATCTCTAATTAAGTACAAATTTGAAAATCTAGCTCTGAGAACCTTTTATTGACAAAAATATAGAGATATGAAATCTGAGGCTTTTTTGCAAAATTCGGCTGGACTATAGCCCATGATTTCAAAATGCACTTTTTTCCTGAAAACAAAAATTTCTATTTCTGATGCGCTGATAATAAAGAATATCTCTAATTAAGTACAAATTTGAAAATCTAGCTCTGAGAACCTTTTATTGACAAAAATATAGAGATATGAAATCCGAGGCTTTTTTGCAAAATTCTGCTGGACTATAGCCCATGATTTCAAAATGAACTTTTTTCCTATAACCGAATATAACGATTTCTGATGCGCTGATAATAAAGAATATCTCTAGTTAAGTACAAATTTGAAAATTTAGCTCTGGGAACCTCTTATTGACAAAAATCTCGAGATACGAAATCCGAGGCTTTTTTGCAAAATTCTGCTGGACTATAGCCCATGATTTCAAAATGCACTTTTTTCCTGAAATCGAAATATACGATTTCTGATGCGCTGATAATAAAGAATATCTCTAATTAAATACAGATTTGAAAATCTAGCTCTGAGAACCTTTTATTGACAAAAATATAGAGATATGAAATCCGAGGATTTTTTGCAAAATTCTGCTGGACTATAGCCCATGATTTCAAAATGCACTTTTTTCCTGAAAACAAAAATTTCTATTTCTGATGCGCTGATAATAAAGAATATCCCTAATTAAGTACAAATTTGAAAATCTAGCTCTGAGAACCTTTTATTGACAAAAATATAGAGATATGAAATCCGAGGCTTTTTTGCAAAATTCTGCTGGACTATAGCCCATGATTTCAAAATGCACTTTTTTCCTATAACCGAATATAACGATTTCTGATGCGCTGATAATAAAGAATATCTCTAGTTAAGTACAAATTTGAAAATTTAGCTCTGGGAACCTCTTATTGACAAAAATCTCGAGATACGAAATCCGAGGCTTTTTTGCAAAATTCTGCTGGACTATAGCCCATGATTTCAAAATGCACTTTTTTCCTGAAATCGAAATATACGATTTCTGATGCGCTGATAATAAAGAATATCTCTAATTAAATACAGATTTGAAAATCTAGCTCTGAGAACCTTTTATTGACAAAAATATAGAGATATGAAATCCGAGGATTTTTTGCAAAATTCTGCTGGACTATAGCCCATGATTTCAAAATGCACTTTTTTCCTGAAAACAAAAATTTCTATTTCTGATGCGCTGATAATAAAGAATATCCCTAATTAAGTACAAATTTGAAAATCTAGCTCTGAGAACCTTTTATTGACAAAAATATAGAGATATGAAATCCGAGGCTTTTTTGCAAAATTCTGCTGGACTATAGCCCATGATTTCAAAATGCACTTTTTTCCTATAACCGAATATAACGATTTCTGATGCGCTGATAATAAAGAATATCTCTAGTTAAGTACAAATTTGAAAATTTAGCTCTGGGAACCTCTTATTGACAAAAATCTCGAGATACGAAATCCGAGGCTTTTTTGCAAAATTCTGCTGGACTATAGCCCATGATTTCAAAATGCACTTTTTTCCTGAAATCGAAATATACGATTTCTGATGCGCTGATAATAAAGAATATCTCTAATTAAATACAGATTTGAAAATCTAGCTCTGAGAACCTTTTATTGACAAAAATATAGAGATATGAAATCCGAGGCTTTTTTGCAAAATTCTGCTGGACTATAGCCCATGATTTCAAAATGCACTTTTTTCCTATAACCGAATATAACGATTTCTGATGCGCTGATAATAAAGAATATCTCTAATTAAGTACAAATTTGAAAATCTAGCTCTGAGAACCTTTTATTGACAAAAATATAGAGATATGAAATCCGAGGCTTTTTTGCAAAATTCTGCTGGACTATAGCCCATGATTTCAAAATGCACTTTTTTCCTGAAATCGAAATATACGATTTCTGATGCGCTGATAATAAAGAATATCTCTAATTAAATACAGATTTGAAAATCTAGCTCTGAGAACCTTTTATTGACAAAAATATAGAGATATGAAATCCGAGGCTTTTTTGCAAAATTCTGCTGGACTATAGCCCATGATTTCAAAATGCACTTTTTTCCTGAAAACAAAAATTTCTATTTCTGATGCGCTGATAATAAAGAATATCTCTTATTAAGTACAAATTTGAAAATCTAGCTCTGTGAACCTTTTATTGACAAAAATATAGAGATATGAAATCCGAGGCTTTTTTGCAAAATTCTGCTGGACTATAGCCCATGATTTCAAAATGCACTTTTTTCCTGAAATCGAAATATACGATTTCTGATGCGCTGATAATAAAGAATATCTCTAATTAAATACAGATTTGAAAATCTAGCTCTGAGAACCTTTTATTGACAAAAATATAGAGATATGAAATCCGAGGCTTTTTTGCAAAATTCTGCTGGACTATAGCCCATGATTTCAAAATGCACTTTTTTCCTATAACCGAATATAACGATTTCTGATGCGCTGATAATAAAGAATATCTCTAATTAAGTGCAAATTTGAAAATCTAGCTCTGAGAACCTTTTATTGACAAAAATATAGAGATATGAAATCCGAGGCTTTTTTGCAAAATTCTGCTGGACTATAGCCCATGATTTCAAAATGCACTTTTTTCCTGAAAACAAAAATTTCTATTTCTGATGCGCTGATAATAAAGAATATCTCTTATTAAGTACAAATTTGAAAATCTAGCTCTGTGAACCTTTTATTGACAAAAATATAGAGATATGAAATCCGAGGCTTTTTTGCAAAATTCTGCTGGACTATAGCCCATGATTTCAAAATGCACTTTTTTCCTGAAATCGAAATATACGATTTCTGATGCGCTGATAATAAAGAATATCTCTAATTAAATACAGATTTGAAAATCTAGCTCTGAGAACCTTTTATTGACAAAAATATAGAGATATGAAATCCGAGGCTTTTTTGCAAAATTCTGCTGGACTATAGCCCATGATTTCAAAATGCACTTTTTTCCTATAACCGAATATAACGATTTCTGATGCGCTGATAATAAAGAATATCTCTAATTAAGTGCAAATTTGAAAATCTAGCTCTGAGAACCTTTTATTGACAAAAATATAGAGATATGAAATCCGAGGCTTTTATTGACAAAAATATAGAGATATGAAATCCGAGGCTTTTTTGCAAAATTCTGCTGGACTATAGCCCATGATTTCAAAATGCACTTTTTTCCTATAACCGAATATAACGATTTCTGATGCGCTGATAATAAAGAATATCTCTAGTTAAGTACAAATTTGAAAATTTAGCTCTGGGAACCTCTTATTGACAAAAATCTCGAGATACGAAATCCGAGGCTTTTTTGCAAAATTCTGCTGGACTATAGCCCATGATTTCAAAATGCACTTTTTTCCTGAAATCGAAATATACGATTTCTGATGCGCTGATAATAAAGAATATCTCTAATTAAATACAGATTTGAAAATCTAGCTCTGAGAACCTTTTATTGACAAAAATATAGAGATATGAAATCCGAGGCTTTTTTGCAAAATTCTGCTGGACTATAGCCCATGATTTCAAAATGCACTTTTTTCCTATAACCGAATATAACGATTTCTGATGCGCTGATAATAAAGAATATCTCTAATTAAGTACAAATTTGAAAATCTAGCTCTGAGAACCTTTTATTGACAAAAATATAGAGATATGAGATCCGAGGCAAAATTGCAAAATTCTGCTGGACTATAGCGCATGATTTCAAAATGCACTTTTTTCCTGAAATCGAAAATTACGATTTCTGATGCGCTGATAATAAAGAATATCTCTAATTAAGTACAAATTTGAAAATCTAGCTCTGAGAACCTTTTATTGACAAAAATATAGAGATATGAGATCCGAGGCAAAATTGCAAAATTCTGCTGGACTATAGCCCATGATTTCAAAATGCACTTTTTTCCTGAAATCGAAAATTACGATTTCTGATGCGCTGATAATAAAGAATATCTCTAATTAAGTACAAATTTGAAAATCTAGCTCTGAGAACCTTTTATTGACAAAAATATAGAGATATGAAATCCGAGGCTTTTTTGCAAAATTCTGCTGGACTATAGCCCATGATTTCAAAATGCACTTTTTTCCTGAAATCGAAATATACGATTTCTGATGCGCTGATAATAAAGAATATCTCTAATTAAATACAGATTTGAAAATCTAGCTCTGAGAACCTTTTATTGACAAAAATATAGAGATATGAAATCCGAGGATTTTTTGCAAAATTCTGCTGGACTATAGCCCATGATTTCAAAATGAACTTTTTTCCTATAACCGAATATAACGATTTCTGATGCGCTGATAATAAAGAATATCTCTTATTAAGTACAAATTTGAAAATCTAGCTCTGTGAACCTTTTATTGACAAAAATATAGAGATATGAAATCCGAGGCTTTTTTGCAAAATTCTGCTGGACTATAGCCCATGATTTCAAAATGCACTTTTTTCCTATAACCGAATATAACGATTTCTGATGCGCTGATAATAAAGAATATCTCTAATTAAGTGCAAATTTGAAAATCTAGCTCTGAGAACCTTTTATTGACAAAAATATAGAGATATGAAATCCGAGGCTTTTTTGCAAAATTCTGCTGGACTATAGCCCATGATTTCAAAATGCACTTTTTTCCTGAAAACAAAAATTTCTATTTCTGATGCGCTGATAATAAAGAATATCTCTTATTAAGTACAAATTTGAAAATCTAGCTCTGTGAACCTTTTATTGACAAAAATATAGAGATATGAAATCCGAGGCTTTTTTGCAAAATTCTGCTGGACTATAGCCCATGATTTCAAAATGCACTTTTTTCCTGAAATCGAAATATACGATTTCTGATGCGCTGATAATAAAGAATATCTCTAATTAAATACAGATTTGAAAATCTAGCTCTGAGAACCTTTTATTGACAAAAATATAGAGATATGAAATCCGAGGCTTTTTTGCAAAATTCTGCTGGACTATAGCCCATGATTTCAAAATGAACTTTTTTCCTATAACCGAATATAACGATTTCTGATGCGCTGATAATAAAGAATATCTCTTATTAAGTACAAATTTGAAAATCTAGCTCTGTGAACCTTTTATTGACAAAAATATAGAGATATGAAATCCGAGGCTTTTTTGCAAAATTCTGCTGGACTATAGCCAATGATTTCAAAATGCACTTTTTTCCTATAACCGAATATAACGATTTCTGATGCGCTGATAATAAAGAATATCTCTAATTAAGTGCAAATTTGAAAATCTAGCTCTGAGAACCTTTTATTGACAAAAATATAGAGATATGAAATCCGAGGCTTTTTTGCAAAATTCTGCTGGACTATAGCCCATGATTTCAAAATGCACTTTTTTCCTGAAAACAAAAATTTCTATTTCTGATGCGCTGATAATAAAGAATATCTCTTATTAAGTACAAATTTGAAAATCTAGCTCTGTGAACCTTTTATTGACAAAAATATAGAGATATGAAATCCGAGGCTTTTTTGCAAAATTCTGCTGGACTATAGCCCATGATTTCAAAATGAACTTTTTTCCTATAACCGAATATAACGATTTCTGATGCGCTGATAATAAAGAACATCTCTTATTAAGTACAAATTTGAAAATCTAGCTCTGAGAACCTTTTATTGACAAAAATATAGAGATATGAAATCCGAGGCTTTTTTGCAAAATTCTGCTGGACTATAGCCCATGATTTCAAAATGAACTTTTTTCCTATAACTGAATATAACGATTTCTGATGCGCTGATAATAAAGAATATCTCTAGTTAAGTACAAATTTGAAAATTTAGCTCTGGGAACCTCTTATTGACAAAAATCTCTAGATACGAAATCCGAGACTTTTTTGCAAAATTCTGCTGGACTATAGCCCATGATTTCATAATGCACTTTTTTCCTGAAATCGAAATATACGATTTCTGATGCGCTGATAATAAAGAATATCTCTAATTAAATACAGGTTTGAAAATCTAGCTCTGAGAACCTTTTATTGACAAAAATATAGAGATATGAAATCCGAGGCTTTTTTGCAAAATTCTGCTGGACTATAGCCCATGATTTCAAAATGAACTTTTTTCCTATAACCGAATATAACGATTTCTGATGCGCTGATAATAAAGAATATCTCTAGTTAAGTACAAATTTGAAAATTTAGCTCTGGGAACCTCTTATTGACAAAAATCTCTAGATACGAAATCCGAGGCTTTTTTGCAAAATTCTGCTGGACTATAGCCCATGATTTCAAAATGCACTTTTTTCCTGAAAACAAAAATTTCTATTTCTGATGCGCTGATAATAAAGAATATCCCTAATTAAGTACAAATTTGAAAATCTAGCTCTGAGAACCTTTTATTGACAAAAATCTCTAGATACGAAATCCGAGGCTTTTTTGCAAAATTCTGCTGGACTATAGCCCATGATTTCAAAATGCACTTTTTTCCTGAAATCGAAATATACGATTTCTGATGCGCTGATAATAAAGAATATCTCTAATTAAGTACAGATTTGAAAATCTAGCTCTGAGAACCTTTTATTGACAAAAATATAGAGATATGAAATCCGAGGCTTTTTTGCAAAATTCTGCTGGACTATAGCCCATGATTTCAAAATGCACTTTTTTCCTGAAAACAAAAATTTCTATTTCTGATGCGCTGATAATAAAGAATATCCCTAATTAAGTACAAATTTGAAAATCTAGCTCTGAGAACCTTTTATTGACAAAAATATAGAGATATGAGATCCGAGGCAAAATTGCAAAATTCTGCTGGACTATAGCCCATGATTTCAAAATGCACTTTTTTCCTGAAATCGAAATATACGATTTTTGATGCGCTGATAATAAAGAATATCTCTAATTAAGTACAAATTTGAAAATCTAGCTCTGAGAACCTTTTATTGACGAAAATCTCGAGATACGAAATCCGAGGCTTTTTTGCAAAATTCTGCTGGACTATAGCCCATGATTTCAAAATGCACTTTTTTCCTGAAATCGAAATATACGATTTTTGATGCGCTGATAATAAAGAATATCTCTAATTAAGTACAAATTTGAAAATCTAGCTCTGAGAACCTTTTATTGACGAAAATCTCGAGATACGAAATCCGAGGCTTTTTTTGCAAAATTCTGCTGGACTATAGCCCATGATTTCAAAATGCACTTTTTTCCTGAAATTGAAATATACGATTTCTGATGCGCTGATAATAAAGAATATCTCTAATTAAGTACAAATTTGAAAATCTAGCTCTGAGAACCTTTTATTGACGAAAATCTCGAGATACGAAATCCGAGGCTTTTTTGCAAAATTCTGCTGCACTTTTTTCCTGAAATCGAAATATACGATTTCTGATGCGCTGATAATAAAGAATATCTCTAATTAAGTAGAGATTTGAAAAGCTAGCTCTGAGAACTTTTTATTGACAAAAATATTGAGATATGAAATCCGAGGCTTTTGTGCAAAATTCTGCTGGACTATAGCCCATGATTTCAAAATGCACTTTTTTCCTGAAATCGAAAATTTCTATTTCTGATGCGCTGATAATAAAGAATATCTCTAATTAAGTTCAAATTTGAAAATCTAGCTCTGAGAACCTTTTATTGACAAAAATATAGAGATATGAAATCCGAGGCTTTTTTGCAAAATTCTGCTGGACTATAGCCCATGATTTCAAAATGCACTTTTTTCCTGAAATCGAAAATTTCTATTTCTGATGCGCTGATAATAAAGAATATCTCTAATTAAGTTCAAATTTGAAAATCTAGCTCTGAGAACCTTTTATTGACAAAAATATAGAGATATGAAATCCGAGGCTATTTTGTAAAATTCCGCTGGACTATAGCCCATGATTTCAGACAACACTTTTTTCCTGAAATCGAAATATACGATTTCTGATGCGCTGATAATAAAGAATATCTCTAATTAAGTACAGATTTGAAAATCTAGCTCTGAGAACCTTTTATTGAGAAAAATATAGAGATATGAAATCCGAGGCTTTTTTGCAAAATTCTGCTGGACTATAGCCCATGATTTCAAAATGCACTTTTTTCCTGAAAACAAAAATTTCTATTTCTGATGCGCTGATAATAAAGAATATCCCTAATTAAGTACAAATTTGAAAATCTAGCTCTGAGAACCTTTTATTGACAAAAATATAGAGATATGAAATCCGAGGCTTTTTTGCAAAATTCTGCTGGACTATAGCCCATGATTTCAAAATGCACTTTTTTCCTGAAATCGAAATATACGATTTCTGATGCGCTGATAATAAAGAATATCTCTAATTAAATACAGATTTGAAAATCTAGCTCTGAGAACCTTTTATTGAAAAAAATATAGAGATATGAAATCCGAGGCTTTTTTGCAAAATTCTGCTGGACTATAGCCCATGATTTCAAAATGCACTTTTTTCCTATAACCGAATATAACGATTTCTGATGCGCTGATAATAAAGAATATCTCTAATTAAGTACAGATTTGAAAATCTAGCTCTGAGAACCTTTTATTGAGAAAAATATAGAGATATGAAATCCGAGGCTTTTTTGCAAAATTCTGCTGGACTATAGCCCATGATTTCAAAATGCACTTTTTTCCTGAAATCGAAATATACGATTTTTGATGCGCTGATAATAAAGAATATCTCTAATTAAGTACAAATTTGAAAATCTAGCTCTGAGAACCTTTTATTGACGAAAATCTCGAGATACGAAATCCGAGGCTTTTTTGCAAAATTCTGCTGGACTATAGCCCATGATTTCAAAATGCACTTTTTTCCTGAAATCGAAATATACGATTTTTGATGCGCTGATAATAAAGAATATCTCTAATTAAGTACAAATTTGAAAATCTAGCTCTGAGAACCTTTTATTGACGAAAATCTCGAGATACGAAATCCGAGGCTTTTTTGCAAAATTCTGCTGGACTATAGCCCATGATTTCAAAATGCACTTTTTTCCTGAAATCGAAATATACGATTTTTGATGCGCTGATAATAAAGAATATCTCTAATTAAGTACAAATTTGAAAATCTAGCTCTGAGAACCTTTTATTGACGAAAATCTCGAGATACGAAATCCGAGGCTTTTTTTGCAAAATTCTGCTGGACTATAGCCCATGATTTCAAAATGCACTTTTTTCCTGAAATTGAAATATACGATTTCTGATGCGCTGATAATAAAGAATATCTCTAATTAAGTACAAATTTGAAAATCTAGCTCTGAGAACCTTTTATTGACGAAAATCTCGAGATACGAAATCCGAGGCTTTTTTGCAAAATTCTGCTGCACTTTTTTCCTGAAATCGAAATATACGATTTCTGATGCGCTGATAATAAAGAATATCTCTAATTAAGTAGAGATTTGAAAAGCTAGCTCTGAGAACTTTTTATTGACAAAAATATTGAGATATGAAATCCGAGGCTTTTGTGCAAAATTCTGCTGGACTATAGCCCATGATTTCAAAATGCACTTTTTTCCTGAAATCGAAAATTTCTATTTCTGATGCGCTGATAATAAAGAATATCTCTAATTAAGTTCAAATTTGAAAATCTAGCTCTGAGAACCTTTTATTGACAAAAATATAGAGATATGAAATCCGAGGCTATTTTGTAAAATTCCGCTGGACTATAGCCCATGATTTCAGACAACACTTTTTTCCTGAAATCGAAATATACGATTTCTGATGCGCTGATAATAAAGAATATCTCTAATTAAGTACAGATTTGAAAATCTAGCTCTGAGAACCTTTTATTGACGAAAATCTCGAGATACGAAATCCGAGGCTTTTTTGCAAAATTCTGCTGGACTATAGCCCATGATTTCAAAATGCACTTTTTTCCTGAAATTGAAATATACGATTTCTGATGCGCTGATAATAAAGAATATCTCTAATTAAGTACAAATTTGAAAATCTAGCTCTGAGAACCTTTTATTGACGAAAATCTCGAGATACGAAATCCGAGGCTTTTTTGCAAAATTCTGCTGCACTTTTTTCCTGAAATCGAAATATACGATTTCTGATGCGCTGATAATAAAGAATATCTCTAATTAAGTAGAGATTTGAAAAGCTAGCTCTGAGAACTTTTTATTGACAAAAATATTGAGATATGAAATCCGAGGCTTTTGTGCAAAATTCTGCTGGACTATAGCCCATGATTTCAAAATGCACTTTTTTCCTGAAATCGAAAATTTCTATTTCTGATGCGCTGATAATAAAGAATATCTCTAATTAAGTTCAAATTTGAAAATCTAGCTCTGAGAACCTTTTATTGACAAAAATATAGAGATATGAAATCCGAGGCTATTTTGTAAAATTCCGCTGGACTATAGCCCATGATTTCAGACAACACTTTTTTCCTGAAATCGAAATATACGATTTCTGATGCGCTGATAATAAAGAATATCTCTAATTAAGTACAGATTTGAAAATCTAGCTCTGAGAACCTTTTATTGAGAAAAATATAGAGATATGAAATCCGAGGCTTTTTTGCAAAATTCTGCTGGACTATAGCCCATGATTTCAAAATGCACTTTTTTCCTGAAAACAAAAATTTCTATTTCTGATGCGCTGATAATAAAGAATATCCCTAATTAAGTACAAATTTGAAAATCTAGCTCTGAGAACCTTTTATTGACAAAAATATAGAGATATGAAATCCGAGGCTTTTTTGCAAAATTCTGCTGGACTATAGCCCATGATTTCAAAATGCACTTTTTTCCTGAAATCGAAATATACGATTTCTGATGCGCTGATAATAAAGAATATCTCTAATTAAATACAGATTTGAAAATCTAGCTCTGAGAACCTTTTATTGAAAAAAATATAGAGATATGAAATCCGAGGCTTTTTTGCAAAATTCTGCTGGACTATAGCCCATGATTTCAAAATGCACTTTTTTCCTGAAATCGAAAATTTCTATTTCTGATGCGCTGATAATAAAGAATATCTCTAATTAAGTTCAAATTTGAAAATCTAGCTCTGAGAACCTTTTATTGACAAAAATATAGAGATATGAAATCCGAGGCTTTTTTGCAAAATTCTGCTGGACTATAGCCCATGATTTCAAAATGCACTTTTTTCCTGAAATCGAAATATACGATTTCTGATGCGCTGATAATAAAGAATATCTCTAATTAAGTACAGATTTGAAAATCTAGCTCTGAGAACCTTTTATTGAGAAAAATATAGAGATATGAAATCCGAGGCTTTTTTGCAAAATTCTGCTGGACTATAGCCCATGATTTCAAAATGCACTTTTTTCCTGAAATCGAAATATACGATTTCTGATGCGCTGATAATAAAGAATATCTCTAATTAAATACAGATTTGAAAATCTAGCTCTGAGAACCTTTTATTGAAAAAAATATAGAGATATGAAATCCGAGGCTTTTTTGCAAAATTCTGCTGGACTATAGCCCATGATTTCAAAATGCACTTTTTTCCTATAACCGAATATAACGATTTCTGATGCGCTGATAATAAAGAATATCTCTAATTAAGTACAAATTTGAAAATCTAGCTCTGAGAACCTTTTATTGACAAAAATCTCGAGATACGAAATCCGAGGCTTTTTTGCAAAATTCTGCTGGACTATAGCCCATGATTTCAAAATGCACTTTTTTCCTGAAATCGAAATATACGATTTCTGATGCGCTGATAATAAAGAATATCTCTAATTAAGTACAAATTTGAAAATCTAGCTCTGAGAACCTCTTATTGACGAACATCTCGAGATACGAAATCCGAGGCTATTTTGTAAAATTCTGCTGGACTATAGCCCATGATTTCAAAATGCACTTTTTTCCTGAAATCGAAAATTTCTATTTCTGATGCGCTGATAATAAAGAATATCTCTAATTAAGTACAAATTTGAAAATCTAGCTCTGAGAACCTTTTATTGACAAAAATATAGAGATATGAAATCCGAGGCTTTTTTGCAAAATTCTGCTGGACTATAGCCCATGATTTCAAAATGCACTTTTTTCCTGAAATCGAAATATACGATTTCTGATGCGCTGATAATAAAGAATATCTCTAATTAAGTACAAATTTGAAAATCTAGCTCTGAGAACCTTTTATTGACGAAAATCTCGAGATACGAAATCCGAGGCTTTTTTGCAAAATTCTGCTGGACTATAGCCCATGATTTCAAAATGCACTTTTTTCCTGAAATCGAACATTTCTATTTCTGATGCGCTGATAATAAAGAATATCTCTAATTAAGTACAAATTTGAAAATCTAGCTCTGAGAACCTTTTATTGACAAAAATATAGAGATATGAAATCCGAGGCTTTTTTGCAAAATTCTGCTGGACTATAGCCCATGATTTCAAAATGCACTTTTTTCCTGAAATCGAAATATACGATTTCTGATGCGCTGATTATAAAGAGTATCCGTTACTTAGTACACGTTTGAAAATTTAGCTCTGAGAACCTCTTATTGACGAAAAACTCGAGATACGAAATCCGAGGCTATTTTGTAAAATTCTGCTGGACTATAGCCCATGATTTCAAAATGCACTTTTTTCCTGAAATCGAAATATACGATTTCTGATGCGCTGATAATAAAGAATATCTCTAATTAAGTACAAATTTGAAAATCTAGCTCTGAGAACCTTTTATTGACAAAAATATAGAGATATGAAATCCGAGGCTTTTTTGCAAAATTCTGCTGGACTATAGCCCATGATTTCAAAATGCACTTTTTTCCTGAAATCGAAATATACGATTTCTGATGCGCTGATAATAAAGAATATCTCTAATTAAGTACAAATTTGAAAATCTAGCTCTGAGAACCTTTTATTGACGAAAATCTCGAGATACGAAATCCGAGGCTTTTTTGCAAAATTCTGCTGGACTATAGCCCATGATTTCAAAATGCACTTTTTTCCTGAAATCGAACATTTCTATTTCTGATGCGCTGATAATAAAGAATATCTCTAATTAAGTACAAATTTGAAAATCTAGCTCTGAGAACCTTTTATTGACAAAAATATAGAGATATGAAATCCGAGGCTTTTTTGCAAAATTCTGCTGGACTATAGCCCATGATTTCAAAATGCACTTTTTTCCTGAAATCGAAATATACGATTTCTGATGCGCTGATTATAAAGAGTATCCGTTACTTAGTACACGTTTGAAAATTTAGCTCTGAGAACCTCTTATTGACGAAAATCTCGAGATACGAAATCCGAGGCTTTTTTGCAAAATTCTGCTGGACTATAGCCCATGATTTCAAAATGCACTTTTTTCCTGAAATCGAAAATTTCTATTTCTGATGCGCTGATAATAAAGAATATCTCTAATTAAGTACAAATTTGAAAATCTAGCTCTGAGAACCTTTTATTGACAAAAATATAGAGATATGAAATCCGAGGCTTTTTTGCAAAATTCTGCTGGACTATAGCCCATGATTTCAAAATGCACTTTTTTCCTGAAAACAAAAATTTCTATTTCTGATGCGCTGATAATAAAGAGTATCCGTAACTTAGTACACGTTTGAAAATTTAGCTCTGAGAACCTCTTATTGACGAAAATCTCGAGATACGAAATCCGAGGCTTTTTTGCAAAATTCTGCTGGACTATAGCCCATGATTTCAAAATGAACTTTTTTCCTGAAATCGAAAAATTCTATTTCTGATGCGCTGATAATAAAGAATATCTCGAATTAAGTACAAATTTGAAAATCTAGCTCTGAGAACCTTTTATTGACAAAAATCTCGAGATACGAAATCCGAGGCTTTTTTGCAAAATTCTGCTGGACTATAGCCCATGAATTCAAAATGCACTTTTTTCCTGAAATCGAAAATTTCTATTTCTGATGCGCTGATAATAAAGAATATCTCCAATTAAGTACAAATTTGAAAATCTAGCTCTGAGAACCTTTTATTGACGAAAATCTCGAGATACGAAATCCGAGGCTTTTTTGCAAAATTCTGCTGGACTATAGCCCATGATTTCAAAATGCACTTTTTTCCTGAAATCGAAAATTTCTATTTCTGATGCGCTGATAATAAAGAATATCTCTAATTAAGTACAAATTTGAAAATCTAGCTCTGAGAACCTTTTATTGACGAAAATCTCGAGATACGAAATCCGAGGCTTTTTTGCAAAATTCTGCTGGACTATAGCCCATGATTTCAAAATGCACTTTTTTCCTGAAATCGAAAATTTCTATTTCTGATGCGCTGATAATAAAGAATATCTCTAATTAAGTACAAATTTGAAAATCTAGCTCTGAGAACCTTTTATTGACGAAAATCTCGAGATACGAAATCCGAGGCTTTTTTGCAAAATTCTGCTGGACTATAGCCCATGATTTCAAAATGCACTTTTTTCCTGAAAACAAAAATTTCTATTTCTGATGCGCTGATAATAAAGAATATCTCTAATTAAGTACAAATTTGAAAATCTAGCTCTGAGAACCTTTTATTGACAAAAATATAGAGATATGAAATCCGAGGCTTTTTTGCAAAATTCTGCTGGATTATAGCCCATGATTTCAAAATGCACTTTTTTCCTGAAATCGAAAATTTCTATTTCTGATGCGCTGATAATAAAGAATATCTCTAATTAAGTACAAATTTGAAAATCTAGCTCTGAGAACCTTTTATTGACAAAAATATAGAGATATGAAATCCGAGGCTTTTTTGCAAAATTCTGCTGGACTATAGCCCATGATTTCAAAATGCACTTTTTTCCTGAAAACAAAAATTTCTATTTCTGATGCGCTGATAATAAAGAATATCTCTAATTAAGTACAAATTTGAAAATCTAGCTCTGAGAACCTTTTATTGACAAAAATATAGAGATATGAAATCCGAGGCTTTTTTGCAAAATTCTGCTGGATTATAGCCCATGATTTCAAAATGCACTTTTTTCCTGAAATCGAAAATTTCTATTTCTGATGCGCTGATAATAAAGAATATCTCTAATTAAGTACAAATTTGAAAATCTAGCTCTGAGAACCTTTTATTGACAAAAATATAGAGATATGAAATCCGAGGCTTTTTTGCAAAATTCTGCTGGATTATAGCCCATGATTTCAAAATGCACTTTTTTCCTGAAATCGAAAATTTCTATTTCTGATGCGCTGATAATAAAGAATATCTCTAATTAAGTACAAATTTGAAAATCTAGCTCTGAGAACCTTTTATTGACAAAAATATAGAGATATGAAATCCGAGGCTTTTTTGCAAAATTCTGCTGGACTATAGCCCATGATTTCAAAATGCACTTTTTTCCTGAAAACAAAAATTTCTATTTCTGATGCGCTGATAATAAAGAGTATCCGTAACTTAGTACACGTTTGAAAATTTAGCTCTGAGAACCTCTTATTGACGAAAATCTCGAGATACGAAATCCGAGGCTTTTTTGCAAAATTCTGCTGGACTATAGCCCATGATTTCAAAATGCACTTTTTTCCTGAAATCGAAATTTCTATTTCTGATGCGCTGATAATAAAGAATATCTCGAATTAAGTACAAATTTGAAAATCTAGCTCTGAGAACCTTTTATTGACGAAAATCTCGAGATACGAAATCCGAGGCTTTTTTGCAAAATTCTGCTGGACTATAGCCCATGATTTCAAAATGCACTTTTTTCCTGAAATCGAAAATTTCTATTTCTGATGCGCTGATAATAAAGAATATCTCTAATTAAGTACAAATTTGAAAATCTAGCTCTGAGAACCTTTTATTGACGAAGATCTCGAGATACGAAATCCGAGGCTTTTTTGCAAAATTCTGCTGGACTATAGCCCATGATTTCAAAATGCACTTTTTTCCTGAAATCGAAAATTTCTATTTCTGATGCGCTGATAATAAAGAATATCTCTAATTAAGTACAAATTTGAAAATCTAGCTCTGAGAACCTTTTATTGACAAAAATATAGAGATATGAAATCCGAGGCTTTTTTGCAAAATTCTGCTGGACTATAGCCCATGATTTCAAAATGCACTTTTTTCCTGAAATCGAAAATTTCTATTTCTGATGCGCTGATAATAAAGAATATCTCTAATTAAGTACAAATTTGAAAATCTAGCTCTGAGAACCTTTTATTGACGAAAATCTCGAGATACGAAATCCGAGGCTTTTTTGCAAAATTCTGCTGGACTATAGCCCATGATTTCAAAATGCACTTTTTTCCTGAAATCGAAATATACGATTTCTGATGCGCTGATAATAAAGAGTATCCGTAACTTAGTACACGTTTGAAAATTTAGCTCTGAGAACCTCTTATTGACGAAAATCTCGAGATACGAAATCCGAGGCTTTTTTGCAAAATTCTGCTGGACTATAGCCCATGATTTCAAAATGCACTTTTTTCCTGAAATCGAAATATACGATTTCTGATGCGCTGATAATAAAGAGTATCCGTAACTTAGTACACGTTTGAAAATTTAGCTCTGAGAACCTCTTATTGACGAAAATCTCGAGATACGAAATCCGAGGCTTTTTTGCAAAATTCTGCTGGACTATAGCCCATGATTTCAAAATGCACTTTTTTCCTGAAATCGAAATATACGATTTCTGATGCGCTGATAATAAAGAGTATCCGTAACTTAGTACACGTTTGAAAATTTAGCTCTGAGAACCTCTTATTGACGAAAATCTCGAGATACGAAATCCGAGGCTTTTTTGCAAAATTCTGCTGGACTATAGCCCATGATTTCAAAATGCACTTTTTTCCTGAAATCGAAATTTCTATTTCTGATGCGCTGATAATAAAGAATATCTCGAATTAAGTACAAATTTGAAAATCTAGCTCTGAGAACCTTTTATTGACGAAGATCTCGAGATACGAAATCCGAGGCTTTTTTGCAAAATTCTGCTGGACTATAGCCCATGATTTCAAAATGCACTTTTTTCCTGAAATCGAAAATTTCTATTTCTGATGCGCTGATAATAAAGAATATCTCTAATTAAGTACAAATTTGAAAATCTAGCTCTGAGAACCTTTTATTGACGAAAATCTCGAGATACGAAATCCGAGGCTTTTTTGCAAAATTCTGCTGGACTATAGCCCATGATTTCAAAATGCACTTTTTTCCTGAAATCGAAATATACGATTTCTGATGCGCTGATAATAAAGAGTATCCGTAACTTAGTACACGTTTGAAAATTTAGCTCTGAGAACCTCTTATTGACGAAAATCTCGAGATACGAAATCCGAGGCTTTTTTGCAAAATTCTGCTGGACTATAGCCCATGATTTCAAAATGCACTTTTTTCCTGAAATCGAAATATACGATTTCTGATGCGCTGATAATAAAGAGTATCCGTAACTTAGTACACGTTTGAAAATTTAGCTCTGAGAACCTCTTATTGACGAAAATCTCGAGATACGAAATCCGAGGCTTTTTTGCAAAATTCTGCTGGACTATAGCCCATGATTTCAAAATGCACTTTTTTCCTGAAATCGAAATATACGATTTCTGATGCGCTGATAATAAAGAATATCTCTAATTAAGTACAAATTTGAAAATCTAGCTCTGAGAACCTTTTATTGACAAAAATATAGAGATATGAAATCCGAGGCTTTTTTGCAAAATTCTGCTGGAGTATAGCCCATGATTTCAAAATGCACTTTTTTCCTGAAATCGAAATATACGATTTCTGATGCGCTGATAATAAAGAATATCTCTAATTAAGTACAAATTTGAAAATCTAGCTCTGAGAACCTTTTATTGACAAAAATATAGAGATATGAAATCCGAGGCTTTTTTGCAAAATTCTGCTGGACTATAGCCCATGATTTCAAAATGCACTTTTTACCTGAAAACAAAAATTTCTATTTCTGATGCGCTGATAATAAAGAGTATCCGTAACTTAGTACACATTTGAAAATTTAGCTCTGAGAACCTCTTATTGACGAAAATCTCGAGATACGAAATCCGAGGCTTTTTTGCAAAATTCTGCTGGACTATAGCCCATGATTTCAAAATGCACTTTTTTCCTGAAATCGAAATATACGATTTCTGATGCGCTGATAATAAAGAATATCTCTAATTAAGTACAAATTTGAAAATCTAGCTCTGAGAACCTTTTATTGACAAAAATATAGAGATATGAAATCCGAGGCTTTTTTGCAAAATTCTGCTGGAGTATAGCCCATGATTTCAAAATGCACTTTTTTCCTGAAATCGAAATATACGATTTCTGATGCGCTGATAATAAAGAATATCTCTAATTAAGTACAAATTTGAAAATCTAGCTCTGAGAACCTTTTATTGACAAAAATATAGAGATATGAAATCCGAGGCTTTTTTGCAAAATTCTGCTGGAGTATAGCCCATGATTTCAAAATGCACTTTTTTCCTGAAATCGAAATATACGATTTCTGATGCGCTGATAATAAAGAATATCTCTAATTAAGTACAAATTTGAAAATCTAGCTCTGAGAACCTTTTATTGACAAAAATATAGAGATATGAAATCCGAGGCTTTTTTGCAAAATTCTGCTGGACTATAGCCCATGATTTCAAAATGCACTTTTTTCCTGAAAACAAAAATTTCTATTTCTGATGCGCTGATAATAAAGAGTATCCGTAACTTAGTACACATTTGAAAATTTAGCTCTGAGAACCTCTTATTGACGAAAATCTCGAGATACGAAATCCGAGGCTTTTTTGCAAAATTCTGCTGGATTATAGCCCATGATTTCAAAATGCACTTTTTTCCTGAAATCGAAAATTTCTATTTCTGATGCGCTGATAATAAAGAATATCTCTAATTAAGTACAAATTTGAAAATCTAGCTCTGAGAACCTTTTATTGACAAAAATATAGAGATATGAAATCCGAGGCTTTTTTGCAAAATTCTGCTGGAGTATAGCCCATGATTTCAAAATGCACTTTTTTCCTGAAATCGAAATATACGATTTCTGATGCGCTGATAATAAAGAATATCTCTAATTAAGTACAAATTTGAAAATCTAGCTCTGAGAACCTTTTATTGACAAAAATATAGAGATATGAAATCCGAGGCTTTTTTGCAAAATTCTGCTGGAGTATAGCCCATGATTTCAAAATGCACTTTTTTCCTGAAATCGAAATATACGATTTCTGATGCGCTGATAATAAAGAATATCTCTAATTAAGTACAAATTTGAAAATCTAGCTCTGAGAACCTTTTATTGACAAAAATATAGAGATATGAAATCCGAGGCTTTTTTGCAAAATTCTGCTGGACTATAGCCCATGATTTCAAAATGCACTTTTTTCCTGAAAACAAAAATTTCTATTTCTGATGCGCTGATAATAAAGAGTATCCGTAACTTAGTACACATTTGAAAATTTAGCTCTGAGAACCTCTTATTGACGAAAATCTCGAGATACGAAATCCGAGGCTTTTTTGCAAAATTCTGCTGGACTATAGCCCATGATTTCAAAATGCACTTTTTTCCTGAAATCGAAAATTTCTATTTCTGATGCGCTGATAATAAAGAATATCTCTAATTAAGTACAAATTTGAAAATCTAGCTCTGAGAACCTTTTATTGACGAAAATCTCGAGATACGAAATCCGAGGCTTTTTTGCAAAATTCTGCTGGACTATAGCCCATGATTTCAAAATGCACTTTTTTCCTGAAATCGAAAATTTCTATTTCTGATGCGCTGATAATAAAGAATATCTCTAATTAAGTACAAATTTGAAAATCTAGCTCTGAGAACCTTTTATTGACAAAAATATAGAGATATGAAATCCGAGGCTTTTTTGCAAAATTCTGCTGGACTATAGCCCATGATTTCAAAATGCACTTTTTTCCTGAAATCGAAAATTTCTATTTCTGATGCGCTGATAATAAAGAATATCTCTTATTAAGTACAAATTTGAAAATCTAGCTCTGAGAACCTTTTATTGACAAAAATATAGAGATATGAAATCCGAGGCTTTTTTGCAAAATTCTGCTGGACTATAGCCCATGATTTCAAAATGCACTTTTTTCCTGAAATCGAAATATACGATTTCTGATGCGCTGATAATAAAGAATATCTCTAATAAAGTACAAATTTGAAAATCTAGCTCTGAGAACCTTTTATTGACGAAAATCTCGAGATACGAAATCCGAGGCTTTTTTGCAAAATTCTGCTGGACTATAGCCCATGATTTCAAAATGCACTTTTTTCCTGAAAACAAAAATTTCTATTTCTGATGCGCTGATAATAAAGAGTATCCGTAACTTAGTACACGTTTGAAAATTTAGCTCTGAGAACCTCTTATCTTAAAATTCTGCTGGACTATAGCCCATGATTTCAAAATGCACTTTTTTCCTGAAATCGAAAATTTCTATTTCTGATGCGCTGATAATAAAGAATATCTCTAATTAAGTACAAATTTGAAAATCTAGCTCTGAGAACCTTTTATTGACAAAAATATAGAGATATGAAATCCGAGGCTTTTTTGCAAAATTCTGCTGGACTATAGCCCATGATTTCAAAATGCACTTTTTTCCTGAAATCGAAATATACGATTTCTGATGCGCTGATAATAAAGAATATCTCTAATTAAGTACAAATTTGAAAATCTAGCTCTGAGAACCTTTTATTGACGAAAATCTCGAGATACGAAATCCGAGGCTTTTTTGCAAAATTCTGCTGGACTATAGCCCATGATTTCAAAATGCACTTTTTTCCTGAAAACAAAAATTTCTATTTCTGATGCGCTGATAATAAAGAGTATCCGTAACTTAGTACACGTTTGAAAATTTAGCTCTGAGAACCTCTTATTGACGAAAATCTCGAGATACGAAATCCGAGGCTTTTTTGCAAAATTCTGCTGGACTATAGCCCATGATTTCAAAATGCACTTTTTTCCTGAAATCGAAAATTTATATTTCTGATGCGCTGATAATAAAGAATATCTCTAATTAAGTACAAATTTGAAAATCTAGCTCTGAGAACCTTTTATTGACGAAAATCTCGAGATACGAAATCCGAGGCTTTTTTGCAAAATTCTGCTGGACTATAGCCCATGATTTCAAAATGCACTTTTTTCCTGAAATCGAAAATTTCTATTTCTGATGCGCTGATAATAAAGAATATCTCTAATTAAGTACAAATTTGAAAATCTAGCTCTGAGAACCTTTTATTGACGAAAATCTCGAGATACGAAATCCGAGGCTTTTTTGCAAAATTCTGCTGGACTATAGCCCATGATTTCAAAATGCACTTTTTTCCTGAAATCGAAAATTTCTATTTCTGATGCGCTGATAATAAAGAATATCTCTAATTAAGTACAAATTTGAAAATCTAGCTCTGAGAACCTTTTATTGACAAAAATATAGAGATATGAAATCCGAGGCTTTTTTGCAAAATTCTGCTGGACTATAGCCCATGATTTCAAAATGCACTTTTTTCCTGAAATCGAAAATTTCTATTTCTGATGCGCTGATAATAAAGAATATCTCGAATTAAGTACAAATTTGAAAATCTAGCTCTGAGAACCTTTTATTGACGAAAATCTCGAGATACGAAATCCGAGGCTTTTTTGCAAAATTCTGCTGGACTATAGCCCATGATTTCAAAATGCACTTTTTTCCTGAAATCGAAAATTTCTATTTCTGATGCGCTGAGAATAAAGAATATCTCTAATTAAGTACAAATTTGAAAATCTAGCTCTGAGAACCTTTTATTGACGAAAATCTCGAGATACGAAATCCGAGGCTTTTTTGCAAAATTCTGCTGGACTATAGCCCATGATTTCAAAATGCACTTTTTTCCTGAAATCGAAAATTTCTATTTCTGATGCGCTGATAATAAAGAATATCTCTAATTAAGTACAAATTTGAAAATCTAGCTCTGAGAACCTTTTATTGACGAAAATCTCGAGATACGAAATCCGAGGCTTTTTTGCAAAATTCTGCTGGACTATAGCCCATGATTTCAAAATGCACTTTTTTCCTGAAATCGAAATATACGATTTCTGATGCGCTGATAATAAAGAATATCTCTAATTAAGTACAAATTTGAAAATCTAGCTCTGAGAACCTTTTATTGACGAAAATCGCGAGATACGAAATCCGAGGCTTTTTTGCATAATTCTGCTGGACTATAGCCCATGATTTCAAAATGCACTTTTTTCCTGAAATCGAAATATACGATTTCTGATGCGCTGATTATAAAGAGTATCCGTTACTTAGTACACGTTTGAAAATTTAGCTCTGAGAACCTCTTATTGACGAAAATCTCGAGATACGAAATCCGAGGCTTTTTTGCAAAATTCTGCTGGACTATAGCCCATGATTTCAAAATGCACTTTTTTCCTGAAATCGAAATATACGATTTCTGATGCGCTGATTATAAAGAGTATCCGTTACTTAGTACACGTTTGAAAATTTAGCTCTGAGAACCTCTTATTGACGAAAATCTCGAGATACGAAATCCGAGGCTTTTTTGCAAAATTCTGCTGGACTATAGCCCATGATTTCAAAATGCACTTTTTTCCTGAAATCGAAAATTTCTATTTCTGATGCGCTGATAATAAAGAATATCTCTAATTAAGTACAAATTTGAAAATCTAGCTCTGAGAACCTTTTATTGACAAAAATATAGAGATATGAAATCCGAGGCTTTTTTGCAAAATTCTGCTGGACTATAGCCCATGATTTCAAAATGCACTTTTTTCCTGAAATCGAAAATTTCTATTTCTGATGCGCTGATAATAAAGAATATCTCGAATTAAGTACAAATTTGAAAATCTAGCTCTGAGAACCTTTTATTGACGAAAATCTCGAGATACGAAATCCGAGGCTTTTTTGCAAAATTCTGCTGGACTATAGCCCATGATTTCAAAATGCACTTTTTTCCTGAAATCGAAAATTTCTATTTCTGATGCGCTGAGAATAAAGAATATCTCTAATTAAGTACAAATTTGAAAATCTAGCTCTGAGAACCTTTTATTGACGAAAATCTCGAGATACGAAATCCGAGGCTTTTTTGCAAAATTCTGCTGGACTATAGCCCATGATTTCAAAATGCACTTTTTTCCTGAAATCGAAAATTTCTATTTCTGATGCGCTGATAATAAAGAATATCTCTAATTAAGTACAAATTTGAAAATCTAGCTCTGAGAACCTTTTATTGACGAAAATCTCGAGATACGAAATCCGAGGCTTTTTTGCAAAATTCTGCTGGACTATAGCCCATGATTTCAAAATGCACTTTTTTCCTGAAATCGAAATATACGATTTCTGATGCGCTGATAATAAAGAATATCTCTAATTAAGTACAAATTTGAAAATCTAGCTCTGAGAACCTTTTATTGACGAAAATCGCGAGATACGAAATCCGAGGCTTTTTTGCATAATTCTGCTGGACTATAGCCCATGATTTCAAAATGCACTTTTTTCCTGAAATCGAAATATACGATTTCTGATGCGCTGATTATAAAGAGTATCCGTTACTTAGTACACGTTTGAAAATTTAGCTCTGAGAACCTCTTATTGACGAAAATCTCGAGATACGAAATCCGAGGCTTTTTTGCAAAATTCTGCTGGACTATAGCCCATGATTTCAAAATGCACTTTTTTCCTGAAATCGAAATATACGATTTCTGATGCGCTGATTATAAAGAGTATCCGTTACTTAGTACACGTTTGAAAATTTAGCTCTGAGAACCTCTTATTGACGAAAATCTCGAGATACGAAATCCGAGGCTTTTTTGCAAAATTCTGCTGGACTATAGCCCATGATTTCAAAATGCACTTTTTTCCTGAAATCGAAAATTTCTATTTCTGATGCGCTGATAATAAAGAATATCTCTAATTAAGTACAAATTTGAAAATCTAGCTCTGAGAACCTTTTATTGACAAAAATATAGAGATATGAAATCCGAGGCTTTTTTGCAAAATTCTGCTGGACTATAGCCCATGATTTCAAAATGCACTTTTTTCCTGAAATCGAAAATTTCTATTTCTGATGCGCTGATAATAAAGAATATCTCGAATTAAGTACAAATTTGAAAATCTAGCTCTGAGAACCTTTTATTGACGAAAATCTCGAGATACGAAATCCGAGGCTTTTTTGCAAAATTCTGCTGGACTATAGCCCATGATTTCAAAATGCACTTTTTTTCTGAAATCGAAATATACGATTTCTGATGCGCTGATAATAAAGAATATCTCTAATTTAGTACAAATTTGAAAATCTAGCTCTGAGAACCTTTTATTGACGAAAATCTCGAGATACGAAATCCGAGGCTTTTTTGCAAAATTCTGCTGGACTATAGCCCATGATTTCAAAATGCACTTTTTTCCTGAAATCGAAAATTTCTATTTCTGATGCGCTGAGAATAAAGAATATCTCTAATTAAGTACAAATTTGAAAATCTAGCTCTGAGAACCTTTTATTGACGAAAATCGCGAGATACGAAATCCGAGGCTTTTTTGCATAATTCTGCTGGACTATAGCCCATGATTTCAAAATGCACTTTTTTCCTGAAATCGAAATATACGATTTCTGATGCGCTGATTATAAAGAGTATCCGTTACTTAGTACACGTTTGAAAATTTAGCTCTGAGAACCTCTTATTGACGAAAATCTCGAGATACGAAATCCGAGGCTTTTTTGCAAAATTCTGCTGGACTATAGCCCATGATTTCAAAATGCACTTTTTTTCTGAAATCGAAATATACGATTTCTGATGCGCTGATAATAAAGAATATCTCTAATTTAGTACAAATTTGAAAATCTAGCTCTGAGAACCTTTTATTGACGAAAATCTCGAGATACGAAATCCGAGGCTTTTTTGCAAAATTCTGCTGGACTATAGCCCATGATTTCAAAATGCACTTTTTTCCTGAAATCGAAAATTTCTATTTCTGATGCGCTGATAATAAAGAATATCTCTAATTAAGTACAAATTTGAAAATCTAACTCTGAGAACCTTTTATTGACGAAAATCTCGAGATACGAAATCCGAGGCTTTTTTGCAAAATTCTGCTGGACTATAGCCCATGATTTCAAAATGCACTTTTTTCCTGAAATCGAAATATACGATTTCTGATGCGCTGATAATAAAGAATATCTCTAATTAAGTACAAATTTGAAAATCTAGCTCTGAGAACCTTTTATTGACGAAAATCGCGAGATACGAAATCCGAGGCTTTTTTGCATAATTCTGCTGGACTATAGCCCATGATTTCAAAATGCACTTTTTTCCTGAAAACGAAAATTTCTATTTCTGATGCGCTGATAATAAAGAGTATCCGTAACTTAGTACACGTTTGAAAATTTAGCTCTGAGAACCTCTTATTGACGAAAATCTCGAGATACGAAATCCGAGGCTTTTTTGCAAAATTCTGCTGGACTATAGCCCATGATTTCAAAATGCACTTTTTTCCTGAAATCGAAATATACGATTTCTGATGCGCTGATAATAAAGAATATCTCTAATTAAGTACAGATTTGAAAATCTAGCTCTGAGAACCTTTTATTGACAAAAATATAGAGATATGAAATCCGAGGCTTTTTTGCAAAATTCTGCTGGACTATAGCCCATGATTTCAAAATGCACTTTTTTCCTGAAATCGAAAATTTCTATTTCTGATGCGCTGATAATAAAGAATATCTCGAATTAAGTACAAATTTGAAAATCTAGCTCTGAGAACCTTTTATTGACGAAAATCTCGAGATACGAAATCCGAGGCTTTTTTGCAAAATTCTGCTGGACTATAGCCCATGATTTCAAAATGCACTTTTTTCCTGAAATCGAAAATTTCTATTTCTGATGCGCTGAGAATAAAGAATATCTCTAATTAAGTACAAATTTGAAAATCTAGCTCTGAGAACCTTTTATTGACGAAAATCTCGAGATACGAAATCCGAGGCTTTTTTGCAAAATTCTGCTGGACTATAGCCCATGATTTCAAAATGCACTTTTTTCCTGAAATCGAAAATTTCTATTTCTGATGCGCTGATAATAAAGAATATCTCTAATTAAGTACAAATTTGAAAATCTAGCTCTGAGAACCTTTTATTGACGAAAATCTCGAGATACGAAATCCGAGGCTTTTTTGCAAAATTCTGCTGGACTATAGCCCATGATTTCAAAATGCACTTTTTTCCTGAAATCGAAATATACGATTTCTGATGCGCTGATAATAAAGAATATCTCTAATTAAGTACAAATTTGAAAATCTAGCTCTGAGAACCTTTTATTGACGAAAATCGCGAGATACGAAATCCGAGGCTTTTTTGCATAATTCTGCTGGACTATAGCCCATGATTTCAAAATGCACTTTTTTCCTGAAAACAAAAATTTCTATTTCTGATGCGCTGATAATAAAGAGTATCCGTAACTTAGTACACGTTTGAAAATTTAGCTCTGAGAACCTCTTATTGACGAAAATCTCGAGATACGAAATCCGAGGCTTTTTTGCAAAATTCTGCTGGACTATAGCCCATGATTTCAAAATGCACTTTTTTCCTGAAATCGAAATATACGATTTCTGATGCGCTGATAATAAAGAATATCTCTAATTAAGTACAGATTTGAAAATCTAGCTCTGAGAACCTTTTATTGACAAAAATATAGAGATATGAAATCCGAGGCTTTTTTGCAAAATTCTGCTGGACTATAGCCCATGATTTCAAAATGCACTTTTTTTCTGAAATCGAAATATACGATTTCTGATGCGCTGATAATAAAGAATATCTCTAATTTAGTACAAATTTGAAAATCTAGCTCTGAGAACCTTTTATTGACGAAAATCTCGAGATACGAAATCCGAGGCTTTTTTGCAAAATTCTGCTGGACTATAGCCCATGATTTCAAAATGCACTTTTTTCCTGAAATCGAAAATTTCTATTTCTGATGCGCTGATAATAAAGAATATCTCTAATTAAGTACAAATTTGAAAATCTAGCTCTGAGAACCTTTTATTGACAAAAAAAAAGAGATATGAAATCCGAGGCTTTTTTGCAAAATTCTGCTGGACTATAGCCCATGATTTCAAAATGCACTTTTTTCCTGAAATCGAAAATTTCTATTTCTGATGCGCTGATAATAAAGAATATCTCGAATTAAGTACAAATTTGAAAATCTAGCTCTGAGAACCTTTTATTGACGAAAATCTCGAGATACGAAATCCGAGGCTTTTTTGCAAAATTCTGCTGGACTATAGCCCATGATTTCAAAATGCACTTTTTTTCTGAAATCGAAATATACGATTTCTGATGCGCTGATAATAAAGAATATCTCTAATTTAGTACAAATTTGAAAATCTAGCTCTGAGAACCTTTTATTGACGAAAATCTCGAGATACGAAATCCGAGGCTTTTTTGCAAAATTCTGCTGGACTATAGCCCATGATTTCAAAATGCACTTTTTTCCTGAAATCGAAAATTTCTATTTCTGATGCGCTGATAATAAAGAATATCTCGAATTAAGTACAAATTTGAAAATCTAGCTCTGAGAACCTTTTATTGACGAAAATCTCGAGATACGAAATCCGAGGCTTTTTTGCAAAATTCTGCTGGACTATAGCCCATGATTTCAAAATGCACTTTTTTCCTGAAATCGAAAATTTCTATTTCTGATGCGCTGAGAATAAAGAATATCTCTAATTAAGTACAAATTTGAAAATCTAGCTCTGAGAACCTTTTATTGACGAAAATCTCGAGATACGAAATCCGAGGCTTTTTTGCAAAATTCTGCTGGACTATAGCCCATGATTTCAAAATGCACTTTTTTCCTGAAATCGAAATATACGATTTCTGATGCGCTGATAATAAAGAATATCTCTAATTAAGTACAAATTTGAAAATCTAGCTCTGAGAACCTTTTATTGACGAAAATCGCGAGATACGAAATCCGAGGCTTTTTTGCATAATTCTGCTGGACTATAGCCCATGATTTCAAAATGCACTTTTTTCCTGAAAACAAAAATTTCTATTTCTGATGCGCTGATAATAAAGAGTATCCGTAACTTAGTACACGTTTGAAAATTTAGCTCTGAGAACCTCTTATTGACGAAAATCTCGAGATACGAAATCCGAGGCTTTTTTGCAAAATTCTGCTGGACTATAGCCCATGATTTCAAAATGCACTTTTTTCCTGAAATCGAAATATACGATTTCTGATGCGCTGATAATAAAGAATATCTCTAATTAAGTACAGATTTGAAAATCTAGCTCTGAGAACCTTTTATTGACAAAAATATAGAGATATGAAATCCGAGGCTTTTTTGCAAAATTCTGCTGGACTATAGCCCATGATTTCAAAATGCACTTTTTTTCTGAAATCGAAATATACGATTTCTGATGCGCTGATAATAAAGAATATCTCTAATTTAGTACAAATTTGAAAATCTAGCTCTGAGAACCTTTTATTGACGAAAATCTCGAGATACGAAATCCGAGGCTTTTTTGCAAAATTCTGCTGGACTATAGCCCATGATTTCAAAATGCACTTTTTTTCTGAAATCGAAATATACGATTTCTGATGCGCTGATAATAAAGAATATCTCTAATTAAGTACAAATTTGAAAATCTAGCTCTGAGAACCTTTTATTGACGAAAATCTCGAGATACGAAATCCGAGGCTTTTTTGCAAAATTCTGCTGGACTATAGCCCATGATTTCAAAATGCACTTTTTTCCTGAAATCGAAAATTTCTATTTCTGATGCGCTGAGAATAAAGAATATCTCTAATTAAGTACAAATTTGAAAATCTAGCTCTGAGAACCTTTTATTGACGAAAATCTCGAGATACGAAATCCGAGGCTTTTTTGCAAAATTCTGCTGGACTATAGCCCATGATTTCAAAATGCACTTTTTTCCTGAAATCGAAAATTTCTATTTCTGATGCGCTGATAATAAAGAATATCTCTAATTAAGTACAAATTTGAAAATCTAGCTCTGAGAACCTTTTATTGACGAAAATCTCGAGATACGAAATCCGAGGCTTTTTTGCAAAATTCTGCTGGACTATAGCCCATGATTTCAAAATGCACTTTTTTCCTGAAATCGAAATATACGATTTCTGATGCGCTGATAATAAAGAATATCTCTAATTAAGTACAAATTTGAAAATCTAGCTCTGAGAACCTTTTATTGACGAAAATCGCGAGATACGAAATCCGAGGCTTTTTTGCATAATTCTGCTGGACTATAGCCCATGATTTCAAAATGCACTTTTTTCCTGAAAACAAAAATTTCTATTTCTGATGCGCTGATAATAAAGAGTATCCGTAACTTAGTACACGTTTGAAAATTTAGCTCTGAGAACCTCTTATTGACGAAAATCTCGAGATACGAAATCCGAGGCTTTTTTGCAAAATTCTGCTGGACTATAGCCCATGATTTCAAAATGCACTTTTTTCCTGAAATCGAAAATTTCTATTTCTGATGCGCTGATAATAAAGAATATCTCTAATTAAGTACAAATTTGAAAATCTAGCTCTGAGAACCTTTTATTGACGAAAATCTCGAGATACGAAATCCGAGGCTTTTTTGCAAAATTCTGCTGGACTATAGCCCATGATTTCAAAATGCACTTTTTTCCTGAAATCGAAATATACGATTTCTGATGCGCTGATAATAAAGAGTATCCGTAACTTAGTACACGTTTGAAAATTTAGCTCTGAGAACCTCTTATTGACGAAAATCTCGAGATACGAAATCCGAGGCTTTTTTGCAAAATTCTGCTGGACTATAGCCCATGATTTCAAAATGCACTTTTTTCCTGAAATCGAAATATACGATTTCTGATGCGCTGATAATAAAGAATATCTCTAATTAAGTACAGATTTGAAAATCTAGCTCTGAGAACCTTTTATTGACAAAAATATAGAGATATGAAATCCGAGGCTTTTTTGCAAAATTCTGCTGGACTATAGCCCATGATTTCAAAATGCACTTTTTTCCTGAAATCGAAATATACGATTTCTGATGCGCTGATTATAAAGAGTATCCGTTACTTAGTACACGTTTGAAAATTTAGCTCTGAGAACCTCTTATTGACGAAAATCTCGAGATACGAAATCCGAGGCTTTTTTGTAAAATTCTGCTGGACTATAGCCCATGATTTCAAAATGCACTTTTTTCCTGAAATCGAAATATACGATTTCTGATGCGCTGATAATAAAGAATATCTCTAATTAAGTACAGATTTGAAAATCTAGCTCTGAGAACCTTTTATTGACAAAAATATAGAGATATGAAATCCGAGGCTTTTTTGCAAAATTCTGCTGGACTATAGCCCATGATTTCAAAATGCACTTTTTTCCTGAAATCGAAATATACGATTTCTGATGCGCTGATTATAAAGAGTATCCGTTACTTAGTACACGTTTGAAAATTTAGCTCTGAGAACCTCTTATTGACGAAAATCTCGAGATACGAAATCCGAGGCTTTTTTTATAAAATTCTGCTGGACTATAGCCCATGATTTCAAAATGCACTTTTTTCCTGAAATCGAAAATTTCTATTTCTGATGCGCTGATAATAAAGAATATCTCTAATTAAGTACAAATTTGAAAATCTAGCTCTGAGAACCTTTTATTGACAAAAATATAGAGATATGAAATCCGAGGCTTTTTTGCAAAATTCTGCTGGACTATAGCCCATGATTTCAAAATGCACTTTTTTCCTGAAAACAAAAATTTCTATTTCTGATGCGCTGATAATAAAGAATATCCATAATTAAGTACAAATTTGAAAATCTAGCTCTGAGAACCTTTTATTGACAAAAATATAGAGATATGAAATCCGAGGCTTTTTTGCAAAATTCTGCTGGACTATAGCCCATGATTTCAAAATGCACTTTTTTCCTGAAATCGAAAATTTCTATTTCTGATGCGCTGATAATAAAGAATATCTCTAATTAAGTACAAATTTGAAAATCTAGCTCTGAGAACCTTTTATTGACGAAAATCTCGAGATACGAAATCCGAGGCTTTTTTGCAAAATTCTGCTGGACTATAGCCCATGATTTCAAAATGCACTTTTTTCCTGAAATCGAAATATACGATTTCTGATGCGCTGATAATAAAGAGTATCCGTAACTTAGTACACGTTTGAAAATTTAGCTCTGAGAACCTCTTATTGACGAAAATCTCGAGATACGAAATCCGAGGCTTTTTTGCAAAATTCTGCTGGACTATAGCCCATGATTTCAAAATGCACTTTTTTCCTGAAATCGAAATATACGATTTCTGATGCGCTGATAATAAAGAATATCTCTAATTAAGTACAGATTTGAAAATCTAGCTCTGAGAACCTTTTATTGACAAAAATATAGAGATATGAAATCCGAGGCTTTTTTGCAAAATTCTGCTGGACTATAGCCCATGATTTCAAAATGCACTTTTTTCCTGAAATCGAAATATACGATTTCTGATGCGCTGATTATAAAGAGTATCCGTTACTTAGTACACGTTTGAAAATTTAGCTCTGAGAACCTCTTATTGACGAAAATCTCGAGATACGAAATCCGAGGATTTTTTGCAAAATTCTGCTGGACTATAGCCCATGATTTCAAAATGCACTTTTTTCCTGAAATCGAAATATACGATTTCTGATGCGCTGATTATAAAGAGTATCCGTTACTTAGTACACGTTTGAAAATTTAGCTCTGAGAACCTCTTATTGACGAAAATCTCGAGATACGAAATCCGAGGCTTTTTTGCAAAATTCTGCTGGACTATAGCCCATGATTTCAAAATGCACTTTTTTCCTGAAATCGAAAATTTCTATTTCTGATGCGCTGATAATAAAGAATATCTCTAATTAAGTACAAATTTGAAAATCTAGCTCTGAGAACCTTTTATTGACAAAAATATAGAGATATGAAATCCGAGGCTTTTTTGCAAAATTCTGCTGGACTATAGCCCATGATTTCAAAATGCACTTTTTTCCTGAAATCGAAAATTTCTATTTCTGATGCGCTGATAATAAAGAATATCCATAATTAAGTACAAATTTGAAAATCTAGCTCTGAGAACCTTTTATTGACAAAAATATAGAGATATGAAATCCGAGGCTTTTTTGCAAAATTCTGCTGGACTGTAGCCCATGATTTCAAAATGCACTTTTTTCCTATAACCGAATATAACGATTTCTGATGCGCTGATAATAAAGAATATCTCTAATTAAGTACAAATTTGAAAATCTAGCTCTGAGAACCTTTTATTGACAAAAATATAGAGATATGAAATCCGAGGCTTTTTTGAAAAATTCTGCTGGACTATAGCCCATGATTTCAAAATGCACTTTTTTCCTGAAATCGAAATATACGATTTCTGATGCGCTGATTATAAAGAGTATCCGTTACTTAGTACACGTTTGAAAATTTAGCTCTGAGAACCTCTTATTGACGAAAATCTCGAGATACGAAATCCGAGGCTTTTTTGCAAAATTCTGCTGGACTATAGCCCATGATTTCAAAATGCACTTTTTTCCTATAACCGAATATAACGATTTCTGATGCGCTGATAATAAAGAATATCTCTAATTAAGTACAAATTTGAAAATCTAGCTCTGAGAACCTTTTATTGACAAAAATATAGAGATATGAAATCCGAGGCTTTTTTGAAAAATTCTGCTGGACTATAGCCCATGATGTCAAAATGCACTTTTTTCCTGAAATCGAAATATACGATTTCTGATGCGCTGATAATAAAGAATATTTCTAATTAAGTACAAATTTGAAAATCTAGCTCTGAGAACCTTTTATTGACAAAAATATAGAGATATGAAATCCGAGGCTTTTTTGCAAAATTCTGCTGGACTATAGCCCATGATTTCAAAATGCACTTTTTTCCTGAAAACAAAAATTTCTATTTCTGATGCGCTGATAATAAAGAATATCCATAATTAAGTACAAATTTGAAAATCTAGCTCTGAGAACCTTTTATTGACAAAAATATAGAGATATGAAATCCGAGGCTTTTTTGCAAAATTCTGCTGGACTATAGCCCATGATTTCAAAATGCACTTTTTTCCTGAAATCGAAAATTTCTATTTCTGATGCGCTGATAATAAAGAATATCTCTAATTAAGTACAAATTTGAAAATCTAGCTCTGAGAACCTTTTATTGACGAAAATCTCGAGATACGAAATCCGAGGCTTTTTTGCAAAATTCTGCTGGACTATAGCCCATGATTTCAAAATGCACTTTTTTCCTGAAATCGAAATATACGATTTCTGATGCGCTGATAATAAAGAATATCTCTAATTAAGTACAAATTTGAAAATCTAGCTCTGAGAACCTTTTATTGACAAAAATATAGAGATATGAAATCCGAGGCTTTTTTGCAAAATTCTGCTGGACTATAGCCCATGATTTCAAAATGCACTTTTTTCCTGAAATCGAAAATTTCTATTTCTGATGCGCTGATAATAAAGAATATCCATAATTAAGTACAAATTTGAAAATCTAGCTCTGAGAACCTTTTATTGACAAAAATATAGAGATATGAAATCCGAGGCTTTTTTGCAAAATTCTGCTGGACTATAGCCCATGATTTCAAAATGCACTTTTTTCCTATAACCGAATATAACGATTTCTGATGCGCTGATAATAAAGAATATCTCTAATTAAGTACAAATTTGAAAATCTAGCTCTGAGAACCTTTTATTGACAAAAATATAGAGATATGAAATCCGAGGCTTTTTTGAAAAATTCTGCTGGACTATAGCCCATGATTTCAAAATGCACTTTTTTCCTGAAATCGAAATATACGATTTCTGATGCGCTGATTATAAAGAGTATCCGTTACTTAGTACACGTTTGAAAATTTAGCTCTGAGAACCTCTTATTGACGAAAATCTCGAGATACGAAATCCGAGGCTTTTTTGCAAAATTCTGCTGGACTATAGCCCATGATTTCAAAATGCACTTTTTTCCTATAACCGAATATAACGATTTCTGATGCGCTGATAATAAAGAATATCTCTAATTAAGTACAAATTTGAAAATCTAGCTCTGAGAACCTTTTATTGACAAAAATATAGAGATATGAAATCCGAGGCTTTTTTGAAAAATTCTGCTGGACTATAGCCCATGATGTCAAAATGCACTTTTTTCCTGAAATCGAAATATACGATTTCTGATGCGCTGATAATAAAGAATATCTCTAATTAAGTACAAATTTGAAAATCTAGCTCTGAGAACCTTTTATTGACAAAAATATAGAGATATGAAATCCGAGGCTTTTTTGCAAAATTCTGCTGGACTATAGCCCATGATTTCAAAATGCACTTTTTTCCTGAAAACAAAAATTTCTATTTCTGATGCGCTGATAATAAAGAATATCCATAATTAAGTACAAATTTGAAAATCTAGCTCTGAGAACCTTTTATTGACAAAAATATAGAGATATGAAATCCGAGGCTTTTTTGCAAAATTCTGCTGGACTATAGCCCATGATTTCAAAATGCACTTTTTTCCTGAAATCGAAAATTTCTATTTCTGATGCGCTGATAATAAAGAATATCTCTAATTAAGTACAAATTTGAAAATCTAGCTCTGAGAACCTTTTATTGACGAAAATCTCGAGATACGAAATCCGAGGCTTTTTTGCAAAATTCTGCTGGACTATAGCCCATGATTTCAAAATGCACTTTTTTCCTGAAATCGAAATATACGATTTCTGATGCGCTGATAATAAAGAGTATCCGTAACTTAGTACACGTTTGAAAATTTAGCTCTGAGAACCTCTTATTGACGAAAATCTCGAGATACGAAATCCGAGGCTTTTTTGCAAAATTCTGCTGGACTATAGCCCATGATTTCAAAATGCACTTTTTTCCTGAAATCGAAATATACGATTTCTGATGCGCTGATAATAAAGAATATCTCTAATTAAGTACAGATTTGAAAATCTAGCTCTGAGAACCTTTTATTGACAAAAATATAGAGATATGAAATCCGAGGCTTTTTTGCAAAATTCTGCTGGACTATAGCCCATGATTTCAAAATGCACTTTTTTCCTGAAATCGAAATATACGATTTCTGATGCGCTGATTATAAAGAGTATCCGTTACTTAGTACACGTTTGAAAATTTAGCTCTGAGAACCTCTTATTGACGAAAATCTCGAGATACGAAATCCGAGGCTTTTTTGCAAAATTCTGCTGGACTATAGCCCATGATTTCAAAATGCACTTTTTTCCTGAAATCGAAAATTTCTATTTCTGATGCGCTGATAATAAAGAATATCTCTAATTAAGTACAAATTTGAAAATCTAGCTCTGAGAACCTTTTATTGACGAAAATCTCGAGATACGAAATCCGAGGCTTTTTTGCAAAATTCTGCTGGACTATAGCCCATGATTTCAAAATGCACTTTTTTCCTGAAATCGAAATATACGATTTCTGATGCGCTGATAATAAAGAGTATCCGTAACTTAGTACACGTTTGAAAATTTAGCTCTGAGAACCTCTTATTGACGAAAATCTCGAGATACGAAATCCGAGGCTTTTTTGCAAAATTCTGCTGGACTATAGCCCATGATTTCAAAATGCACTTTTTTCCTGAAATCGAAATATACGATTTCTGATGCGCTGATAATAAAGAATATCTCTAATTAAGTACAGATTTGAAAATCTAGCTCTGAGAACCTTTTATTGACAAAAATATAGAGATATGAAATCCGAGGCTTTTTTGCAAAATTCTGCTGGACTATAGCCCATGATTTCAAAATGCACTTTTTTCCTGAAATCGAAAATTTCTATTTCTGATGCGCTGATAATAAAGAATATCTCTAATTAAGTACAAATTTGAAAATCTAGCTCTGAGAACCTTTTATTGACGAAAATCTCGAGATACGAAATCCGAGGCTTTTTTGCAAAATTCTGCTGGACTATAGCCCATGATTTCAAAATGCACTTTTTTCCTGAAATCGAAAATTTCTATTTCTGATGCGCTGATAATAAAGAATATCTCGAATTAAGTACAAATTTGAAAATCTAGCTCTGAGAACCTTTTATTGACGAAAATCTCGAGATACGAAATCCGAGGCTTTTTTGCAAAATTCTGCTGGACTATAGCCCATGATTTCAAAATGCACTTTTTTCCTGAAATCGAAATATACGATTTCTGATGCGCTGATAATAAAGAATATCTCTAATTTAGTACAAATTTGAAAATCTAGCTCTGAGAACCTTTTATTGACGAAAATCTCGAGATACGAAATCCGAGGCTTTTTTGCAAAATTCTGCTGGACTATAGCCCACGATTTCAAAATGCACTTTTTTCCTGAAATCGAAAATTTCTATTTCTGATGCGCTGATAATAAAGAATATCTCGAATTAAGTACAAATTTGAAAATCTAGCTCTGAGAACCTTTTATTGACGAAAATCTCGAGATACGAAATCCGAGGCTTTTTTGCAAAATTCTGCTGGACTATAGCCCATGATTTCAAAATGCACTTTTTTCCTGAAATCGAAATATACGATTTCTGATGCGCTGATAATAAAGAATATCTCTAATTTAGTACAAATTTGAAAATCTAGCTCTGAGAACCTTTTATTGACGAAAATCTCGAGATACGAAATCCGAGGCTTTTTTGCAAAATTCTGCTGGACTATAGCCCATGATTTCAAAATGCACTTTTTTCCTGAAATCGAAAATTTCTATTTCTGATGCGCTGATAATAAAGAATATCTCTAATTAAGTACAAATTTGAAAATCTAGCTCTGAGAACCTTTTATTGACAAAAATATAGAGATATGAAATCCGAGGCTTTTTTGCAAAATTCTGCTGGACTATAGCCCATGATTTCAAAATGCACTTTTTTCCTGAAATCGAAATATACGATTTCTGATGCGCTGATAATAAAGAATATCTCTAATTAAGTACAAATTTGAAAATCTAGCTCTGAGAACCTTTTATTGACGAAAATCTCGAGATACGAAATCCGAGGCGTTTTTGCAAAATTCTGCTGGACTATAGCCCATGATTTCAAAATGCACTTTTTTCCTGAAATCGAAATATACGATTTCTGATGCGCTGATAATAAAGAATATCTCTAATTTAGTACAAATTTGAAAATCTAGCTCTGAGAACCTTTTATTGACGAAAATCTCGAGATACGAAATCCGAGGCTTTTTTGCAAAATTCTGCTGGACTATAGCCCACGATTTCAAAATGCACTTTTTTCCTGAAATCGAAAATTTCTATTTCTGATGCGCTGATAATAAAGAATATCTCTAATTAAGTACAAATTTGAAAATCTAGCTCTGAGAACCTTTTATTGACGAAAATCTCGAGATACGAAATCCGAGGCTTTTTTGCAAAATTCTGCTGGACTATAGCCCATGATTTCAAAATGCACTTTTTTCCTGAAATCGAAAATTTCTATTTCTGATGCGCTGATAATAAAGAATATCTCTAATTAAGTACAAATTTGAAAATCTAGCTCTGAGAACCTTTTATTGACGAAAATCTCGAGATACGAAATCCGAGGCTTTTTTGCAAAATTCTGCTGGACTATAGCCCATGATTTCAAAATGCACTTTTTTCCTGAAAACAAAAATTTCTATTTTTGATGCTCTGAGCTCTGAGAACCTCTTATTGACGAAAATCTCGAGATACGAAATCCGAGGCTTTTTCGCAAAATTCTGCTGGACTAAGGCCCATGGTTTAAAAATGCACTTTTTTCCTGAAATCGAAATATACGATTTCTGATGCGCTGATAATAAAGAATATCTCTAATTAAGTACAGATTTGAAAATCTAGCTCTGAGAACCTTTTATTGACGAAAATCTCGAGATACGAAATCCGAGGCTTTTTTGCAAAATTCTGCTGGACTATAGCCCATGATTTCAAAATGCACTTTTTTCCTGAAATCGAAAATTTCTATTTCTGATGCGCTGATAATAAAGAATATCTCTAATTAAGTACAAATTTGAAAATCTAGCTCTGAGAACCTTTTATTGACAAAAATATAGAGATATGAAATCCGAGGCTTTTTTGCAAAATTCTGCTGGACCATAGCCCATGATTTCAAAATGCACTTTTTTCCTGAAATCGAAAATTTCTATTTCTGATGCGCTGATAATAAAGAATATCTCTAATTAAGTACAAATTTGAAAATCTAGCTCTGAGAACCTTTTATTGACGAAAATCTCGAGATACGAAATCCGAGGCTTTTTTGCAAAATTCTGCTGGACTATAGCCCATGATTTCAAAATGCACTTTTTTCCTGAAATCGAAATATACGATTTCTGATGCGCTGATAATAAAGAATATCTCTAATTTAGTACAAATTTGAAAATCTAGCTCTGAGAACCTTTTATTGACGAAAATCTCGAGATACGAAATCCGAGGCTTTTTTGCAAAATTCTGCTGGACTATAGCCCACGATTTCAAAATGCACTTTTTTCCTGAAATCGAAAATTTCTATTTCTGATGCGCTGATAATAAAGAATATCTCGAATTAAGTACAAATTTGAAAATCTAGCTCTGAGAACCTTTTATTGACAAAAATATAGAGATATGAAATCCGAGGCTTTTTTGCAAAATTCTGCTGGACCATAGCCCATGATTTCAAAATGCACTTTTTTCCTGAAATCGAAAATTTCTATTTCTGATGCGCTGATAATAAAGAATATCTCTAATTAAGTACAAATTTGAAAATCTAGCTCTGAGAACCTTTTATTGACGAAAATCTCGAGATACGAAATCCGAGGCTTTTTTGCAAAATTCTGCTGGACTATAGCCCATGATTTCAAAATGCACTTTTTTCCTGAAATCGAAAATTTCTATTTCTGATGCGCTGATAATAAAGAATATCTCTAATTAAGTACAAATTTGAAAATCTAGCTCTGAGAACCTTTTATTGACAAAAATATAGTGATATGAAATCCGAGGCTTTTTTGCAAAATTCTGCTGGACTATAGCCCATGATTTCAAAATGCACTTTTTTCCTGAAATCGAAATATACGATTTCTGATGCGCTGATAATAAAGAATATCTCTAATTAAGTACAAATTTGAAAATCTAGCTCTGAGAACCTTTTATTGACGAAAATCTCGAGATACGAAATCCGAGGCTTTTTTGCAAAATTCTGCTGGACTATAGCCCATGATTTCAAAATGCACTTTTTTCCTGAAATCGAAAATTTCTATTTCTGATGCGCTGATAGTAAAGAATATCTCTAATTAAGTACAAATTTGAAAATCTAGCTCTGAGAACCTTTTATTGACAAAAATATAGAGATATGAAATCCGAGGCTTTTTTGCAAAATTCTGCTGGACTATAGCCCATGATTTCAAAATGCACTTTTTTCCTGAAATCGAAATATACGATTTCTGATGCGCTGATAATAAAGAATATCTCTAATTAAGTACAAATTTGAAAATCTAGCTCTGAGAACCTTTTATTGACGAAAATCTCGAGATACGAAATCCGAGGCTTTTTTGCAAAATTCTGCTGGACTATAGCCCATGATTTCAAAATGCACTTTTTTCCTGAAATCGAAAATTTCTATTTCTGATGCGCTGATAATAAAGAATATCTCTAATTATGTACAAATTTGAAAATCTAGCTCTGAGAACCTTTTATTGACAAAAATATAGAGATATGAAATCCGAGGCTTTTTTGCAAAATTCTGCTGGACCATAGCCCATGATTTCAAAATGCACTTTTTTCCTGAAATCGAAAATTTCTATTTCTGATGCGCTGATAATAAAGAATATCTCTAATTAAGTACAAATTTGAAAATCTAGCTCTGAGAACCTTTTATTGACGAAAATCTCGAGATACGAAATCCGAGGCTTTTTTGCAAAATTCTGCTGGACTATAGCCCATGATTTCAAAATGCACTTTTTTCCTGAAATCGAAAATTTCTATTTCTGATGCGCTGATAATAAAGAATATCTCTAATTAAGTACAAATTTGAAAATCTAGCTCTGAGAACCTTTTATTGACGAAAATCTCGAGATACGAAATCCGAGGCTTTTTTGCAAAATTCTGCTGGACTATAGCCCATGATTTCAAAATGCACTTTTTTCCTGAAATCGAAAATTTCTATTTCTGATGCGCTGATAATAAAGAATATCTCTAATTAAGTACAAATTTGAAAATCTAGCTCTGAGAACCTTTTATTGACAAAAATATAGAGATATGAAATCCGAGGCTTTTTTGCAAAATTCTGCTGGACTATAGCCCATGATTTCAAAATGCACTTTTTTCCTGAAATCGAAATATACGATTTCTGATGCGCTGATAATAAAGAATATCTCTAATTAAGTACAAATTTGAAAATCTAGCTCTGAGAACCTTTTATTGACGAAAATCTCGAGATACGAAATCCGAGGCTTTTTTGCAAAATTCTGCTGGACTATAGCCCATGATTTCAAAATGCACTTTTTTCCTGAAATCGAAAATTTCTATTTCTGATGCGCTGATAATAAAGAATATCTCTAATTAAGTACAAATTTGAAAATCTAGTTCTGAGAACCTTTTATTGACGAAAATCTCGAGATACGAAATCCGAGGCTTTTTTGCAAAATTCTGCTGGACTATAGCCCATGATTTCAAAATGCACTTTTTTCCTGAAATCGAAAATTTCTATTTCTGATGCGCTGATAATAAAGAATATCTCGAATTAAGTACAAATTTGAAAATCTAGCTCTGAGAACCTTTTATTGACAAAAATATAGAGATATGAAATCCGAGGCTTTTTTGCAAAATTCTGCTGGACTATAGCCCATGATTTCAAAATGCACTTTTTTCCTGAAATCGAAATATACGATTTCTGATGCGCTGATAATAAAGAATATCTCTAATTAAGTACAAATTTGAAAATCTAGCTCTGAGAACCTTTTATTGACGAAAATCTCGAGATACGAAATCCGAGGCTTATTTGCAAAATTCTGCTGGACTATAGCCCATGATTTCAAAATGCACTTTTTTCCTGAAATCGAAAATTTCTATTTCTGATGCGCTGATAATAAAGAATATCTCTAATTAAGTACAAATTTGAAAATCTAGCTCTGAGAACCTTTTATTGACGAAAATCTCGAGATACGAAATCCGAGGCTTTTTTGCAAAATTCTGCTGGACTATAGCCCATGATTTCAAAATGCACTTTTTTCCTGAAATCGAAAATTTCTATTTCTGATGCGCTGATAATAAAGAATATCTCTAATTAAGTACAAATTTGAAAATCTAGCTCTGAGAACCTTTTATTGACGAAAATCTCGAGATACGAAATCCGAGGCTTTTTTGCAAAATTCTGCTGGACTATAGCCCATGATTTCAAAATGCACTTTTTTCCTGAAATCGAAAATTTCTATTTCTGATGCGCTGATAATAAAGAATATCTCTAATTAAGTACAAATTTGAAAATCTAGCTCTGAGAACCTTTTATTGACGAAAATCTCGAGATACGAAATCCGAGGCTTTTTTGCAAAATTCTGCTGGACTATAGCCCATGATTTCAAAATGCACTTTTTTCCTGAAATCGAAAATTTCTATTTCTGATGCGCTGATAATAAAGAATATCTCTAATTAAGTACAAATTTGAAAATCTAGCTCTGAGAACCTTTTATTGACGAAAATCTCGAGATACGAAATCCGAGGCTTTTTTGCAAAATTCTGCTGGACTATAGCCCATGATTTCAAAATGCACTTTTTTCCTGAAAACAAAAATTTCTATTTCTGATGCGCTGATAATAAAGAGTATCCGTAACTTAGTACACGTTTGAAAATTTAGCTCTGAGAACCTCTTATTGACGAAAATCTCGAGATACGAAATCCGAGGCTTTTTTGCAAAATTCTGCTGGACTAAGGCCCATGGTTTAAAAATGCACTTTTTTCCTGAAATCGAAATATACGATTTCTGATGCGCTGATAATAAAGAATATCTCTAATTAAGTACAGATTTGAAAATCTAGCTCTGAGAACCTTTTATTGACAAAAATATAGAGATATGAAATCCGAGGCTTTTTTGCAAAATTCTGCTGGACTAAGGCCCATGGTTTAAAAATGCACTTTTTTCCTGAAATCGAAAATTTCTATTTCTGATGCGCTGATAATAAAGAGTATCCGTAACTTAGTACACGTTTGAAAATTTAGCTCTGAGAACCTCTTATTGACGAAAATCTCGAGATACGAAATCCGAGGCTTTTTTGCAAAATTCTGCTATAGCCCATGATTTCAAAATGCACTTTTTTCCTGAAATCGAAAATTTCTATTTCTGATGCGCTGATAATAAAGAATATCTCTAATTAAGTACAAATTTGAAAATCTAGCTCTGAGAACCTTTTATTGACAAAAATATAGAGATATGAAATCCGAGGCTTTTTTGCAAAATTCTGCTGGACTATAGCCCATGATTTCAAAATGCACTTTTTTCCTGAAATCGAAATATACGATTTCTGATGCGCTGATAATAAAGAATATCTCTAATTAAGTACAAATTTGAAAATCTAGCTCTGAGAACCTTTTATTGACGAAAATCTCGAGATACGAAATCCGAGGCTTTTTTGCAAAATTCTGCTGGACTAAAGCCCATGATTTCAAAATGCACTTTTTTCCTGAAATCGAAAATTTCTATTTCTGATGCGCTGATAATAAAGAATATCTCTAATTAAGTACAAATTTGAAAATCTAGCTCGGAGAACCTTTTATTGACGAAAATCTCGAGATACGAAATCCGAGGCTTTTTTGCAAAATTCTGCTGGACTATAGCCCATGATTTCAAAATGCACTTTTTTCCTGAAATCGAAATATACGATTTCTGATGCGCTGATAATAAAGAATATCTCTAATTAAGTACAGATTTGAAAATCTAGCTCTGAGAACATTTTATTGACAAAAATATAGAGATATGAAATCCGAGGCTTTTTTGCAAAATTCTGCTGGACTATAGCCCATGATTTCAAAATGCACTTTTTTCCTGAAATCGAAAATTTCTATTTCTGATGCGCTGATAATAAAGAATATCTCTAATTAAGTACAGATTTGAAAATCTAGCTCTGAGAACATTTTATTGACAAAAATATAGAGATATGAAATCCGAGGCTTTTTTGCAAAATTCTGCTGGACTATAGCCCATGATTTCAAAATGCACTTTTTCCTGAAATCGAAATATACGATTTCTGATGCGCTGATAATAAAGAATATCTCTAATTAAGTACAAATTTGAAAATCTAGCTCTGAGAACCTTTTATTGACGAAAATCTCGAGATACGAAATCCGAGGCTTTTTTGCAAAATTGTGCTGGACTATAGCCCATGATTTCAAAATGCACTTTTTTCCTGAAATCGAAATATACGATTTCTGATGCGCTGATAATAAAGAATATCTCTAATTAAGTACAGATTTGAAAATCTAGCTCTGAGAACATTTTATTGACAAAAATATAGAGATATGAAATCCGAGGCTTTTTTGCAAAATTCTGCTGGACTATAGCCCATGATTTCAAAATGCACTTTTTTCCTGAAATCGAAAATTTCTATTTCTGATGCGCTGATAATAAAGAATATCTCTAATTAAGTACAGATTTGAAAATCTAGCTCTGAGAACCTTTTATTGACAAAAATATAGAGATATGAAATCCGAGGCTTTTTTGCAAAATTCTGCTGGACTATAGCCCATGATTTCAAAATGCACTTTTTTCCTGAAATCGAAATATACGATTTCTGATGCGCTGATAATAAAGAATATCTCTAATTAAGTACAGATTTGAAAATCTAGCTCTGAGAACCTTTTATTGACAAAAATATAGAGATATGAAATCCGAGGCTTTTTTGCAAAATTCTGCTGGACTATAGCCCATGATTTCAAAATGCACTTTTTTCCTGAAATCGAAAATTTCTATTTCTGATGCGCTGATAATAAAGAATATCTCTAATTAAGTACAAATTTGAAAATCTAGCTCTGAGAACCTTTTATTGACAAAAATATAGAGATACGAAATCCGAGGCTTTTTTGCAAAATTCTGCTGGACTATAGCCCATGATTTCAAAATGCACTTTTTTCCTGAAATCGAAAATTTCTATTTCTGATGCGCTGATAATAAAGAATATCTCTTATTAAGTACAAGTTTGAAAATCTAGCTCTGAGAACCTTTTATTGACGAAAATCTCGAGATACGAAATCCGAGGCTTTTTTGCAAAATTCTGCTGGACTATAGCCCATGATTTCAAAATGCACTTTTTTCCTGAAATCGAAATATACGATTTCTGATGCGCTGATAATAAAGAATATCTCTAATTAAGTACAAATTTGAAAATCTAGCTCTGAGAACCTTTTATTGACGAAAATCTCGAGATACGAAATCCGAGGCTTTTTTGCAAAATTCTGCTGGACTATAGCCCATGATTTCAAAATGCACTTTTTTCCTGAAATCGAAATATACGATTTCTGATGCGCTGATAATAAAGAATATCTCTAATTAAGTACAAATTTGAAAATCTAGCTCTGAGACCCTTTTATTGACGAAAATCTCGAGATACGAAATCCGAGGCTTTTTTGCAAAATTCTGCTGGACTATAGCCCATGATTTCAAAATGCACTTTTTTCCTGAAATCAAAATATACGATTTCTGATGCGCTGATAATACAGAATATCTCTAATTAAGTACAAATTTGAAAATCTAGCTCTGAGAACCTTTTATTGACGAAAATCTCGAGATACGAAATCCGAGGCTTTTTTGCAAAATTCTGCTGGACTATAGCCCATGATTTCAAAATGCACTTTTTTCCTGAAATCGAAATATACGATTTCTGATGCGCTGATAATAAAGAATATCTCTAATTAAGTACAAATTTGAAAATCTAGCTCTGAGAACCTTTTATTGACAAAAATATAGAGATATGAAATCCGAGGCTTTTTTGCAAAATTCTGCTGGACTATAGCCCATGATTTCAAAATGCACTTTTTTCCTGAAAACAAAAATTTCTGTTTCTGATGCGCTGATAATAAAGAGTATCCGTAACTTAGTACACGTTTGAAAATTTAGCTCTGAGAACCTCTTATTGACGAAAATCTCGAGATACGAAATCCGAGGCTTTTTTGCAAAATTCTGCTGGACTATAGCCCATGATTTCAAAATGCACTTTTTTCCTGAAATCCAAAATTTCTATTTCTGATGCGCTGATAATAAAGAATATCTCTAATTAAGTACAAATTTGAAAATCTAGCTCTGAGAACCTTTTATTGACGAAAATCTCGAGATACGAAATCCGAGGCTTTTTTGCAAAATTCTGCTGGACTATAGCCCATGATTTCAAAATGCACTTTTTTCCTGAAAACAAAAATTTCTGTTTCTGATGCGCTGATAATAAAGAGTATCCGTAACTTAGTACACGTTTGAAAATTTAGCTCTGAGAACCTCTTATTGACGAAAATCTCGAGATACGAAATCCGAGGCTTTTTTGCAAAATTCTGCTGGACTATAGCCCATGATTTCAAAATGCACTTTTTTCCTGAAATCCAAAATTTCTATTTCTGATGCGCTGATAATAAAGAATATCTCTAATTAAGTACAAATTTGAAAATCTAGCTGATGCGCTGATAATAAAGAATATCTCTAATTAAGTACAAATTTGAAAATCTAGCTCTGAGAACCTCTTATTGACGAAAATCTCGAGATACGAAATCCGAGGCTTTTTTGCAAAATTCTGCTGGACTATAGCCCATGATTTCAAAATGCACTTTTTTCCTGAAATCGAAATATACGATTTCTGATGCGCTGATAATAAAGAATATCTCTAATTAAGTACAAATTTGAAAATCTAGCTCTGAGAACCTTTTATTGACGAAAATCTCGAGATACGAAATCCGAGGCTTTTTTGCAAAATTCTGCTGGACTATAGCCCATGATTTCAAAATGCACTTTTTTCCTGAAAACAAAAATTTCTGTTTCTGATGCGCTGATAATAAAGAGTATCCGTAACTTAGTACACGTTTGAAAATTTAGCTCTGAGAACCTCTTATTGACGAAAATCTCGAGATACGAAATCCGAGGCTTTTTTGCAAAATTCTGCTGGACTATAGCCCATGATTTCAAAATGCACTTTTTTCCTGAAATCCAAAATTTCTATTTCTGATGCGCTGATAATAAAGAATATCTCTAATTAAGTACAAATTTGAAAATCTAGCTCTGAGAACCTCTTATTGACGAAAATCTCGAGATACGAAATCCGAGGCTTTTTTGCAAAATTCTGCTGGACTATAGCCCATGATTTCAAAATGCACTTTTTTCCTGAAATCGAAAATTTCTATTTCTGATGCGCTGATAATAAAGAATATCTCTAATTAAGTACAAATTTGAAAATCTAGCTCTGAGAACCTCTTATTGACGAAAATCTCGAGATACGAAATCCCAGGCTTTTTTGCAAAATTCTGCTGGACTATAGCCCATGATTTCAAAATGCACTTTTTTCCTGAAAACAAAAATTTCTGTTTCTGATGCGCTGATAATAAAGAGTATCCGTAACTTAGTACACGTTTGAAAATTTAGCTCTGAGAACCTCTTATTGACGAAAATCTCGAGATACGAAATCCGAGGCTTTTTTGCAAAATTCTGCTGGACTATAGCCCATGATTTCAAAATGCACTTTTTTCCTGAAATCGAAAATTTCTATTTCTGATGCGCTGATAATAAAGAATATCTCTAATTAAGTACAAATTTGAAAATCTAGCTCTGAGAACCTCTTATTGACGAAAATCTCGAGATACGAAATCCGAGGCTTTTTTGCAAAATTCTGCTGGACTATAGCCCATGATTTCAAAATGCACTTTTTTCCTGAAAACAAAAATTTCTGTTTCTGATGCGCTGATAATAAAGAGTATCCGTAACTTAGTACACGTTTGAAAATTTAGCTCTGAGAACCTCTTATTGACGAAAATCTCGAGATGCGAAATCCGAGGCTTTTTTGCAAAATTCTGCTGGACTAAGGCCCATGGTTTAAAAATGCAATTTTTTCCTGAAATCGAAATATACGATTTCTGATGCGCTGATAATAAAGAATATCTCTAATTAAGTACAAATTTGAAAGTCTAGCTCTGAGAACCTCTTATTGACGAAAATCTCGAGATACGAAATCCGAGGCTTTTTTGCAAAATTCTGCTGGACTATAGCCCATGATTTCAAAATGCACTTTTTTCCTGAAAACAAAAATTTCTGTTTCTGATGCGCTGATAATAAAGAGTATCCGTAATTTAGTACACGTTTGAAAATTTAGCTCTGAGAACCTCTTATTGACGAAAATCTCGAGATGCGAAATCCGAGGCTTTTTTGCAAAATTCTGCTGGACTAAGGCCCATGGTTTAAAAATGCAATTTTTTCCTGAAATCGAAATATACGATTTCTGATGCGCTGATAATAAAGAATATCTCTAATTAAGTACAGATTTGAAAATCTAGCTCTGAGAACCTTTTATTGACAAAAATATAGAGATATGAAATCCGAGGCTTTTTTGCAAAATTCTGCTGGACTATAGCCCATGATTTCAAAATGCATTTTTTTCCTGAAATCGAAATATACGATTTCTGATGCGCTGATAATAAAGAATATCTCTAATTAAGTACAAATTTGAAAATCTAGCTCTGAGAACCTCTTATTGACGAAAATCTCGAGATACGAAATCCGAGGCTTTTTTGCAAAATTCTGCTGGACTATAGCCCATGATTTCAAAATGCACTTTTTTCCTGAAATCGAAATATACGATTTCTGATGCGCTGATAATAAAGAATATCTCTAATTAAGTACAAATTTGAAAATCTAGCTCTGAGAACCTTTTATTGACAAAAATATAGAGATATGAAATCCGAGGCTTTTTTGCAAAATTCTGCTGGACTATAGCCCATGATTTCAAAATGCACTTTTTTCCTGAAATCGAAATATACGATTTCTGATGCGCTGATAATAAAGAATATCTCTTATTAAGTACAAGTTTGAAAATCTAGCTCTGAGAACCTTTTATTGACGAAAATCTCGAGATACGAAATCCGAGGCTTTTTTGCAAAATTCTGCTGGACTATAGCCCATGATTTCAAAATGCACTTTTTTCCTGAAATCGAAATATACGATTTCTGATGCGCTGATAATAAAGAATATCTCTTATTAAGTACAAGTTTGAAAATCTAGCTCTGAGAACCTTTTATTGACGAAAATCTCGAGATACGAAATCCGAGGCTTTTTTGCAAAATTCTGCTGGACTATAGCCCATGATTTCAAAATGCACTTTTTTCCTGAAATCGAAATATACGATTTCTGATGCGCTGATAATAAAGAATATCTCTAATTAAGTACAAATTTGAAAATCTAGCTCTGAGAACCTTTTATTGACAAAAATATAGAGATATGAAATCCGAGGCTTTTTTGCAAAATTCTGCTGGACTATAGCCCATGATTTCAAAATGCACTTTTTTCCTGAAATCGAAATATACGATTTCTGATGCGCTGATAATAAAGAATATCTCTTATTAAGTACAAGTTTGAAAATCTAGCTCTGAGAACCTTTTATTGACGAAAATCTCGAGATACGAAATCCGAGGCTTTTTTGCAAAATTCTGCTGGACTATAGCCCATGATTTCAAAATGCACTTTTTTCCTGAAATCGAAATATACGATTTCTGATGCGCTGATTATAAAGAGTATCCGTAACTTAGTACACGTTTGAAAATTTAGCTCTGAGAACCTCTTATTGACGAAAATCTCGAGATATGAAATCCGAGGCTTTTTTGTAAAATTCTGCTGGACTATAGCCCATGATTTCAAAATGCACTTTTTTCCTGAAATCGAAATATACGATTTCTGATGCGCTGATAATAAAGAATATCTCTAATTAAGTACAGATTTGAAAATCTAGCTCTGAGAACCTTTTATTGACAAAAATATAGAGATATGAAATCCGAGGCTTTTTTGTAAAATTCTGCTGGACTATAGCCCATGATTTCAAAATGCACTTTTTTCCTGAAATCGAAATATACGATTTCTGATGCGCTGATAATAAAGAATATCTCTTATTAAGTACAAGTTTGAAAATCTAGCTCTGAGAACCTTTTATTGACGAAAATCTCGAGATACGAAATCCGAGGCTTTTTTGCAAAATTCTGCTGGACTATAGCCCATGATTTCAAAATGCACTTTTTTCCTGAAATCGAAATATACGATTTCTGATGCGCTGATAATAAAGAATATCTCTAATTAAGTACAAATTTGAAAATCTAGCTCTGAGAACCTTTTATTGACAAAAATATAGAGATATGAAATCCGAGGCTTTTTTGCAAAATTCTGCTGGACTATAGCCCATGATTTCAAAATGCACTTTTTTCCTGAAATCGAAATATACGATTTCTGATGCGCTGATAATAAAGAATATCTCTTATTAAGTACAAGTTTGAAAATCTAGCTCTGAGAACCTTTTATTGACGAAAATCTCGAGATACGAAATCCGAGGCTTTTTTGCAAAATTCTGCTGGACTATAGCCCATGATTTCAAAATGCACTTTTTTCCTGAAATCGAAATATACGATTTCTGATGCGCTGATAATAAAGAATATCTCTTATTAAGTACAAGTTTGAAAATCTAGCTCTGAGAACCTTTTATTGACGAAAATCTCGAGATACGAAATCCGAGGCTTTTTTGCAAAATTCTGCTGGACTATAGCCCATGATTTCAAAATGCACTTTTTTCCTGAAATCGAAATATACGATTTCTGATGCGCTGATAATAAAGAATATCTCTAATTAAGTACAAATTTGAAAATCTAGCTCTGAGAACCTTTTATTGACAAAAATATAGAGATATGAAATCCGAGGCTTTTTTGCAAAATTCTGCTGGACTATAGCCCATGATTTCAAAATGCACTTTTTTCCTGAAATCGAAATATACGATTTCTGATGCGCTGATAATAAAGAATATCTCTTATTAAGTACAAGTTTGAAAATCTAGCTCTGAGAACCTTTTATTGACGAAAATCTCGAGATACGAAATCCGAGGCTTTTTTGCAAAATTCTGCTGGACTATAGCCCATGATTTCAAAATGCACTTTTTTCCTGAAATCGAAATATACGATTTCTGATGCGCTGATAATAAAGAATATCTCTTATTAAGTACAAGTTTGAAAATCTAGCTCTGAGAACCTTTTATTGACGAAAATCTCGAGATACGAAATCCGAGGCTTTTTTGCAAAATTCTGCTGGACTATAGCCCATGATTTCAAAATGCACTTTTTTCCTGAAATCGAAATATACGATTTCTGATGCGCTGATTATAAAGAGTATCCGTAACTTAGTACACGTTTGAAAATTTAGCTCTGAGAACCTCTTATTGACGAAAATCTCGAGATATGAAATCCGAGGCTTTTTTGTAAAATTCTGCTGGACTATAGCCCATGATTTCAAAATGCACTTTTTTCCTGAAATCGAAATATACGATTTCTGATGCGCTGATAATAAAGAATATCTCTAATTAAGTACAGATTTGAAAATCTAGCTCTGAGAACCTTTTATTGACAAAAATATAGAGATATGAAATCCGAGGCTTTTTTGTAAAATTCTGCTGGACTATAGCCCATGATTTCAAAATGCACTTTTTTCCTGAAATCGAAATATACGATTTCTGATGCGCTGATAATAAAGAATATCTCTAATTAAGTACAGATTTGAAAATCTAGCTCTGAGAACCTTTTATTGACAAAAATATAGAGATATGAAATCCGAGGCTTTTTTGCAAAATTCTGCTGGACTATAGCCCATGATTTCAAAATGCACTTTTTTCCTGAAATCGAAATATACGATTTCTGATGCGCTGATAATAAAGAATATCTCTTATTAAGTACAAGTTTGAAAATCTAGCTCTGAGAACCTTTTATTGACGAAAATCTCGAGATACGAAATCCGAGGCTTTTTTGCAAAATTCTGCTGGACTATAGCCCATGATTTCAAAATGCACTTTTTTCCTGAAATCGAAATATACGATTTCTGATGCGCTGATAATAAAGAATATCTCTTATTAAGTACAAGTTTGAAAATCTAGCTCTGAGAACCTTTTATTGACGAAAATCTCGAGATACGAAATCCGAGGCTTTTTTGCAAAATTCTGCTGGACTATAGCCCATGATTTCAAAATGCACTTTTTTCCTGAAATCGAAATATACGATTTCTGATGCGCTGATAATAAAGAATATCTCTAATTAAGTACAAATTTGAAAATCTAGCTCTGAGAACCTTTTATTGACAAAAATATAGAGATATGAAATCCGAGGCTTTTTTGCAAAATTCTGCTGGACTATAGCCCATGATTTCAAAATGCACTTTTTTCCTGAAATCGAAATATACGATTTCTGATGCGCTGATAATAAAGAATATCTCTTATTAAGTACAAGTTTGAAAATCTAGCTCTGAGAACCTTTTATTGACAAAAATATAGAGATATGAAATCCGAGGCTTTTTTGCAAAATTCTGCTGGACTATAGCCCATGATTTCAAAATGCACTTTTTTCCTGAAATCGAAATATACGATTTCTGATGCGCTGATTATAAAGAGTATCCGTAACTTAGTACACGTTTGAAAATTTAGCTCTGAGAACCTCTTATTGACGAAAATCTCGAGATATGAAATCCGAGGCTTTTTTGTAAAATTCTGCTGGACTATAGCCCATGATTTCAAAATGCACTTTTTTCCTGAAATCGAAATATACGATTTCTGATGCGCTGATAATAAAGAATATCTCTAATTAAGTACAGATTTGAAAATCTAGCTCTGAGAACCTTTTATTGACAAAAATATAGAGATATGAAATCCGAGGCTTTTTTGCAAAATTCTGCTGAACTATAGCCCATGATTTCAAAATGCACTTTTTTCCTATAACCGAATATAACGATTTCTGATGCGCTGATAATAAAGAATATCTCTAATTAAGTACAAATTTGAAAATCTAGCTCTGAGAACCTTTTATTGACAAAAATATAGAGATATGAAATCCGAGGCTTTTTTGCAAAATTCTGCTGGACTATAGCCCATGATTTCAAAATGCACTTTTTTCCTGAAATCGAAATATACGATTTCTGATGCGCTGATAATAAAGAATATCTCTAATTAAGTACAAATTTGAAAATCTAGCTCTGAGAACCTTTTATTGACAAAAATATAGAGATATGAAATCCGAGGCTTTTTTGCAAAATTCTGCTGGACTATAGCCCATGATTTCAAAATGCACTTTTTTCCTATAACCGAATATAACGATTTCTGATGCGCTGATAATAAAGAATATCTGCAATTAAGTACAAATTTGAAAATCTAGCTCTGAGAACCTTTTATTGACAAAAATATAGAGATATGAAATCCGAGGCTTTTTTGCAAAATTCTGCTGGACTATAGCCCATGATTTCAAAATGCACTTTTTTCCTATAACCGAATATAACGATTTCTGATGCGCTGATAATAAAGAATATCTCTAATTAAGTACAAATTTGAAAATCTAGCTCTGAGAACCTTTTATTGACAAAAATATAGAGATATGAAATCCGAGGCTTTTTTGCAAAATTCTGCTGGACTATAGCCCATGATTTCAAAATGCACTTTTTTCCTGAAATCGAAATATACGATTTCTGATGCGCTGATAATAAAGAATATCTCTAATTAAGTACAAATTTGAAAATCTAGCTCTGAGAACCTTTTATTGACAAAAATATAGAGATATGAAATCCGAGGCTTTTTTGCAAAATTCTGCTGGACTATAGCCCATGATTTCAAAATGCACTTTTTTCCTATAACCGAATATAACGATTTCTGATGCGCTGATAATAAAGAATATCTGCAATTAAGTACAAATTTGAAAATCTAGCTCTGAGAACCTTTTATTGACAAAAATATAGAGATATGAAATCCGAGGCTTTTTTGCAAAATTCTGCTGGACTATAGCCCATGATTTCAAAATGCACTTTTTTCCTATAACCGAATATAACGATTTCTGATGCGCTGATAATAAAGAATATCTCTAATTAAGTACAAATTTGAAAATCTAGCTCTGAGAACCTTTTATTGACAAAAATATAGAGATATGAAATCCGAGGCTTTTTTGCAAAATTCTGCTGGACTATAGCCCATGATTTCAAAATGCACTTTTTTCCTGAAATCGAAATATACGATTTCTGATGCGCTGATAATAAAGAATATCTCTAATTAAGTACAAATTTGAAAATCTAGCTCTGAGAACCTTTTATTGACAAAAATATAGAGATATGAAATCCGAGGCTTTTTTGCAAAATTCTGCTGGACTATAGCCCATGATTTCAAAATGCACTTTTTTCCTATAACCGAATATAACGATTTCTGATGCGCTGATAATAAAGAATATCTCTAATTAAGTACAAATTTGAAAATCTAGCTCTGAGAACCTTTTATTGAGAAAAATATAGAGATATGAAATCCGAGGCTTTTTTGCAAAATTCTGCTGGACTATAGCCCATGATTTCAAAATGCACTTTTTTCCTGAAATCGAAATATACGATTTCTGATGCGCTGATAATAAAGAATATCTCTAATTAAGTACAAATTTGAAAATCTAGCTCTGAGAACCTTTTATTGACAAAAATATAGAGATATGAAATCCGAGGCTTTTTTGCAAAATTCTGCTGGACTATAGCCCATGATTTCAAAATGCACTTTTTTCCTGAAATCGAAATATACGATTTCTGATGCGCTGATAATAAAGAATATCTCTAATTAAGTACAAATTTGAAAATCTAGCTCTGAGAACCTTTTATTGAGAAAAATATAGAGATATGAAATCCGAGGCTTTTTTGCAAAATTCTGCTGGACTATAGCCCATGATTTCAAAATGCACTTTTTTCCTGAAATCGAAATATACGATTTCTGATGCGCTGATAATAAAGAATATCTCTAATTAAGTACAAATTTGAAAATCTAGCTCTGAGAACCTTTTATTGACAAAAATATAGAGATATGAAATCCGAGGCTTTTTTGCAAAATTCTGCTGGACTATAGCCCATGATTTCAAAATGCACTTTTTTCCTGAAATCGAAAATTTCTATTTCTGATGCGCTGATAATAAAGAATATCTCGAATTAAGTACAAATTTGAAAATCTTGCTCTGAGAACCTTTTATTGACGAAAATCTCGAGATACGAAATCCGAGGCTTTTTTGCAAAATTCTGCTGGACTATAGCCCATGATTTCAAAATGCACTTTTTTCCTGAAATCGAAAATTTCTATTTCTGATGCGCTGATAATAAAGAATATCTCGAATTAAGTACAAATTTGAAAATCTTGCTCTGAGAACCTTTTATTGACGAAAATCTCGAGATACGAAATCCGAGGCTTTTTTGCAAAATTCTGCTGGACTATAGCCCATGATTTCAAAATGCACTTTTTTCCTGAAATCGAAAATTTCTATTTCTGATGCGCTGATAATAAAGAATATCTCTAATTAAGAACAAATTTGAAAATCTAGCTCTGAGAACCTTTTATTGACGAAAATCTCGAGATACGAAATCCGAGGCTTTTTTGCAAAATTCTGCTGGACTATAGCCCATGATTTCAAAATGCATTTTTTTCCTGAAATCGAAATATACGATTTCTGATGCGCTGATAATAAAGAATATCTCTAATTAAGTACAAATTTGAAAATCTAGCTCTGAGAACCTTTTATTGACAAAAATATAGAGATATGAAATCCGAGGCTTTTTTGCAAAATTCTGCTGGACTATAGCCCATGATTTCAAAATGCACTTTTTTCCTGAAAACAAAAATTTCTATTTCTGATGCGCTGATAATAAAGAATATCCCTAATTAAGTACAAATTTGAAAATCTAGCTCTGAGAACCTTTTATTGACAAAAATATAGAGATATGAAATCCGAGGCTTTTTTGCAAAATTCTGCTAGACTATAGCCCATGATTTCAAAATGCACTTTTTTCCTGAAAACAAAAATTTCTATTTCTGATGCGCTGATAATAAAGAATATCCCTAATTAAGTACAAATTTGAAAATCTAGCTCTGAGAACCTTTTATTGACAAAAATATAGAGATATGAAATCCGAGGCTTTTTTGCAAAATTCTGCTAGACTATAGCCCATGATTTCAAAATGCACTTTTTTCCTGAAAACAAAAATTTCTATTTCTGATGCGCTGATAATAAAGAATATCTCTAATTAAGTACAAATTTGAAAATCTAGCTCTGAGAACCTTTTATTGACAAAAATATAGAGATATGAAATCCGAGGCTTTTTTGCAAAATTCTGCTAGACTATAGCCCATGATTTCAAAATGCACTTTTTTCCTGAAAACAAAAATTTCTATTTCTGATGCGCTGATAATAAAGAATATCTCTAATTAAGTACAAATTTGAAAATCTAGCTCTGAGAACCTTTTATTGAGAAAAATATAGAGATATGAAATCCGAGGCCCATGATTTCAAAATGCACTTTTTTCCTGAAATCGAAATATACGATTTCTGATGCGCTGATAATAAAGAATATCTCTAATTAAGTACAAATTTGAAAATCTAGCTCTGAGAACCTTTTATTGACAAAAATATAGAGATATGAAATCCGAGGCTTTTTTGCAAAATTCTGCTGGACTATAGCCCATGATTTCAAAATGCACTTTTTTCCTGAAATCGAAATATACGATTTCTGATGACCTGATAATAAAGAATATCTCTAATTAAGTACAAATTTGAAAATCTAGCTCTGAGAACCTTTTATTGACAAAAATATAGAGATATGAAATCCGAGGCTTTTTTGCAAAATTCTGCTGGACTATAGCCCATGATTTCAAAATGCACTTTTTTCCTGAAATCGAAATATACGATTTCTGATGCGCTGATAATAAAGAATATCTCTAATTAAGTACAAATTTGAAAATCTAGCTCTGAGAACCTTTTATTGACAAAAATATAGAGATATGAAATCCGAGGCTTTTTTGCAAAATTCTGCTGGACTATAGCCCATGATTTCAAAATGCACTTTTTTCCTGAAATCGAAATATACGATTTCTGATGCGCTGATAATAAAGAATATCTCTAATTAAATACTGATTTGAAAATCTAGCTCTGAGAACATTTTATTGACAAAAATATAGAGATATGAAATCCGAGGCTTTTTTGCAAAATTCTGCTGGACTATAGCCCATGATTTCAAAATGCACTTTTTTCCTATAACTGAATATAACGATTTCTGATGCGCTGATAATAAAGAATATCTCTTGTTAAGTACAAATTTGAAAATTTAGCTCTGGGAACCTCTTATTGACAAAAATCTCGAGATACGAAATCCGAGGCTTTTTTGCAAAATTCTGCTGGACTATAGCCCATGATTTCAAAATGCACTTTTTTCCTGAAAACAAAAATTTCTATTTCTGATGCGCTGATAATAAAGAATATCTCTAATTAAGTACAAATTTGAAAATCTAGCTCTGAGAACCTTTTATTGACAAAAATATAGAGATATGAAATCCGAGGCTTTTTTGCAAAATTCTGCTGGACTATAGCCCATGATTTCAAAATGCACTTTTTTCCTGAAATCGAAATATACGATTTCTGATGACCTGATAATAAAGAATATCTCTAATTAAGTACAAATTTGAAAATCTAGCTCTGAGAACCTTTTATTGACAAAAATATAGAGATATGAAATCCGAGGCTTTTTTGCAAAATTCTGCTGGACTATAGCCCATGATTTCAAAATGCACTTTTTTCCTGAAATCGAAATATACGATTTCTGATGCGCTGATAATAAAGAATATCTCTAATTAAGTACAAATTTGAAAATCTAGCTCTGAGAACCTTTTATTGACAAAAATATAGAGATATGAAATCCGAGGCTTTTTTGCAAAATTCTGCTGGACTATAGCCCATGATTTCAAAATGCACTTTTTTCCTATAACTGAATATAACGATTTCTGATGCGCTGATAATAAAGAATATCTCTTGTTAAGTACAAATTTGAAAATTTAGCTCTGGGAACCTCTTATTGACAAAAATCTCGAGATACGAAATCCGAGGCTTTTTTGCAAAATTCTGCTGGACTATAGCCCATGATTTCAAAATGCACTTTTTTCCTGAAATCGAAATATACGATTTCTGATGCGCTGATAATAAAGAATATCTCTAATTAAGTACAAATTTGAAAATCTAGCTCTGAGAACCTTTTATTGACAAAAATATAGAGATATGAAATCCGAGGCTTTTTTGCAAAATTCTGCTGGACTATAGCCCATGATTTCAAAATGCACTTTTTTCCTATAACTGAATATAACGATTTCTGATGACCTGATAATAAAGAATATCTCTAATTAAGTACAAATTTGAAAATCTAGCTCTGAGAACCTTTTATTGACAAAAATATAGAGATATGAAATCCGAGGCTTTTTTGCAAAATTCTGCTGGACTATAGCCCATGATTTCAAAATGCACTTTTTTCCTATAACTGAATATAACGATTTCTGATGACCTGATAATAAAGAATATCTCTAATTAAGTACAAATTTGAAAATCTAGCTCTGAGAACCTTTTATTGACAAAAATATAGAGATATGAAATCCGAGGCTTTTTTGCAAAATTCTGCTGGACTATAGCCCATGATTTCAAAATGCACTTTTTTCCTGAAATCGAAATATACGATTTCTGATGCGCTGATAATAAAGAATATCTCTAATTAAGTACAAATTTGAAAATCTAGCTCTGAGAACCTTTTATTGACAAAAATATAGAGATATGAAATCCGAGGCTTTTTTGCAAAATTCTGCTGGACTATAGCCCATGATTTCAAAATGCACTTTTTTCCTATAACTGAATATAACGATTTCTGATGACCTGATAATAAAGAATATCTCTAATTAAGTACAAATTTGAAAATCTAGCTCTGAGAACCTTTTATTGACAAAAATATAGAGATATGAAATCCGAGGCTTTTTTGCAAAATTCTGCTGGACTATAGCCCATGATTTCAAAATGCACTTTTTTCCTGAAATCGAAATATACGATTTCTGATGCGCTGATAATAAAGAATATCTCTAATTAAGTACAAATTTGAAAATCTAGCTCTGAGAACCTTTTATTGACAAAAATATAGAGATATGAAATCCGAGGCTTTTTTGCAAAATTCTGCTGGACTATAGCCCATGATTTCAAAATGCACTTTTTTCCTGAAATCGAAATATACGATTTCTGATGCGCTGATAATAAAGAATATCTCTAATTAAGTACAAATTTGAAAATCTAGCTCTGAGAACCTTTTATTGACAAAAATATAGAGATATGAAATCCGAGGCTTTTTTGCAAAATTCTGCTGGACTATAGCCCATGATTTCAAAATGCACTTTTTTCCTATAACTGAATATAACGATTTCTGATGCGCTGATAATAAAGAATATCTCTTGTTAAGTACAAATTTGAAAATTTAGCTCTGGGAACCTCTTATTGACAAAAATCTCGAGATACGAAATCCGAGGCTTTTTTGCAAAATTCTGCTGGACTATAGCCCATGATTTCAAAATGCACTTTTTTCCTGAAATCGAAATATACGATTTCTGATGCGCTGATAATAAAGAATATCTCTAATTAAGTACAAATTTGAAAATCTAGCTCTGAGAACCTTTTATTGACAAAAATATAGAGATATGAAATCCGAGGCTTTTTTGCAAAATTCTGCTGGACTATAGCCCATGATTTCAAAATGCACTTTTTTCCTGAAATCGAAATATACGATTTCTGATGCGCTGATAATAAAGAATATCTCTAATTAAATACTGATTTGAAAATCTAGCTCTGAGAACATTTTATTGACAAAAATATAGAGATATGAAATCCGAGGCTTTTTTGCAAAATTCTGCTGGACTATAGCCCATGATTTCAAAATGCACTTTTTTCCTATAACTGAATATAACGATTTCTGATGCGCTGATAATAAAGAATATCTCTTGTTAAGTACAAATTTGAAAATTTAGCTCTGGGAACCTCTTATTGACAAAAATCTCGAGATACGAAATCCGAGGCTTTTTTGCAAAATTCTGCTGGACTATAGCCCATGATTTCAAAATGCACTTTTTTCCTGAAAACAAAAATTTCTATTTCTGATGCGCTGATAATAAAGAATATCTCTAATTAAGTACAAATTTGAAAATCTAGCTCTGAGAACCTTTTATTGAGAAAAATATAGAGATATGAAATCCGAGGCCCATGATTTCAAAATGCACTTTTTTCCTGAAATCGAAATATACGATTTCTGATGCGCTGATAATAAAGAATATCTCTAATTAAGTACAAATTTGAAAATCTAGCTCTGAGAACCTTTTATTGACAAAAATATAGAGATATGAAATCCGAGGCTTTTTTGCAAAATTCTGCTGGACTATAGCCCATGATTTCAAAATGCACTTTTTTCCTGAAATCGAAATATACGATTTCTGATGACCTGATAATAAAGAATATCTCTAATTAAGTACAAATTTGAAAATCTAGCTCTGAGAACCTTTTATTGACAAAAATATAGAGATATGAAATCCGAGGCTTTTTTGCAAAATTCTGCTGGACTATAGCCCATGATTTCAAAATGCACTTTTTTCCTGAAATCGAAATATACGATTTCTGATGCGCTGATAATAAAGAATATCTCTAATTAAGTACAAATTTGAAAATCTAGCTCTGAGAACCTTTTATTGACAAAAATATAGAGATATGAAATCCGAGGCTTTTTTGCAAAATTCTGCTGGACTATAGCCCATGATTTCAAAATGCACTTTTTTCCTATAACTGAATATAACGATTTCTGATGCGCTGATAATAAAGAATATCTCTTGTTAAGTACAAATTTGAAAATTTAGCTCTGGGAACCTCTTATTGACAAAAATCTCGAGATACGAAATCCGAGGCTTTTTTGCAAAATTCTGCTGGACTATAGCCCATGATTTCAAAATGCACTTTTTTCCTGAAATCGAAATATACGATTTCTGATGCGCTGATAATAAAGAATATCTCTAATTAAGTACAAATTTGAAAATCTAGCTCTGAGAACCTTTTATTGACAAAAATATAGAGATATGAAATCCGAGGCTTTTTTGCAAAATTCTGCTGGACTATAGCCCATGATTTCAAAATGCACTTTTTTCCTGAAATCGAAATATACGATTTCTGATGCGCTGATAATAAAGAATATCTCTAATTAAATACTGATTTGAAAATCTAGCTCTGAGAACATTTTATTGACAAAAATATAGAGATATGAAATCCGAGGCTTTTTTGCAAAATTCTGCTGGACTATAGCCCATGATTTCAAAATGCACTTTTTTCCTATAACTGAATATAACGATTTTTGATGCGCTGATAATAAAGAATATCTCTTGTTAAGTACAAATTTGAAAATTTAGCTCTGGGAACCTCTTATTGACAAAAATCTCGAGATACGAAATCCGAGGCTTTTTTGCAAAATTCTGCTGGACTATAGCCCATGATTTCAAAATGCACTTTTTTCCTGAAATCGAAATATACGATTTCTGATGCGCTGATAATAAAGAATATCTCTAATTAAGTACAAATTTGAAAATCTAGCTCTGAGAACCTTTTATTGACAAAAATATAGAGATATGAAATCCGAGGCTTTTTTGCAAAATTCTGCTGGACTATAGCCCATGATTTCAAAATGCACTTTTTTCCTATAACCGAATATAACGATTTCTGATGCGCTGATAATAAAGAATATCTCTTATTAAGTACAAATTTGAAAATCTAGCTCTGAGAACCTTTTATTGACAAAAATATAGAGATATGAAATCCGAGGTTTTTTTGCAAAATTCTGCTGGACTATAGCCCAGGATTTCAAAATGCACTTTTTTCCTATAACCGAATATAACGATTTCTGATGCGCTGATAATAAAGAATATCTCTAATTAAGTACAAATTTGAAAATCTAGCTCTGAGAACCTTTTATTGACAAAAATATAGAGATATGAAATCCGAGGCTTTTTTGCAAAATTCTGCTGGACTATAGCCCATGATTTCAAAATGCACTTTTTTCCTGAAATCGAAATATACGATTTCTGATGCGCTGATTATAAAGAGTATCCGTAACTTAGTACACGTTTGAAAATTTAGCTCTGAGAACCTCTTATTGACGAAAATCTCGAGATATGAAATCCGAGGCTTTTTTGTAAAATTCTGCTGGACTATAGCCCATGATTTCAAAATGCACTTTTTTCCTGAAATCGAAATATACGATTTCTGATGCGCTGATAATAAAGAATATCTCTAATTAAGTACAGTTTTGAAAATCTAGCTCTGAGAACCTTTTATTGACAAAAATATAGAGATATGAAATCCGAGGCTTTTTTGCAAAATTCTGCTGGACTATAGCCCATGATTTCAAAATGCACTTTTTTCCTGAAATCGAAATATACGATTTCTGATGCGCTGATAATAAAGAATATCTCTAATTAAGTACAAATTTGAAAATCTAGCTCTGAGAACCTTTTATTGACAAAAATATAGAGATATGAAATCCGAGGCTTTTTTGCAAAATTCTGCTGGACTATAGCCCATGATTTCAAAATGCACTTTTTTCCTGAAATCGAAATATACGATTTCTGATGCGCTGATTATAAAGAGTATCCGTAACTTAGTACACGTTTGAAAATTTAGCTCTGAGAACCTCTTATTGACGAAAATCTCGAGATATGAAATCCGAGGCTTTTTTGTAAAATTCTGCTGGACTATAGCCCATGATTTCAAAATGCACTTTTTTCCTGAAATCGAAATATACGATTTCTGATGCGCTGATAATAAAGAATATCTCTAATTAAGTACAGTTTTGAAAATCTAGCTCTGAGAACCTTTTATTGACAAAAATATAGAGATATGAAATCCGAGGCTTTTTTGCAAAATTCTGCTGGACTATAGCCCATGATTTCAAAATGCACTTTTTTCCTATAACCGAATATAACGATTTCTGATGCGCTGATAATAAAGAATATCTCTAATTAAGTACAAATTTGAAAATCTAGCTCTGAGAACCTTTTATTGACAAAAATATAGAGATATGAAATCCGAGGCTTTTTTGCAAAATTCTGCTGGACTATAGCCCATGATTTCAAAATGCACTTTTTTCCTATAACCGAATATAACGATTTCTGATGCGCTGATAATAAAGAATATCTCTAATTAAGTACAAATTTGAAAATCTAGCTCTGAGAACCTTTTATTGACAAAAATATAGAGATTTGAAATCCGAGGCTTTTTTGCAAAATTCTGCTGGACTATAGCCCATGATTTCAAAATGCACTTTTTTCCTGAAATCGAAATATACGATTTCTGATGCGCTGATAATAAAGAATATCTCTAATTAAGTACAAATTTGAAAATCTAGCTCTGAGAACCTTTTATTGACAAAAATATAGAGATATGAAATCCGAGGCTTTTTTGCAAAATTCTGCTGGACTATAGCCCATGATTTCAAAATGCACTTTTTTCCTATAACCGAATATAACGATTTCTGATGCGCTGATAATAAAGAATATCTCTAATTAAGTACAAATTTGAAAATCTAGCTCTGAGAACCTTTTATTGACAAAAATATAGAGATATGAAATCCGAGGCTTTTTTGCAAAATTCTGCTGGACTATAGCCCATGATTTCAAAATGCACTTTTTTCCTGAAAACAAAAATTTCTATTTCTGATGCGCTGATAATAAAGAATATCCCTAATTAAGTACAAATTTGAAAATCTAGCTCTGAGAACCTTTTATTGACAAAAATATAGAGATATGAAATCCGAGGCTTTTTTGCAAAATTCTGCTGGACTATAGCCCATGATTTCAAAATGCACTTTTTTCCTGAAAACAAAAATTTCTATTTCTGATGCGCTGATAATAAAGAATATCCCTAATTAAGTACAAATTTGAAAATCTAGCTCTGAGAACCTTTTATTGACAAAAATATAGAGATATGAAATCCGAGGCTTTTTTGCAAAATTCTGCTGGACTATAGCCCATGATTTCAAAATGCACTTTTTTCCTGAAAACAAAAATTTCTATTTCTGATGCGCTGATAATAAAGAATATCTCTAATTAAGTACAAATTTGAAAATCTAGCTCTGAGAACCTTTTATTGAGAAAAATATAGAGATATGAAATCCGAGGTTTTTTGCAAAATTCTGCTGGACTATAGCCCATGATTTCAAAATGCACTTTTTTCCTGAAAACAAAAATTTCTATTTCTGATGCGCTGATAATAAAGAATATCTCTAATTAAGTACAAATTTGAAAATCTAGCTCTGAGAACCTTTTATTGAGAAAAATATAGAGATATGAAATCCGAGGTTTTTTGCAAAATTCTGCTGGACTATAGCCCATGATTTCAAAATGCACTTTTTTCCTGAAATCGAAATATACGATTTCTGATGCGCTGATAATAAAGAATATCTCTAATTAAGTACAAATTTGAAAATCTAGCTCTGAGAACCTTTTATTGACAAAAATATAGAGATATGAAATCCGAGGTTTTTTGCAAAATTCTGCTGGACTATAGCCCATGATTTCAAAATGCACTTTTTTCCTGAAATCGAAATATACGATTTCTGATGCGCTGATAATAAAGAATATCTCTAATTAAGTACAAATTTGAAAATCTAGCTCTGAGAACCTTTTATTGACAAAAATATAGAGATATGAAATCCGAGGCTTTTTTGCAAAATTCTGCTGGACTATAGCCCATGATTTCAAAATGCACTTTTTTCCTGAAAACAAAAATTTCTATTTCTGATGCGCTGATAATAAAGAATATCCCTAATTAAGTACAAATTTGAAAATCTAGCTCTGAGAACCTTTTATTGACAAAAATATAGAGATATGAAATCCGAGGCTTTTTTGCAAAATTCTGCTGGACTATAGCCCATGATTTCAAAATGCACTTTTTTCCTGAAAACAAAAATTTCTATTTCTGATGCGCTGATAATAAAGAATATCTCTAATTAAGTACAAATTTGAAAATCTAGCTCTGAGAACCTTTTATTGAGAAAAATATAGAGATATGAAATCCGAGGTTTTTTGCAAAATTCTGCTGGACTATAGCCCATGATTTCAAAATGCACTTTTTTCCTGAAAACAAAAATTTCTATTTCTGATGCGCTGATAATAAAGAATATCTCTAATTAAGTACAAATTTGAAAATCTAGCTCTGAGAACCTTTTATTGAGAAAAATATAGAGATATGAAATCCGAGGTTTTTTGCAAAATTCTGCTGGACTATAGCCCATGATTTCAAAATGCACTTTTTTCCTGAAATCGAAATATACGATTTCTGATGCGCTGATAATAAAGAATATCTCTAATTAAGTACAAATTTGAAAATCTAGCTCTGAGAACCTTTTATTGACAAAAATATAGAGATATGAAATCCGAGGCTTTTTTGCAAAATTCTGCTGGACTATAGCCCATGATTTCAAAATGCACTTTTTTCCTGAAAACAAAAATTTCTATTTCTGATGCGCTGATAATAAAGAATATCCCTAATTAAGTACAAATTTGAAAATCTAGCTCTGAGAACCTTTTATTGACAAAAATATAGAGATATGAAATCCGAGGCTTTTTTGCAAAATTCTGCTGGACTATAGCCCATGATTTCAAAATGCACTTTTTTCCTATAACCGAATATAACGATTTCTGATGCGCTGATAATAAAGAATATCTCTAATTAAGTACAAATTTGAAAATCTAGCTCTGAGAACCTTTTATTGACAAAAATATAGAGATTTGAAATCCGAGGCTTTTTTGCAAAATTCTGCTGGACTATAGCCCATGATTTCATAATGCACTTTTTTCCTGAAATCGAAATATACGATTTCTGATGCGCTGATAATAAAGAATATCTCTAATTAAGTACAAATTTGAAAATCTAGCTCTGAGAACCTTTTATTGACAAAAATATAGAGATATGAAATCCGAGGCTTTTTTGCAAAATTCTGCTGGACTATAGCCCATGATTTCAAAATGCACTTTTTTCCTGAAAACAAAAATTTCTATTTCTGATGCGCTGATAATAAAGAATATCCCTAATTAAGTACAAATTTGAAAATCTAGCTCTGAGAACCTTTTATTGACAAAAATATAGAGATATGAAATCCGAGGCTTTTTTGCAAAATTCTGCTGGACTATAGCCCATGATTTCAAAATGCACTTTTTTCCTATAACCGAATATAACGATTTCTGATGCGCTGATAATAAAGAATATCTCTAATTAAGTACAAATTTGAAAATCTAGCTCTGAGAACCTTTTATTGACAAAAATATAGAGATTTGAAATCCGAGGCTTTTTTGCAAAATTCTGCTGGACTATAGCCCATGATTTCAAAATGCACTTTTTTCCTGAAAACAAAAATTTCTATTTCTGATGCGCTGATAATAAAGAATATCCCTAATTAAGTACAAATTTGAAAATCTAGCTCTGAGAACCTTTTATTGACAAAAATATAGAGATATGAAATCCGAGGCTTTTTTGCAAAATTCTGCTGGACTATAGCCCATGATTTCAAAATGCACTTTTTTCCTGAAATCGAAATATACGATTTCTGATGCGCTGATAATAAAGAATATCTCTAATTAAGTACAAATTTGAAAATCTAGCTCTGAGAACCTTTTATTGACAAAAATATAGAGATATGAAATCCGAGGCTTTTTTGCAAAATTCTGCTGGACTATAGCCCATGATTTCAAAATGCACTTTTTTCCTGAAAACAAAAATTTCTATTTCTGATGCGCTGATAATAAAGAATATCTCTAATTAAGTACAAATTTGAAAATCTAGCTCTGAGAACCTTTTATTGACAAAAATATAGAGATATGAAATCCGAGGCTTTTTTGCAAAATTCTGCTGGACTATAGCCCATGATTTCAAAATGCACTTTTTTCCTATAACCGAATATAACGATTTCTGATGCGCTGATAATAAAGAATATCTCTAATTAAGTACAAATTTGAAAATCTAGCTCTGAGAACCTTTTATTGACAAAAATATAGAGATATGAAATCCGAGCTTTTTTTGCAAAATTCTGCTGGGAGTATAGCCCATGATTTCAAAATGAACTTTTTTCCTGATACCAGAATTTCTATTTCTGATGCGCTGATAATAAAGAATATCTCTAATTAAGTACAAATTTGAAAATCTAGCTCTGAGAACCTTTTATTGACAAAAATATAGAGATATGAAATCGAGCTTTTTTGCAAAATTCTGCTGGACTATAGCCCATGATTTCAAAATGCACTTTTTTCCTGAAATCAAAAATTTCTATTTCTGATGCGCTGATAATAAAGAATATCTCTAATTAAGTACAAATTGAAAATCTAGCTCTGAGAACCTTTTATTGACAAAAATATAGAGATATGAAATCCGAGGCTTTTTTGCAAAATTCTGCTGGACTATAGCCCATGATTTCAAAATGCACTTTTTTCCTATAACCGAATATAACGATTTCTGATGCGCTGATAATAAAGAATATCTCTAATTAAGTACAAATTTGAAAATCTAGCTCTGAGAACCTTTTATTGACAAAATATAGAGATATGAAATCCGAGGTTTTTTGCAAAATTCTGCTGGACTATAGCCCATGATTTCAAAATGCAACTTTTTTCCTATAACCGAATATAACGATTTCTGATGCGCTGATAATAATGAATATCTCTAGTTAAGTACAAATTTGAAAATTTAGCTCTGGGAACCTCTTATTGACAAAAATCTCGAGATACGAAATCCGAGGCTTTTTTGCAAAATTCTGCTGGACTATAGCCCATGATTTCAAAATGCACTTCTTTCCTGAAATCGAAATATACGATTTCTGATGCGCTGATAATAAAGAATATCTCTAATTAAATACAGATTTGAAAATCTAGCTCTGAGAACCTTTTATTGACAAAAATATAGAGATATGAAATCCGAGGCTTTTTTGCAAAATTCTGCTGGACTATAGCCCATGATTTCAAAATGCACTTTTTTCCTATAACCGAATATAACGATTTCTGATGCGCTGATAATAAAGAATATCTCTAATTAAGTACAAATTTGAAAATCTAGCTCTGAGAACCTTTTATTGACAAAAATATAGAGATATGAAATCCGAGGCTTTTTTGCAAAATTCTGCTGGACTATAGCCCATGATTTCAAAATGCACTTTTTTCCTGAAATCAAAAATTTCTATTTCTGATGCGCTGATAATAAAGAATATCCCTAATTAAGTACAAATTTGAAAATCTAGCTCTGAGAACCTTTTATTGACAAAAATATAGAGATATGAAATCCGAGGCTTTTTTGCAAAATTCTGCTGGACTATAGCCCATGATTTCAAAATGCACTTTTTTCCTATAACCGAATATAACGATTTCTGATGCGCTGATAATAAAGAATATCTCTAATTAAGTACAAATTTGAAAATCTAGCTCTGAGAACCTTTTATTGACAAAAATATAGAGATATGAAATCCGAGGTTTTTTGCAAAATTCTGCTGGACTATAGCCCATGATTTCAAAATGCACTTTTTTCCTATAACCGAATATAACGATTTCTGATGCGCTGATAATAAAGAATATCTCTAGTTAAGTACAAATTTGAAAATTTAGCTCTGGGAACCTCTTATTGACAAAAATCTCGAGATACGAAATCCGAGGCTTTTTTGCAAAATTCTGCTGGACTATAGCCCATGATTTCAAAATGCACTTCTTTCCTGAAATCGAAATATACGATTTCTGATGCGCTGATAATAAAGAATATCTCTAATTAAATACAGATTTGAAAATCTAGCTCTGAGAACCTTTTATTGACAAAAATATAGAGATATGAAATCCGAGGCTTTTTTGCAAAATTCTGCTGGACTATAGCCCATGATTTCAAAATGCACTTTTTTCCTATAACCGAATATAACGATTTCTGATGCGCTGATAATAAAGAATATCTCTAATTAAGTACAAATTTGAAAATCTAGCTCTGAGAACCTTTTATTGACAAAAATATAGAGATATGAAATCCGAGGCTTTTTTGCAAAATTCTGCTGGACTATAGCCCATGATTTCAAAATGCACTTTTTCCTGAAATCAAAAATTTCTATTTCTGATGCGCTGATAATAAAGAATATCCCTAATTAAGTACAAATTTGAAAATCTAGCTCTGAGAACCTTTTATTGACAAAAATATAGAGATATGAAATCCGAGGCTTTTTTGCAAAATTCTGCTGGACTATAGCCCATGATTTCAAAATGCACTTTTTTCCTGAAATCAAAAATTTCTATTTCTGATGCGCTGATAATAAAGAATATCTCTAATTAAGTACAAATTTGAAAATCTAGCTCTGAGAACCTTTTATTGACAAAAATATAGAGATATGAGATCCGAGGCAAAATTGCAAAATTCTGCTGGACTATAGCCCATGATTTCAAAATGCACTTTTTCCTGAAATCATTATATACGATTTCTGATGCGCTGATTATAAAGAATATCTCTAATTAAGTACAAATTTGAAAATCTAGCTCTGAGAACCTTTTATTGACAAAAATATAGAGATATGAGATCCGAGGCAAAATTGCAAAATTCTGCTGGACTATAGCCCATGATTTCAAAATGCACTTTTTCCTGAAATCATTATATACGATTTCTGATGCGCTGATTATAAAGAATATCTCTAGTTAAGTACAAATTTGAAAATTTAGCTCTGGGAACCTCTTATTGACAAAAATCTCGAGATACGAAATCCGAGGCTTTTTTGCAAAATTCTGCTGGACTATAGCCCATGATTTCAAAATGCACTTCTTTCCTGAAATCGAAATATACGATTTCTGATGCGCTGATAATAAAGAATATCTCTAATTAAATACAGATTTGAAAATCTAGCTCTGAGAACCTTTTATTGACAAAAATATAGAGATATGAAATCCGAGGCTTTTTGCAAAATTCTGCTGGACTATAGCCCATGATTTCAAAATGCACTTTTTTCCTATAACCGAATATAACGATTTCTGATGCGCTGATAATAAAGAATATCTCTAGTTAAGTACAAATTTGAAAATTTAGCTCTGGGAACCTCTTATTGACAAAAATCTCGAGAGAGATACGAAATCCGAGGCTTTTTTGCAAAATTCTGCTGGACTATAGCCCATGATTTCAAAATGCACTTCTTTCCTGAAATCGAAATATACGATTTCTGATGCGCTGATAATAAAGAATATCTCTAATTAAATACAGATTTGAAAATCTAGCTCTGAGAACCTTTTATTGACAAAAATATAGAGATATGAAATCCGAGGCTTTTTTGCAAAATTCTGCTGGACTATAGCCCATGATTTCAAAATGCACTTTTTTCCTATAACCGAATATAACGATTTCTGATGCGCTGATAATAAAGAATATCTCTAATTAAGTACAAATTTGAAAATCTAGCTCTGAGAACCTTTTATTGACAAAAATATAGAGATATGAAATCCGAGGCTTTTTTGCAAAATTCTGCTGGACTATAGCCCATGATTTCAAAATGCACTTTTTTCCTGAAATCAAAAATTTCTATTTCTGATGCGCTGATAATAAAGAATATCTCTAATTAAGTACAAATTTGAAAATCTAGCTCTGAGAACCTTTTATTGACAAAAATATAGAGATATGAGATCCGAGGCAAAATTGCAAAATTCTGCTGGACTATAGCCCATGATTTCAAAATGCACTTTTTTCCTGAAATCATTATATACGATTTCTGATGCGCTGATTATAAAGAATATCTCTAATTAAGTACAAATTTGAAAATCTAGCTCTGAGAACCTTTTATTGACAAAAATATAGAGATATGAGATCCGAGGCAAAATTGCAAAATTCTGCTGGACTATAGCCCATGATTTCAAAATGCACTTTTTTCCTGAAATCATTATATACGATTTCTGATGCGCTGATTATAAAGAATATCTCTAATTAAGTACAAATTTGAAAATCTAGCTCTGAGAACCTTTTATTGACAAAAATATAGAGATATGAGATCCGAGGCAAAATTGCAAAATTCTGCTGGACTATAGCCCATGATTTCAAAATGCACTTTTTTCCTGAAATCATTATATACGATTTCTGATGCGCTGATTATAAAGAATATCTCTAATTAAGTACAAATTTGAAAATCTAGCTCTGAGAACCTTTTATTGACAAAAATATAGAGATATGAGATCCGAGGCAAAATTGCAAAATTCTGCTGGACTATAGCCCATGATTTCAAAATGCACTTTTTTCCTGAAATCATTATATACGATTTCTGATGCGCTGATTATAAAGAATATCTCTAATTAAGTACAAATTTGAAAATCTAGCTCTGAGAACCTTTTATTGACAAAAATATAGAGATATGAGATCCGAGGCAAAATTGCAAAATTCTGCTGGACTATAGCCCATGATTTCAAAATGCACTTTTTTCCTGAAATCGAAAATTACGATTTCTGATGCGCTGATAATAAAGAATATCTCTAATTAAGTACAAATTTGAAAATCTAGCTCTGAGAACCTTTTATTGACAAAAATATAGAGATATGAGATCCGAGGCAAAATTGCAAAATTCTGCTGGACTATAGCCCATGATTTCAAAATGCACTTTTTTCCTGAAATCAAAAATTTCTATTTCTGATGCGCTGATAATAAAGAATATCCCTAATTAAGTACAAATTTGAAAATTTAGCTCTGGGAACCTCTTATTGACAAAAATCTCGAGATACGAAATCCTAGGCTTTTTTGCAAAATTCTGCTGGACTATAGCCCATGATTTCAAAATGCACTTTTTTCCTGAAAACAAAAATTTCTATTTCTGATGCGCTGATAATAAAGAATATCCATAATTAAGTACAAATTTGAAAATCTAGCTCTGAAAACCTTTTATTGACAAAAATATAGAGATATGAAATCCGAGGCTTTTTTGCAAAATTCTGCTGGACTATAGCCCATGATTTCAAAATGCACTTTTTTCCTATAACCGAATATAACGATTTCTGATGCGCTGATAATAAAGAATATCTCTAATTAAGTACAAATTTGAAAATCTAGCTCTGAGAACCTTTTATTGACAAAAATATAGAGATATGAAATCCGAGGCTTTTTTGAAAAATTCTGCTGGACTATAGCCCATGATTTCAAAATGCACTTTTTTCCTATAACCGAATATAACGATTTCTGATGCGCTGATAATAAAGAATATCTCTAGTTAAGTACAAATTTGAAAATTTAGCTCTGAGAACCTCTTATTGACGACGAAAATCTCGAGATACGAAATCCGAGGCTTTTTTGCAAAATTCTGCTGGACTATAGCCCATGATTTCAAAATGCACTTTTTTCCTGAAATCAAAAATTTCTATTTCTGATGCGCTGATAATAAAGAATATCCCTAATTAAGTACAAATTTGAAAATCTAGCTCTGAGAACCTTTTATTGACAAAAATATAGAGATATGAAATCCGAGGCTTTTTTGCAAAATTCTGCTGGACTATAGCCCATGATTTCAAAATGCTTTTTTTTCCTGAAATCAAAAATTTCTATTTCTGATGCGCTGATAATAAAGAATATCCCTAATTAAGTACAAATTTGAAAATCTAGCTCTGAGAACCTTTTATTGACAAAAAATATAGAGATATGAAATCCGAGCCTTTTTTGCAAAATTCTGCTGGACTATAGCCCATGATTTCAAAATGCACTTTTTTCCTATAACCGAATATAACGATTTCTGATGCGCTGATAATAAAGAATATCTCTAGTTAAGTACAAATTTGAAAATTTAGCTCTGGGAACCTCTTATTGACAAAAATCTCGAGATACGAAATCCGAGGCTTTTTTGCAAAATTCTGCTGGACTATAGCCCATGATTTCAAAATGCACTTCTTTCCTGAAATCGAAATATACGATTTCTGATGCGCTGATAATAAAGAATATCTCTAATTAAGTACAAATTTGAAAATCTAGCTCTGAGAACCTTTTATTGACAAAAATATAGAGATATGAAATCCGAGGCTTTTTTGCAAAATTCTGCTGGACTATAGCCCATGATTTCAAAATGCACTTTTTTCCTGAAATCAAAAATTTCTATTTCTGATGCGCTGATAATAAAGAATATCCCTAATTAAGTACAAATTTGAAAATCTAGCTCTGAGAACCTTTTATTGACAAAAATATAGAGATATGAAATCCGAGGTTTTTTTGCAAAATTCTGCTGGACTATAGCCCATGATGTCAAAATGCACTTTTTTCCTGAAATCGAAATATACGATTTCTGATGCGCTGATAATAAAGAATATCTCTAATTAAGTACAAATTTGAAAATCTAGCTCTGAGAACCTTTTATTGACAAAAATATAGAGATATGAAATCCGAGGCTTTTTTGCAAAATTCTGCTGGACTATAGCCCATGATTTCAAAATGCACTTTTTTCCTGAAATCAAAAATTTCTATTTCTGATGCGCTGATAATAAAGAATATCCCTAATTAAGTACAAATTTGAAAATCTAGCTCTGAGAACCTTTTATTGACAAAAATATAGAGATATGAAATCCGAGGCTTTTTTGCAAAATTCTGCTGGACTATAGCCCATGATTTCAAAATGCACTTTTTTCCTGAAAACAAAAATTTCTATTTCTGATGCGCTGATAATAAAGAATATCCATAATTAAGTACAAATTTGAAAATCTAGCTCTGAGAACCTTTTATTGACAAAAATATAGAGATATGAAATCCGAGGCTTTTTTGCAAAATTCTACTGGACTATAGCCCATGATTTCGAAATGCACTTTTTTCCTATAACCGAATATAACGATTTCTGATGCGCTGATAATAAAGAATATCTCTAATTAAGTACAAATTTGAAAATCTAGCTCTGAGAACCTTTTATTGACAAAAATATAGAGATATGAAATCCGAGGCTTTTTTGAAAAATTCTGCTGGACTATAGCCCATGATTTCAAAATGCACTTTTTTCCTATAACCGAATATAACGATTTCTGATGCGCTGATAATAAAGAATATCTCTAGTTAAGTACAAATTTGAAAATTTAGCTCTGGGAACCTCTTATTGACAAAAATCTCGAGATACGAAATCCGAGGCTTTTTTGCAAAATTCTGCTGGACTATAGCCCATGATTTCAAAATGCACTTTTTTCCTATAACCGAATATAACGATTTCTGATGCGCTGATAATAAAGAATATCTCTAGTTAAGTACAAATTTGAAAATTTAGCTCTGGGAACCTCTTATTGACAAAAATCTCGAGATACGAAATCCGAGGCTTTTTTGCAAAATTCTGCTGGACTATAGCCCATGATTTCAAAATGCACTTTTTTCCTGAAATCAAAAATTTCTATTTCTGATGCGCTGATAATAAAGAATATCCCTAATTAAGTACAAATTTGAAAATCTAGCTCTGAGAACCTTTTATTGACAAAAATCTCGAGATACGAAATCCGAGGCTTTTTTGCAAAATTCTGCTGGACTATAGCCCATGATTTCAAAATGCACTTTTTTCCTATAACCGAATATAACGATTTCTGATGCGCTGATAATAAAGAATATCTCTAGTTAAGTACAAATTTGAAAATTTAGCTCTGGGAACCTCTTATTGACAAAAATCTCGAGATACGAAATCCGAGGCTTTTTTGCAAAATTCTGCTGGACTATAGCCCATGATTTCAAAATGCACTTTTTTCCTATAACCGAATATAACGATTTCTGATGCGCTGATAATAAAGAATATCTCTAGTTAAGTACAAATTTGAAAATTTAGCTCTGGGAACCTCTTATTGACAAAAATCTCGAGATACGAAATCCGAGGCTTTTTTGCAAAATTCTGCTGGACTATAGCCCATGATTTCAAAATGCACTTTTTTCCTGAAATCAAAAATTTCTATTTCTGATGCGCTGATAATAAAGAATATCCCTAATTAAGTACAAATTTGAAAATCTAGCTCTGAGAACCTTTTATTGACAAAAATATAGAGATATGAAATCCGAGGTTTTTTTGCAAAATTCTGCTGGACTATAGCCCATGATGTCAAAATGCACTTTTTTCCTGAAATCGAAATATACGATTTCTGATGCGCTGATAATAAAGAATATCTCTAATTAAGTACAAATTTGAAAATCTAGCTCTGAGAACCTTTTATTGACAAAAATATAGAGATATGAAATCCGAGGCTTTTTTGCAAAATTCTGCTGGACTATAGCCCATGATTTCAAAATGCACTTTTTTCCTGAAAACAAAAATTTCTATTTCTGATGCGCTGATAATAAAGAATATCCATAATTAAGTACAAATTTGAAAATCTAGCTCTGAGAACCTTTTATTGACAAAAATATAGAGATATGAAATCCGAGGCTTTTTTGCAAAATTCTACTGGACTATAGCCCATGATTTCGAAATGCACTTTTTTCCTATAACCGAATATAACGATTTCTGATGCGCTGATAATAAAGAATATCTCTAATTAAGTACAAATTTGAAAATCTAGCTCTGAGAACCTTTTATTGACAAAAATATAGAGATATGAAATCCGAGGCTTTTTTGAAAAATTCTGCTGGACTATAGCCCATGATTTCAAAATGCACTTTTTTCCTATAACCGAATATAACGATTTCTGATGCGCTGATAATAAAGAATATCTCTAGTTAAGTACAAATTTGAAAATTTAGCTCTGGGAACCTCTTATTGACAAAAATCTCGAGATACGAAATCCGAGGCTTTTTTGCAAAATTCTGCTGGACTATAGCCCATGATTTCAAAATGCACTTTTTTCCTATAACCGAATATAACGATTTCTGATGCGCTGATAATAAAGAATATCTCTAATTAAGTACAAATTTGAAAATCTAGCTCTGAGAACCTTTTATTGACAAAAATATAGAGATATGAAATCCGAGGCTTTTTTGCAAAATTCTGCTGGACTATAGCCCATGATTTCAAAATGCACTTTTTTCCTGAAATCGAAATATACGATTTCTGATGCGCTGATAATAAAGAATATCTCTAATTAAGTACAAATTTGAAAATCTAGCTCTGAGAACCTTTTATTGACAAAAATATAGAGATATGAAATCCGAGGCTTTTTTGCAAAATTCTGCTGGACTATAGCCCATGATTTCAAAATGCACTTTTTTCCTGAAAACAAAAATTTCTATTTCTGATGCGCTGATAATAAAGAATATCTCTAATTAAGTACAAATTTGAAAATCTAGCTCTGAGAACCTTTTATTGACGAAAATCTCGAGATACGAAATCCGAGGCTTTTTTGCAAAATTCTGCTGGACTATAGCCCATGATTTCAAAATGCACTTTTTTCCTGAAATCGAAATATACGATTTCTGATGCGCTGATAATAAAGAATATCTCTAGTTAAGTACAAATTTGAAAATTTAGCTCTGAGAACCTCTTATTGACAAAAATCTCGAGATACGAAATCCGAGGCTTTTTTGCAAAATTCTGCTGGACTATAGCCCATGATTTCAAAATGCACTTTTTTCCTGAAATCGAAATATACGATTTCTGATGCGCTGATAATAAAGAATATCTCTAATTAAGTACAAATTTGAAAATTTAGCTCTGAGAACCTCTTATTGACGAAAATCTCGAGATACGAAATCCGAGGCTTTTTTGCAAAATTCTGCTGGACTATAGCCCATGATTTCAAATTGCACTTTTTTCCTGAAATCGAAAATTACGATTTCTGATAATAAGGAATATCTCTAATTAAGTACAAATTTGAAAATTTAGCTCTGAGAACCTCTTATTGACGAAAATCTCGAGATACGAAATCCGAGGCTTTTTTGCAAAATTCTGCTGGACTATAGCCCATGACTTTAAAATGCACTTTTTTCCTGAAATCGAAATATACGATTTCTGATGCGCTGATAATAAAGAATATCTCTAATTAAGTACAAATTTGAAAATATAGCTCTGAGAACCTCTTATTGACGAAAATCTCGAGATACGAAATCCGAGGCTTTTTTGCAAAATTCTGCTGGACTATAGCCCATGATTTCAAAATGCACTTTTTTCCTGAAATCGAAATATACGATTTCTGATGCGCTGATAATAAAGAATATCTCTAATTATGTACAAATTTGAAAATTTAGCTCTGAGAACCTCTTATTGACGAAAATCTCGAGATACGAAATCCGAGGCTTTTTTGCAAAATTCTGCTGGACTATAGCCCATGATTTCAAAATGCACTTTTTTCCTGAAATCGAAATATACGATTTCTGATGCGCTGATAATAAAGAATATCTCTAATTATGTACAAATTTGAAAATTTAGCTCTGAGAACCTCTTATTGACGAAAATCTCGAGATACGAAATCCGAGGCTTTTTTGCAAAATTTTGCTGGACTATAGCCCATGATTTCAAAATGCACTTTTTTCCTGAAATCGAAATATACGATTTCTGATGCGCTGATAATAAAAAATATCTCTAATTAAGTACAAATTTGAAAATCTAGCTCTGAGAACCTTTTATTGACGAAAATCTCGAGATACGAAATCCGAGGCTTTTGTGCAAAATTCTGCTGGACTATAGCCCATGATTTCAAAATGCACTTTTTTCCTGAAATCGAAATATACGATTTCTGATGCGCTGATAATAAAGAATATCTCTAATTAAGTACAAATTTGAAAATTTAGCTCTGAGAACCTCGTATTGACGAAAATCTCGAGATACGAAATCCGAGGCTTTTTTGCAAAATTCTGCTGGACTTTAGCCCATGATTTCAAAATGCACTTTTTTCCTGAAATCGAAATATACGATTTTTGATGCGCTGATAATAAAGAATATCTCTAATTAAGTACAAATTTGAAAATTTAGCTCTGAGAACCTCTTATTGACGAAAATCTCGAGATACGAAATCCGAGGCTTTTTTGCAAAATTCTGCTGGACTATAGCCCATGATTTCAAAATGCTTTTTTTTCCTGAAATCGAAATATACGATTTCTGATGCGCTGATAATAAAGAATATCTCTAATTAAGTACAAATTTGAAAATTTAGCTCTGAGAACCTCTTATTGACGAAAATCTCGAGATACGAAATCCGAGGCTTTTTTGCAAAATTCTGCTGGACTATAGCCCATGATTTCAAAATGCACTTTTTTCCTGAAATCGAAAATTACGATTTCTGATAATAAGGAATATCTCTAATTAAGTACAAATTTGAAAATCTAGCTCTGAGAACCTTTTATTGACGAAAATCTCGAGATCCGAAATCCGAGGCTTTTGTGCAAAATTCTGCTGGACTATAGCCCATGATTTCAAAATGCACTTTTTTCCTGAAATCGAAATATACGATTTCTGATGCGCTGATAATAAAGAATATCTCTAATTAAGTACAAATTTGAAAATTTAGCTCTGAGAACCTCTTATTGACGAAAATCTCGAGATACGAAATCCGAGGCTTTTTTGCAAAATTCTGCTGGACTATAGCCCATGATTTCAAAATGCACTTTTTTCCTGAAATCGAAATATACGATTTCTGATTTGCTGATTATAAAGAGTATCCGTAACTTAGTACACGTTTGAAAATTTAGCTCTGAGAACCTCTTATTGACGAAAATCTCGAGATACGAAATCCGAGGCTTTTTTGCAAAATTCTACTGGACTATAGCCCATGATTTCAAAATGCACATTTTCCTGAAATCGAAATATACGATTTCTGATGCGCTGATTATAAAGAGTATCCGTAACTTAGTACACGTTTGAAAATTTAGCTCTGAGAACCTCTTATTGACGAAAATCTCGAGATACGAAATCCGAGGCTTTTTTGCAAAATTCTACTGGACTATAGCCCATGATTTCAAAATGCACTTTTTTCCTGAAATCGAAATATACGATTTCTGATGCGCTGATTATAAAGAGTATCCGTAACTTAGTACACGTTTGAAAATTTAGCTCTGAGAACCTCTTATTGACGAAAATCTCGAGATACGAAATCCGAGTCTTTTTTGCAAAATTCTACTGGACTATAGCCCATGATTTCAAAATGCACTTTTTTCCTGAAATCGAAAATTACGATTTCTGATGTGCTGATAATAAAGAGTATCGCTAACTAATAACAAATTTGAAAATTTAGCTCTGAGAACCTCTTATTGACGAAAATCTCGAGATACGAAATCCGAGGCTATTTTGTAAAATTCCGCTGGACTATAGCCCATGATTTCGGACAACACTTTTTTCCTGAAATCGAAAATTACGATTTCTGATGCGCTGATAATAAAGAATATCTCTAATTAAGTACAAATTTGAAAATCTAGCTCTGAGAACCTTTTATTGACAAAAATATAGAGATACGAAATCCGAGGCTTTTTTGCAAAATTCTGCTGGACTATAGCCCATGATTTCAAAATGCACTTTTTTCCTGAATTCGAAATATACGATTTCTGATGCGCTGATAATAAAGAATATCTCTTATTAAGTACAAATTTGAAAATCTAGCTCTGAGAACCTCTTATTGAAGAAAATCTCGAGATACGAAATCCGCAGCAGCAAAATTCTGCTGGACTATAGCCCATGATTTCAAAATGCACTTTTTTCCTGAATTCGAAATATACGATTTCTGATGCGCTGATAATAAAGAATATCTCTAATTAAGTACAAATTTGAAAATCTAGCTCTGAGAACCTCTTATTGACGAAAATCTCGAGATACGAAATCCGAGGCTTTTTTGCAAAATTCTGCTAGACTATAGCCCATGATTTCAAAATGCACTTTTTTCCTGAAATCGAAAATTACGATTTCTGATGCGCTGATAATAAAGAATATCTCAAATTAAGTACAAATTTGAAAATCTAGCTCTGAGAACATTTTATTGACGAAAATCTCGAGATACGAAATCCGAGGCTATTTTGTAAAATTCCGCTGGACTATAGCCCATGATTTCAGACAACACATTTTTCCTGAAATCGAAAATTACGATTTCTGATGCGCTGATAATAAAGAATATCTCTAATTAAGTACAAATTTGAAAATTTAGCTCTGAGAACCTCTTATTGACGAAAATCTCGAGCTACGAAATCCGAGGCTTTTTTGCAAAATTCTGCTGGACTATAGCCCATGATTTCAAAATGCACTTTTTTCCTGAAATCGAAATATACGATTTTTGATGTCCTGATTATAAAGAGTATCCGTAACTTAGTGTACGTTTGAAAATTTAGCTCTGAGAACCTCTTATTGACGAAAATCTCGAGATACGAAATCCGAGGCTATTTTGTAAAATTCTGCTGGACTATAGCCCATGATTTCAAAATGCACTTTTTTCCTGACATCGAAATATACGATTTCTGATGCGCTGATAATAAAGAATATCTCAAATTAAGTACAAATTTGAAAATCTAGCTCTGAGAACATTTTATTGACGAAAATCTCGAGATACGAAATCCGAGGCTATTTTGTAAAATTCCGCTGGACTATAGCCCATGATTTCAGACAACACATTTTTCCTGAAATCGAAAATTACGATTTCTGATGCGCTGATAATAAATAATATCTCTAATTAAGTACAAATTTGAAAATTTAGCTCTGAGAACCTCTTATTGACGAAAATCTCGAGCTACGAAATCCGAGGCTTTTTTGCAAAATTCTGCTGGACTATAGCCCATGATTTCAAAATGCACTTTTTTCCTGAAATCGAAAATTACGATTTCTGATGCGCTGATAATAAAGAATATCTCTAATTAAGTACAAATTTGAAAATTTAGCTCTGAGAACCTCTTATTGACGAAAATCTCGAGCTAAGAAATCCGAGGCTTTTTTGCAAAATTCTGCTGGACTATAGCCCATGATTCCAAAATGCACTTTTTTCCTGAAATCGAAAATTACGATTTCTGATGCGCTGATAATAAAGAATATCTCTAATTAAGTACAAATTTGAAAATTTAGCTCTGAGAACCTCTTATTGACGAAAATCTCGAGCTACGAAATCCGAGGCTTTTTTGCAAAATTCTGCTGGACTATAGCCCATGATTTCAAAATGCACTTTTTTCCTGAAATCGAAAATTACGATTTCTGATGCGCTGATAATAAAGAATATCTCTAATTAAGTACAAATTTGAAAATTTAGCTCTGAGAACCTCTTATTGACGAAAATCTCGAGCTAAGAAATCCGAGGCTTTTTTGCAAAATTCTGCTGGACTATAGCCCATGATTCCAAAATGCACTTTTTTCCTGAAATCGAAAATTACGATTTCTGATGCGCTGATAATAAAGAATATCTCTAATTAAGTACAAATTTGAAAATTTAGCTCTGAGAACCTCTTATTGACGAAAATCTCGAGCTACGAAATCCGAGGCTTTTTTGCAAAATTCTGCTGGACTATAGCCCATGATTTCAAAATGCACTTTTTTCCTGAAATCGAAATATACGACTTCTGATGCGCTGATAATAAAGAATATCTCTAATTAAGTACAAATTTGAAAATCTAGCTCTGAGAACCTCTTATTAACGAAAATATAGAGATACGAAATCCGAGGCTTTTTTGCAAAATTCTGCTGGACTATAGCCCATGATTTCAAAATGCACTTTTTTCCTGAAATCGAAATATACGATTTCTGATGTCCTGATTATAAAGAATATCTCTAATTAAGTACAAATTTGAAAATCTAGCTCTGAGAACCTTTTACTGACGAAAATCTCGAGATATGAAATCCGAGGCTATTTTGTAAAATTCTGCTGGACTATAGCCCATGATTTCAAAATGCACTTTTTTCCTGAAATCGAAAATTTCTATTTCTGATGCGCTGATAATAAAGAATATCTCTTATTAAGTACAAGTTTGAAAATCTAGCTCTGAGAACCTTTTATTGACGAAAATCTCGAGATACGAAATCCGAGGCTTTTTTGCAAAATTCTGCTGGACTATAGCCCATGATTTCAAAATGCACTTTTTTCCTGAAATCGAAAATTTCTATTTCTGATGCGCTGATAATAAAGAATATCTCTAATTAAGTACAAATTTGAAAATCTAGCTCTGAGAACCTTTTATTGACAAAAATATAGAGATACGAAATCCGAGGCTTTTTTGCAAAATTCTGCTGGACTATAGCCCATGATTTCAAAATGCACTTTTTTCCTGAAATCGAAAATTTCTATTTCTGATGCGCTGATAATAAAGAATATCTCTTATTAAGTACAAGTTTGAAAATCTAGCTCTGAGAACCTTTTATTGACGAAAATCTCGAGATACGAAATCCGAGGCTTTTTTGCAAAATTCTGCTGGACTATAGCCCATGATTTCAAAATGCACTTTTTTCCTGAAATCGAAAATTTCTATTTCTGATGCGCTGATAATAAAGAATATCTCTAATTAAGTACAAATTTGAAAATCTAGCTCTGAGAACCTTTTATTGACAAAAATATAGAGATACGAAATCCGAGGCTTTTTTGCAAAATTCTGCTGGACTATAGCCCATGATTTCAAAATGCACTTTTTTCCTGAAATCGAAATATACGATTTTTGATGTCCTGATTATAAAGAGTATGCGTAACTTAGTGTACGTTTGAAAATTTAGCTCTGAGAACCTCTTATTGACGAAAATCTCGAGATACGAAATCCGAGGCTATTTTGTAAAATTCTGCTGGACTATAGCCCATGATTTCAAAATGCACTTTTTTCCTGAAATCGAAATATACGATTTCTGATGCGCTGATTATAAAGAGTATCCGTAACTTAGTACACGTTTGAAAATTTAGCTCTGAGAACCTCTTATTGACGAAAATCTCGAGATACGAAATCCGAGGCTTTTTTGCAAAATTCTGCTGGACTATAGCCCATGATTTCAAAATGCACTTTTTTCCTGAAATCGAAATATACGATTTCTGATGTCCTGATTATAAAGAATATCTCTAATTAAGTACAAATTTGAAAATCTAGCTCTGAGAACCTTTTACTGACGAAAATCTCGAGATATGAAATCCGAGGCTATTTTGTAAAATTCTGCTGGACTATAGCCCATGATTTCAAAATGCACTTTTTTCCTGAAATCGAAATATACGATTTCTGATGCGCTGATTATAAAGAGTATCCGTAACTTAGTACACGTTTGAAAATTTAGCTCTGAGAACCTCTTATTGACGAAAATCTCGAGATACGAAATCCGAGGCTTTTTTGCAAAATTCTGCTGGACTATAGCCCATGATTTCAAAATGCACTTTTTTCCTGAAATCGAAATATACGATTTTTGATGTCCTGATTATAAAGATTATCCGTAACTTAGTGTACGTTTGAAAATTTAGCTCTGAGAACCTCTTATTGACGAAAATCTCGAGATACGAAATCCGAGGCTTTTTTGCAAAATTCTGCTGGACTATAGCCCATGATTTCAAAATGCACTTTTTTCCTGAAATCGAAATATACGATTTCTGATGCGCTGATTATAAAGAGTATCCGTAACTTAGTGTACGTTTGAAAATTTAGCTCTGAGAACCTCTTATTGACGAAAATCTCGAGATACGAAATCCGAGGCTTTTTTGCAAAATTCTGCTGGACTATAGCCCATGATTTCAAAATGCACTTTTTTCCTGAAATCGAAATATACGATTTCCGATGCGCTGATTATAAAGAGTATCCGTAACTTAGTACACGTTTGAAAATTTAGCTCTGAGAACCTCTAATTGACGAAAATCTCGAGATACGAAATCCGAGGCTTTTTTGCAAAATTCTGCTGGACTATAGCCCATGATTTCAAAATGCACTTTTTTCCTGAAATCGAAAATTGCGATTTCTGATGCGCTGATAATAAAGAATATCTCTTATTAAGTACAAGTTTGAAAATCTAGCTCTGAGAACCTTTTATTGACGAAAATCTCGAGATACGAAATCCGAGGCTTTTTTGCAAAATTCTGCTGGACTATAGCCCATGATTTCAAAATGCACTTTTTTCCTGAAATCGAAAATTTCTATTTCTGATGCGCTGATAATAAAGAATATCTCTAATTAAGTACAAATTTGAAAATCTAGCTCTGAGAACCTTTTATTGACAAAAATATAGAGATACGAAATCCGAGGCTTTTTTGCAAAATTCTGCTGGACTATAGCCCATGATTTCAAAATGCACTTTTTTCCTGAAATCGAAAATTGCGATTTCTGATGCGCTGATAATAAAGAATATCTCTTATTAAGTACAAGTTTGAAAATCTAGCTCTGAGAACCTTTTATTGACAAAAATATAGAGATACGAAATCCGAGGCTTTTTTGCAAAATTCTGCTGGACTATAGGCCATGATTTCAAAATGCACTTTTTTCCCGAAATCGAAAATTGCGATTTCTGATGCGCTGATAATAAAGAATATCTCTAATTAAGTACAAATTTGAAAATCTAGCTCTGAGAACCTTTTATTGACAAAAATATAGAGATACGAAATCCGAGGCTTTTTTGCAAAATTCTGCTGGACTATAGGCCATGATTTCAAAATGCACTTTTTTCCCGAAATCGAAAATTTCTATTTCTGATGCGCTGATAATAAAGAATATCTCTAATTAAGTACAAATTTGAAAATCTAGCTCTGAGAACCTTTTATTGACAAAAATATAGAGATACGAAATCCGAGGCTTTTTTGCAAAATTCTGCTGGACTATAGCCCATGATTTCAAAATGCACTTTTTTCCTGAATTCGAAAAAATTCTGCTGGACCATAGCCCATGATTTCAAAATGCACTTTTTTCCTGAAATCGAAATATACGATTTCTGATGCGCTGATTATAAAGAGTATCCGTAACTTAGTACACGTTTGAAAATTTAGCTCTGAGAACCTCTTATTGACGAAAATCTCGAGATACGAAATCCGAGGCTTTTTTGCTAAATTCTGCTGGACTATAGCCCATGATTTCAAAATGCACTTTTTTCCTGAAATCGAAATATACGATTTCCGATGCGCTGATTATAAAGAGTATCCGTAACTTAGTACACGTTTGAAAATTTAGCTCTGAGAACCTCTAATTGACGAAAATCTCGAGATACGAAATCCGAGGCTTTTTTGCAAAATTCTGCTGGACTATAGCCCATGATTTCAAAATGCACTTTTTTCCTGAAATCGAAAATTGCGATTTCTGATGCGCTGATAATAAAGAATATCTCTTATTAAGTACAAGTTTGAAAATCTAGCTCTGAGAACCTTTTATTGACGAAAATCTCGAGATACGAAATCCGAGGCTTTTTTGCAAAATTCTGCTGGACTATAGTCCATGATTTCAAAATGCACTTTTTTCCCGAAATCGAAAATTGCGATTTCTGATGCGCTGATAATAAAGAATATCTCTTATTAAGTACAAGTTTGAAAATCTAGCTCTGAGAACCTTTTATTGACGAAAATCTCGAGATACGAAATCCGAGGCTTTTTAGCAAAATTCTGCTGGACTATAGGCCATGATTTCAAAATGCACTTTTTTCCCGAAATCGAAAATTGCGATTTCTGATGCGCTGATAATAAAGAATATCTCTTATTAAGTACAAGTTTGAAAATCTAGCTCTGAGAACCTTTTATTGACGAAAATCTCGAGATACGAAATCCGAGGCTTTTTTGCAAAATTCTGCTGGACTATAGCCCATGATTTCAAAATGCACTTTTTTCCTGAAATCGAAAATTTCTATTTCTGATGCGCTGATAATAAAGAATATCTCTAATTAAGTACAAATTTGAAAATCTAGCTCTGAGAACCTTTTATTGACAAAAATCGCGAGATACGAAATCCGAGGCTTTTTTGCAAAATTCTGCTGGACTATAGGCCATGATTTCAAAATGCACTTTTTTCCCGAAATCGAAAATTGCGATTTCTGATGCGCTGATAATAAAGAATATCTCTTATTAAGTACAAGTTTGAAAATCTAGCTCTGAGAACCTTTTATTGACAAAAATATAGAGATACGAAATCCGAGGCTTTTTTGCAAAATTCTGCTGGACTATAGGCCATGATTTCAAAATGCACTTTTTTCCCGAAATCGAAAATTGCGATTTCTGATGCGCTGATAATAAAGAATATCTCTTATTAAGTACAAGTTTGAAAATCTAGCTCTGAGAACCTTTTATCAAAATGCACTTTTTCCTGAAATCGAAATATTAGATTTCTGATGTGCTGATTATAAAGAGTATCCGTAACTTAGTACACGTTTGAAAATTTAGTTCTGAGAACCTTTTATTGACGAAAATCTCGAGATACGAAATCCGAGGCTTTTTTGCAAAATTCTGCTGGACTATAGCCCATGATTTCAAAATGCACTTTTTTCCTGAAATCGAAATATTAGATTTCTGATGTGCTGATTATAAAGAGTATCCGTAACTTAGTACACGTTTGAAAATTTAGTTCTGAGAACCTTTTATTGACGAAAATCTCGAGATACGAAATCCGAGGCTATTTTGCAAAATTCTGCTGGACTATAGCCCATGATTTCAAAATGCACTTTTTTCCTGAAATCGAAAATATCTATTCTGATGCGCTGATAATAAAGAATATCTCTAATTAAGTACAAATTTGAAAATCTAGCTCTGAGAACCTTTATTGACAAAAATCGCGAGATACGAAATCCGAGGCTTTTTTGCAAAATTCTGCTGGACTATAGGCCATGATTTCAAAATGCACTTTTTTCCCGAAATCGAAAATTGCGATTTCTGATGCGCTGATAATAAAGAATATCTCTTATTAAGTACAAGTTTGAAAATCTAGCTCTGAGAACCTTTTATCAAAAATGCACTTTTTCCTGAAATCGAAATATTAGATTTCTGATGTGCTGATTATAAAGAGTATCCGTAACTTAGTACACGTTTGAAAATTTAGTTCTGAGAACCTTTTATTGACGAAAATCTCGAGATACGAAATCCGAGGCTTTTTTGCAAAATTCTGCTGGACTATAGGCCATGATTTCAAAATGCACTTTTTTTCTGAAATCGAAATATACGATTTCTGATGCGCTGATAATAAAGAATATCTCTAATTAAGTACAAATTTGAAAATCTAGCTCTGAGAACCTCTTATTAACGAAAATATAGAGATACGAAATCCGAGGCTTTTTTGCAAAATTCTGCTGGACTATAGCCCATGATTTCAAAATGCACTTTTTTCCTGAAATCGAAATATACGATTTCTGATGCGCTGATTATAAAGAGTATCCGTAACTTAGTACACGTTGAAAATTTAGCTCTGAGAACCTCTTATTGACGAAAATCTCGAGATACGAAATCCGAGGCTTTTTGCAAAATTCTGCTGGACTATAGCCCATGATTTCAAAATGCACTTTTTTCCTGAAATCGAAATATACGATTTCTGATGTCCTGATTATAAAGAATATCTCTAATTAAGTACAAATTTGAAAATCTAGCTCTGAGAACCTTTTACTGACGAAAATCTCGAGATATGAAATCCGAGGCTATTTTGTAAAATTCTGCTGGACTATAGCCCATGATTTCAAAATGCACTTTTTTCCTGAAATCGAAATATACGATTTCTGATGCGCTGATTATAAAGAGTATCCGTAACTTAGTACACGTTTGAAAATTTAGCTCTGAGAACCTCTTATTGACGAAAATCTCGAGATACGAAATCCGAGGCTTTTTTGCAAAATTCTGCTGGACTATAGCCCATGATTTCAAAATGCACTTTTTTCCTGAAATCGAAATATACGATTTCTGATGCGCTGATTATAAAGAGTATCCGTAACTTAGTGTACGAGTTGAAAATTTAGCTCTGAGAACCTCTTATTGACGAAAATCTCGAGATACGAAATCCGAGGCTTTTTTGCAAAATTCTGCTGGACTATAGCCCATGATTTCAAAATGCACTTTTTTTCCTGAAATCGAAATATACGATTTCTGATGCGCTGATTATAAAGAGTATCCGTAACTTAGTGTACGTTTGAAAATTTAGCTCTGAGAACCTCTTATTGACGAAAATCTCGAGATACGAAATCCGAGGCTTTTTTGCAAAATTCTGCTGGACTATAGCCCATGATTTCAAAATGCACTTTTTTCCTATAATACAATATATAGATTTCTATTGTGCTTATTATAAAGAGTATCTCTAAATAAGTACAAATATGAAAATTTAGCTCTGTGAACCTTAAATTGACAAAAATATAGAGATATGAGATCCGAGGCAAAATTGCAAATTCTGCCCATTATTTCAAAATGCACTTTTTTCCTGAAATCGAAATATACGATTTCTGATGCGCTGATTATAAAGAGTATCCGTAACTTAGTGTACGTTTGAAAATTTAGCTCTGAGAACCTCTTATTGACGAAAATCTCGAGATACGAAATCCGAGGCTTTTTTGCAAAATTCTGCTGGACTATAGCCCATGATTTCAAAATGCACTTTTTTCCTATAATACAATATATAGATTTCTATTGTGCTTATTATAAAGAGTATCTCTAAATAAGTACAAATATGAAAATTTAGCTCTGTGAACCTTAAATTGACAAAAATATAGAGATATGAGATCCGAGGCAAAATTGCAAAATTCTGCTGGACTATAGCCCATTATTTCAAAATGCACTTTTTTCCTATAATACAATATAACTATTTCTATTGTGCTTATTATAAAGAGTATCTCTAAATAAGTACAAATATGAAAATTTAGCTCTGTGAACCTTAAATTGACAAAAATATAGAGATATGAGATCCGAGGCAAAATTGCAAAATTCTGCTGGACTATAGCCCATTATTTCAAAATGCACTTTTTTCCTATAATACAATATAACTATTTCTATTGTGCTTATTATAAAGAGTATCTCTAAATAAGTACAAATATGAAAATTTAGCTCTGTGAACCTTAAATTGACAAAATATAGAGATATGAGATCCGAGGCAAAATTGCAAAATTCTGCTGGACTATAGCCCATTATTTCAAAATGCACTTTTTTCCTATAATACAATATAACTATTTCTATTGTGCTTATTATAAAGAGTATCTCTAAATAAGTACAAATATGAAAATTTAGCTCTGTGAACCTTAAATTGACAAAAATATAGAGATATGAGATCCGAGGCAAAATTGCAAAATTCTGCTGGACTATAGCCCATTATTTCAAAATGCACTTTTTTCCTATAATACAATATAACTATTTCTATTGTGCTTATTATAAAGAGTATCTCTAAATAAGTACAAATATGAAAATTTAGCTCTGTGAACCTTAAATTGACAAAAATATAGAGATATGAGATCCGAGGCAAAATTGCAAAATTCTGCTGGACTATAGCCCATTATTTCAAAATGCACTTTTTTCCTATAATACAATATAACTATTTCTATTGTGCTTATTATAAAGAGTATCTCTAAATAAGTACAAATATGAAAATTTAGCTCTGTGAACCTTAAATTGACAAAAATATAGAGATATGAGATCCGAGGCAAAATTGCAAAATTCTGCTGGACTATAGCCCATTATTTCAAAATGCACTTTTTTCCTATAATACAATATAACTATTTCTATTGTGCTTATTATAAAGAGTATCTCTAAATAAGTACAAATATGAAAATTTAGCTCTGTGAACCTTAAATTGACAAAAATATAGAGATATGAGATCCGAGGCAAAATTGCAAAATTCTGCTGGACTATAGCCCATTATTTCAAAATGCACTTTTTTCCTATAATACAATATAACTATTTCTATTGTGCTTATTATAAAGAGTATCTCTAAATAAGTACAAATATGAAAATTTAGCTCTGTGAACCTTAAATTGACAAAAATATAGAGATATGAGATCCGAGGCAAAATTGCAAAATTCTGCTGGACTATAGCCCATTATTTCAAAATGCACTTTTTTCCTATAATACAATATAACTATTTCTATTGTGCTTATTATAAAGAGTATCTCTAAATAAGTACAAATATGAAAATTTAGCTCTGTGAACCTTAAATTGACAAAAATATAGAGATATGAGATCCGAGGCAAAATTGCAAAATTCTGCTGGACTATAGCCCATTATTTCAAAATGCACTTTTTTCCTATAATACAATATATAGATTTCTATTGTGCTTATTATAAAGAGTATCTCTAAATAAGTACAAATATGGAAAATTTAGCTCTGTGAACCTTAAATTGACAAAAATATAGAGATATGAGATCCGAGGCAAAATTGCAAAATTCTGCTGGACTATAGCCCATTATTTCAAAATGCACTTTTTTCCTATAATACAATATAACTATTTCTATTGTGCTTATTATAAAGAGTATCTCTAAATAAGTACAAATATGAAAATTTAGCTCTGTGAACCTTAAATTGACAAAAATATAGAGATATGAGATCCGAGGCAAAATTGCAAAATTCTGCTGGACTATAGCCCATTATTTCAAAATGCACTTTTTTCCTATAATACAATATAACTATTTCTATTGTGCTTATTATAAAGAGTATCTCTAAATAAGTACAAATATGAAAATTTAGCTCTGTGAACCTTAAATTAACAAAAAATATAGAGATATGAGATCCGAGGCAAAATTGCAAAATTCTGCTGTATTATAGCCCATTATTTCAAAATGCACTTTTTTCCTATAATACAATATATAGATTTCTATTGTGCTTATTATAAAGAGTATCTCTAAATAAGTACAAATATGAAAATTTAGCTCTGTGAACCTTAAATTAACAAAAATATAGAGATATGAGATCCGAGGCAAAATTGCAAATTCTGCCCATGATTTCAAAATGCACTTTTTCCTGAAATCGAAATATTAGATTTCTGATGTGCTGATTATAAAGAGTATCCGTAACTTAGTACACGTTTGAAAATTTAGTTCTGAGAACCTTTTATTGACGAAAATCTCGAGATACGAAATCCGAGGCTATTTTGTAAAATTCTGCTGGAATATAGGCCATGATTTCAAAATGCACTTTTTTCCTGAAATCGAAATATTAGATTTCTGATGTGCTTATTATAAAGAGTATCTCTAAATAAGTACAAATATGAAAATTTAGCTCTGAGAACCTTTTATTAACAAAAATATAGAGATATGAGATCCGAGGCAAAATTGCAAAATTCTGCTGTATTATAGCCCATTATTTCAAAATGCACTTTTTTCCTATAATACAATATATAGATTTCTATTGTGCTTATTATAAAGAGTATCTCTAAATAAGTACAAATATGAAAATTTAGCTCTGTGAACCTTAAATTAACAAAAATATAGAGATATGAGATCCGAGGCAAAATTGCAAATTCTGCCCATGATTTCAAAATGCACTTTTTCCTGAAATCGAAATATTAGATTTCTGATGTGCTGATTATAAAGAGTAACGGTAACTTAGTACACGTTTGAAAATTTAGCTCTGAGAACCTTTTATTGACAAAAATCTCGAGATACGAAATCCGAGGCTATTTTGCAAAATTCTACTGGAATATAGGCCATGATTTCAAAATGCACTTTTTTCCCGAAATCGAAAATTGCGATTTCTGATGCGCTGATAATAAAGAATATCTCTAATTTAGTACAAATTTGAAAATCTAGCTCTGAGAACCTTTTATTGACGAAAATCTCGAGATACGAAATCCGAGGCTATTTTGTAAAATTCTGCTGGACTATAGGCCATGATTTCAAAATGCACTTTTTTCCTGAAATCGAAATATTAGATTTCTGATGTGCTGATTATAAAGAGTATCCGTAACTTAGTACACGTTTGAAAATTTAGTTCTGAGAACCTTTTATTGACGAAAATCTCGAGATACGAAATCCGAGGCTATTTTGTAAAATTCTGCTGGACTATAGCCCATGATTTCAAAATGCACTTTTTCCTGAAATCGAAATATTAGATTTCTGATGTGCTGATTATAAAGAGTATCCGTAACTTAGTACACGTTTGAAAATTTAGTTCTGAGAACCTTTTATTGACGAAAATCTCGAGATACGAAATCCGAGGCTATTTTGTAAAATTCTGCTGGACTATAGGCCATGATTTCAAAATGCACTTTTTTCTTGAAATCGAAATATTAGATTTCTGATGTGCTGATTATAAAGAGTATCCGTAACTTAGTACACGTTTGAAAATTTAGTTCTGAGAACCTTTTATTGACGAAAATCTCGAGATACGAAATCCGAGGCTTTTTTGCAAAATTCTGCTGGACTATAGGCCATGATTTCAAAATGCACTTTTTTCCCGAAATCGAAAATTGCGATTTCTGATGCGCTGATAATAAAGAGTATCCGTAACTTAGTACACGTTTGAAAATTTAGTTCTGAGAACCTTTTATTGACGAAAATCTCGAGATACGAAATCCGAGGCTATTTTGTAAAATTCTGCTGGACTATAGCCCATGATTTCAAAATGCACTTTTTTCCTGAAATCGAAATATTAGATTTCTGATGTGCTGATTATAAAGAGTATCCGTAACTTAGTACACGTTTGAAAATTTAGTTCTGAGAACCTTTTATTGACGAAAATCTCGAGATACGAAATCCGAGGCTATTTTGTAAAATTCTGCTGGACTATAGCCCATGATTTCAAAATGCACTTTTTCCTGAAATCGAAATATTAGATTTCTGATGTGCTGATTATAAAGAGTATCCGTAACTTAGTACACGTTTGAAAATTTAGTTCTGAGAACCTTTTATTGACGAAAATCTCGAGATACGAAATCCGAGGCTATTTTGTAAAATTCTGCTGGACTATAGGCCATGATTTCAAAATGCACTTTTTTCTTGAAATCGAAATATTAGATTTCTGATGTGCTGATTATAAAGAGTATCCGTAACTTAGTACACGTTTGAAAATTTAGTTCTGAGAACCTTTTATTGACGAAAATCTCGAGATACGAAATCCGAGGCTTTTTTGCAAAATTCTGCTGGACTATAGGCCATGATTTCAAAATGCACTTTTTTCCCGAAATCGAAAATTGCGATTTCTGATGCGCTGATAATAAAGAATATGTCTTATTAAGTACAAGTTTGAAAATCTAGCTCTGAGAACCTTTTATTAACGAAAATCTCGAGATACGAAATCCGAGGCTTTTTTGCAAAATTCTGCTGGACTATAGCCCATGATTTCAAAATGCACTTTTTTCCTGAAATCGAAATATACGATTTTTGATGTCCTGATTATAAAGAGTATCCGTAACTTAGTGTACGTTTGAAAATTTAGCTCTGAGAACCTCTTATTGACGAAAATCTCGAGATACGAAATCCGAGGCTATTTTGTAAAATTCTGCTGGACTATAGGCCATGATTTCAAAATGCACTTTTTTCCCGAAATCGAAAATTGCGATTTCTGATGCGCTGATAATAAAGAATATGTCTTATTAAGTACAAGTTTGAAAATCTAGCTCTGAGAACCTTTTATTAACGAAAATCTCGAGATACGAAATCCGAGGCTTTTTTGCAAAATTCTGCTGGACTATAGCCCATGATTTCAAAATGCACTTTTTTCCCGAAATCGAAAATTGCGATTTCTGATGCGCTGATAATAAAGAATATCTCTAATTAAGTACAAAATTTGAAAATCTAGCTCTGAGAACCTCTTATTGACGAAAATATAGAGATACGAAATCCGAGGCTTTTTTGCAAAATTCTGCTGGACTATAGCCCATGATTTCAAAATGCACTTTTTTCCTGAAATCGAAATATACGATTTTTGATGTCCTGATTATAAAGAGTATCCGTAACTTAGTGTACGTTTGAAAATTTAGCTCTGAGAACCTCTTATTGACGAAAATCTCGAGATACGAAATCCGAGGCTATTTTGTAAAATTCTGCTGGACTATAGGCCATGATTTCAAAATGCACTTTTTTCCCGAAATCGAAAATTGCGATTTCTGATGCGCTGATAATAAAGAATATCTCTAATTAAGTACAAAATTTGAAAATCTAGCTCTGAGAACCTCTTATTGACGAAAATATAGAGATACGAAATCCGAGGCTTTTTTGCAAAATTCTGCTGGACTATAGCCCATGATTTCAAAATGCACTTTTTTCCTGAAATCGAAATATACGATTTTTGATGTCCTGATTATAAAGAGTATCCGTAACTTAGTGTACGTTTGAAAATTTAGCTCTGAGAACCTCTTATTGACGAAAATCTCGAGATACGAAATCCGAGGCTATTTTGTAAAATTCTGCTGGACTATAGCCCATGATTTCAAAATGCACTTTTTTCCTGACATCGAAATATACGATTTCTGATGCGCTGATAATAAAGAATATCTCAAATTAAGTACAAATTTGAAAATCTAGCTCTGAGAACATTTTATTGACGAAAATCTCGAGATACGAAATCCGAGGCTATTTTGTAAAATTCCGCTGGACTATAGCCCATGATTTCAGACAACACATTTTTCCTGAAATCGAAAATTACGATTTCTGATGCGCTGATAATAAAGAATATCTCTAATTAAGTACAAATTTGAAAATCTAGCTCTGAGAACCTCTTATTGACGAAAATATAGAGATACGAAATCCGAGGCTTTTTTGCAAAATTCTGCTGGACTATAGCCCATGATTTCAAAATGCACTTTTTTCCTGAAATCGAAATATACGATTTTTGATGTGCTGATTATAAAGAGTATCCGTAACTTAGTACACGTTTGAAAATTTAGTTCTGAGAACCTTTTATTGACGAAAATCTCGAGATACGAAATCCGAGGCTTTTTTGCAAAATTCTGCTGGACTATAGGCCATGATTTCAAAATGCACTTTTTTCCTGAAATCGAAATATTAGATTTCTGATGTGCTGATTATAAAGAGTATCCGTAACTTAGTACACGTTTGAAAATTTAGCTCTGAGAACCATTTATTGACAAAAATATAGAGATACGAAATCCGAGGCTTTTTTGCAAAATTCTGCTGGACTATAGCCCATGATTTCAAAATGCACTTTTTTCCTGAAATCGAAAATTTCTATTTCTGATGCGCTGATAATAAAGAATATCTCTTATTAAGTACAAGTTTGAAAATCTAGCTCTGAGAACCTTTTATTGACGAAAATCTCGAGATACGAAATCCGAGGCTTTTTTGCAAAATTCTGCTGGACTATAGCCCATGATTTCAAAATGCACTTTTTTCCTGAAATCGAAAATTTCTATTTCTGATGCGCTGATAATAAAGAATATCTCTAATTAAGTACAAATTTGAAAATCTAGCTCTGAGAACCTTTTACTGACGAAAATCTCGAGATACGAAATCCGAGGCTATTTTGTAAAATTCTGCTGGACTATAGCCCATGATTTCAAAATGCACTTTTTTCCTGAAATCGAAATATACGATTTCTGATGCGCTGATAATAAAGAATATCTCTAATTTAGTACAAATTTGAAAATCTAGCTCTGAGAACCTTTTACTGACGAAAATCTCGAGATACGAAATCCGAGGCTATTTTGTAAAATTCTGCTGGACTATAGCCCATGATTTCAAAATGCACTTTTTTCCTGAAATCGAAATATTAGATTTCTGATGTGCTGATTATAAAGAGTATCCGTAACTTAGTACACGTTTGAAAATTTAGTTCTGAGAACCTTTTATTGACGAAAATCTCGAGATACGAAATCCGAGGCTTTTTTGCAAAATTCTGCTGGACTATAGGCCATGATTTCAAAATGCACTTTTTTCCCGAAATCGAAAATTGCGATTTCTGATGCGCTGATAATAAAGAATATCTCTTATTAAGTACAAGTTTGAAAATCTAGCTCTGAGAACCTTTTATTGACGAAAATCTCGAGATACGAAATCCGAGGCTATTTTGTAAAATTCTGCTGGACTATAGCCCATGATTTCAAAATGCACTTTTTTCCTGAAATCGAAATATACGATTTCTGATGCGCTGATAATAAAGAATATCTCTAATTTAGTACAAATTTGAAAATCTAGCTCTGAGAACCTTTTACTGACGAAAATCTCGAGATACGAAATCCGAGGCTATTTTGTAAAATTCTGCTGGACTATAGCCCATGATTTCAAAATGCACTTTTTTCCTGAAATCGAAATATTAGATTTCTGATGTGCTGATTATAAAGAGTATCCGTAACTTAGTACACGTTTGAAAATTTAGTTCTGAGAACCTTTTATTGACGAAAATCTCGAGATACGAAATCCGAGGCTTTTTTGCAAAATTCTGCTGGACTATAGGCCATGATTTCAAAATGCACTTTTTTCCCGAAATCGAAAATTGCGATTTCTGATGCGCTGATAATAAAGAATATCTCTTATTAAGTACAAGTTTGAAAATCTAGCTCTGAGAACCTTTTATTGACGAAAATCTCGAGATACGAAATCCGAGGCTTTTTTGCAAAATTCTGCTGGACTATAGGCCATGATTTCAAAATGCACTTTTTTCCCGAAATCGAAATATACGATTTCTGATGCGCTGATAATAAAGAATATCTCTAATTAAGTACAAATTTGAAAATCTAGCTCTGAGAACCTTTTATTGACAAAAATATAGAGATACGAAATCCGAGGCTTTTTTGCAAAATTCTGCTGGACTATAGCCCATGATTTCAAAATGCACTTTTTTCCTGAAATCGAAAATTTCTATTTCTGATGCGCTGATAATAAAGAATATCTCTAATTAAGTACAAATTTGAAAATCTAGCTCTGAGAACCTTTTATTGACAAAAATATAGAGATATGAAATCCGAGGCTTTTTTGCAAAATTCTGCTGGACTATAGCCCATGATTTCAAAATGCACTTTTTTCCTGAAATCGAAATATACGATTTCTGATGCGCTGATAATAAAGAATATCTCTAATTAAGTACAAATTTGAAAATCTAGCTCTGAGAACCTTTTATTGACAAAAATATAGAGATACGAAATCCGAGGCTTTTTTGCAAAATTCTGCTGGACTATAGGCCATGATTTCAAAATGCACTTTTTTCCCGAAATCGAAAATTGCGATTTCTGATGCGCTGATAATAAAGAATATCTCTAATTTAGTACAAATTTGAAAATCTAGCTCTGAGAACCTTTTATTGACAAAAATATAGAGATATGAAATCCGAGGCTTTTTTGCAAAATTCTGCTGGACTATAGCCCATGATTTCAAAATGCACTTTTTTCCTGAAATCGAAATATACGATTTCTGATGCGCTGATAATAAAGAATATCTCTAATTAAGTACAAATTTGAAAATCTAGCTCTGAGAACCTTTTATTGACAAAAATATAGAGATACGAAATCCGAGGCTTTTTTGCAAAATTCTGCTGGACTATAGCCCATGATTTCAAAATGCACTTTTTTCCTGAAATCGAAATATACGATTTCTGATGCGCTGATAATAAAGAATATCTCTAATTTAGTACAAATTTGAAAATCTAGCTCTGAGAACCTTTTATTGACGAAAATCTCGAGATACGAAATCCGAGGCTATTTTGTAAAATTCTGCTGGACTATAGGCCATGATTTCAAAATGCACTTTTTTCCTGAAATCGAAATATTAGATTTCTGATGTGCTGATTATAAAGAGTATCCGTAACTTAGTACACGTTTGAAAATTTAGTTCTGAGAACCTTTTATTGACGAAAATCTCGAGATCGAGAAATCCGAGGAATTTTTGCAAAATTCTGCTGGACTATAGGCCATGATTTCAAAATGCACTTTTTTCCCGAAATCGAAAATTGCGATTTCTGATGCGCTGATAATAAAGAATATCTCTTATTAAGTACAAGTTTGAAAATCTAGCTCTGAGAACCTTTTATTGACGAAAATCTCGAGATACGAAATCCGAGGCTATTTTGTAAAATTCTGCTGGACTATAGGCCATGATTTCAAAATGCACTTTTTTCCTGAAATCGAAATATTAGATTTCTGATGTGCTGATTATAAAGAGTATCCGTAACTTAGTACACGTTTGAAAATTTAGTTCTGAGAACCTTTTATTGACGAAAATCTCGAGATCGAGAAATCCGAGGAATTTTTGCAAAATTCTGCTGGACTATAGGCCATGATTTCAAAATGCACTTTTTTCCCGAAATCGAAAATTGCGATTTCTGATGCGCTGATAATAAAGAATATCTCTTATTAAGTACAAGTTTGAAAATCTAGCTCTGAGAACCTTTTATTGACGAAAATCTCGAGATACGAAATCCGAGGCTTTTTTGCAAAATTCTGCTGGACTATAGGCCATGATTTCAAAATGCACTTTTTTCCCGAAATCGAAATATACGATTTCTGATGCGCTGATAATAAAGAATATCTCTAATTAAGTACAAATTTGAAAATCTAGCTCTGAGAACCTTTTATTGACAAAAATATAGAGATACGAAATCCGAGGCTTTTTTGCAAAATTCTGCTGGACTATAGCCCATGATTTCAAAATGCACTTTTTTCCTGAAATCGAAAATTTCTTTTTCTGATGCGCTGATAATAAAGAATATCTCTAATTAAGTACAAATTTGAAAATCTAGCTCTGAGAACCTTTTATTGACAAAAATATAGAGATACGAAATCCGAGGCTTTTTTGCAAAATTCTGCTGGACTATAGGCCATGATTTCAAAATGCACTTTTTTCCCGAAATCGAAATATACGATTTCTGATGCGCTGATAATAAAGAATATCTCTAATTAAGTACAAATTTGAAAATCTAGCTCTGAGAACCTTTTATTGACAAAAATATAGAGATACGAAATCCGAGGCTTTTTTGCAAAATTCTGCTGGACTATAGCCCATGATTTCAAAATGCACTTTTTTCCTGAAATCGAAAATTTCTTTTTCTGATGCGCTGATAATAAAGAATATCTCTAATTAAGTACAAATTTGAAAATCTAGCTCTGAGAACCTTTTATTGACAAAAATATAGAGATACGAAATCCGAGGCTTTTTTGCAAAATTCTGCTGGACTATAGGCCATGATTTCAAAATGCACTTTTTTCCCGAAATCGAAAATTGCGATTTCTGATGCGCTGATAATAAAGAATATCTCTAATTAAGTACAAATTTGAAAATCTAGCTCTGAGAACCTTTTATTGACAAAAATATAGAGATACGAAATCCGAGGCTATTTTGTAAAATTCTGCTGGACTATAGCCCATGATTTCAAAATGCACTTTTTTCCTGAAATCGAAATATACGATTTCTGATGCGCTGATAATAAAGAATATCTCTAATTTAGTACAAATTTGAAAATCTAGCTCTGAGAACCTTTTATTGACAAAAATATAGAGATATGAAATCCGAGGCTTTTTTGCAAAATTCTGCTGGACTATAGCCCATGATTTCAAAATGCACTTTTTCCTGAAATCGAAATATTAGATTTCTGATGTGCTGATTATAAAGAGTAACCGTAACTTAGTACACGTTTGAAAATTTAGCTCTGAGAACCTTTTATTGACAAAAATCTCGAGATACGAAATCCGAGGCTATTTTGTAAAATTCTGCTGGACTATAGCCCATGATTTCAAAATGCACTTTTTTCCTGAAATCGAAATATACGATTTCTGATGCGCTGATAATAAAGAATATCTCTAATTTAGTACAAATTTGAAAATCTAGCTCTGAGAACCTTTTATTGACGAAAATCTCGAGATACGAAATCCGAGGCTATTTTGTAAAATTCTGCTGGACTATAGGCCATGATTTCAAAATGCACTTTTTTCCTGAAATCGAAATATTAGATTTCTGATGTGCTGATTATAAAGAGTATCCGTAACTTAGTACACGTTTGAAAATTTAGTTCTGAGAACCTTTTATTGACGAAAATCTCGAGATACGAAATCCGAGGCTTTTTTGCAAAATTCTGCTGGACTATAGGCCATGATTTCAAAATGCACTTTTTTCCCGAAATCGAAAATTGCGATTTCTGATGCGCTGATAATAAAGAATATCTCTAATTTAGTACAAATTTGAAAATCTAGCTCTGAGAACCTTTTATTGACGAAAATCTCGAGATACGAAATCCGAGGCTATTTTGTAAAATTCTGCTGGACTATAGCCCATGATTTCAAAATGCACTTTTTTCCTGAAATCGAAATATTAGATTTCTGATGTGCTGATTATAAAGAGTAACCGTAACTTAGTACACGTTTGAAAATTTAGCTCTGAGAACCTTTTATTGACAAAAATCTCGAGATACGAAATCCGAGGCTATTTTGTAAAATTCTGCTGGACTATAGCCCATGATTTCAAAATGCACTTTTTTCCTGAAATCGAAATATACGATTTCTGATGCGCTGATAATAAAGAATATCTCTAATTTAGTACAAATTTGAAAATCTAGCTCTGAGAACCTTTTATTGACGAAAATCTCGAGATACGAAATCCGAGGCTATTTTGTAAAATTCTGCTGGACTATAGGCCATGATTTCAAAATGCACTTTTTTCCTGAAATCGAAATATTAGATTTCCGATGTGCTGATTATAAAGAGTATCCGTAACTTAGTACACGTTTGAAAATTTAGTTCTGAGAACCTTTTATTGACGAAAATCTCGAGATACGAAATCCGAGGCTTTTTTGCAAAATTCTGCTGGACTATAGGCCATGATTTCAAAATGCACTTTTTTCCCGAAATCGAAAATTGCGATTTCTGATGCGCTGATAATAAAGAATATCTCTTATTAAGTACAAGTTTGAAAATCTAGCTCTGAGAACCTTTTATTGACGAAAATCTCGAGATACGAAATCCGAGGCTTTTTTGCAAAATTCTGCTGGACTATAGCCCATGATTTCAAAATGCACTTTTTTCCTGAAATCGAAATATACGATTTCTGATGCGCTGATAATAAAGAATATCTCTAATTTAGTACAAATTTGAAAATCTAGCTCTGAGAACCTTTTATTGACGAAAATCTCGAGATACGAAATCCGAGGCTATTTTGTAAAATTCTGCTGGACTATAGCCCATGATTTCAAAATGCACTTTTTCCTGAAATCGAAATATTAGATTTCTGATGTGCTGATTATAAAGAGTAACCGTAACTTAGTACACGTTTGAAAATTTAGTTCTGAGAACCTTTTATTGACAAAAATCTCGAGATACGAAATCCGAGGCTATTTTGTAAAATTCTGCTGGACTATAGCCCATGATTTCAAAATGCACTTTTTTCCTGAAACCGAAATATACGATTTCTGATGCGCTGATAATAAAGAATATCTCTAATTTAGTACAAATTTGAAAATCTAGCTCTGAGAACCTTTTATTGACGAAAATCTCGAGATACGAAATCCGAGGCTTTTTTGCAAAATTCTGCTGGACTATAGGCCATGATTTCAAAATGCACTTTTTTCCCGAAATCGAAAATTGCGATTTCTGATGCGCTGATAATAAAGAATATCTCTTATTAAGTACAAGTTTGAAAATCTAGCTCTGAGAACCTTTTATTGACGAAAATCTCGAGATACGAAATCCGAGGCTTTTTTGCAAAATTCTGCTGGACTATAGGCCATGATTTCAAAATGCACTTTTTTCCTGAAATCGAAATATACGATTTCTGATGCGCTGATAATAATGAATATCTCTAATTTAGTACAAATTTGAAAATCTAGCTCTGAGAACCTTTTATTGACGAAAATCTCGAGATACGAAATCCGAGGCTATTTTGTAAAATTCTGCTGGACTATAGCCCATGATTTCAAAATGCACTTTTTTCCTGAAATCGAAATATACGATTTCTGATGCGCTGATAATAAAGAATATCTCTAATTTAGTACAAATTTGAAAATCTAGCTCTGAGAACCTTTTATTGACGAAAATCTCGAGATACGAAATCCGAGGCTATTTTGTAAAATTCTGCTGGACTATAGCCCATGATTTCAAAATGCACTTTTTTCCTGAAATCGAAATATTAGATTTCTGATGTGCTGATTATAAAGAGTATCCGTAACTTAGTACACGTTTGAAAATTTAGTTCTGAGAACCTTTTATTGACGAAAATCTCGAGATACGAAATCCGAGGCTTTTTTGCAAAATTCTGCTGGACTATAGGCCATGATTTCAAAATGCACTTTTTTCCCGAAATCGAAAATTGCGATTTCTGATGCGCTGATAATAAAGAATATCTCTTATTAAGTACAAGTTTGAAAATCTAGCTCTGAGAACCTTTTATTGACGAAAATCTCGAGATACGAAATCCGAGGCTATTTTGTAAAATTCTGCTGGACTATAGGCCATGATTTCAAAATGCACTTTTTTCCTGAAATCGAAAATTTCTATTTCTGATGCGCTGATAATAAAGGATATCTCTAATTTAGTACAAATTTGAAAATCTAGCTCTGAGAACCTTTTATTGACGAAAATCTCGAGATACGAAATCCGAGGCTATTTTGTAAAATTCTGCTGGACTATAGGCCATGATTTCAAAATGCACTTTTTTCCTGAAATCGAAATATTAGATTTCTGATGTGCTGATTATAAAGAGTATCCGTAACTTAGTACACGTTTGAAAATTTAGTTCTGAGAACCTTTTATTGACGAAAATCTCGAGATACGAAATCCGAGGCTATTTTGTAAAATTCTGCTGGACTATAGGCCATGATTTCAAAATGCACTTTTTTCCCGAAATCGAAAATTGCGATTTCTGATGCGCTGATAATAAAGAATATCTCTTATTAAGTACAAGTTTGAAAATCTAGCTCTGAGAACCTTTTATTGACGAAAATCTCGAGATACGAAATCCGAGGCTTTTTTGCAAAATTCTGCTGGACTATAGGCCATGATTTCAAAATGCACTTTTTTCCTGAAATCGAAATATACGATTTCTGATGCGCTGATAATAATGAATATCTCTAATTTAGTACAAATTTGAAAATCTAGCTCTGAGAACCTTTTATTGACGAAAATCTCGAGATACGAAATCCGAGGCTATTTTGTAAAATTCTGCTGGACTATAGCCCATGATTTCAAAATGCACTTTTTTCCTGAAATCGAAATATTAGATTTCTGATGTGCTGATTATAAAGAGTAACCGTAACTTAGTACACGTTTGAAAATTTAGCTCTGAGAACCTTTTATTGACAAAAATCTCGAGATACGAAATCCGAGGCTATTTTGTAAAATTCTGCTGGACTATAGCCCATGATTTCAAAATGCACTTTTTTCCTGAAATCGAAATATACGATTTCTGATGCGCTGATAATAAAGAATATCTCTAATTTAGTACAAATTTGAAAATCTAGCTCTGAGAACCTTTTATTGATGAAAATCTCGAGATACGAAATCCGAGGCTATTTTGTAAAATTCTGCTGGACTATAGGCCATGATTTCAAAATGCACTTTTTTCCTGAAATCGAAATATTAGATTTCTGATGTGCTGATTATAAAGAGTATCCGTAACTTAGTACACGTTTGAAAATTTAGTTCTGAGAACCTTTTATTGACGAAAATCTCGAGATACGAAATCCGAGGCTTTTTTGCAAAATTCTGCTGGACTATAGGCCATGATTTCAAAATGCACTTTTTTCCCGAAATCGAAAATTGCGATTTCTGATGCGCTGATAATAAAGAATATCTCTTATTAAGTACAAGTTTGAAAATCTAGCTCTGAGAACCTTTTATTGACGAAAATCTCGAGATACGAAATCCGAGGCTTTTTTGCAAAATTCTGCTGGACTATAGGCCATGATTTCAAAATGCACTTTTTTCCTGAAATCGAAAATTTCTATTTCTGATGCGCTGATAAAAAAGAATATCTCTAATTTAGTACAAATTTGAAAATCTAGCTGTGAGAACCTTTTATTGACGAAAATCTCGAGATACGAAATCCGAGGCTATTTTGTAAAATTCTGCTGGACTATAGGCCATGATTTCAAAATGCACTTTTTTCCTGAAATCGAAATATTAGATTTCTGATGTGCTGATTATAAAGAGTATCCGTAACTTAGTACACGTTTGAAAATTTAGTTCTGAGAACCTTTTATTGACGAAAATCTCGAGATACGAAATCCGAGGCTTTTTTTGCAAAATTCTGCTGGACTATAGCCCATGATTTCAAAATGCACTTTTTTCCTGAAATCGAAATATACGATTTCTGATGCGCTGATAATAAAGAATATCTCTAATTTAGTACAAATTTGAAAATCTAGCTCTGAGAACCTTTTATTGACGAAAATCTCGAGATACGAAATCCGAGGCTATTTTGTAAAATTCTGCTGGACTATAGGCCATGATTTCAAAATGCACTTTTTTCCTGAAATCGAAATATTAGATTTCTGATGTGCTGATTATAAAGAGTATCCGTAACTTAGTACACGTTTGAAAATTTAGTTCTGAGAACCTTTTATTGACGAAAATCTCGAGATACGAAATCCGAGGCTTTTTTGCAAAATTCTGCTGGACTATAGGCCATGATTTCAAAATGCACTTTTTTCCCGAAATCGAAAATTGCGATTTCTGATGCGCTGATAATAAAGAATATCTCTTATTAAGTACAAGTTTGAAAATCTAGCTCTGAGAACCTTTTATTGACGAAAATCTCGAGATACGAAATCCGAGGCTTTTTTGCAAAATTCTGCTGGACTATAGGCCATGATTTCAAAATGCACTTTTTTCCTGAAATCGAAATATACGATTTCTGATGCGCTGATAATAATGAATATCTCTAATTTAGTACAAATTTGAAAATCTAGCTCTGAGAACCTTTTATTGACGAAAATCTCGAGATACGAAATCCGAGGCTATTTTGTAAAATTCTGCTGGACTATAGGCCATGATTTCAAAATGCACTTTTTTCCCGAAATCGAAAATTGCGATTTCTGATGCGCTGATAATAAAGAATATCTCTTATTAAGTACAAGTTTGAAAATCTAGCTCTGAGAACCTTTTATTGACGAAAATCTCGAGATACGAAATCCGAGGCTTTTTTGCAAAATTCTGCTGGACTATAGGCCATGATTTCAAAATGCACTTTTTTCCTGAAATCGAAATATACGATTTCTGATGCGCTGATAATAAAGAATATCTCTAATTTAGTACAAATTTGAAAATCTAGCTCTGAGAACCTTTTATTGACGAAAATCTCGAGATACGAAATCCGAGGCTATTTTGTAAAATTCTGCTGGACTATAGCCCATGATTTCAAAATGCACTTTTTCCTGAAATCGAAATATTAGATTTCTGATGTGCTGATTATAAAGAGTAACCGTAACTTAGTACACGTTTGAAAATTTAGCTCTGAGAACCTTTTATTGACAAAAATCTCGAGATACGAAATCCGAGGCTATTTTGTAAAATTCTGCTGGACTATAGCCCATGATTTCAAAATGCACTTTTTTCCTGAAATCGAAATATACGATTTCTGATGCGCTGATAATAAAGAATATCTCTAATTTAGTACAAATTTGAAAATCTAGCTCTGAGAACCTTTTATTGACGAAAATCTCGAGATACGAAATCCGAGGCTATTTTGTAAAATTCTGCTGGACTATAGGCCATGATTTCAAAATGCACTTTTTTCCTGAAATCGAAATATTAGATTTCTGATGTGCTGATTATAAAGAGTATCCGTAACTTAGTACACGTTTGAAAATTTAGTTCTGAGAACCTTTTATTGACGAAAATCTCGAGATACGAAATCCGAGGCTTTTTTGCAAAATTCTGCTGGACTATAGGCCATGATTTCAAAATGCACTTTTTTCCTGAAATCGAAAATTTCTATTTCTGATGCGCTGATATAAAGAATATCTCTAATTTAGTACAAATTTGAAAATCTAGCTCTGAGAACCTTTTATTGACGAAAATCTCGAGATACGAAATCCGAGGCTATTTTGTAAAATTCTGCTGGACTATAGGCCATGATTTCAAAATGCACTTTTTTCCTGAAATCGAAATATTAGATTTCTGATGTGCTGATTATAAAGAGTATCCGTAACTTAGTACACGTTTGAAAATTTAGTTCTGAGAACCTTTTATTGACGAAAATCTCGACATACGAAATCCGAGGCTTTTTTGCAAAATTCTGCTGGACTATAGGCCATGATTTCAAAATGCACTTTTTTCCCGAAATCGAAAATTGCGATTTCTGATGCGCTGATAATAAAGAATATCTCTTATTAAGTACAAGTTTGAAAATCTAGCTCTGAGAACCTTTTATTGACGAAAATCTCGAGATACGAAATCCGAGGCTATTTTGTAAAATTCTGCTGGACTATAGCCCATGATTTCAAAATGCACTTTTTTCCTGAAATCGAAATATTAGATTTCTGATGTGCTGATTATAAAGAGTATCCGTAACTTAGTACACGTTTGAAAATTTAGTTCTGAGAACCTTTTATTGACGAAAATCTCGAGATACGAAATCCGAGGCTTTTTTGCAAAATTCTGCTGGACTATAGGCCATGATTTCAAAATGCACTTTTTTCCTGAAATCGAAAATTTCTATTTCTGATGCGCTGATATAAAGAATATCTCTAATTTAGTACAAATTTGAAAATCTAGCTCTGAGAACCTTTTATTGACGAAAATCTCGAGATACGAAATCCGAGGCTATTTTGTAAAATTCTGCTGGACTATAGGCCATGATTTCAAAATGCACTTTTTTCCTGAAATCGAAATATTAGATTTCTGATGTGCTGATTATAAAGAGTATCCGTAACTTAGTACACGTTTGAAAATTTAGTTCTGAGAACCTTTTATTGACGAAAATCTCGACATACGAAATCCGAGGCTTTTTTGCAAAATTCTGCTGGACTATAGGCCATGATTTCAAAATGCACTTTTTTCCCGAAATCGAAAATTGCGATTTCTGATGCGCTGATAATAAAGAATATCTCTAATTTAGTACAAATTTGAAAATCTAGCTCTGAGAACCTTTTATTGACGAAAATCTCGAGATACGAAATCCGAGGCTATTTTGTAAAATTCTGCTGGACTATAGGCCATGATTTCAAAATGCACTTTTTTCCTGAAATCGAAATATTAGATTTCTGATGTGCTGATTATAAAGAGTATCCGTAACTTAGTACACGTTTGAAAATTTAGTTCTGAGAACCTTTTATTGACGAAAATCTCGACATACGAAATCCGAGGCTTTTTTGCAAAATTCTGCTGGACTATAGGCCATGATTTCAAAATGCACTTTTTTCCCGAAATCGAAAATTGCGATTTCTGATGCGCTGATAATAAAGAATATCTCTTATTAAGTACAAGTTTGAAAATCTAGCTCTGAGAACCTTTTATTGACGAAAATCTCGAGATACGAAATCCGAGGCTATTTTGTAAAATTCTGCTGGACTATAGCCCATGATTTCAAAATGCACTTTTTTCCTGAAATCGAAATATTAGATTTCTGATGTGCTGATTATAAAGAGTATCCGTAACTTAGTACACGTTTGAAAATTTAGTTCTGAGAACCTTTTATTGACGAAAATCTCGAGATACGAAATCCGAGGCTTTTTTGCAAAATTCTGCTGGACTATAGGCCATGATTTCAAAATGCACTTTTTTCCTGAAATCGAAAATTTCTATTTCTGATGCGCTGATATAAAGAATATCTCTAATTTAGTACAAATTTGAAAATCTAGCTCTGAGAACCTTTTATTGACGAAAATCTCGAGATACGAAATCCGAGGCTATTTTGTAAAATTCTGCTGGACTATAGGCCATGATTTCAAAATGCACTTTTTTCCTGAAATCGAAATATTAGATTTCTGATGTGCTGATTATAAAGAGTATCCGTAACTTAGTACACGTTTGAAAATTTAGTTCTGAGAACCTTTTATTGACGAAAATCTCGACATACGAAATCCGAGGCTTTTTTGCAAAATTCTGCTGGACTATAGGCCATGATTTCAAAATGCACTTTTTTCCCGAAATCGAAAATTGCGATTTCTGATGCGCTGATAATAAAGAATATCTCTAATTTAGTACAAATTTGAAAATCTAGCTCTGAGAACCTTTTATTGACGAAAATCTCGAGATACGAAATCCGAGGCTATTTTGTAAAATTCTGCTGGACTATAGCCCATGATTTCAAAATGCACTTTTTTCCTGAAATCGAAATATTAGATTTCTGATGTGCTGATTATAAAGAGTATCCGTAACTTAGTACACGTTTGAAAATTTAGTTCTGAGAACCTTTTATTGACGAAAATCTCGAGATACGAAATCCGAGGCTTTTTTGCAAAATTCTGCTGGACTATAGGCCATGATTTCAAAATGCACTTTTTTCCTGAAATCGAAAATTTCTATTTCTGATGCGCTGATATAAAGAATATCTCTAATTTAGTACAAATTTGAAAATCTAGCTCTGAGAACCTTTTATTGACGAAAATCTCGAGATACGAAATCCGAGGCTATTTTGTAAAATTCTGCTGGACTATAGGCCATGATTTCAAAATGCACTTTTTTCCTGAAATCGAAATATTAGATTTCTGATGTGCTGATTATAAAGAGTATCCGTAACTTAGTACACGTTTGAAAATTTAGTTCTGAGAACCTTTTATTGACGAAAATCTCGACATACGAAATCCGAGGCTTTTTTGCAAAATTCTGCTGGACTATAGGCCATGATTTCAAAATGCACTTTTTTCCCGAAATCGAAAATTGCGATTTCTGATGCGCTGATAATAAAGAATATCTCTTATTAAGTACAAGTTTGAAAATCTAGCTCTGAGAACCTTTTATTGACGAAAATCTCGAGATACGAAATCCGAGGCTTTTTTGCAAAATTCTGCTGGACTATAGGCCATGATTTCAAAATGCACTTTTTTCCTGAAATCGAAATATACGATTTCTGATGCGCTGATAATAATGAATATCTCTAATTTAGTACAAATTTGAAAATCTAGCTCTGAGAACCTTTTATTGACGAAAATCTCGAGATACGAAATCCGAGGCTATTTTGTAAAATTCTGCTGGACTATAGCCCATGATTTCAAAATGCACTTTTTTCCTGAAATCGAAATATACGATTTCTGATGCGCTGATAATAAAGAATATCTCTAATTTAGTACAAATTTGAAAATCTAGCTCTGAGAACCTTTTATTGACGAAAATCTCGAGATACGAAATCCGAGGCTATTTTGTAAAATTCTGCTGGACTATAGCCCATGATTTCAAAATGCACTTTTTTCTTGAAATCGAAATATTAGATTTCTGATGTGCTGATTATAAAGAGTATCCGTAACTTAGTACACGTTTGAAAATTTAGTTCTGAGAACCTTTTATTGACGAAAATCTCGAGATACGAAATCCGAGGCTTTTTTGCAAAATTCTGCTGGACTATAGGCCATGATTTCAAAATGCACTTTTTTCCCGAAATCGAAAATTGCGATTTCTGATGCGCTGATAATAAAGAATATCTCTTATTAAGTACAGGTTTGAAAATCTAGCTCTGAGAACCTTTTATTGACGAAAATCTCGAGATACGAAATCCGAGGCTATTTTGTAAAATTCTGCTGGACTATAGCCCATGATTTCAAAATGCACTTTTTTCTTGAAATCGAAATATTAGATTTCTGATGTGCTGATTATAAAGAGTATCCGTAACTTAGTACACGTTTGAAAATTTAGTTCTGAGAACCTTTTATTGACGAAAATCTCGAGATACGAAATCCGAGGCTTTTTTGCAAAATTCTGCTGGACTATAGCCCATGATTTCAAAATGCACTTTTTTCCTGAAATCGAAATATACGATTTCTGATGCGCTGATAATAAAGAATATCTCTAATTTAGTACAAATTTGAAAATCTAGCTCTGAGAACCTTTTATTGACGAAAATCTCGAGATACGAAATCCGAGGCTATTTTGTAAAATTCTGCTGGACTATAGCCCATGATTTCAAAATGCACTTTTTTCTTGAAATCGAAATATTAGATTTCTGATGTGCTGATTATAAAGAGTATCCGTAACTTAGTACACGTTTGAAAATTTAGTTCTGAGAACCTTTTATTGACGAAAATCTCGAGATACGAAATCCGAGGCTTTTTTGCAAAATTCTGCTGGACTATAGGCCATGATTTCAAAATGCACTTTTTTCCCGAAATCGAAAATTGCGATTTCTGATGCGCTGATAATAAAGAATATCTCTTATTAAGTACAAGTTTGAAAATCTAGCTCTGAGAACCTTTTATTGACGAAAATCTCGAGATACGAAATCCGAGGCTATTTTGTAAAATTCTGCTGGACTATAGCCCATGATTTCAAAATGCACTTTTTTCCTGAAATCGAAATATACGATTTCTGATGCGCTGATAATAAAGAATATCTCTAATTTAGTACAAATTTGAAAATCTAGCTCTGAGAACCTTTTATTGACGAAAATCTCGAGATACGAAATCCGAGGCTATTTTGTAAAATTCTGCTGGACTATAGCCCATGATTTCAAAATGCACTTTTTTCTTGAAATCGAAATATTAGATTTCTGATGTGCTGATTATAAAGAGTATCCGTAACTTAGTACACGTTTGAAAATTTAGTTCTGAGAACCTTTTATTGACGAAAATCTCGAGATACGAAATCCGAGGCTTTTTTGCAAAATTCTGCTGGACTATAGGCCATGATTTCAAAATGCACTTTTTCCTGAAATCGAAATATTAGATTTCTGATGTGCTGATTATAAAGAGTAACCGTAACTTAGTACACGTTTGAAAATTTATCTCTGAGAACCTTTTATTGACGAAAATCTCGAGATACGAAATCCGAGGCTTTTTTGCAAAATTCTGCTGGACTATAGGCCATGATTTCAAAATGCACTTTTTTCCTGAAATCGAAATATTAGATTTCTGATGTGCTGATTATAAAGAGTATCCGTAACTTAGTACACGTTTGAAAATTTAGTTCTGAGAACCTTTTATTGACGAAAATCTCGAGATACGAAATCCGAGGCTTTTTTGCAAAATTCTGCTGGACTATAGGCCATGATTTCAAAATGCACTTTTTTCCCGAAATCGAAAATTGCGATTTCTGATGCGCTGATAATAAAGAATATCTCTTATTAAGTACAAGTTTGAAAATCTAGCTCTGAGAACCTTTTATTGACGAAAATCTCGAGATACGAAATCCGAGGCTTTTTTGCAAAATTCTGCTGGACTATAGGCCATGATTTCAAAATGCACTTTTTTCCTGAAATCGAAATATTAGATTTCTGATGTGCTGATTATAAAGAGTATCCGTAACTTAGTACACGTTTGAAAATTTAGTTCTGAGAACCTTTTATTGACGAAAATCTCGAGATACGAAATCCGAGGCTTTTTTGCAAAATTCTGCTGGACTATAGGCCATGATTTCAAAATGCACTTTTTTCCTGAAATCGAAATATACGATTTCTGATGCGCTGATAATAAAGAATATCTCTAATTTAGTACAAATTTGAAAATCTAGCTCTGAGAACCTTTTATTGACGAAAATCTCGAGATACGAAATCCGAGGCTATTTTGTAAAATTCTGCTGGACTATAGGCCATGATTTCAAAATGCACTTTTTTCCTGAAATCGAAATATTAGATTTCTGATGTGCTGATTATAAAGAGTATCCGTAACTTAGTACACGTTTGAAAATTTAGTTCTGAGAACCTTTTATTGACGAAAATCTCGAGATACGAAATCCGAGGCTTTTTTGCAAAATTCTGCTGGACTATAGGCCATGATTTCAAAATGCACTTTTTTCCCGAAATCGAAAATTGCGATTTCTGATGCGCTGATAATAAAGAATATCTCTTATTAAGTACAAGTTTGAAAATCTAGCTCTGAGAACCTTTTATTGACGAAAATCTCGAGATACGAAATCCGAGGCTTTTTTGCAAAATTCTGCTGGACTATAGGCCATGATTTCAAAATGCACTTTTTTCCCGAAATCGAAAATTGCGATTTCTGATGCGCTGATAATAAAGAATATCTCTTATTAAGTACAAGTTTGAAAATCTAGCTCTGAGAACCTTTTATTGACGAAAATCTCGAGATACGAAATCCGAGGCTTTTTTGCAAAATTCTGCTGGACTATAGGCCATGATTTCAAAATGCACTTTTTTCCCGAAATCGAAAATTGCGATTTCTGATGCGAGGCTTTTTTGCAAAATTCTGCTGGACTATAGGCCATGATTTCAAAATGCACTTTTTTCCCGAAATCGAAAATTGCGATTTCTGATGCGCTGATAATAAAGAATATCTCTTATTAAGTACAAGTTTGAAAATCTAGCTCTGAGAACCTTTTATTGACGAAAATCTCGAGATACGAAATCCGAGGCTTTTTTGCAAAATTCTGCTGGACTATAGGCCATGATTTCAAAATGCACTTTTTTCCCGAAATCGAAAATTGCGATTTCTGATGCGCTGATAATAAAGAATATCTCTTATTAAGTACAAGTTTGAAAATCTAGCTCTGAGAACCTTTTATTGACGAAAATCTCGAGATACGAAATCCGAGGCTATTTTGTAAAATTCTGCTGGACTATAGCCCATGATTTCAAAATGCACTTTTTTCCTGAAATCGAAATATACGATTTCTGATGCGCTGATAATAAAGAATATCTCTAATTTAGTACAAATTTGAAAATCTAGGTCTGAGAACCTTTTATTGACGAAAATCTCGAGATACGAAATCCGAGGCTATTTTGTAAAATTCTGCTGGACTATAGCCCATGATTTCAAAATGCACTTTTTTCCTGAAATCGAAATATTAGATTTCTGATGTGCTGATTATAAAGAGTATCCGTAACTTAGTACACGTTTGAAAATTTAGTTCTGAGAACCTTTTATTGACGAAAATCTCGAGATACGAAGTCCGAGGCTTTTTTGCAAAATTCTGCTGGACTATAGGCCATGATTTCAAAATGCACTTTTTTCCCGAAATCGAAAATTGCGATTTCTGATGCGCTGATAATAAAGAATATCTCTTATTAAGTACAAGTTTGAAAATCTAGCTCTGAGAACCTTTTATTGACGAAAATCTCGAGATAAGAAATCCGAGGCTTTTTTGCAAAATTCTGCTGGACTATAGGCCATGATTTCAAAATGCACTTTTTTCCCGAAATCGAAAATTGCGATTTCTGATGCGCTGATAATAAAGAATATCTCTTATTAAGTATAAGTTTGAAAATCTAGCTCTGAGAACCTTTTATTGACGAAAATCTCGAGATACGAAATCCGAGGCTTTTTTGCAAAATTCTGCTGGACTATAGGCCATGATTTCAAAATGCACTTTTTTCCTGAAATCGAAATATACGATTTCTGATGCGCTGATAATAAAGAATATCTCTAATTTAGTACAAATTTGAAAATCTAGCTCTGAGAACCTTTTATTGACGAAAATCTCGAGATACGAAATCCGAGGCTATTTTGTAAAATTCTGCTGGACTATAGCCCATGATTTAAAATGCACTTTTTCCTGAAATCGAAATATTAGATTTCTGATGTGCTGATTATAAAGAGTATCCGTAACTTAGTACACGTTTGAAAATTTAGTTCTGAGAACCTTTTATTGACGAAAATCTCGAGATACGAAATCCGAGGCTTTTTTGCAAAATTCTGCTGGACTATAGGCCATGATTTCAAAATGCACTTTTTTCCCGAAATCGAAAATTGCGATTTCTGATGCGCTGATAATAAAGAATATCTCTAATTTAGTACAAATTTGAAAATCTAGCTCTGAGAACCTTTTATTGACGAAAATCTCGAGATACGAAATCCGAGGCTATTTTGTAAAATTCTGCTGGACTATAGCCCATGATTTCAAAATGCACTTTTTTCCTGAAATCGAAATATACGATTTCTGATGCGCTGATAATAAAGAATATCTCTAATTTAGTACAAATTTGAAAATCTAGCTCTGAGAACCTTTTATTGACGAAAATCTCGAGATACGAAATCCGAGGCTTTTTTGCAAAATTCTGCTGGACTATAGGCCATGATTTCAAAATGCACTTTTTTCCCGAAATCGAAAATTGCGATTTCTGATGCGCTGATAATAAAGAATATCTCTAATTTAGTACAAATTTGAAAATCTAGCTCTGAGAACCTTTTATTGACGAAAATCTCGAGATACGAAATCCGAGGCTATTTTGTAAAATTCTGCTGGACTATAGCCCATGATTTCAAAATGCACTTTTTTCCCGAAATCGAAAATTGCGATTTCTGATGCGCTGATAATAAAGAATATCTCTTATTAAGTATAAGTTTGAAAATCTAGCTCTGAGAACCTTTTATTGACGAAAATCTCGAGATACGAAATCCGAGGCTTTTTTGCAAAATTCTGCTGGACTATAGGCCATGATTTCAAAATGCACTTTTTTCCTGAAATCGAAATATACGATTTCTGATGCGCTGATAATAAAGAATATCTCTAATTTAGTACAAATTTGAAAATCTAGCTCTGAGAACCTTTTATTGACGAAAATCTCGAGATACGAAATCCGAGGCTTTTTTGCAAAATTCTGCTGGACTATAGGCCATGATTTCAAAATGCACTTTTTTCCTGAAATCGAAATATACGATTTCTGATGCGCTGATAATAAAGAATATCTCTAATTTAGTACAAATTTGAAAATCTAGCTCTGAGAACCTTTTATTGACGAAAATCTCGAGATACGAAATCCGAGGCTATTTTGTAAAATTCTGCTGGACTATAGCCCATGATTTAAAATGCACTTTTTCCTGAAATCGAAATATTAGATTTCTGATGTGCTGATTATAAAGAGTATCCGTAACTTAGTACACGTTTGAAAATTTAGTTCTGAGAACCTTTTATTGACGAAAATCTCGAGATACGAAATCCGAGGCTTTTTTGCAAAATTCTGCTGGACTATAGGCCATGATTTCAAAATGCACTTTTTTCCCGAAATCGAAAATTGCGATTTCTGATGCGCTGATAATAAAGAATATCTCTAATTTAGTACAAATTTGAAAATCTAGCTCTGAGAACCTTTTATTGACGAAAATCTCGAGATACGAAATCCGAGGCTATTTTGTAAAATTCTGCTGGACTATAGCCCATGATTTCAAAATGCACTTTTTTCCTGAAATCGAAATATACGATTTCTGATGCGCTGATAATAAAGAATATCTCTAATTTAGTACAAATTTGAAAATCTAGCTCTGAGAACCTTTTATTGACGAAAATCTCGAGATACGAAATCCGAGGCTTTTTTGCAAAATTCTGCTGGACTATAGGCCATGATTTCAAAATGCACTTTTTTCCCGAAATCGAAAATTGCGATTTCTGATGCGCTGATAATAAAGAATATCTCTAATTTAGTACAAATTTGAAAATCTAGCTCTGAGAACCTTTTATTGACGAAAATCTCGAGATACGAAATCCGAGGCTATTTTGTAAAATTCTGCTGGACTATAGCCCATGATTTCAAAATGCACTTTTTTCCTGAAATCGAAATATACGATTTCTGATGCGCTGATAATAAAGAATATCTCTAATTTAGTACAAATTTGAAAATCTAGCTCTGAGAACCTTTTATTGACGAAAATCTCGAGATACGAAATCCGAGGCTATTTTGTAAAATTCTGCTGGACTATAGCCCATGATTTCAAAATGCACTTTTTTCCTGAAATCGAAATATTAGATTTCTGATGTGCTGATTATAAAGAGTATCCGTAACTTAGTACACGTTTGAAAATTTAGTTCTGAGAACCTTTTATTGACGAAAATCTCGAGATACGAAATCCGAGGCTATTTTGCAAAATTCTGCTGGACTATAGCCCATGATTTCAAAATGCACTTTTTTCCTGAAATCGAAAATTTCTATTTCTGATGCGCTGATAATAAAGAATATCTCTAATTAAGTACAAATTTGAAAATCTAGCTCTGAGAACCTTTTATTGACAAAAATCTCGAGATACGAAATCCGAGGCTTTTTTGCAAAATTCTGCTGGACTATAGGCCATGATTTCAAAATGCACTTTTTTCCTGAAATCGAAATATACGATTTCTGATGCGCTGATAATAAAGAATATCTCTAATTTAGTACAAATTTGAAAATCTAGCTCTGAGAACCTTTTATTGACGAAAATCTCGAGATACGAAATCCGAGGCTATTTTGTAAAATTCTGCTGGACTATAGCCCATGATTTCAAAATGCACTTTTTTCCTGAAATCGAAATATTAGATTTCTGATGTGCTGATTATAAAGAGTATCCGTAACTTAGTACACGTTTGAAAATTTAGTTCTGAGAACCTTTTATTGACGAAAATCTCGAGATACGAAATCCGAGGCTTTTTTGCAAAATTCTGCTGGACTATAGGCCATGATTTCAAAATGCACTTTTTTCCCGAAATCGAAAATTGCGGTTTCTGATACGCTGATAATAAAGAATATCTCTAATTTAGTACAAATTTGAAAATCTAGTTCTGAGAACCTTTTATTGACAAAAATATAGAGATATGAAATCCGAGGCTTTTTTGCAAAATTCTGCTGGACTATAGCCCATGATTTCAAAATGCACTTTTTTCCTGAAATCGAAATATACGATTTCTGATGCGCTGATAATAAAGAATATCTCTAATTAAGTACAAATTTGAAAATCTAGCTCTGAGAACCTTTTATTGACAAAAATATAGAGATACGAAATCCGAGGCTATTTTGTAAAATTCTGCTGGACTATAGCCCATGATTTCAAAATGCACTTTTTTCCTGAAATCGAAATATACGATTTCTGATGCGCTGATAATAAAGAATATCTCTAATTTAGTACAAATTTGAAAATCTAGCTCTGAGAACCTTTTATTGACAAAAATATAGAGATATGAAATCCGAGGCTTTTTTGCAAAATTCTGCTGGACTATAGCCCATGATTTCAAAATGCACTTTTTCCTGAAATCGAAATATTAGATTTCTGATGTGCTGATTATAAAGAGTAACCGTAACTTAGTACACGTTTGAAAATTTAGCTCTGAGAACCTTTTATTGACAAAAATCTCGAGATACGAAATCCGAGGCTATTTTGTAAAATTCTGCTGGACTATAGCCCATGATTTCAAAATGCACTTTTTTCCTGAAATCGAAATATACGATTTCTGATGCGCTGATAATAAAGAATATCTCTAATTTAGTACAAATTTGAAAATCTAGCTCTGAGAACCTTTTATTGACGAAAATCTCGAGATACGAAATCCGAGGCTATTTTGTAAAATTCTGCTGGACTATAGGCCATGATTTCAAAATGCACTTTTTTCCTGAAATCGAAATATTAGATTTCTGATGTGCTGATTATAAAGAGTATCCGTAACTTAGTACACGTTTGAAAATTTAGTTCTGAGAACCTTTTATTGACGAAAATCTCGAGATACGAAATCCGAGGCTTTTTTGCAAAATTCTGCTGGACTATAGCCCATGATTTCAAAATGCACTTTTTTCCTGAAATCGAAATATACGATTTCTGATGCGCTGATAATAAAGAATATCTCTAATTTAGTACAAATTTGAAAATCTAGCTCTGAGAACCTTTTATTGACGAAAATCTCGAGATACGAAATCCGAGGCTATTTTGTAAAATTCTGCTGGACTATAGCCCATGATTTCAAAATGCACTTTTTCCTGAAATCGAAATATTAGATTTCTGATGTGCTGATTATAAAGAGTAACCGTAACTTAGTACACGTTTGAAAATTTAGCTCTGAGAACCTTTTATTGACGAAAATCTCGAGATACGAAATCCGAGGCTTTTTTGCAAAATTCTGCTGGACTATAGGCCATGATTTCAAAATGCACTTTTTTCCCGAAATCGAAAATTGCGATTTCTGATGCGCTGATAATAAAGAATATCTCTTATTAAGTACAAGTTTGAAAATCTAGCTCTGAGAACCTTTTATTGACGAAAATCTCGAGATACGAAATCCGAGGCTTTTTTGCAAAATTCTGCTGGACTATAGCCCATGATTTCAAAATGCACTTTTTTCCTGAAATCGAAATATACGATTTCTGATGCGCTGATAATAAAGAATATCTCTAATTTAGTACAAATTTGAAAATCTAGCTCTGAGAACCTTTTATTGACGAAAATCTCGAGATACGAAATCCGAGGCTATTTTGTAAAATTCTGCTGGACTATAGCCCATGATTTCAAAATGCACTTTTTCCTGAAATCGAAATATTAGATTTCTGATGTGCTGATTATAAAGAGTAACCGTAACTTAGTACACGTTTGAAAATTTAGCTCTGAGAACCTTTTATTGACAAAAATCTCGAGATACGAAATCCGAGGCTATTTTGTAAAATTCTGCTGGACTATAGCCCATGATTTCAAAATGCACTTTTTTCCTGAAATCGAAATATACGATTTCTGATGCGCTGATAATAAAGAATATCTCTAATTTAGTACACATTTGAAAATCTAGCTCTGAGAACCTTTTATTGACGAAAATCTCGAGATACGAAATCCGAGGCTATTTTGTAAAATTCTGCTGGACTATAGGCCATGATTTCAAAATGCACTTTTTTCCTGAAATCGAAATATTAGATTTCTGATGTGCTGATTATAAAGAGTATCCGTAACTTAGTACACGTTTGAAAATTTAGTTCTGAGAACCTTTTATTGACGAAAATCTCGAGATACGAAATCCGAGGCTTTTTTGCAAAATTCTGCTGGACTATAGGCCATGATTTCAAAATGCACTTTTTTCCCGAAATCGAAAATTTCTATTTCTGATGCGCTGATAATAAAGAATATCTCTAATTTAGTACAAATTTGAAAATCTAGCTCTGAGAACCTTTTATTGACGAAAATCTCGAGATACGAAATCCGAGGCTATTTTGTAAAATTCTGCTGGACTATAGCCCATGATTTCAAAATGCACTTTTTTCCTGAAATCGAAATATTAGATTTCTGATGTGCTGATTATAAAGAGTATCCGTAACTTAGTACACGTTTGAAAATTTAGTTCTGAGAACCTTTTATTGACGAAAATCTCGAGATACGAAATCCGAGGCTTTTTTGCAAAATTCTGCTGGACTATAGGCCATGATTTCAAAATGCACTTTTTTCCTGAAATCGAAATATACGATTTCTGATGCGCTGATAATAATGAATATCTCTAATTTAGTACAAATTTGAAAATCTAGCTCTGAGAACCTTTTATTGACGAAAATCTCGAGATACGAAATCCGAGGCTATTTTGTAAAATTCTGCTGGACTATAGCCCATGATTTCAAAATGCACTTTTTTCCTGAAATCGAAATATTAGATTTCTGATGTGCTGATTATAAAGAGTATCCGTAACTTAGTACACGTTTGAAAATTTAGTTCTGAGAACCTTTTATTGACGAAAATCTCGAGATACGAAATCCGAGGCTATTTTGTAAAATTCTGCTGGACTATAGGCCATGATTTCAAAATGCACTTTTTTCCTGAAATCGAAATATTAGATTTCTGATGTGCTGATTATAAAGAGTATCCGTAACTTAGTACACGTTTGAAAATTTAGTTCTGAGAACCTTTTATTGACGAAAATCTCGAGATACGAAATCCGAGGCTTTTTTGCAAAATTCTGCTGGACTATAGCCCATGATTTCAAAATGCACTTTTTTCCTGAAATCGAAATATACGATTTCTGATGCGCTGATAATAAAGAATATCTCTAATTTAGTACAAATTTGAAAATCTAGCTCTGAGAACCTTTTATTGACGAAAATCTCGAGATACGAAATCCGAGGCTATTTTGTAAAATTCTGCTGGACTATAGGCCATGATTTCAAAATGCACTTTTTTCCTGAAATCGAAATATACGATTTCTGATGCGCTGATAATAATGAATATCTCTAATTTAGTACAAATTTGAAAATCTAGCTCTGAGAACCTTTTATTGACGAAAATCTCGAGATACGAAATCCGAGGCTATTTTGTAAAATTCTGCTGGACTATAGGCCATGATTTCAAAATGCACTTTTTTCCTGAAATCGAAATATACGATTTCTGATGCGCTGATAATAATGAATATCTCTAATTTAGTACAAATTTGAAAATCTAGCTCTGAGAACCTTTTATTGACGAAAATCTCGAGATACGAAATCCGAGGCTTTTTTGCAAAATTCTGCTGGACTATAGGCCATGATTTCAAAATGCACTTTTTTCCCGAAATCGAAAATTGCGATTTCTGATGCGCTGATAATAAAGAATATCTCTTATTAAGTACAAGTTTGAAAATCTAGCTCTGAGAACCTTTTATTGACGAAAATCTCGAGATACGAAATCCGAGGCTATTTTGTAAAATTCTGCTGGACTATAGGCCATGATTTCAAAATGCACTTTTTTCCTGAAATCGAAATATTAGATTTCTGATGTGCTGATTATAAAGAGTATCCGTAACTTAGTACACGTTTGAAAATTTAGTTCTGAGAACCTTTTATTGACGAAAATCTCGAGATACGAAATCCGAGGCTTTTTTGCAAAATTCTGCTGGACTATAGCCCATGATTTCAAAATGCACTTTTTTCCTGAAATCGAAATATGCGATTTCTGATGCGCTGATAATAAAGAATATCTCTAATTTAGTACAAATTTGAAAATCTAGCTCTGAGAACCTTTTATTGACGAAAATCTCGAGATACGAAATCCGAGGCTATTTTGTAAAATTCTGCTGGACTATAGGCCATGATTTCAAAATGCACTTTTTTCCTGAAATCGAAATATTAGATTTCTGATGTGCTGATTATAAAGAGTATCCGTAACTTAGTACACGTTTGAAAATTTAGTTCTGAGAACCTTTTATTGACGAAAATCTCGAGATACGAAATCCGAGGCTTTTTTGCAAAATTCTGCTGGACTATAGCCCATGATTTCAAAATGCACTTTTTTCCTGAAATCGAAATATACGATTTCTGATGCGCTGATAATAAAGAATATCTCTAATTTAGTACAAATTTGAAAATCTAGCTCTGAGAACCTTTTATTGACGAAAATCTCGAGATACGAAATCCGAGGCTATTTTGTAAAATTCTGCTGGACTATAGGCCATGATTTCAAAATGCACTTTTTTCCTGAAATCGAAATATACGATTTCTGATGCGCTGATAATAAAGAATATCTCTAATTTAGTACAAATTTGAAAATCTAGCTCTGAGAACCTTTTATTGACGAAAATCTCGAGATACGAAATCCGAGGCTTTTTTGCAAAATTCTGCTGGACTATAGGCCATGATTTCAAAATGCACTTTTTTCCCGAAATCGAAAATTGCGATTTCTGATGCGCTGATAATAAAGAATATCTCTTATTAAGTACAAGTTTGAAAATCTAGCTCTGAGAACCTTTTATTGACGAAAATCTCGAGATACGAAATCCGAGGCTATTTTGTAAAATTCTGCTGGACTATAGGCCATGATTTCAAAATGCACTTTTTTCCTGAAATCGAAATATTAGATTTCTGATGTGCTGATTATAAAGAGTATCCGTAACTTAGTACACGTTTGAAAATTTAGTTCTGAGAACCTTTTATTGACGAAAATCTCGAGATACGAAATCCGAGGCTTTTTTGCAAAATTCTGCTGGACTATAGCCCATGATTTCAAAATGCACTTTTTTCCTGAAATCGAAATATACGATTTCTGATGCGCTGATAATAAAGAATATCTCTAATTTAGTACAAATTTGAAAATCTAGCTCTGAGAACCTTTTATTGACGAAAATCTCGAGATACGAAATCCGAGGCTATTTTGTAAAATTCTGCTGGACTATAGGCCATGATTTCAAAATGCACTTTTTTCCTGAAATCGAAATATTAGATTTCTGATGTGCTGATTATAAAGAGTATCCGTAACTTAGTACACGTTTGAAAATTTAGTTCTGAGAACCTTTTATTGACGAAAATCTCGAGATACGAAATCCGAGGCTTTTTTGCAAAATTCTGCTGGACTATAGCCCATGATTTCAAAATGCACTTTTTTCCTGAAATCGAAATATACGATTTCTGATGCGCTGATAATAAAGAATATCTCTAATTTAGTACAAATTTGAAAATCTAGCTCTGAGAACCTTTTATTGACGAAAATCTCGAGATACGAAATCCGAGGCTATTTTGTAAAATTCTGCTGGACTATAGGCCATGATTTCAAAATGCACTTTTTTCCTGAAATCGAAATATACGATTTCTGATGCGCTGATAATAAAGAATATCTCTAATTTAGTACAAATTTGAAAATCTAGCTCTGAGAACCTTTTATTGACGAAAATCTCGAGATACGAAATCCGAGGCTTTTTTGCAAAATTCTGCTGGACTATAGGCCATGATTTCAAAATGCACTTTTTTCCCGAAATCGAAAATTGCGATTTCTGATGCGCTGATAATAAAGAATATCTCTTATTAAGTACAAGTTTGAAAATCTAGCTCTGAGAACCTTTTATTGACGAAAATCTCGAGATACGAAATCCGAGGCTATTTTGTAAAATTCTGCTGGACTATAGGCCATGATTTCAAAATGCACTTTTTTCCTGAAATCGAAATATTAGATTTCTGATGTGCTGATTATAAAGAGTATCCGTAACTTAGTACACGTTTGAAAATTTAGTTCTGAGAACCTTTTATTGACGAAAATCTCGAGATACGAAATCCGAGGCTTTTTTGCAAAATTCTGCTGGACTATAGCCCATGATTTCAAAATGCACTTTTTTCCTGAAATCGAAATATACGATTTCTGATGCGCTGACAATAAAGAATATCTCTAATTTAGTACAAATTTGAAAATCTAGCTCTGAGAACCTTTTATTGACGAAAATCTCGAGATACGAAATCCGAGGCTATTTTGTAAAATTCTGCTGGACTATAGGCCATGATTTCAAAATGCACTTTTTTCCTGAAATCGAAATATTAGATTTCTGATGTGCTGATTATAAAGAGTATCCGTAACTTAGTACACGTTTGAAAATTTAGTTCTGAGAACCTTTTATTGACGAAAATCTCGAGATACGAAATCCGAGGCTTTTTTGCAAAATTCTGCTGGACTATAGCCCATGATTTCAAAATGCACTTTTTTCCTGAAATCGAAATATACGATTTCTGATGTGCTGATAATAAAGAATATCTCTAATTTAGTACAAATTTGAAAATCTAGCTCTGAGAACCTTTTATTGACGAAAATCTCGAGATACGAAATCCGAGGCTATTTTGTAAAATTCTGCTGGACTATAGGCCATGATTTCAAAATGCACTTTTTTCCTGAAATCGAAATATACGATTTCTGATGCGCTGATAATAATGAATATCTCTAATTTAGTACAAATTTGAAAATCTAGCTCTGAGAACCTTTTATTGACGAAAATCTCGAGATACGAAATCCGAGGCTATTTTGTTAAATTCTGCTGGACTATAGCCCATGATTTCAAAATGCATTTTTTTCCTGAAATCGAAATATACGATTTCTGATGCGCTGATAATAAAGAATATCTCTAATTTAGTACAAATTTGAAAATCTAGCTCTGAGAACCTTTTATTGACGAAAATCTCGAGATACGAAATCCGAGGCTATTTTGTAAAATTCTGCTGGACTATAGGCCATGATTTCAAAATGCACTTTTTTCCTGAAATCGAAATATTAGATTTCTGATGTGCTGATTATAAAGAGTATCCGTAACTTAGTACACGTTTGAAAATTTAGTTCTGAGAACCTTTTATTGACGAAAATCTCGAGATACGAAATCCGAGGCTTTTTTGCAAAATTCTGCTGGACTATAGGCCATGATTTCAAAATGCACTTTTTTCCCGAAATCGAAAATTGCGATTTCTGATGCGCTGATAATAAAGAATATCTCTTATTAAGTACAAGTTTGAAAATCTAGCTCTGAGAACCTTTTATTGACGAAAATCTCGAGATACGAAATCCGAGGCTTTTTTGCAAAATTCTGCTGGACTATAGGCCATGATTTCAAAATGCACTTTTTTCCTGAAATCGAAAATTTCTATTTCTGATGCGCTGATAATAAAGAATATCTCTAATTTAGTACAAATTTGAAAATCTAGCTCTGAGAACCTTTTATTGACGAAAATCTCGAGATACGAAATCCGAGGCTATTTTGTAAAATTCTGCTGGACTATAGGCCATGATTTCAAAATGCACTTTTTTCCTGAAATCGAAATATTAGATTTCTGATGTGCTGATTATAAAGAGTATCCGTAACTTAGTACACGTTTGAAAATTTAGTTCTGAGAACCTTTTATTGACGAAAATCTCGAGATACGAAATCCGAGGCTTTTTTGCAAAATTCTGCTGGACTATAGCCCATGATTTCAAAATGCACTTTTTTCCTGAAATCGAAATATACGATTTCTGATGCGCTGATAATAAAGAATATCTCTAATTTAGTACAAATTTGAAAATCTAGCTCTGAGAACCTTTTATTGACGAAAATCTCGAGATACGAAATCCGAGGCTATTTTGTAAAATTCTGCTGGACTATAGCCCATGATTTCAAAATGCACTTTTTTCCTGAAATCGAAATATTAGATTTCTGATGTGCTGATTATAAAGAGTATCCGTAAGTTAGTACACGTTTGAAAATTTAGTTCTGAGAACCTTTTATTGACGAAAATCTCGAGATACGAAATCCGAGGCTTTTTTGCAAAATTCTGCTGGACTATAGGCCATGATTTCAAAATGCACTTTTTTCCTGAAATCGAAATATACGATTTCTGATGCGCTGATAATAATGAATATCTCTAATTTAGTACAAATTTGAAAATCTAGCTCTGAGAACCTTTTATTGACGAAAATCTCGAGATACGAAATCCGAGGCTATTTTGTAAAATTCTGCTGGACTATAGCCCATGATTTCAAAATGCACTTTTTTCCTGAAATCGAAATATACGATTTCTGATGCGCTGATAATAAAGAATATCTCTAATTTAGTACAAATTTGAAAATCTAGCTCTGAGAACCTTTTATTGACGAAAATCTCGAGATACGAAATCCGAGGCTATTTTGTAAAATTCTGCTGGACTATAGCCCATGATTTCAAAATGCACTTTTTTCCTGAAATCGAAATATTAGATTTCTGATGTGCTGATTATAAAGAGTATCCGTAAGTTAGTACACGTTTGAAAATTTAGTTCTGAGAACCTTTTATTGACGAAAATCTCGAGATACGAAATCCGAGGCTTTTTTGCAAAATTCTGCTGGACTATAGGCCATGATTTCAAAATGCACTTTTTTCCTGAAATCGAAATATACGATTTCTGATGCGCTGATAATAATGAATATCTCTAATTTAGTACAAATTTGAAAATCTAGCTCTGAGAACCTTTTATTGACGAAAATCTCGAGATACGAAATCCGAGGCTATTTTGTAAAATTCTGCTGGACTATAGCCCATGATTTCAAAATGCACTTTTTTCCTGAAATCGAAATATACGATTTCTGATGCGCTGATAACAAAGAATATCTCTAATTTAGTACAAATTTGAAAATCTAGCTCTGAGAACCTTTTATTGACGAAATCTCGAGATACGAAATCCGAGGCTTTTTTGCAAAATTCTGCTGGACTATAGGCCATGATTTCAAAATACACTTTTTTCCCGAAATCGAAAATTGCGATTTCTGATGCGCTGATAATAAAGAATATCTCTTATTAAGTACAAGTTTGAAAATCTAGCTCTGAGAACCTTTTATTGACAAAAATATAGAGATACGAAATCCGAGGCTTTTTTGCAAAATTCTGCTGGACTATAGGCCATGATTTCAAAATGCACTTTTTTCCCGAAATCGAAAATTGCGATTTCTGATGCGCTGATAATGAAGAATATCTCTTATTAAGTACAAGTTTGAAAATCTAGCTCTGAGAACCTTTTATCAAAATGCACTTTTTCCTGAAATCGAAATATTAGATTTCTGATGTGCTGATTATAAAGAGTATCCGTAACTTAGTACACGTTTGAAAATTTAGTTCTGAGAACCTTTTATTGACGAAAATCTCGAGATACGAAGTCCGAGGCTTTTTTGCAAAATTCTGCTGGACTATAGCCCATGATTTCAAAATGCACTTTTTCCTGAAATCGAAATATTAGATTTCTGATGTGCTGATTATAAAGAGTAACCGTAACTTAGTACACGTTTGAAAATTTATCTCTGAGAACCTTTTATTGACGAAAATCTCGAGATACGAAATCCGAGGCTTTTTTGCAAAATTCTGCTGGACTATAGGCCATGATTTCAAAATGCACTTTTTTCCTGAAATCGAAATATTAGATTTCTGATGTGCTGATTATAAAGAGTATCCGTAACTTAGTACACGTTTGAAAATTTAGTTCTGAGAACCTTTTATTGACGAAAATCTCGAGATACGAAATCCGAGGCTTTTTTGCAAAATTCTGCTGGACTATAGGCCATGATTTCAAAATGCACTTTTTTCCCGAAATCGAAAATTGCGATTTCTGATGCGCTGATAATAAAGAATATCTCTTTTTAAGTACAAGTTTGAAAATCTAGCTCTGAGAACCTTTTATTGACGAAAATCTCGAGATACGAAATCCGAGGCTTTTTTGCAAAATTCTGCTGGACTATAGGCCATGATTTCAAAATGCACTTTTTTCCCGAAATCGAAAATTGCGATTTCTGATGCGCTGATAATAAAGAATATCTCTTATTAAGTACAAGTTTGAAAATCTAGCTCTGAGAACCTTTTATTGACGAAAATCTCGAGATACGAAATCCGAGGCTTTTTTGCAAAATTCTGCTGGACTATAGGCCATGATTTCAAAATGCACTTTTTTCCCGAAATCGAAAATTGCGATTTCTGATGCGAGGTTTTTTTGCAAAATTCTGCTGGACTATAGGCCATGATTTCAAAATGCACTTTTTTCCTGAAATCGAAATATACGATTTCTGATGCGCTGATAATAAAGAATATCTCTAATTTAGTACAAATTTTAAAATCTAGCTCTGAGAACCTTTTATTGACGAAAATCTCGAGATACGAAATCCGAGGCTTTTTTGCAAAATTCTGCTGGACTATAGGCTATGATTTCAAAATGCACTTTTTTCCTGAAATCGAAATATTAGATTTCTGATGTGCTGATTATAAAGAGTATCCGTAACTTAGTACACGTTTGAAAATTTAGTTCTGAGAACCTTTTATTGACGAAAATCTCGAGATACGAAATCCGAGGCTTTTTTGCAAAATTCTGCTGGACTATAGGCCATGATTTCAAAATGCACTTTTTTCCCGAAATCGAAAATTGCGATTTCTGATGCGCTGATAATAAAGAATATCTCTTATTAAGTACAAGTTTGAAAATCTAGCTCTGAGAACCTTTTATTGACGAAAATCTCGAGATACGAAATCCGAGGCTTTTTTGCAAAATTCTGCTGGACTATAGGCCATGATTTCAAAATGCACTTTTTTCCCGAAATCGAAAATTGCGATTTCTGATGCGCTGATAATAAAGAATATCTCTTATTAAGTACAAGTTTGAAAATCTAGCTCTGAGAACCTTTTATTGACGAAAATCTCGAGATACGAAATCCGAGGCTTTTTTGCAAAATTCTGCTGGACTATAGGCCATGATTTCAAAATGCACTTTTTTCCCGAAATCGAAAATTGCGATTTCTGATGCGAGGCTTTTTTGCAAAATTCTGCTGGACTATAGGCCATGATTTCAAAATGCACTTTTTTCCCGAAATCGAAAATTGCGATTTCTGATGCGCTGATAATAAAGAATATCTCTTATTAAGTACAAGTTTGAAAATCTAGCTCTGAGAACCTTTTATTGACGAAAATCTCGAGATACGAAATCCGAGGCTTTTTTGCAAAATTCTGCTGGACTATAGGCCATGATTTCAAAATGCACTTTTTTCCCGAAATCGAAATATACGATTTCTGATGCGCTGATAATAAAGAATATCTCTAATTTAGTACAAATTTGAAAATCTAGGTCTGAGAACCTTTTATTGACGAAAATCTCGAGATACGAAATCCGAGGCTATTTTGTAAAATTCTGCTGGACTATAGCCCATGATTTCAAAATGCACTTTTTTCCTGAAATCGAAATATTAGATTTCTGATGTGCTGATTATAAAGAGTATCCGTAACTTAGTACACGTTTGAAAATTTAGTTCTGAGAACCTTTTATTGACGAAAATCTCGAGATACGAAGTCCGAGGCTTTTTTGCAAAATTCTGCTGGACTATAGGCCATGATTTCAAAATGCACTTTTTTCCCGAAATCGAAAATTGCGATTTCTGATGCGCTGATAATAAAGAATATCTCTAATTTAGTACAAATTTGAAAATCTAGCTCTGAGAACCTTTTATTGTCGAAAATCTCGAGATACGAAATCCGAGGCTATTTTGTAAAATTCTGCTGGACTATAGCCCATGATTTCAAAATGCACTTTTTTCCTGAAATCGAAATATTAGATTTCTGATGTGCTGATTATAAAGAGTATCCGTAAGTTAGTACACGTTTGAAAATTTAGTTCTGAGAACCTTTTATTGACGAAAATCTCGAGATACGAAATCCGAGGCTTTTTTGCAAAATTCTGCTGGACTATAGGCCATGATTTCAAAATGCACTTTTTTCCTGAAATCGAAATATACGATTTCTGATGCGCTGATAATAATGAATATCTCTAATTTAGTACAAATTTGAAAATTTTTATTGACGAAAATCTCGAGATACGAAATCCGAGGCTTTTTTGCAAAATTCTGCTGGACTATAGGCCATGATTTCAAAATGCACTTTTTTCCTGAAATCGAAATATTAGATTTCTGATGTGCTGATTATAAAGAGTATCCGTAACTTAGTACACGTTTGAAAATTTAGTTCTGAGAACCTTTTATTGACGAAAATCTCGAGATACGAAATCCGAGGCTTTTTTGCAAAATTCTGCTGGACTATAGGCCATGATTTCAAAATGCACTTTTTTCCCGAAATCGAAAATTGCGATTTCTGATGCGCTGATAATAAAGAATATCTCTTATTAAGTACAAGTTTGAAAATCTAGCTCTGAGAACCTTTTATTGACGAAAATCTCGAGATACGAAATCCGAGGCTTTTTTGCAAAATTCTGCTGGACTATAGGCCATGATTTCAAAATGCACTTTTTTCCCGAAATCGAAAATTGCGATTTCTGATGCGCTGATAATAAAGAATATCTCTTATTAAGTACAAGTTTGAAAATCTAGCTCTGAGAACCTTTTATTGACGAAAATCTCGAGATACGAAATCCGAGGCTATTTTGTAAAATTCTGCTGGACTATAGCCCATGATTTCAAAATGCACTTTTTTCCTGAAATCGAAATATACGATTTCTGATGCGCTGATAATAAAGAATATCTCTAATTTAGTACAAATTTGAAAATCTAGGTCTGAGAACCTTTTATTGACGAAAATCTCGAGATACGAAATCCGAGGCTATTTTGTAAAATTCTGCTGGACTATAGCCCATGATTTCAAAATGCACTTTTTTCCTGAAATCGAAATATTAGATTTCTGATGTGCTGATTATAAAGAGTATCCGTAACTTAGTACACGTTTGAAAATTTAGTTCTGAGAACCTTTTATTGACGAAAATCTCGAGATACGAAATCCGAGGCTTTTTTGCAAAATTCTGCTGGACTATAGGCCATGATTTCAAAATGCACTTTTTTCCCGAAATCGAAAATTGCGATTTCTGATGCGCTGATAATAAAGAATATCTCTAATTTAGTACAAATTTGAAAATCTAGCTCTGAGAACCTTTTATTGACGAAAATCTCGAGATACGAAATCCGAGGCTATTTTGTAAAATTCTGCTGGACTATAGCCCATGATTTCAAAATGCACTTTTTTCCTGAAATCGAAATATACGATTTCTGATGCGCTGATAATAAAGAATATCTCTAATTTAGTACAAATTTGAAAATCTAGCTCTGAGAACCTTTTATTGACGAAAATCTCGAGATACGAAATCCGAGGCTATTTTGTAAAATTCTGCTGGACTATAGCCCATGATTTCAAAATGCACTTTTTTCCTGAAATCGAAATATTAGATTTCTGATGTGCTGATTATAAAGAGTATCCGTAACTTAGTACACGTTTGAAAATTTAGTTCTGAGAACCTTTTATTGACGAAAATCTCGAGATACGAAATCCGAGGCTTTTTTGCAAAATTCTGCTGGACTATAGGCCATGATTTCAAAATGCACTTTTTTCCCGAAATCGAAAATTGCGATTTCTGATGCGCTGAATATAAAGAATATCTCTAATTAAGTACAAATTTGAAAATCTAGCTCTGAGAACCTTTTATTGACAAAAATCTCGAGATACGAAATCCGAGGCTATTTTGTAAAATTCTGCTGGACTATAGCCCATGATTTCAAAATGCACTTTTTTCCTGAAATCGAAATATTAGATTTCTGATGTGCTGATTATAAAGAGTATCCGTAACTTAGTACACGTTTGAAAATTTAGCTCTGAGAACCTTTTATTGACAAAAATCTCGAGATACGAAATCCGAGGCTATTTTGTAAAATTCTGCTGGACTATAGCCCATGATTTCAAAATGCACTTTTTTCCCGAAATCGAAAATTGCGATTTCTGATGCGCTGAATATAAAGAATATCTCTAATTTAGTACAAATTTGAAAATTTAGTTCTGAGAACCTTTTATTGACGAAAATCTCGAGATACGAAATCCGAGGCTATTTTGCAAAATTCTGCTGGACTATAGCCCATGATTTCAAAATGCACTTTTTTCCTGAAATCGAAAATTTCTATTTCTGATGCGCTGATAATAAAGAATATCTCTAATTTAGTACAAATTTGAAAATCTAGCTCTGAGAACCTTTTATTGACGAAAATCTCGAGATACGAAATCCGAGGCTATTTTGTAAAACTCTGCTGGACTATAGCCCATGATTTCAAAATGCACTTTTTTCCTGAAATCGAAATATTAGATTTCTGATGTGCTGATTATAAAGAGTATCCGTAACTTAGTACACGTTTGAAAATTTAGTTCTGAGAACCTTTTATTGACGAAAATCTCGAGATACGAAATCCGAGGCTTTTTTGCAAAATTCTGCTGGACTATAGCCCATGATTTCAAAATGCACTTTTTTCCTGAAATCGAAATATTAGATTTCTGATGTGCTGATTATAAAGAGTATCCGTAACTTAGTACACGTTTGAAAATTTAGTTCTGAGAACCTTTTATTGACGAAAATCTCGAGATACGAAATCCGAGGCTATTTTGTAAAATTCTGCTGGACTATAGCCCATGATTTCAAAATGCACTTTTTTCCTGAAATCGAAATATTAGATTTCTGATGTGCTGATTATAAAGAGTATCCGTAACTTAGTACACGTTTGAAAATTTAGTTCTGAGAACCTTTTATTGACGAAAATCTCGAGATACGAAATCCGAGGCTTTTTTGCAAAATTCTGCTGGACTATAGGCCATGATTTCAAAATGCACTTTTTTCCCGAAATCGAAAATTGCGATTTCTGATGCGCTGAATATAAAGAATATCTCTAATTTAGTACAAATTTGAAAATCTAGCTCTGAGAACCTTTTATTGACGAAAATCTCGAGATACGAAATCCGAGGCTATTTTGTAAAATTCTGCTGGACTATAGCCCATGATTTCAAAATGCACTTTTTTCCTGAAATCGAAATATTAGATTTCTGATGTGCTGATTATAAAGAGTATCCGTAACTTAGTACACGTTTGAAAATTTAGTTCTGAGAACCTTTTATTGACGAAAATCTCGAGATACGAAATCCGAGGCTTTTTTGCAAAATTCTGCTGGACTATAGGCCATGATTTCAAAATGCACTTTTTTCCCGAAATCGAAAATTGCGATTTCTGATGCGCTGAATATAAAGAATATCTCTAATTTAGTACAAATTTGAAAATCTAGCTCTGAGAACCTTTTATTGACGAAAATCTCGAGATACGAAATCCGAGGCTATTTTGTAAAATTCTGCTGGACTATAGCCCATGATTTCAAAATGCACTTTTTTCCTGAAATCGAAATATTAGATTTCTGATGTGCTGATTATAAAGAGTATCCGTAACTTAGTACACGTTTGAAAATTTAGTTCTGAGAACCTTTTATTGACGAAAATCTCGAGATACGAAATCCGAGGCTATTTTGCAAAATTCTGCTGGACTATAGCCCATGATTTCAAAATGCACTTTTTTCCTGAAATCGAAAATTTCTATTTCTGATGCGCTGATAATAAAGAATATCTCTAATTAAGTACAAATTTGAAAATCTAGCTCTGAGAACCTTTTATTGACAAAAATCTCGAGATACGAAATCCGAGGCTTTTTTGCAAAATTCTGCTGGACTATAGGCCATGATTTCAAAATGCACTTTTTTCCTGAAATCGAAATATTAGATTTCTGATGTGCTGATTATAAAGAGTATCCGTAACTTAGTACACGTTTGAAAATTTAGCTCTGAGAACCTTTTATTGACAAAAATCTCGAGATACGAAATCCGAGGCTATTTTGTAAAATTCTGCTGGACTATAGCCCATGATTTCAAAATGCACTTTTTTCCTGAAATCGAAATATTAGATTTCTGATGTGCTGATTATAAAGAGTATCCGTAACTTAGTACACGTTTGAAAATTTAGTTCTGAGAACCTTTTATTGACGAAAATCTCGAGATACGAAATCCGAGGCTATTTTGTAAAATTCTGCTGGACTATAGCCCATGATTTCAAAATGCACTTTTTTCCTGAAATCGAAATATTAGATTTCTGATGTGCTGATTATAAAGAGTATCCGTAACTTAGTACACGTTTGAAAATTTAGTTCTGAGAACCTTTTATTGACGAAAATCTCGAGATACGAAATCCGAGGCTTTTTTGCAAAATTCTGCTGGACTATAGGCCATGATTTCAAAATGCACTTTTTTCCTGAAATCGAAATATACGATTTCTGATGCGCTGATAATAAAGAATATCTCTAATTTAGTACAAATTTTAAAATCTAGCTCTGAGAACCTTTTATTGACGAAAATCTCGAGATACGAAATCCGAGGCTATTTTGTAAAATTCTGCTGGACTATAGCCCATGATTTCAAAATGCACTTTTTTCCTGAAATCGAAATATTAGATTTCTGATGTGCTGATTATAAAGAGTATCCGTAACTTAGTACACGTTTGAAAATTTAGTTCTGAGAACCTTTTATTGACGAAAATCTCGAGATACGAAATCCGAGGCTTTTTTGCAAAATTCTGCTGGACTATAGGCCATGATTTCAAAATGCACTTTTTTCCTGAAATCGAAATATACGATTTCTGATGCGCTGATAATAAAGAATATCTCTAATTTAGTACAAATTTTAAAATCTAGCTCTGAGAACCTTTTATTGACGAAAATCTCGAGATACGAAATCCGAGGCTATTTTGTAAAATTCTGCTGGACTATAGCCCATGATTTCAAAATGCACTTTTTTCCTGAAATCGAAATATTAGATTTCTGATGTGCTGATTATAAAGAGTATCCGTAACTTAGTACACGTTTGAAAATTTAGTTCTGAGAACCTTTTATTGACGAAAATCTCGAGATACGAAATCCGAGGCTTTTTTGCAAAATTCTGCTGGACTATAGGCCATGATTTCAAAATGCACTTTTTTCCTGAAATCGAAATATACGATTTCTGATGCGCTGATAATAAAGAATATCTCTAATTTAGTACAAATTTGAAAATCTAGCTCTGAGAACCTTTTATTGACGAAAATCTCGAGATACGAAATCCGAGGCTTTTTTGCAAAATTCTGCTGGACTATAGGCCATGATTTCAAAATGCACTTTTTTCCCGAAATCGAAAATTGCGATTTCTGATGCGCTGATAATAAATAATATCTCTAATTTAGTACAAATTTGAAAATCTAGCTCTGAGAACCTTTTATTGACGAAAATCTCGAGATACGAAATCCGAGGCTATTTTGTAAAATTCTGCTGGACTATAGCCCATGATTTCAAAATGCACTTTTTCCTGAAATCGAAATATTAGATTTCTGATGTGCTGATTATAAAGAGTATCCGTAACTTAGTACACGTTTGAAAATTTAGCTCTGAGAACCTTTTATTGACAAAAATCTCGAGATACGAAATCCGAGGCTATTTTGTAAAATTCTGCTGGACTATAGGCCATGATTTCAAAATGCACTTTTTTCCTGAAATCGAAATATACGATTTCTGATGCGCTGATAATAAAGAATATCTCTAATTTAGTACAAATTTGAAAATCTAGGTCTGAGAACCTTTTATTGACGAAAATCTCGAGATACGAAATCCGAGGCTATTTTGTAAAATTCTGCTGGACTATAGCCCATGATTTCAAAATGCACTTTTTTCCTGAAATCGAAATATTAGATTTCTGATGTGCTGATTATAAAGAGTATCCGTAACTTAGTACACGTTTGAAAATTTAGTTCTGAGAACCTTTTATTGACGAAAATCTCGAGATACGAAATCCGAGGCTTTTTTGCAAAATTCTGCTGGACTATAGGCCATGATTTCAAAATTCACTTTTTTCCCGAAATCGAAAATTGCGATTTCTGATGCGCTGATAATAAAGAATATCTCTTATTAAGTACAAGTTTGAAAATCTAGCTCTGAGAACCTTTTATTGACGAAAATCTCGAGATACGAAATCCGAGGCTTTTTTGCAAAATTCTGCTGGACTATAGGCCATGATTTCAAAATGCACTTTTTTCCTGAAATCGAAATATTAGATTTCTGATGTGCTGATTATAAAGAGTATCCGTAACTTAGTACACGTTTGAAAATTTAGTTCTGAGAACCTTTTATTGACGAAAATCTCGAGATACGAAATCCGAGGCTTTTTTGCAAAATTCTGCTGGACTATAGGCCATGATTTCAAAATGCACTTTTTTCCTGAAATCGAAATATACGATTTCTGATGCGCTGATAATAAAGAATATCTCTAATTTAGTACAAATTTGAAAATCTAGCTCTGAGAACCTTTTATTGACGAAAATCTCGAGATACGAAATCCGAGGCTATTTTGTAAAATTCTGCTGGACTATAGCCCATGATTTCAAAATGCACTTTTTTCCTGAAATCGAAATATACGATTTCTGATGCGCTGATAATAAAGAATATCTCTAATTTAGTACAAATTTGAAAATCTAGCTCTGAGAACCTTTTATTGACGAAAATCTCGAGATACGAAATCCGAGGCTATTTTGTAAAATTCTGCTGGACTATAGCCCATGATTTCAAAATGCACTTTTTTCCTGAAATCGAAATATACGATTTCTGATGCGCTGATAATAAAGAATATCTCTAATTTAGTACAAATTTGAAAATCTAGCTCTGAGAACCTTTTATTGACGAAAATCTCGAGATACGAAATCCGAGGCTATTTTGTAAAATTCTGCTGGACTATAGCCCATGATTTCAAAATGCACTTTTTTCCTGAAATCGAAATATACGATTTCTGATGCGCTGATAATAAAGAATATCTCTAATTTAGTACAAATTTGAAAATCTAGCTCTGAGAACCTTTTATTGACGAAAATCTCGAGATACGAAATCCGAGGCTATTTTGTAAAATTCTGCTGGACTATAGGCCATGATTTCAAAATGCACTTTTTTCCTGAAATCGAAATATACGATTTCTGATGCGCTGATAATAAAGAATATCTCTAATTTAGTACAAATTTGAAAATCTAGCTCTGAGAACCTTTTATTGACGAAAATCTCGAGATACGAAATCCGAGGCTATTTTGTAAAATTCTGCTGGACTATAGCCCATGATTTCAAAATGCACTTTTTTCCTGAAATCGAAATATACGATTTCTGATGCGCTGATAATAAAGAATATCTCTAATTTAGTACAAATTTGAAAATCTAGCTCTGAGAACCTTTTATTGACAAAAATCTCGAGATACGAAATCCGAGGCTTTTTTGCAAAATTCTGCTGGACTATAGGCCATGATTTCAAAATGCACTTTTTTCCTGAAATCGAAATATACGATTTCTGATGCGCTGATAATAAAGAATATCTCTAATTTAGTACAAATTTGAAAATCTAGCTCTGAGAACCTTTTATTGACGAAAATCTCGAGATACGAAATCCGAGGCTATTTTGTAAAATTCTGCTGGACTATAGCCCATGATTTCAAAATGCACTTTTTCCTGAAATCGAAATATTAGATTTCTGATGTGCTGATTATAAAGAGTATCCGTAACTTAGTACAAGTTTGAAAATTTAGCTCTGAGAACCTTTTATTGACAAAAATCTCGAGATACGAAATCCGAGGCTATTTTGTAAAATTCTGCTGGACTATAGCCCATGATTTCAAAATGCACTTTTTTCCTGAAATCGAAATATACGATTTCTGATGCGCTGATAATAAAGAATATCTCTAATTTAGTACAAATTTGAAAATCTAGCTCTGAGAACCTTTTATTGACGAAAATCTCGAGATACGAAATCCGAGGCTATTTTGTAAAATTCTGCTGGACTATAGCCCATGATTTCAAAATGCACTTTTTTCCTGAAATCGAAATATACGATTTCTGATGCGCTGATAATAAAGAATATCTCTAATTTAGTACAAATTTGAAAATCTAGCTCTGAGAACCTTTTATTGACAAAAATCTCGAGATACGAAATCCGAGGCTTTTTTGCAAAATTCTGCTGGACTATAGGCCATGATTTCAAAATGCACTTTTTTCCTGAAATCGAAATATACGATTTCTGATGCGCTGATAATAAAGAATATCTCTAATTTAGTACAAATTTGAAAATCTAGCTCTGAGAACCTTTTATTGACGAAAATCTCGAGATACGAAATCCGAGGCTATTTTGTAAAATTCTGCTGGACTATAGCCCATGATTTCAAAATGCACTTTTTTCCTGAAATCGAAATATTAGATTTCTGATGTGCTGATTATAAAGAGTATCCGTAACTTAGTACACGTTTGAAAATTTAGTTCTGAGAACCTTTTATTGACGAAAATCTCGAGATACGAAATCCGAGGCTTTTTTGCAAAATTCTGCTGGACTATAGGCCATGATTTCAAAATGCACTTTTTTCCTGAAATCGAAATATACGATTTCTGATGCGCTGATAATAAAGAATATCTCTAATTTAGTACAAATTTGAAAATCTAGCTCTGAGAACCTTTTATTGACGAAAATCTCGAGATACGAAATCCGAGGCTATTTTGTAAAATTCTGCTGGACTATAGCCCATGATTTCAAAATGCACTTTTTCCTGAAATCGAAATATTAGATTTCTGATGTGCTGATTATAAAGAGTATCCGTAACTTAGTACACGTTTGAAAATTTAGCTCTGAGAACCTCTTATTGACGAAAATCTCGAGATACGAAATCCGAGGCTATTTTGTAAAATTCTGCTGGACTATAGCCCATGATTTCAAAATGCACTTTTTTCCTGAAATCGAAATATACGATTTCTGATGCGCTGATAATAAAGAATATCTCTAATTAAGTACAGATTTGAAAATCTAGCTCTGAGAACCTTTTATTGAAGAAAATCTCGAGATACGAAATCCGAGGCTTTTTTGCAAAATTCTGCTGGACTATAGCCCATGATTTCAAAATGCACTTTTTTCCTGAAATCGAAATATACGATTTCTGATGCGCTGATAATAAAGAATATCTCTAATTAAGTACAGATTTGAAAATCTAGCTCTGAGAACCTTTTATTGACGAAAATCTCGAGATACGAAATCCGAGGCTTTTTTGCAAAATTCTGCTGGACTATAGCCCATGATTTGAAAATGCACTTTTTTCCTGAAATCGAAATATACGATTTCTGATGCGCTGATTATAAAGAGTATCCGTTACAGTACACGTTTGAAAATCTAGCTCTGAGAACCTTTTATTGAAGAAAATCTCGAGATACGAAATCCGAGGCTTTTTTGCAAAATTCTGCTGGACTATAGCCCATGATTTCAAAATGCACTTTTTTCCTGAAATCGAAATATACGATTTCTGATGCGCTGATTATAAAGAGTATCTCTAATTAAGTACAGATTTGAAAATCTAGCTCTGAGAACCTTTTATTGACGAAAATCTCGAGATACGAAATCCGAGGCTTTTTTGCAAAATTCTGCTGGACTATAGCCCATGATTTGAAAATGCACTTTTTTCCTGAAATCGAAATATACGATTTCTGATGCGCTGATTATAAAGAGTATCCGTTACAGTACACGTTTGAAAATTTAGCTCTGAGAACCTCTTATTGACGAAAATCTCGAGATACGAAATCCGAGGCTATTTTGTAAAATTCTGCTGGACTATAGCCCATGATTTCAAAATGCACTTTTTTCCTGAAATCGAAAATTTCTATTTCTGATGCGCTGATAATAAAGAATATCTCTAATTAAGTACAGATTTGAAAATCTAGCTCTGAGAACCTTTTATTGACGAAAATCTCGAGATACGAAATCCGAGGCTTTTTTGCAAAATTCTGCTGGACTATAGCCCATGATTTCAAAATGCACTTTTTTCCTGAAATCGAAATATACGATTTCTGATGCGCTGATAATAAAGAATATCTCTAATTAAGTACAAATTTGAAAATCTAGCTCTGAGAACCTTTTATTGACAAAAATCTCGAGATACGAAATCCGAGGCTATTTTGTAAAATTCTGCTGGACTATAGCCCATGATTTCAAAATGCACTTTTTTCCTGAAATCGAAATATACGATTTCTGATGCGCTGAAAATAAAGAATATCTTTAATTAAGTACAGACTTGAAAATCTAGCTCTGAGAACCTTTTATTGACAAAAATATAGAGATATGAAATCCGAGGCTTTTTTGCAAAATTCTGCTGGACTATAGCCCATGATTTCAAAATGCACTTTTTTCCTGAAATCGAAATATACGATTTCTGATGCGCTGAAAATAAAGAATATCTTTAATTAAGTACAGATTTGAAAATCTAGCTCTGAGAACCTTTTATTGACAAAAATATAGAGATATGAAATCCGAGGCTTTTTTGCAAAATTCTGCTGGACTATAGCCCATGATTTCAAAATGCACTTTTTTCCTGAAATCGAAATATACGATTTCTGATGCGCTGATAATAAAGAATATCTCTAATTAAGTACAAATTTGAAAATCTAGCTCTGAGAACCTTTTATTGACGAAAATCTCGAGATACGAAATCCGAGGCTTTTTTGCAAAATTCTGCTGGACTATAGCCCATGATTTCAAAATGCACTTTTTTCCTGAAATCGAAATATACGATTTCTGATGCGCTGATAATAAAGAATATCTCTAATTAAGTACAAATTTGAAAATCTAGCTCTGAGAACCTTTTATTGACAAAAATATAGAGATATGAAATCCGAGGCTTTTTTGCAAAATTCTGCTGGACTATAGCCCATGATTTCAAAATGCACTTTTTTCCTGAAATCGAAATATACGATTTCTGATGCGCTGATAATAAAGAATATCTCTAATTAAGTACAAATTTGAAAATCTAGCTCTGAGAACCTTTTATTGACGAAAATCTCGAGATACGAAATCCGAGGCTTTTTTGCAAAATTCTGCTGGACTATAGCCCATGATTTCAAAATGCACTTTTTTCCTGAAATCGAAATATACGATTTCTGATGCGCTGAAAATAAAGAATATCTTTAATTAAGTACAGATTTGAAAATCTAGCTCTGAGAACCTTTTATTGACAAAAATCTCGAGATACGAAATCCGAGGCTTTTTTGCAAAATTCTGCTGGACTATAGCCCATGATTTCAAATTGCACTTTTTTCCTGAAATCGAAATATACGATTTCTGATGCGCTGATAATAAAGAATATCTCTAATTAAGTACAGATTTGAAAAGCTAGCTCTGAGAACCTTTTATTGACAAAAATATAGAGATATGAAATCCGAGGCTTTTTTGCAAAATTCTGCTGGACTATAGCCCATGATTTCAAAATGCACTTTTTTCCTGAAATCGAAATATACGATTTCTGATGCGCTGATAATAAAGAATATCTCTAATTAAGTACAGATTTGAAAAGCTAGCTCTGAGAACCTTTTATTGACGAAAATCTCGAGATACGAAATCCGAGGCTTTTTTGCAAAATTCTGCTGGACTATAGCCCATGATTTCAAAATGCACTTTTTTCCTGAAATCGAAATATACGATTTCTGATGCGCTGATAATAAAGAATATCTCTAATTAAGTACAAATTTGAAAATCTAGCTCTGAGAACCTTTTATTGACAAAAATCTCGAGATACGAAATCCGAGGCTTTTTTGCAAAATTCTGCTGGACTATAGCCCATGATTTCAAAATGCACTTTTTTCCTGAAATCGAAATATAGGATTTCTGATGCGCTGATAATAAAGAATATCTCTAATTAAGTACAGATTTGAAAAGCTAGCTCTGAGAACCTTTTATTGACAAAAATATAGAGATATGAAATCCGAGGCTTTTTTGCAAAATTCTGCTGGACTATAGCCCATGATTTCAGAATGCACTTTTTTCCTGAAATCGAAATATACGATTTCTGATGCGCTGAAAATAAAGAATATCTTTAATTAAGTACAGATTTGAAAATCTAGCTCTGAGAACCTTTTATTGACAAAAATCTCGAGATACGAAATCCGAGGCTTTTTTGCAAAATTCTGCTGGACTATAGCCCATGATTTCAGAATGCACTTTTTTCCTGAAATCGAAATATACGATTTCTGATGCGCTGAAAATAAAGAATATCTTTAATTAAGTACAGATTTGAAAATCTAGCTCTGAGAACCTTTTATTGACAAAAATCTCGAGATACGAAATCCGAGGCTTTTTTGCAAAATTCTGCTGGACTATAGCCCATGATTTCAAAATGCACTTTTTTCCTGAAATCGAAATATACGATTTCTGATGCGCTGATAATAAAGAATATCTCTAATTAAGTACAGATTTGAAAAGCTAGCTCTGAGAACCTTTTATTGACAAAAATATAGAGATATGAAATCCGAGGCTTTTTTGCAAAATTCTGCTGGACTATAGCCCATGATTTCAAAATGCACTTTTTTCCTGAAATCGAAATATACGATTTCTGATGCGCTGAAAATAAAGAATATCTTTAATTAAGTACAGATTTGAAAATCTAGCTCTGAGAACCTTTTATTGACAAAAATCTCGAGATACGAAATCCGAGGCTTTTTTGCAAAATTCTGCTGGACTATAGCCCATGATTTCAAAATGCACTTTTTTCCTGAAATCGAAATATACGATTTCTGATGCGCTGATAATAAAGAATATCTCTAATTAAGTACAGATTTGAAAAGCTAGCTCTGAGAACCTTTTATTGACAAAAATATAGAGATATGAAATCCGAGGCTTTTTTGCAAAATTCTGCTGGACTATAGCCCATGATTTCAGAATGCACTTTTTTCCTGAAATCGAAATATACGATTTCTGATGCGCTGATAATAAAGAATATCTCTAATTAAGTACAGATTTGAAAATCTAGCTCTGAGAACCTTTTATTGACAAAAATATAGAGATATGAAATCCGAGGCTTTTTTGCAAAATTCTGCTGGACTATAGCCCATGATTTCAAAATGCACTTTTTTCCTGAAATCGAAATATACGATTTCTGATGCGCTGATAATAAAGAATATCTCTAATTAAGTACAGATTTGAAAAGCTAGCTCTGAGAACCTTTTATTGACAAAAATATAGAGATATGAAATCCGAGGCTTTTTTGCAAAATTCTGCTGGACTATAGCCCATGATTTCAAAATGCACTTTTTTCCTGAAATCGAAATATACGATTTCTGATGCGCTGAAAATAAAGAATATCTTTAATTAAGTACAGATTTGAAAATCTAGCTCTGAGAACCTTTTATTGACAAAAATCTCGAGATACGAAATCCGAGGCTTTTTTGCAAAATTCTGCTGGACTATAGCCCATGATTTCAAAATGCACTTTTTTCCTGAAATCGAAATATACGATTTCTGATGCGCTGATAATAAAGAATATCTCTAATTAAGTACAAATTTGAAAATCTAGCTCTGAGAACCTTTTATTGACGAAAATCTCGAGATACGAAATCCGAGGCTTTTTTGCAAAATTCTGCTGGACTATAGCCCATGATTTCAGAATGCACTTTTTTCCTGAAATCGAAATATACGATTTCTGATGCGCTGATAATAAAGAATATCTCTAATTAAGTACAAATTTGAAAATCTAGCTCTGAGAACCTTTTATTGACGAAAATCTCGAGATACGAAATCCGAGGCTTTTTTGCAAAATTCTGCTGGACTATAGCCCATGATTTCAGAATGCACTTTTTTCCTGAAATCGAAATATACGATTTCTGATGCGCTGATAATAAAGAATATCTCTAATTAAGTACAGATTTGAAAAGCTAGCTCTGAGAACCTTTTATTGACAAAAATCTCGAGATACGAAATCCGAGGCTTTTTTGCAAAATTCTGCTGGACTATAGCCCATGATTTCAGAATGCACTTTTTTCCTGAAATCGAAATATACGATTTCTGATGCGCTGATAATAAAGAATATCTCTAATTTAGTACAAATTTGAAAATCTAGCTCTGAGAAACTTTTATTGACGAAAATCTCGAGATACGAAATCCGAGGCTTTTTTGCAAAATTCTGCTGGACTATAGCCCATGATTTCAAAATGCACTTTTTTCCTGAAATCGAAAATTTCTATTTCTGATGCGCTGATAATAAAGAATATCTCTAATTAAGTACAGATTTGAAAAGCTAGCTCTGAGAACCTTTTATTGACAAAAATCTCGAGATACGAAATCCGAGGCTTTTTTGCAAAATTCTGCTGGACTATAGCCCATGATTTCAAAATGCACTTTTTTCCTGAAATCGAAATATACGATTTCTGATGCGCTGATAATAAAGAATATCTCTAATTAAGTACAAATTTGAAAATCTAGCTCTGAGAACCTTTTATTGACGAAAATCTCGAGATACGAAATCCGAGGCTTTTTTGCAAAATTCTCCTGAAATCGAAATATACGATTTCTGATGCGCTGAAAATAAAGAATATCTTTAATTAAGTACAGATTTGAAAATCTAGCTCTGAGAACCTTTTATTGACAAAAATCTCGAGATACGAAATCCGAGGCTTTTTTGCAAAATTCTGCTGGACTATAGCCCATGATTTCAAAATGCACTTTTTTCCTGAAATCGAAATATACGATTTCTGATGCGCTGATAATAAAGAATATCTCTAATTAAGTACAAATTTGAAAATCTAGCTCTGAGAACCTTTTATTGACGAAAATCTCGAGATACGAAATCCGAGGCTTTTTTGCAAAATTCTGCTGGACTATAGCCCATGATTTCAGAATGCACTTTTTTCCTGAAATCGAAATATACGATTTCTGATGCGCTGATAATAAAGAATATCTCTAATTTAGTACAAATTTGAAAATCTAGCTCTGAGAACCTTTTATTGACGAAAATCTCGAGATACGAAATCCGAGGCTTTTTTGCAAAATTCTGCTGGACTATAGCCCATGATTTCAAAATGCACTTTTTCCTGAGAAGAATATCTCTAGTTAAGTACAAATTTGAAAATCTAGCTCTGAGAACCTTTTATTGACGAAAATCTCGAGATACGAAATCCGAGGCTTTTTTGCAAAATTCTGCTGGACTATAGCCCATGATTTCAGAATGCACTTTTTTCCTGAAATCGAAATATACGATTTCTGATGCGCTGATAATAAAGAATATCTCTAATTAAGTACAGATTTGAAAAGCTAGCTCTGAGAACCTTTTATTGACAAAAATCTCGAGATACGAAATCCGAGGCTTTTTTGCAAAATTCTGCTGGACTATAGCCCATGATTTCAGAATGCACTTTTTTCCTGAAATCGAAATATACGATTTCTGATGCGCTGATAATAAAGAATATCTCTAATTTAGTACAAATTTGAAAATCTAGCTCTGAGAACCTTTTATTGACGAAAATCTCGAGATACGAAATCCGAGGCTTTTTTGCAAAATTCTGCTGGACTATAGCCCATGATTTCAAAATGCACTTTTTTCCTGAAATCGAAAATTTCTATTTCTGATGCGCTGATAATAAAGAATATCTCTAATTAAGTACAGATTTGAAAATCTAGCTCTGAGAACCTTTTATTGACGAAAATCTCGAGATACGAAATCCGAGGCTTTTTTGCAAAATTCTGCTGGACTATAGCCCATGATTTCAGAATGCACTTTTTTCCTGAAATCGAAATATACGATTTCTGATGCGCTGATAATAAAGAATATCTCTAATTTAGTACAAATTTGAAAATCTAGCTCTGAGAACCTTTTATTGACGAAAATCTCGAGATACGAAATCCGAGGCTTTTTTGCAAAATTCTGCTGGACTATAGCCCATGATTTCAAAATGCACTTTTTTCCTGAAATCGAAAATTTCTATTTCTGATGCGCTGATAATAAAGAATATCTCTAATTAAGTACAGATTTGAAAATCTAGCTCTGAGAACCTTTTATTGACGAAAATCTCGAGATACGAAATCCGAGGCTTTTTTGCAAAATTCTGCTGGACTATAGCCCATGATTTCAAAATGCACTTTTTTCCTGAAATCGAAAATTTCTATTTCTGATGCGCTGATAATAAAGAATATCTCTAATTAAGTACAGATTTGAAAATCTAGCTCTGAGAACCTTTTATTGACGAAAATCTCGAGATACGAAATCCGAGGCTTTTTTGCAAAATTCTGCTGGACTATAGCCCATGATTTCAAAATGCACTTTTTTCCTGAAATCGAAATATACGATTTCTGATGCGCTGATAATAAAGAATATCTCTAATTAAGTACAAATTTGAAAATCTAGCTCTGAGAACCTTTTATTGACGAAAATCTCGAGATACGAAATCCGAGGCTTTTTTGCAAAATTCTGCTGGACTATAGCCCATGATTTCAAAATGCACTTTTTTCCTGAAATCGAAATATACGATTTCTGATGCGCTGATAATAAAGAATATCTCTAATTAAGTACAGATTTGAAAAGCTAGCTCTGAGAACCTTTTATTGACAAAAATCTCGAGATACGAAATCCGAGACTTTTTTGCAAAATTCTGCTGGACTATAGCCCATGATTTCAAAATGCACTTTTTTCCTGAAATCGAAATATACGATTTCTGATGCGCTGATAATAAAGAATATCTCTAATTAAGTACAAATTTGAAAATCTAGCTCTGAGAACCTTTTATTGACGAAAATCTCGAGATACGAAATCCGAGGCTTTTTTGCAAAATTCTGCTGGACTATAGCCCATGATTTCAAAATGCACTTTTTTCCTGAAATCGAAATATACGATTTCTGATGCGCTGATAATAAAGAATATCTCTAATTAAGTACAGATTTGAAAAGCTAGCTCTGAGAACCTTTTATTGACAAAAATCTCGAGATACGAAATCCGAGACTTTTTTGCAAAATTCTGCTGGACTATAGCCCATTATTTCAAAATGCACTTTTTTCCTATAATCGAATATAACGATTTCTGTTGCCCTTATTATAAAGAGTATCTCTAATTAAGTACAAATATGAAAATTTAGCTCTGAGAACCTTTTATTGACGAAAATATAGAGATACGAAATCCGAGGCTTTTTTGCAAAATTCTGCTGGACTATAGCCCATTATTTCAAAATGCACTTTTTTCCTATAATCGAATATAACGATTTCTGTTGCCCTTATTATAAAGAGTATCTCTAATTAAGTACAAATATGAAAATTTAGCTCTGAGAACCTTTTATTGACGAAAATATAGAGATACGAAATCCGAGGCTTTTTTGCAAAATTCTGCTGGACTATAGCCCATTATTTCAAAATGCACTTTTTTCCTATAATCGAATATAACGATTTCTGTTGCGCTTATTATAAAGAGTATCTCTAATTAAGTACAAATATGAAAATTTAGCTCTGAGAACCTTTTATTGACGAAAATATAGAGATACGAAATCCGAGGCTTTTTTGCAAAATTCTGCTGGACTATAGCCCATTATTTCAAAATGCACTTTTTTCCTATAATCGAATATAACGATTTCTGTTGCCCTTATTATAAAGAGTATCTCTAATTAAGTACAAATATGAAAATTTAGCTCTGAGAACCTTTTATTGACAAAAATATAGAGATACGAAATCCGAGGCTTTTTTGCAAAATTCTGCTGGACTATAGCCCATGATTTCAAAATGCACTTTTTTCCTGAAAACAAAAATTTCTATTTCTGATGCGCTGATAATAAAGAATATCCCTAATTAAGTACAAATTTGAAAATCTAGCTCTGAGAACCTTTTATTGACAAAAATCTCGAGATACGAAATCCGAGACTTTTTTGCAAAATTCTGCTGGACTATAGCCCATTATTTCAAAATGCACTTTTTTCCTATAATCGAATATAACGATTTCTGTTGCCCTTATTATAAAGAGTATCTCTAATTAAGTACAAATATGAAAATTTAGCTCTGAGAACCTTTTATTGACGAAAATATAGAGATACGAAATCCGAGGCTTTTTTGCAAAATTCTGCTGGACTATAGCCCATTATTTCAAAATGCACTTTTTTCCTATAATCGAATATAACGATTTCTGTTGCCCTTATTATAAAGAGTATCTCTAATTAAGTACAAATATGAAAATTTAGCTCTGAGAACCTTTTATTGACGAAAATATAGAGATACGAAATCCGAGGCTTTTTTGCAAAATTCTGCTGGACTATAGCCCATTATTTCAAAATGCACTTTTTTCCTATAATCGAATATAACGATTTCTGTTGCGCTTATTATAAAGAGTATCTCTAATTAAGTACAAATATGAAAATTTAGCTCTGAGAACCTTTTATTGACGAAAATATAGAGATACGAAATCCGAGGCTTTTTTGCAAAATTCTGCTGGACTATAGCCCATTATTTCAAAATGCACTTTTTTCCTATAATCGAATATAACGATTTCTGTTGCCCTTATTATAAAGAGTATCTCTAATTAAGTACAAATATGAAAATTTAGCTCTGAGAACCTTTTATTGACAAAAATATAGAGATACGAAATCCGAGGCTTTTTTGCAAAATTCTGCTGGACTATAGCCCATGATTTCAAAATGCACTTTTTTCCTGAAAACAAAAATTTCTATTTCTGATGCGCTGATAATAAAGAATATCCCTAATTAAGTACAAATTTGAAAATCTAGCTCTGAGAACCTTTTATTGACAAAAATATAGAGATACGAAATCCGAGGCTTTTTTGCAAAATTCTGCTGGACTATAGCCCATGATTTCAAAATGCACTTTTTTCCTGAAAACAAAAATTTCTATTTCTGATGCGCTGATAATAAAGAATATCCCTAATTAAGTACAAATTTGAAAATCTAGCTCTGAGAACCTTTTATTGACAAAAATATAGAGATACGAAATCCGAGGCTTTTTTGCAAAGTTCTGCTGGACTATAGCCCATTATTTCAAAATGCACTTTTTTCCTATAATCGAATATAACGATTTCTGTTGCGCTTATTATAAAGAGTATCTCTAATTAAGTACAAATATGAAAATTTAGCTCTTAGAACCTTTTATTGACGAAAATATAGAGATACGAAATCCGAGGCTTTTTTGCAAAATTCTGCTGGACTATAGCCCATTATTTCAAAATGCACTTTTTTCCTGAAATCGAAATATACGATTTCTGATGCGCTGATAATAAAGAATATCTCTAATTAAGTACAGATTTGAAAAGCTAGCTCTGAGAACCTTTTATTGACAAAAATCTCGAGATACGAAATCCGAGACTTTTTTGCAAAATTCTGCTGGACTATAGCCCATTATTTCAAAATGCACTTTTTTCCTATAATCGAATATAACGATTTCTGTTGCGCTTATTATAAAGAGTATCTCTAATTAAGTACAAATATGAAAATTTAGCTCTTAGAACCTTTTATTGACGAAAATATAGAGATACGAAATCCGAGGCTTTTTTGCAAAGTTCTGCTGGACTATAGCCCATTATTTCAAAATGCACTTTTTTCCTATAATCGAATATAACGATTTCTGTTGCGCTTATTATAAAGAGTATCTCTAATTAAGTACAAATATGAAAATTTAGCTCTGAGAACCTTTTATTGACGAAAATATAGAGATACGAAATCCGAGGCTTTTTTGCAAAATTCTGCTGGACTATAGCCCATTATTTCAAAATGCACTTTTTTCCTGAAAACAAAAATTTCTATTTCTGATGCGCTGATAATAAAGAATATCCCTAATTAAGTACAAATTTGAAAATCTAGCTCTGAGAACCTTTTATTGACAAAAATATAGAGATACGAAATCCGAGGCTTTTTTGCAAAATTCTGCTGGACTATAGCCCATGATTTCAAAATGCACTTTTTTCCTGAAAACAAAAATTTCTATTTCTGATGCGCTGATAATAAAGAATATCCCTAATTAAGTACAAATTTGAAAATCTAGCTCTGAGAACCTTTTATTGACAAAAATATAGAGATACGAAATCCGAGGCTTTTTTGCAAAGTTCTGCTGGACTATAGCCCATTATTTCAAAATGCACTTTTTTCCTATAATCGAATATAACGATTTCTGTTGCGCTTATTATAAAGAGTATCTCTAATTAAGTACAAATATGAAAATTTAGCTCTGAGAACCTTTTATTGACGAAAATATAGAGATACGAAATCCGAGGCTTTTTTGCAAAATTCTGCTGGACTATAGCCCATTATTTCAAAATGCACTTTTTTCCTATAATCGAATATAACGATTTCTGTTGCCCTTATTATAAAGAGTATCTCTAATTAAGTACAAATATGAAAATTTAGCTCTGAGAACCTTTTATTGACGAAAATATAGAGATACGAAATCCGAGGCTTTTTTGCAAAATTCTGCTGGACTATAGCCCATGATTTCAAAATGCACTTTTTTCCTGAAAACAAAAATTTCTATTTCTGATGCGCTGATAATAAAGAATATCCCTAATTAAGTACAAATTTGAAAATCTAGCTCTGAGAACCTTTTATTGACAAAAATATAGAGATACGAAATCCGAGGCTTTTTTGCAAAGTTCTGCTGGACTATAGCCCATTATTTCAAAATGCACTTTTTTCCTATAATCGAATATAACGATTTCTGTTGCGCTTATTATAAAGAGTATCTCTAATTAAGTACAAATATGAAAATTTAGCTCTGAGAACCTTTTATTGACGAAAATATAGAGATACGAAATCCGAGGCTTTTTTGCAAAATTCTGCTGGACTATAGCCCATTATTTCAAAATGCACTTTTTTCCTATAATCGAATATAACGATTTCTGTTGCCCTTATTATAAAGAGTATCTCTAATTAAGTACAAATATGAAAATTTAGCTCTGAGAACCTTTTATTGACGAAAATATAGAGATACGAAATCCGAGGCTTTTTTGCAAAATTCTGCTGGACTATAGCCCATTATTTCAAAATGCACTTTTTTCCTATAATCGAATATAACGATTTCTGTTGCGCTTATTATAAAGAGTATCTCTAATTAAGTACAAATATGAAAATTTAGCTCTGAGAACCTTTTATTGACAAAAATATAGAGATACGAAATCCGAGGCTTTTTTGCAAAGTTCTGCTGGACTATAGCCCATTATTTCAAAATGCACTTTTTTCCTATAATCGAATATAACGATTTCTGTTGCGCTTATTATAAAGAGTATCTCTAATTAAGTACAAATATGAAAATTTAGCTCTGAGAACCTTTTATTGACGAAAATATAGAGATACGAAATCCGAGGCTTTTTTGCAAAATTCTGCTGGACTATAGCCCATTATTTCAAAATGCACTTTTTTCCTATAATCGAATATAACGATTTCTGTTGCGCTTATTATAAAGAGTATCTCTAATTAAGTACAAATATGAAAATTTAGCTCTGAGAACCTTTTATTGACGAAAATATAGAGATACGAAATCCGAGGCTTTTTTGCAAAATTCTGCTGGACTATAGCCCATTATTTCAAAATGCACTTTTTTCCTATAATCGAATATAACGATTTCTGATGCGCTTATTATAAAGAGTATCTCTAATTAAGTACAAATATGAAAATTTAGCTCTGAGAACCTTTTTTTTGACGAAAATATAGAGATACGAAATCCGAGGCTTTTTTGCAAAATTCTGCTGGACTATAGCCCATTATTTCAAAATGCACTTTTTTCCTATAATCGAATATAACGATTTCTGTTGCGCTTATTATAAAGAGTATCTCTAATTAAGTACAAATATGAAAATTTAGCTCTGAGAACCTTTTATTGACGAAAATATAGAGATATGAGATCCGAGGCAAAATTGCAAAATTCTGCTGGACTATAGCCCATGATTTTCAAAATGCACTTTTTTCCTGAAATCGAAATATACGATTTCTGATGCGCTGATTGTAAAGAGTATCCGTAACTTAGTACACGTTTGAAAATCTAGCTCTGAGAACCTTTTATTGACAAAAATATAGAGATACGAAATCCGAGGCTTTTTTGCAAAATTCTGCTGGACTATAGCCCATGATTTCAAAATGCACTTTTTTCCTGAAATCGAAAGTTACGATTTCTGATGCGCTGATTGTAAAGAGTATCCGTAACTTAGTACACGTTTGAAAATCTAGCTCTGAGAACCTTTTATTGACGAAAATCTCGAGATACGAAATCCGAGGCTTTTTTGCAAAATTCTGCTGGACTATAGCCCATGATTTCAAAATGCACTTTTTTCCTGAAATCGAAATATACGATTTCTGATGCGCTGATTATAAAGAGTATCCGTAACTTAGTACACGTTTGAAAATTTAGCTCTGAGAACCTTTTATTGACGAAAATCTCGAGATATGAAATCCGAGGCTTTTTTGCAAAATTCTGCTGGACTATAGCCCATTTTTTCAAAATGCACTTTTTTCCTGAAATCGAAGTATACGATTTCTGATGCGCTGATTATAAAGAGTATCTCTAATTAAGTACAAATTTGAAAATCTAGCTCTGAGAACCTTTTATTGACAAAAATATAGAGATACGAAATCCGAGGCTTTTTTGCAAAATTCTGCTGGACTATAGCCCATGATTTCAAAATGCACTTTTTTCCTGAAATCGAAAATTACGATTTCTGATGCGTTGATTATAAAGAGTATCTCTAATTAAGTACAAATTTGAAAATCTAGCTCTGAGAACCTTTTATTGACAAAAATATAGAGATACGAAATCCGAGGCTTTTTTGCAAAATTCTGCTGGACTATAGCCCATGATTTCAAAATGCACTTTTTTCCTGAAATCGAAATATACGATTTCTGATGCGCTGATAATAAAGAATATCTCTAATTAAGTACAAATTTGAAAATCTAGCTCTGAGAACCTTTTATTGACAAAAATATAGAGATACGAAATCCGAGGCTTTTTTGCAAAATTCTGCTGGACTATAGCCCATTATTTCAAAATGCACTTTTTTCCTGAAATCGAAGTATACGATTTCTGATGCGCTTATTATAAAGAGTATCTCTAATTAAGTACAAATATGAAAATTTAGCTCTGAGAACCTTTTATTGACGAAAATATAGAGATATGAGATCCGAGGCAAAATTGCAAAATTCTGCTGGACTATAGCCCATTATTTCAAAATGCACTTTTTTCCTGAAATCGAAGTATACGATTTCTGATGCGCTGATTATAAAGAGTATCTGTAATTAAGTACAAATTTGAAAATCTAGCTCTGAGAACCTTTTATTGACAAAAATATAGAGATACGAAATCCGAGGCTTTTTTGCAAAATTCTGCTGGACTATAGCCCATTATTTCAAAATGCACTTTTTTCCTGAAATCGAAGTATACGATTTCTGATGCGCTGATTATAAAGAGTATCTCTAATTAAGTACAAATTTGAAAATCTAGCTCTGAGAACCTTTTATTGACAAAAATATAGAGATACGAAATCCGAGGCTTTTTTGCAAAATTCTGCTGGACTATAGCCCATTATTTCAAAATGCACTTTTTTCCTGAAATCGAAGTATACGATTTCTGATGCGCTGATTATAAAGAGTATCTGTAATTAAGTACAAATTTGAAAATCTAGCTCTGAGAACCTTTTATTGACAAAAATATAGAGATACGAAATCCGAGGTTTTTTTGCAAAATTCTGCTGGACTATAGCCCATGATTTCAAAATGCACTTTTTTCCTGAAATCGAAATATACGATTTCTGATGCGCTGATTATAAAGAGTATCCGTAACTTAGTACACGTTTGAAAATTTAGCTCTGAGAACCTTTTATTGACGAAAATCTCGAGATACGAAATCCGAGGCTTTTTTGCAAAATTCTGCTGGACTATAGCCCATTTTTTCAAAATGCACTTTTTTCCTGAAATCGAAGTATACGATTTCTGATGCGCTGATTATAAAGAGTATCTCTAATTAAGTACAAATTTGAAAATCTAGCTCTGAGAACCTTTTATTGACAAAAATATAGAGATACGAAATCCGAGGCTTTTTTGCAAAATTCTGCTGGACTATAGCCCATTATTTCAAAATGCACTTTTTTCCTGAAATCGAAGTATACGATTTCTGATGCGCTGATTATAAAGAGTATCTCTAATTAAGTACAAATTTGAAAATCTAGCTCTGAGAACCTTTTATTGACAAAAATATAGAGATACGAAATCCGAGGCTTTTTTGCAAAATTCTGCTGGACTATAGCCCATGATTTCAAAATGCACTTTTTTCCTGAAATCGAAAATTACGATTTCTGATGCGTTGATTATAAAGAGTATCTCTAATTAAGTACAAATATGAAAATTTAGCTCTGAGAACCTTTTATTGACAAAAATATAGAGATATGAGATCCGAGGCAAAATTGCAAAATTCTGCTGGACTATAGCCCATGATTTCAAAATGCACTTTTTTCCTGAAATCGAAAATTACGATTTCTGATGCGTTGATTATAAAGAGTATCTCTAATTAAGTACAAATATGAAAATTTAGCTCTGAGAACCTTTTATTGACAAAAATATAGAGATACGAAATCCGAGGCAAAATTGCAAAATTCTGCTGGACTATAGCCCATGATTTTCAAAATGCACTTTTTTCCTGAAATCGAAATATACGATTTCTGATGCGCTGATAATAAAGAATATCTCTAATTAAGTACAAATTTGAAAATCTAGCTCTGAGAACCTTTTATTGACAAAAATATAGAGATACGAAATCCGAGGCTTTTTTGCAAAATTCTGCTGGACTATAGCCCATGATTTCAAAATGCACTTTTTTCCTGAAATCGAAAATTACGATTTCTGATGCGTTGATTATAAAGAGTATCTCTAATTAAGTACAAATATGAAAATTTAGCTCTGAGAACCTTTTATTGACAAAAATATAGAGATACGAAATCCGAGGCTTTTTTGCAAAATTCTGCTGGACTATAGCCCATGATTTCAAAATGCACTTTTTTCCTGAAATCGAAATATACGATTTCTGATGCGCTGATAATAAAGAATATCTCTAATTAAGTACAAATTTGAAAATCTAGCTCTGAGAACCTTTTATTGACAAAAATATAGAGATACGAAATCCGAGGCTTTTTTGCAAAATTCTGCTGGACTATAGCCCATTATTTCAAAATGCACTTTTTTCCTGAAATCGAAGTATACGATTTCTGATGCGCTTATTATAAAGAGTATCTCTAATTAAGTACAAATATGAAAATTTAGCTCTGAGAACCTTTTATTGACGAAAATATAGAGATATGAGATCCGAGGCAAAATTGCAAAATTCTGCTGGACTATAGCCCATTATTTCAAAATGCACTTTTTTCCTGAAATCGAAGTATACGATTTCTGATGCGCTGATTATAAAGAGTATCTGTAATTAAGTACAAATTTGAAAATCTAGCTCTGAGAACCTTTTATTGACAAAAATATAGAGATACGAAATCCGAGGCTTTTTTGCAAAATTCTGCTGGACTATAGCCCATTATTTCAAAATGCACTTTTTTCCTGAAATCGAAGTATACGATTTCTGATGCGCTGATTATAAAGAGTATCTCTAATTAAGTACAAATTTGAAAATCTAGCTCTGAGAACCTTTTATTGACAAAAATATAGAGATACGAAATCCGAGGCTTTTTTGCAAAATTCTGCTGGACTATAGCCCATTATTTCAAAATGCACTTTTTTCCTGAAATCGAAGTATACGATTTCTGATGCGCTGATTATAAAGAGTATCTGTAATTAAGTACAAATTTGAAAATCTAGCTCTGAGAACCTTTTATTGACAAAAATATAGAGATACGAAATCCGAGGTTTTTTTGCAAAATTCTGCTGGACTATAGCCCATGATTTCAAAATGCACTTTTTTCCTGAAATCGAAATATACGATTTCTGATGCGCTGATTATAAAGAGTATCCGTAACTTAGTACACGTTTGAAAATTTAGCTCTGAGAACCTTTTATTGACGAAAATCTCGAGATACGAAATCCGAGGCTTTTTTGCAAAATTCTGCTGGACTATAGCCCATTTTTTCAAAATGCACTTTTTTCCTGAAATCGAAGTATACGATTTCTGATGCGCTGATTATAAAGAGTATCTCTAATTAAGTACAAATTTGAAAATCTAGCTCTGAGAACCTTTTATTGACAAAAATATAGAGATACGAAATCCGAGGCTTTTTTGCAAAATTCTGCTGGACTATAGCCCATGATTTCAAAATGCACTTTTTTCCTGAAATCGAAAATTACGATTTCTGATGCGTTGATTATAAAGAGTATCTCTAATTAAGTACAAATATGAAAATTTAGCTCTGAGAACCTTTTATTGACAAAAATATAGAGATATGAGATCCGAGGCAAAATTGCAAAATTCTGCTGGACTATAGCCCATGATTTCAAAATGCACTTTTTTCCTGAAATCGAAAATTACGATTTCTGATGCGTTGATTATAAAGAGTATCTCTAATTAAGTACAAATATGAAAATTTAGCTCTGAGAACCTTTTATTGACAAAAATATAGAGATACGAAATCCGAGGCAAAATTGCAAAATTCTGCTGGACTATAGCCCATGATTTTCAAAATGCACTTTTTTCCTGAAATCGAAATATACGATTTCTGATGCGCTGATAATAAAGAATATCTCTAATTAAGTACAAATTTGAAAATCTAGCTCTGAGAACCTTTTATTGACAAAAATATAGAGATACGAAATCCGAGGCTTTTTTGCAAAATTCTGCTGGACTATAGCCCATGATTTCAAAATGCACTTTTTTCCTGAAATCGAAAATTACGATTTCTGATGCGTTGATTATAAAGAGTATCTCTAATTAAGTACAAATATGAAAATTTAGCTCTGAGAACCTTTTATTGACAAAAATATAGAGATACGAAATCCGAGGCAAAATTGCAAAATTCTGCTGGACTATAGCCCAAAAGGTCCAAACTTCCAAACAGTTCAGACGTGCTTTCCATTCGCTCTCTGTATTTCTTTTTACCCTACGTCCGCTGTTTTCATTAAACGCTTAACTCCACGCGACATATATTTACGCTTTTTGCCCCAACCGCGATTTCTATTGACTTACGCGAGCGAGCGACGCCCTTAGTGACCCAGTTACGTTATTTGTTTTTTTTTTTTTTTTTTTTTTTTTTTTTTGTCACTGCGATTTTTGCTGACTTACGTGAGCGTTCGACGCCCTTTAGTGACCCAGTTTCGTTATTCATTAACAATAAAAAAAAACTGATATGGAAAAGTGCGGTAATCAAAATTGCTTCGACAGCTCCAATGATGACCTAATTCGCTGCAATGGTCTTTGTGGTAAATCCTTTCATGCCCCCTGCACTGGATTAGGAAGGAGAGCATTGACCTGGAAGGAATTCACATGCAATTATCTGTTTTTCTGTGATGCATGTAAGGCAATTCCTCTCTCACTCTCTGATGTTCTCGAAGCGGTCAAGTTGTTAGGCGTAACAACTCATCAAGCAATCAACGAAAACAAGCTCCTCTTAAAAAAACACATCGACAAAACTAAGTTCGAAGACTTATTAAAAGCTGTTGACGAACTTTCCAACTCCATCGACTCGATTAATAACTCCAACAATGTAAGATTCCGTAATATTGAAAAACAACTCCTCACTCTCTCCCAACCCAAATGCACTCCGGAGTGTTTGACAAAAAAAGACTCTCTCGAATTAAAACGCGATTTGAAATCGTCAATCGAACTTTTGCTTGCAACCCATAGCCCTCATTTAATCCAACAATCCCTTGACTCTTTACGATCCGACCTTGAGATATACTTTCAAAACTCCTCAAAACAAGTGCATCTTACCCACCAGGCTGAATCAGACCCATTGCTCGTCGACCTTTCCCGCAAAGTCGAAGTGATTAGTGATGAACTTATCTCGTCTCACATAAATATCGCGGAAATGTTCGATGAAATTAAAACGGTTACCCAAAAACTTGAGCGTATAAACCTCCAAACGCAATCCGAACATCATGCTTACAACACTTCTATCCTCGCCGAACTAACTGCTGCCAATTCTCCCCCACTTGTCGATTATTCTACCATCTCTATGACGTCATCCTCAAAAACTAACACCTCATCTGCATCTGTTCAGCCGCCGAACCTCATCCAACGCTTCAACACACACTGGACAGCCTCCGAATGGAATGAGCGTCTCGCCAAACTAGACGCCGTCAACAAGCGAGCTGAAGAAGACAAGGAAATGACATTGATTGTGAAAGGCACCCCTCGTCTTGCGGATGCTTCTTGGATCAGGAATTTCTTTCATCGAAACTATGCGATACAGTGCCATAAGATCTCGCGGAAGAGAACTAATAAAACTTCATCGTTTAAGGTTAACATCCCTTATAAATATGGATGGCTGTTTGCTAATGCGAAAAACGACATACTCCGTTTGGGCAAAATAACCATCACCAAATGGACAGACAAAATACCACCAATAGCCATCAAACCGGACACCTTAATCCCTAACAATAGTCTTAAGCCTCCTTCTAACCACGGAAATTTGTTAAAACAACCCTCACGCCAAACGCCTGTCCAATCCAACTCTGATCCTAATTGGAGCTATAAAGTTGGAATCTTTCCCAACTTCACTCCTCTCGCTTTACGAAATGTTGTCCAACCTTCCAAACGGTCCACGCTCCTTTCAAAACCACCTGTTAACGGTCCTGATCCAAACAATAGCCTACGCAACAAATCACCAAATCCCAATCCTCCTAAACCTTCTTCATGCCCATCGAAATCATCAAACAACCGGGTATCTTTCCACCTCACCCCCGACATTACTCCGACTAAAGCCTCTCCCACGGTCGACTACCCAAATTTCCTTAAATCGCACACTCTCAACCCTGCCGCTCCCACAGCCTCTGTTGATGATGACACACCCTCGTTTCTAGATCCTTTGGTCCCCCCCACGACCAAGCTCACTAAACAATCTGCTCTTCTCAAAGACGACGGCCGTTACATTCTTTCACGTCTAAGGGACCATAGAATATACGAAAATGTGCGTCTTTACCTCGCCTACCTTCACAATCAGCCTGAATCCTGCATCGATGGTAAAACAAAAACTAATGTAATGGTATCTATCCAGCAGGAAGGCCTCCCAACTAACCCAGAAGACCTTAGAAAAATTTTTTTGCGCTACCATGAAAACCTCAACATCTCACCCAACGATGTCGACAAAGATCTGTCTACATTTGCGTCCCATATCTCGTCTAAACGTATAACACACCTGCAAAGGACGCGTTCCCATATCAAAAACTACTTTCGCTCCTAACCCTTCTTCTTCAATCTCAACCCCACACCAATTCATCTCCATCTATTACCAAAATGTCAGAGGACTGCGTACTAAAACCTCCAACGTTTTCCTCAATTCTCAAACTCTACCCTACGATATTTTCGCTCTATCTGAGACCAATCTCACCTCCGACTATAAAAACAACGAGCTATTCACGTCTGACTTCAATGTCTTTCGCGATGACGGGGTCAACAAACCAGATAACTCCTCTGGTCGCGGCGTCCTTTTGGCAATAAACAACCGTCTACACTCGAGTCTCATCAAATCCTCACACACCGCCGACTTCGAATACATTTGTGTCAAAATAACGCTCCCTAAGCACAATATCTACATTCTCTGCTGCTATATCCGCCCATCGCAACCTATTGAAGGTTACCAACTAGCGGAAGATGCAATCGACTCTCTTTTTGAGACCACGGATCCCCGTGATGAAGTTATAATCATTGGAGACTTCAATCTTCCATATCTCAAATGGTTTAAATCTGATGACGATACCCACTTTACCGCATCCAATGCTACATCAGAGAAAGAGATCCTCTTTACCGACTCTCTCTCGAACGCCGGTCTTTTCCAAATCAGCGGCGTGACTAATAATCTGAACAGACAGCTCGACCTTATTTTCTCCTCCGATCCGCATAACTGTGTAACTTCAAAGTCAACTCATCTCTTGTCCACACTCGATTCTTTTCATCCTCCTCTTTCCCTCACTTTCTCTTACGAGAATAGAATAAATACAAACGATCACGAGTACCTCTACGGTTTTGACTTTCGCAAGACTGATTTCGACAAATTAAACAGCCTCCTTTCAAACGTTAACTTTAGCTTTCTCAACACCTCACACCATCATATCTCTATCAACGAAGCTCTTACTATTTTCTATAGCGAAATCACCGGATGTTTCATTCAATCAGTCCCTTACCTTCCCCAAAAAAACGCATCCTCGTCTCCACCGTGGTACACAAAAGAGCTTCGTTCACTTCGTAACAAAAGAAATAAATTATGGCAGGCTTACATCAAAACTCGATCTGACTCCATACACTCGCTCTACCAAACCGCATATACACAATTCTCTGACCTATGCAACTCTCTCTACCTAGACTACGTTAACCATATGCAATCCTGCTTAATATCCGACCCCAAGCGATTCTACCAATTCATCAAAGTCAAAAGTAAATCAGATGGCTATCCCTCCACTCTCAATTATCTCGACTCTTCCTCACCAGACCCCAACATAATTGCTAATTTCTTCGGCGATTTCTTCAGACAATCATACGCGGTGCATGAAGAAGACCCCGACCAGGATTATTTCAGATACCTAAATCATAGTACACACACAACCATGACATCTGTCGAAATTACACCGGAGCAGGTAGCAGAGAAGATCACAAAGCTTAAAGACGATTTTTCCCCTGGCCCTGACGGTCCGCCTGCTATAGTGCTCAAAAAATGCTCCGATATCCTTGTTCGGCCTCTAACTTCACTGTTCCAACTCTCCATCTCGCAAGGCATTTTTCCCAACATTTGGAAAAACTCTTACATAGTCCCAATTCATAAGAAAGGTCCAAAAAATGATGTTGCAAACTACAGACCAATCGCGAAACTTTCGTCTATTCCCAAACTTTTTGAGAGTATCATCTACGACGCTATGCTCTTCCACTGCAAATCCATCATATCTCCTAACCAACATGGATTTCTCAGAGGAAGATCCACAACCACTAACTTAGTAGAATTTGTCTCCCGAACTCTATGCGCCTTAGAGGAAGGTAATGAAGTTGATGTTGTCGCCACCGACTTCAGCAAAGCCTTTGACAAAATATCGCACAGAATAATTATTCTCAAGCTCAAAGCTCTCGGCTTCCCCATAAGGTTTATTGACTGGATTAAGTCCTACCTAGATAACCGTCAATACGTTGTTCTTTTCAGATCCTCCAAATCCAAACCATTCTCGGCTACCTCAGGAGTCGCTCAAGGGAGCCATATTGGACCCATTATTTTCATTCTTACTATTAATGATGTCGACCTCATTATCCAAAACTCATACATATCTATTTACGCCGACGACATTAAATTATATACGCCCATATCGTCACCCGCTGACCACCACCTTCTCCAAGATGATCTGAATAGGTTTTCGATTTGGTGCCAAAAAAACTTCCTAGATCTAAACATTAGTAAATGCCAAGCTATCACTTACACACGAAAACGTCCACCACAGCCTTCCAGGACCTACCTCATCTTGAATCAACCTGTTCCGTTAGTCTCTTCTCTCCGCGATCTGGGTGTTATCTGTGATAGAGAACTCAACTTTCGCACACACATGGACTCCATCATCAGTCGGGCTAATTCCGCCCTTGGCTACGTTAAGCGATGGTCCAAAGAGTTCTCTAATCCCTACGTCACGAAAGCCCTTTACATTACTTTCGTTAGACCTCTACTTGAATATGCTTCCCAAGTCTGGTCCCCTTTCTATGAAACCCATATCCGCCGAATCGAGGCTGTTCAGCGCCGTTTTCTTCGCTTCGCACTTCGTGGTCTCCAATGGACAGACAGCTTAATCCTTCCACCATATACACATCGCTTGCAACTCATCAACCTACAGTCCCTGGAGCAACGCCGTGACATTGCCGACATCGTCTTCATTCACCAACTCTTATCCGGTTTGATTGACTGTCCCACGCTGCTCCAATCTATCTCTTTATTTACCAACCCACGTAACCTCAGATCAGTCCAACTCTTCCGCCTTGACCCACACCGCACCAATTACGGTTCTCATGAACCTATGTCTCGAATGTTGCGAAAGGCCAATGCCACGCAGGACATTTTTAATTTCCATCTCAACAGATCCACCCTTAAAAATATCCTTTCCTTTCACTTCTCTCATTCCCCAAATACCTAGTTATAAGTTAGAATTAAGTTAGAATTAAGCATCGCTTGTAATAAGCTGAGTCCGGGGCATGCCCCCGGGCACTAAATAAATAAATTTCAAAATGCACTTTTTTCCTGAAATCGAAGTATACGATTTCTGATGCGCTGATTATAAAGAGTATCTCTAATTAAGTACAAATTTGAAAATCTAGCTCTGAGAACCTTTTATTGACAAAAATATAGAGATACGAAATCCGAGGCTTTTTTGCAAAATTCTGCTGGACTATAGCCCATTATTTCAAAATGCACTTTTTTCCTGAAATCGAAGTATACGATTTCTGATGCGCTGATTATAAAGAGTATCTCTAATTAAGTACAAATTTGAAAATCTAGCTCTGAGAACCTTTTATTGACAAAAATATAGAGATACGAAATCCGAGGCTTTTTTGCAAAATTCTGCTGGACTATAGCCCATTATTTCAAAATGCACTTTTTTCCTGAAATCGAAAGTTACGATTTCTGATGCGCTGATTGTAAAGAGTATCCGTAACTTAGTACACGTTTGAAAATTTAGCTCTGAGAACCTTTTATTGACGAAAATCTCGAGATACGAAATCCGAGGCTTTTTTGCAAAATTCTGCTGGACTATAGCCCATTATTTCAAAATGCACTTTTTTCCTGAAATCGAAGTATACGATTTCTGATGCGCTGATTATAAAGAGTATCTCTAATTAAGTACAAATTTGAAAATCTAGCTCTGAGAACCTTTTATTGACAAAAATATAGAGATACGAAATCCGAGGCTTTTTTGCAAAATTCTGCTGGACTATAGCCCATTATTTCAAAATGCACTTTTTTCCTGAAATCGAAAGTTACGATTTCTGATGCGCTGATTGTAAAGAGTATCCGTAACTTAGTACACGTTTGAAAATTTAGCTCTGAGAACCTTTTATTGACGAAAATCTCGAGATACGAAATCCGAGGCTTTTTTGCAAAATTCTGCTGGACTATAGCCCATTATTTCAAAATGCACTTTTTTCCTGAAATCGAAGTATACGATTTCTGATGCGCTGATTATAAAGAGTATCTCTAATTAAGTACAAATTTGAAAATCTAGCTCTGAGAACCTTTTATTGACAAAAATATAGAATTCTGCTGGACTATAGCCCATGATCTCAAAATGCACTTTTTTCCTGAAATCATTATATACGATTTCTGATGCGCTGATTATAAAGAATATCTCTAATTAAGTACAAATTTGAAAATCTAGCTCTGAGAACCTTTTATTGACAAAAATATAGAGATATGAGATCCGAGGCAAAATTGCAAAATTCTGCTGGACTATAGCCCATGATTTCAAAATGCACTGTTTTCCTGAAATCGAAAATTACGATTTCTGATGCGCTGATAATAAAGAATATCTCTAATTAAGTACAAATTTGAAAATCTAGCTCTGAGAACCTTTTATTGACGAAAATGTCGAGATACGAAATCCGAGGCTTTTTTGTAAAATTCTGCTGGACCATAGCCTATGATTTCAAAATGCACTTTTTTCCTGAAATCGAAATATACGATTTCTGATGCGCTGATAATAAAGAGTATCCGTAACTTAGTACACGTTTGAAAATTTAGCTCTGAGAACCTCTTATTGTCGAAAATCTCGAGATACGAAATCCGAGGCTTTTTTGCAAAATCCTGCTGGACTATAGCCTATGATTTCAAAATGCACTTTTTTCCTGAAATCGAAATATACGATTTCTGATGCGCTGATAATAAAGAATATCTCTAATTAAGTACAAATTTGAAAATTTAGCTCTGAGAACCTCTTATTGACGAAAATCCGAGGCTTTTTTGCAAAATTCTGCTGGACTATAGAATCGTCCAAAAATTATCAAACTGAATTTTTGACTTAACTTTAGTTACTCACTAAAAAATTTTATATTCGTTTTTTTTTTTTTTTTAATTAAAGGAACGATATTTCGTTAATGTTTGCCTTCACGTTTTTCATATTTTTATATTAAAATGTTCAAAACAAACTTGTTTCTATTAATAGGACTACTGCCGGTTGAAAATGTCGTTATTCAATATTCAAAGTATTGCCCATCGTTAGCCACACATTTTTCCCATTTTTCTGGCAATTCGTGGATACCCGTTCTGAAAAATTCGACCGGTTTGGCCGCAATCCAGGAATCGATCCATTTTTTGACATCATCGAAATGACGGTAGTGATGATCAGTCAGGCCATGTTGCATCGATCGGAAGAGATAGTAGTCGGATGGCGCAAGGTCTGGACTATACGGCGGGTGGAGTAGGACATGTGGCCGAGCATTGTCATGTTGCAAAATAACTTTATCGTGTCTTGCGACCGTTTCCGACCGTTTTTCCTTCAGTGCTCGGCTCAAACGCATCATTTATCGTCGGTAGATCTCGCCTGTGATTGTTTCATTAGGTTTTAGCAGCTCATAATACACAACACCCTTCTGGTCCCACCAAATGCACAGCATAACCTTCAGGCCATGAATATTCAGAACGGCCGTCGATGTTGAGGCCTGTCCGGGGTATCCATACGTTGCCCGACGTATTGGATTATCGTAATGTACCCATTTTTCATCACCAGTGACGATTCGGTGCAAAAAAGACTTCTTTTTGTGGCGTTCAAGCGCCATTTCGGACATGCAAAATCGGCGTTCGACGTCTCGTGGCTTCAATTCATGCGGCACCCAATGTCCTACCTTTCGGATCATTCCCATTGCTTTCAAACGATCGGAAATGGTTTGCTGAGCGACGCCACGTGATTTTGCAAGTTCTTCTTGCGTTTGTGACGGATCTTGATCGACAATGCCTCCAATTCATGGTCTTTAAACTTTTTCACCTGGCCGCACAGTGGGACGACCCATAGCAATAAATAAAAAAAAAACAAATATTTTAGCGGTACAATTGAGTGATTGGTAAGTTATCTCATACATATTTATGTTCTAACTGCATCGAAATTATTTGGAATTGTGAACTCGTGCACCAGTTACAGAGCCATAAACATTGACTAGTGGAATTTTTTTCGCGGGCAGTGATAACAAGAGTTTTTTTAATATAATTTAAATTTGTTCATAATTAAATTGTGGGCATACATAATTTTTGTACCATGGGTAATAATAGTGATCAAGGTATGGGAAATCATATTTTGCTATAAAAAATTGTGTTTATTTCGTGGTTTTTTTAATATGAAGTCTGAAGTGCATGTCTACTTCGAATTTTTAAAAAAAATGTGAATTTCGGGTTTAAGTAAGGTTTTCTAAAATACCCCAAAAAACCCCCTTGAGAGTTTTCTTGTTTTATGTTGATCTATATATCTTTTGGCTAAATCACGAAAGAAATTTTGCGCAAATTTGCGGTTTTTTAATTATTGACATTTTTGTAGGCTTAACTCCATCTATCAAAAATGGTGACCTGTTCCAAACTTGGATTGAAAGTGAGAAGTCAATGAAAGTGATTACCGTTTCTGCAAAAATAAATGAATTACTAGGTCTAGAAGAGTCGAATGAAGATATAGAACTTCAAATTCAAAAAGCTTCCAAGTATTATTGCCTAAAATTGAGGCACAAAGGGGAAAGTTGCCAAAGAAAACGGGATAAGTTCATGCAAGTTAATGAATGCTGGCTTAGCCTTAATTTGCCGTTACAAGTTAAAATGCTTAGTGAGAAAGATAATCCAAGTCTACCAGGAACGAGCAAAGGCAGACCTTCAAAAAGTTTCGAAGAATGCAGCGAACGTACGAAAAAACGTCGGGTTCATGAACTAACTTCGCAGAACAGCACAGAGGAGCTTAGCTATGCTGCTAAAATTTCAAGTCGTTTTTCAAATTCTCCTCAAAAATCAGAAAAGGCTTTAACTTTGCAGCAAAGCCTATCATTGTACATAGACTTGGATTTGTCTAAGAGGAAGTACGCTCTTCTGCGTTCTGTTATCAACGGTATCCACAAAGACTGTTTTCCAAGTTTTTATAAATTACAAATATATAAAGCTGTTGTGTCGGAAACAGTTGCTGAAGTCAATCTTCAATCCCTATTGAACAAAACCTCTAAAAGCATTGTTGAGATTATAAAAGAAAATCTGTCATCTTCACGAAATACGAGCACTTCATACGATCTCATATGCAAATGGGACTTTGATGGCAGCTCCGGGCACAGTAATTATAAACAAACATTTATTAATAGTGATAATACGGATAGCTTCTTATTTGTTACTGCTTTTGTGCCATTAAAATTAGTAGATACTATAAACAGTACAGAAGTTTGGATAAATTCCCGACCAGATTCAACTCATTTCTGTAGGCCTATGAAATTAATTTTCCAGCAAGAAAATAGTGCTCTTATTGCGTCCGAGCAAAGCCACATGGAGGAGATTATTGAACATCTGGAACATTTCGAGATCAATATTGATGGCAGAAGCATTAATATTAAATACACAATGCTAATGACGATGCTTGATGCTAGTGCAATAAATACTATACATTGAGCGGGACAAATGCAGCTCAAAATTGTTTTATAAAGTATGTGCAGCTAAACCTTCGCAAATGAACCTACCTTCTGTAGAAAATCGGACACCAAACACCGAAAATTATAGATTTGGCCTTTCATCTTTACTTTCCTGGATCAGATGCTTCGAGTGTTTACTTCACATCTCCTATAGATTGCCTTTTAAAACATGGCAAATACGAGGCCGAGAAAATAAAACAGCATTTGGAGAAAGAAAGAAAATGATTCAAGAAAATTTTAGGTTAAAAATGGGGTTACTTGTCGACATTCCCAAACCTGGATATGGTACAAGTAACGATGGAAATACTGCTCTACGTTTCTTCGCGAATCCTGAACTGAGTTCCGAAATAACAGGGATAGACAAGGAACTCATATGCAATTTCGGTATAATATTAAGGACAATTGCAACTGGTCGTGAAATTAATGTGGAAAGATTCGTGAAACTCTTGGAAGATACGAAAACCATGTACCTTTCACAATACAGCTGGTATTATATGCCTAGTAGCGTCCATAAGTTTCTGGTTCATGCAAAAGACATAATTTATTTTTTCCATTTGCCTATTGGTGTTCTTTCTGAAGAAGCATTGGAAGCTAGGCATAAGGAAATCCGAAAGGCCAGGCTAGATCATACTCGAAAGTGCTCTAGAACAAGTTCGATGACTGATTTAATGAAACATTTGTTAATTACTTCAGACCCACTCATTTCAAATAGCTCACATATGCCTAAAATCGCTACAGATATTGCTCAATATCTACTCAGCAATAAAAATATCTACTCAGCTCAATATTAATCAGCAAGCGATTAATTCGTTATTATTATTTATTTGTTATACTTATTAATCACATAATGTTTGAAGTTTATTGAATCATAAAATTGTTTACTGAAAATAAAACTTGAAAAATAAGTACATCAGGAAAATAAAGTTTGAGTTCCAAAATAAAATCGCCGCTTAACTCTTTAATTCCGAATTTAGCTCAGCGGGGCATTTACTGCTGGTGAATGTATGTGTTTTTTAGTTCATAACATAGATACTTAATGTAATAAGTGATAATATGCAAAATATTTAAGTTTCAGTCATTAAAACATGAAATATTATTTTTGCCGTTTTCCGCATACACTCGTCCCACTGTGGGCCGGGGGGTTCTTTGTCTTCGGTGTCAAAATCACCATGTTTGAACCGCTTAAACCACCGCTGACACATTCTAACGTCTATAGTATAGTATAGCCCGGGTAAGTTTCGGTGAAAGAAAGCATATTAGAACTTCCCGCAAATGTTGTTTTGATGGCATGAATGTAGACATTTTACGGCTTTACAAAAACTTGTGTGTTTTCACTAATGACCAATAACCTAGACTGAAATAATTAGACACTGTCATGAGGTTTCTGATGTGACAGCTGTCATGGTCAAAATTCACCTCAGAGTTATAGATATGAAGTTGTCTGCAATAACGACATTTTCAACCGGTAGTCCTATTATTTTTTCTAACACTGTATTATGTGCGATGCTATGAGCAAAACTAAAACCAAAGACACATAGTATTGGATACTCTTAGAAGGCGCGGAACCCTTCGTGTGAGAGTCAAATTTTGTGTTTTATTAAACAGATTACTAAAAAATTTAGTTTATTTTGTTAAGACTTTTTTGACCACTCGAAAGCTATTTGTGAGAGTACAGATTCCGAGTTCTGTTTTGATCCCCTGTATTTAATCATATCGTTTCTTCATTTATAAAGGGTGATTTTTTAAAAGCTATAGGAAAGTTTTTAAAAAAAAACACATAAAATTCAAAAAAATGCGTGAAATCTTTATTTGAATCGATAGTACGGTCTATAGTATATGCAAATGTTGACCTTGACTGCGCCTCAAATGGGCCATCCTCTTAGTCCAATTTTGGCATACTCATTCCAACATTTCGGCCGGTATCTCACGAAAAAATGCTTCAATGTTGTCTTTCAATGCGTCAATTGAAGCAGGCTTTTCTGTATAGACATGAGCTTTAACTAAGCTCCACAAAAAATAGTCTAAAGGCGTTAAATCGCACGATCTAGGCGGCCAATTGACCGGTCCCGAACGTGAAATAAAATGTTCACCGAACTCGCCTCTCAATAAGTCCATTGTTGCGCTTGCTGTGTGGCATGTGGCACCGTCTTGTTGAAACCACATGTCATGCAAGTCAAGCTCTTGCATTTTGGGCAATAAAAAGTTGGATATCATCTCACGGTAGCGCTCACCATTCCCAGTTACGTTACGATTCGCATCATTTTTGAAGAAGTACGGTCCAATGACGCCACCAGCCCATAAACCGCACCAAACTGTGACTTTTTCTGAATGCATTGTTAGCTCTTGCAATGCTTCTGGACGATATTCGCTCCAAAATCGACAATCTGCTTATTTACATACCCATTGAGCCAAAAATGAACTTCGTCGCTGAACACAATTTTTCGGTAAAAAATTGGATCTTCGGCCAACTTTCCAAGAGCCCATTCACCAAAAATTTTACGTTGCCGTAGGTCGTAGGACTTGTTACCGCCGGTGTCAATAAGGAACTTTAGGGGTTTGTTACCTAAACTGTGTATTGTAATTTAAGGGAGTAAGTTGGAATTATAATTATTGAAATCTATGTACCCAATAGGTTCTCCGAGGTTTGTAACGGAAAATTTGTGTCGTCTACAAGGTTGAAATTTTGATTTACGGAAGAAGGCATATCTTAATTTGGAAAATACTCGAAACTTTTACCGTCTTAAGGGTGATACATCGGTTGTTATGGTGTCATAAATATAGGTGAATTGGGATTGTTGGGCCTTAAGTCAGTTTCAATGTTGTAGAGATTGTTACGTCTTTGTAACTGTGAGCTATTGCTGGTATGACTAACATTTCTACTGGTATTACCACTATTGGTGTCCATTGGTTCAGATCGTGAAAATTGTTTATTTATAGAAATTTGGTTACTATTGCCGCTAAATGGAGGCTGTGCATTTGAAGAAAATGCAATATTGTTACAGGGCTGAACATTTTGTGAGTAATTATTGGGGCGGTAAAAGGGTAAATTTTGTACAGGCTGATTTATCGAAGTGAACCTAGGATATTGCTGAGAATTCACAAATTGTGGTCTAGAAGGGTATCGCTGATTATTAAAATTTTGTCTATTTTGGTTATGATTTGCAGCCGGTCTATTGACGGTGATATATCTATAGTGGGCTTGATGTGCGTCACGGAAGTAGTAAAAGTTTTGTTCTTGGAGACAAAAGCTGTACGCTTCAGCAAGCTTTTTAGGTTTCATCGATCTTACAGTGGATCCCAGTGGTTCTCTAAGGCCGGACACAAATGTATTAAGGCACATTTCCTCAAACAACTGCAGCTAGGATGCTATAACATTTGCACCTTTTTCATGAACCTTTACATGATTTGTCATTGCAGATGAAATGTCAATTATTTTTGAGTAAAATTATGGTGGTCTTTCCATATAAGTATCATGGTTTTTGGAACAGATCCTGACAATGTTAAATGTGTTCTGAATGTATTGTGTGAATCGTTTGATGGACTCAATATTTGTTGTTTGAATGCGGAGAGTGTTCGAGCTAAATTTACTCTTTTGTACCAAATGCTTAGCACCTCTAAGTTGGATGTCATTATGATTTCTGAATCGTGGCTGCAAACAAATATTTGTGATGCGGTAGTTGATTTGCCAGGCTTTAAAATTCACAGAAGCGACCGTGAGAATAGGATTGGAGGTGGTGTCTGTATGTATGTATGTACATGAGCGATTATCAGCAACTACTATTTTTAGGTCAACTGCACAGAATATAGACTTTGTATGTGTTGAAGTAAGGAATTCGTCTGAAAAATGCTTACTCGTATCTGTTTATAGTCCCCCTCACATGTTCACGGAAGAGAATCTCTATGAACTGGAAGAAACTCTAATGAGGTTGAGCCCTAAGTATAGTGATGTTTTGATTGGGGGAGACTTTAATGTCAATTACTTACAGGACTACAGGAAAACGCGGTTGTTAAAGTATTTTTGTGAAAAAATGGGTCTTTCAGTTGTGAACACTCGTTGGCCAACCTGTTTCAAATCTGATGAAAATCCTTAGCTGCTTGATATGTTCCTTACTAGCTCGGTGCAAAGAATTTTGTTAAATGATCAAATAAGACCAACATCAGACTTTATCCATGACTTTTTATTTTGCTCATTCCAGTTCAATGTTGTAAAAGCAAATAGTTCGAGGACAATCAGTTTCAGGTCGTATCGCGGTTTTAACATCGAGGATGTCCAGCTGGATTCTGCTAGCCTAGAATGGGATGAAATCTATCTCTCTCCTGATCTTAACACAAAAGTTGAATTGTTTAACAACCTATTGAATCAGTTATGTGAAAACTACGTCCCAATTGTGACTAAGCAAATAAATGCAAAAAGTTGCCCCTGGTATAGCAATGATATAAAGTTATTAATTCGTGAAAGGGAGCTCTTTTTTCGGAGGTACAAGAGAAATCCGACCGAATTTAACAAAAGACAGTATAGGTTTGCTCGAAATAAAGTCACGTCCCTTATCCGCATACCTAATAGGTAAACTTGAATCCTCTCACAGTTCTAAGGAACTATGGAAAAACTTCAAAGATATTGGAGTCAAAGAGGATAAAAGTAGAATTAAATGTGCATTTAGTCCCGAAGTAATGTCTGCAGTTCTGTGTCCACCTGTTTCTAATTCAAGTCTTCCACAGGATATGTTTGCCGTGGCCGAAAGTGAAAGTTCTTTCTCGTTTCAATGTATTAGTGCCAATGAGGTTCTGAGTGCCATCAGATCGGTTAAATCCAATGCCACCTAAATTTGTAAAACTAATTCTGCCCATTGTGCTACAATACTTGCTGCATATATTCAACGCTTGTATTTATAGAAGCGAATTTCCCGAAACGTGGAAAATCGCTAAAATTATACCAGTTCCCAAGAAAGCAAACCCCTCCGCCCCTTCCGAATACAGGCCGATTAGCATTTTATCTTTCTTATGTAAAGTATTTGAAAAGGTAATACACGACCAAATTCAAAACTATTTAAATGCTAATAATTAACTGTCCAAATGGCAATATGGTTTAAGACGTAATCATAGTTGCGAATCTGCTGCAATGAAAGTTACTTCTGATATCCGCTTTGCTCTCGATTCAGACAAGTTTTGCGTCATGGTTCTTTTGGATTTCTCAAAGGCACTTAAGAGGCTGTATAATTTCTCGAGCACGTCACTAAAGCTTATGTGTAGTTATCTGAAAGATCGGGTGCAACGTGTAAAAACTGAGCTAGGTATCTCGGATCCTCAAGTCACCAATATGGGTATACCACAGGGGTCTGTCTTGGGTCCTTTGTTATTCTCGCTGTTCATTAACGATCTTCCCGACGTCGTTCACAATTGCCACATCCACTTGTACGCTGATGATGTCCTACTATACATTTTTCGAGAAACCCGGTTGATGGATGATTGCATAGTGAGGTTAAATGAGGACTTGAGTCACATACTTGCCTGGTCGCGATATAACGGCCTAAATCTTAACCCTGCTAAGTCACTTGCGGTGTTATGCTCTAGAAATGAACTCAACTCCTCTGATTTTCCCCCTGTTGTTCTGGATAATGAAGTAATTGAATGCGTAAAAGATGTCAAATACCTTGGATATAGAATCAATAGTAAACTTAGCTGCTGTAGTGCAATCTCCGATTCTGTCAGAAAAATATATTTCGGACTTCGGTCGTTAAGATCTTCTGCAGGCACGTTGTCACCCAGTATGAGGAAACTCATAGTAAAATCACTAATTATGCCGTATTTCTCTTTCAATTGTTCCGTGTATCCAGTTCTCGACAGTGAGTGTAAACGCAAGCTTAACGTGGCTTTCAACGACTGCATTCGCTTTATTCACTCTATTCCTCGGTTCTCCAGTGTGGCACATTTGCAATACTCCATCTTCAGTATGGGACTCGATGAATACTTGAAGTTTAGGTCGATTCTGAAACTCCATAATATTATCTACAACAGGTGTCCTAGTTATTTACATGAAACACTCCGTTTCACCCACTCGAACAGTGGATTGAAGTTAATATTGCCCCCGTTTTTCACACAATATTGCAGAACGTTCATTTAATGTATCCGCAATTCGATTGTGGAATGGACTCCCGCACGAATTGCAAAGAAATCCCTCACCTGCCGCTTTTAAGAGGAAACTGCTTTTGCGCTTTTCAGCTACTACTTCTTTATTACTAATGGAATAAGTGAATAGTATTAACTAAGAAAATGAATTATGTTTTTCCTTAAGTTCTTAAGTTTATTTTATTTTTATTTTCATATTTTTATTTTTTATTTTTAGTTTTTTTTTTTTTGTGTTTTATTATTATTAAAAGTGTTTAATGAAATCAAAACCTATGTTAACCTTGTTTTCTGATACTTTTAAAGATTTAAGTCTTGTTGTATCAATGTCACTGAAACTACTAAACAATAAACAATAAACAATAACTAGAACCATTCAATTCGGGCATGAGACTTAAAATTTCCTCAACGTTTGTCAAAAAGTCAAATAATAATCGTGGATTTCCATCAAAAGTTGGTAAATCTTTTACGGCATCCGGAATCCGTAAAGAGTTTAAGACGTTCATTGCTATTGCCAACTCAGTAAGAAGTTCCATGTGCCATTTTTATCTTATATAAAGAAAAGTTATCTGCAGTATTATCAATGTTAAAATTTGTTTCGAAAAAACTCGTGTCTGAAATTTGAATTTGCTTTTTAATTGTAACAGAATCTATATCTGAAATTTTTTTTAGCAATTAACCTTAAATTTACTTGTACACGTGAAATTCTCCAACTAACACTATTCAAGCAGCTAATTCTTACACCACGCTTTTTATTTTAAAGGATAGGAGGCATGGATAGACCAATAAGAATATTCACAAATTCGACTCACCTTCTCAAGATAATGCGGAACACACGTCCAATTTTTTGAAGCGTCCGATCTCCCGCGCGTCGATAGGTTTGCAGGTTCTTTTGAAGCTTAGGGATTAAAATCCTACACTTCGATGTTCCCTCGTTGTGTGCTTTTGCTTATTAAATCCAAATGTAATTTTTAGCTTCTAATTTTTGAAAAAAGCGTCACAGCGTCGACCGCGCCAATTATGGTATTTCATGCAAATAGATTTGCATAAAAACCATAATCCGCGATGAACTTTCTTAACAGAGCACCGCATTTCGACAAGAAAATTCAATAGTTTGCAAGCGTTGTTCGTTTGTAAGACGATTCATGGTTAAATTTTAGACCAAACTTAAGATGCTTGACAGTGAAACAAAACACGAAACGTGCGTCAGATGTTTAAACCAGTGTTACCAAACAGATAATAGCTAAAAAAATCACCCTTTAAAAAACGAAATGCAACCATGCGGAATTATTTATTCAACTTCACATTTTCGTCTGTTCTTTTGATCTATTCGGCTAATTTGAAAAACCGTGCTCTTTCTAGTAATCTCTAGGAGAAAAAAAAGCCACCAACTACTTTCAAAAGAACCATTTTACATGCTTTTCTTAAAAATATATTTTCAAAAAAGGATTATTTAGTTTTTTTTTTACAATTCACTTAAATTAACAACAAAATAATATCTCGCTTCTATAATAATATTGTCTTACTGTTAATGCAAAGAAAAAATATATATATGTATATATAAAGTAAAAAGTGAAAAATTTGGTTTTACATAAATAAATATGAAAAAATAAAATACGATATACAAATACTAAAAAGTCAACGTTGTTTTTTTTTGTTTTATTTTTATATATAAAAAAATATGTGAAAAATGATTTAAATAATACAATTAATAAAAAAAAATATACAGTCTCTCTATATTTAGAATTGTTGTGAATTTCAATCTTTGAACAAGTTCAGGTCCAAGCACACATCGCTGTGGCACCCCTAAACATTCATATAGTTATGATTTTCCTCCGCATCGTTGCTCTCATTCAAAAGATGGCCATTGGGTAGATTTTGATAAACCTCAGCAGAGGTATGATCCTTTTTGACCTGCGGTGCAGCCTGTGGCTTGAAAGAACTGCACACATCCTTGGGTTGGGCTTTGGTCAGCTTTCCATAGATGATGTTCGATCTGTCGTTGAGCGTTTGTACTTTAATGGGTTGCACGGTGACGCCATTCTGATAGTTGTGCTCGTTCTCTTTGGCCTCGACAATGGTATTCAAAAAGCCATTGCTATTGAGTGACGATGACATAGACTGATCATTGGGCGACTGGAATACTGGAAGGTTCGATGGAAACATATAGTAATGGTCACTGCCTCCGTTTGCGGCTGGACTGGGACTAGTTGGTGTGAGGACACGCGGATGATGGGGGAATACAAGTCGTTCCTTTTCTTCACCCGGTGTTGAGCTGGGTGTTAGAACTGGCCTCGGTGGTGGTGGAACCAAATAGTTATCCATAAGACTGCCCGGCGAACCGATTCGGCACATTCCGAAACGACGCTCCTCGTGATCTGAGTGAGTGCCACTGTCACCGAGGCTGGCTCCACTGCAGGCACTGCCGGTGCTGAGGCGGCCCGATGATGATGAGGACGAGACACTTTGCAAGCTCAAAGTGCTAATTGGACGCTGGCTTGACTGAAAGGAGGATGCAATTGAAGACTTCGTCTCATCGGGACTCTCCACAGTCACCTTGTGTACTGGAGGCTTATGACGCGAGAATAGTTTCTTTATCTTCTCGAAGGGCGTCTCACGCTTGAGTTTTGTCTTAATTTGTTCTTGGATTCTTTCATATTCCTGTCTTAAGATCTCGATTTGTTCTTGTTTCTCCTTGAAGCTTTGTTTAACGTCATTACGATGCTTCCATTTCTCCACCAATTGCTCCACATCTCGAATTGACAGGACATTATTTTTGAAGTCATTCATGATCTCGACGAGCTCGTCATCCGCATTTCCCCTGCTGTTCGATGCGTCACTGGCAGTTCTTTTGAGCGTTCCCAATTTCGCGCATGAACCCATCTTATTCAAACTAAGTTGGGATCGATGTATCTCCTCGGTTGGAGCTTTTTCAACTTCCACCGGCTTATTCGAGGGCTGAAACAGGTAGTTTCCATCGTCCTCGGCAGGTTGAACAGGTATATTCGAGGGCTGCAACATGTAGTCCAGCATTGAAGCGTTGCAGTTCTCCAAAACATTTGAACACTCTTGGCTGAATTTGTCCGTCTGGTAGGGAGACACTTGCAGATTACATTTGTTTTTCTCATCAGACTGATAATAAGGCGGTTCAATGATCTTCAATTCATTAGTAGTCACCTCAGCTTCAGCGATGATCTTCATCTGGTCAAAGTTCTTTGTCATCTCGCCGGAACTTTGCAGATTGTCCTCTTCCGCTTCGACGCTGATGTAATTTAGATTGGAAACTGCCATGGTGGTGACAATATTCGAGGAAGATGTCGCTGTGCAGGGCGAATTTTCCCGATCGCTGCCACTGCTCATCTCCATATATTCGCCTGGCGCAGGTTCCTTAATTTCGAGCGATTTTTGCTTGCTCAGCGCAGTCTTTCTAGCTGTTTCTCCACCAGATTTTGCCTCAATCATGACCTTGTTCTTGTTAGTGGCATCACCTTGGATTCCCTTGAAGTAGTGATACATCGTTGTGAGCTCGTGGAATTCTGAAAAACTATTAATACTCTGCGCAAGTTTATGGAATCCTTCCAGATCTGCCAGTTCAGCTGGTGTTTTGCCAGCACAGTTTCGAATTCCACAAGCCGTATCCCCGCCTGGACACTCCATCAGCTGGATGCACAAACGATCAAAGCCAAATCGTGCTGCGAAATGTAATAAAGTTGGGTACTCCTCAGGACTTGACTCGCGGCTGGACAGAAAATGATGTTGTTTGTCGAAGGGACCCGTCAGCAGATGGAAATTCGGTGGCATATGTTTCTGGAAGCATTGAAGCAGATGCAGATCCAATGAATCACGATCGGTGGGTCCGATTCCCAGTGAATGACACATAAATTCGATCGGCGAATCTTCGGTGCGCAACAGTTGCTCCAGCTCACGCAGACGACTCTCGCATTTGATGGGGCGGCTACCGAGGCTTTTGTTATTTTTCTCGATGCGGATCTCAACCATTGTTGATATTTCCATGCAGGACTCTACACAAAAAAGAGAAAACTATTCAGAAACAGTCTTTATTGCTAAGGATTAGAATCTTACCTGGAACGGAAAATTGAAGAGTAAATGGATTTCTGTACTTGATGTTTCGCACTTCAATGAGTTCTCCAGATTTCTCGACAATAATTTTCACTACATCATCCTTGTCCAGTGGTTCGTTTAACATCGCCACGACTTTATTTTGTCCAACTTTCACCTTCCTCGGCAGGACAGTAAATCCCTCGGAGCTACTGAAGCTTTTTGTCTGACTTGTGGACATATCCTGACAGGGAGGTCGTTGACACAAGGCTCTTCCCAGAATGTCGGTAGCAATTCCAAGAATGTTGCCAATTTGAGATTGGTCATTGTCACGGACTGCACACCGACGCCATCTTCGGAATGACGGAAGAGCTGTAAATGGCAATTCATAAATCATTAACTGAATGAGCAAGGATATGGCAGTGATTAAGACTTACCGCTCTTGTGGAACTCTAGAACCTTCTCTTCGCTTACATCCAACAATATCGCCAAAACCTTTTCAATTTTTAATATAGCCGAAAGCTGCGAATGCAGGTATGAATGTGAAATCGCCAACAGAGCAGGACACAGTATGACGATTTGTAATGCCGTGTCCTGGTATTTGCGCGCGAGGTCCTCACTGAAAGGGCCATCGTCAATTTTGATGTGCAAAAAACTGAAAGAAAAATGAATGTTTGAATAATGAATTCCTGATCTGGTGATAGCTTGAAAGTTCAATTGGGATTTGTATTAAAATTGTGAAGACATCTATGTAACCAAAATCGAATGAGTGGATACGGATTTTCAAATGTGAGCATGATAGTCGGCTTGAGCATTGTCCTAAAATGAACGAACTGACGATCAGTCTCTGACCCTGTCTCCGATAAGCAATGTCATGAAAGTTGCTACGCATAATTCATCCAGGTGCTGAAACAGATTATACGTCGAGATACGATAACATGGATCGCGCTCTCAGCGGCCTGTCGTAGAGACATTGATGGCGTTGAAGAACAGGCGAAACAAGTAACCAAAGCAACCAAACCGTCACTACCAGAAACAATAAGTTCGAACTGGTAAATCAGTTTTGCTTCTACGACCAGATCATCATCTTCAAGATGACGGACGTGAAAGACCGAAAATCCGTTTTAAGCCATAGCAGATGCAAGAGCTCTTAGTCTAGACAACTGGAAGCATTGACGAGAGTTTGGCTTCCTTAACCAGGTTTTTGCATTTACGATGGGTGCAAAAAAAGTGCAAAAGTTTTTGAAGTTTTTGAAATTTGTTCGATCGTCTCGAGGTGTTTTCGACCTAGGAGTTGGAAATAGATCGAGTTGAGAAGTGACCGAACCGAAACGACCGAACAAGTTGATACTTTAAGAAATTCCATATTTATCGATTCTATGCCGACCTCCGAAATTGGCCATTTCACCAGTAACACTCCACTGAATTTCAAATGAAGGCGTTTGTCATAAAAAACTTTTGAAGTTTAACTGTCGAAAGAAAATGAACATGCTGATCTTCAGCAGTGTCGTATTGGAACGGTTGAAATTAAGTCAAGAATTTTAAAGGAGAATCATTCAAAACAATAAGGTTTAAGTGCACCTCAAACAGCTAGGTTCTAGAAATTGAGTGAAATGCATATCGAATGTGTTTTCTTGTGCTGTTCTGTATTTCGATCGATTTCCCTACTTTGATTTTTTTTCGAAATCACTTTCACAGCACAAACGGCTCAGTTCTTTTATGATAACTGCGGTGTAACGAACTTCCAGAGATAAAAATGCTGTAAGAAAAGAGATAAATTGTATCCCTTAGAAATTGCTGATGCTTACTGTGTTTCGAAAACTAAGAGTCAATGTACATTTTTTAATTTTCGTACTTGAAAAAATGTTCGTTTCATTCCACCGTCCGAAAAATGTACCTTCCTAAGAGTTGATCATCTTGGAGTTGATCGATGGTTTTTCCAGAGCCTTTATAGCTACCTGCAAATAACTAAACTGCCTCTTGAATAGCTGCTATTTCTGCCTCAGTAAGCTTCTCGTATATGTCCATGGGAAGAAAATTTAGTAACATTTCTAGGGCAGCTCAGGAGGAAAGCGAGGAAACTATTTAATCGTGCCAAGAAAACAAAAAAAGTCGGACGGATATAGATCGGTTCTCACGGAGCACAATTCTGAGTTGAAACGATCCAAGCGTGCTGGAGGGAAAAAATGCTGCAATGACATTGCTTTTATGCCAAATGCAGCAAAAATTCACAGAACCATAAGCAAGGAGCATGTAAATAATTTAGAACTACTAAGGAAATTTAATGGATCCTACAAGAGAAAAAAAATGCGGATACTCTTGAAACGCTGTTGAGCGTTCACTACCCAGTTTCGTCTACCACTGTAGGTGAATCGCCAGTTGTAAGCTACCATACGCTGTTCTAACAGGGTTAAAAGTATTTCCGGAAAAATGTTCAGTAGTGACAAGGTAAAATGGACAATCGGCACCCGATGGCATCTTCCCTGCCCTTCTCCAGAAGGGCATGGACCATATCCTTCATGTTTTTTTGTTTTTTTATATTATACCAAAAACTGGAAACAGACCTCCGGAGTTATCTTTATCCTAAAGGTCTATCCTCCTTCATCCTAACGACCATGGGAAGACGTATATCTGCATATAAGGGGACACATGGAAACTCACTCTTCCCTGCTCCCTAACCAATATGCAACTAAGGTAGTCCTTCACCAACTAGTCAGCCTCATTGAAAAGGCATTTCTTTTTTAGGAAACTGCTCTCTTCCTGGATATTGAGGGTGTTTTTGACAAATTCCAGTTACAACTACATTTCGAACGCAATTCGGAGTAAAGGTATTGACGAGTCTACTAACTTCCCCGCTTGGAAGCTTGGAAGCGGGTCAAAGTCAATCGCTGCAATGAGAGATTGTCCTCAGGGAGGTGTTCTATCGCCTCTCCTTTGGTCATTTGTCATACACAACCTCCTAGTCAGCCTCAACGAGATAGGGGCTATATCACAAAACGCTATGCTGATGATCGGGCTATTGTTCAGCATTAATGCAAATAGAATAGAATGGTGTCCAGAACACTCTGTGAATCCTAGCAAAACCGTTCTTGTCCCCTTCACAATGAGGAGACAACTGACTGTGCCATGAAAGGAGGTGTTCACCACGACGACTTCAGACGTTGGCACAACAATTTGGACAGAATTTTATAAGCGACAGGGATATGCCTGGAAAGTTGTTATAAAACTAAGGACAACTTTGTTGTAAATGGGACATTTAAAGCTTATATTCCAGTCGTCGGGGATACTTTCATCCCTCCAAAATTTTCGGATGATCAGATGCATGCTCGCTACTAGAACATCCATTGTTGCTCGATTTTTCTGTTCTAGCATTTTCTTATGTTCCTCATATATCGTCTTCTTCCTCTGCACGCTCTCTTCATCATGGATCACTAGTAGCCCGAATAGGCTTTCGGTCTCTTTCTGAATTGTAGTGAGTCATTGTGACCTTGCATAATTTGCAACAACGCGATCGCCTCTCAAAAAAATTCCGGCGAGATCGTAATGACGCTACATAAATTTTATAAAAAATTCTTTTTGTGCAATATTTTTTTGTTTCCTTCTGTTTTTTTTCTGTAGTTAAATAATATTTAAAAACAAAAGTTTATTTACAAAGCATAAAAAATATAAGTTAAGAAGATTTTTAATCATCAAAAACAAAATTCATTTTTATTGATATCAAAAAAATTTAAAACGCAACTGACTGAAGTGAAATCCAGAACATCCGATTCTTGTATTGATCAATTTGGATTTCATTTCGACCGACAGTGAAATGTGGAATTGGCTGTAAAACGTTGTACCGAAGTCTCATTTGCTTTTTTTAAAATCACGAAGAAGCTTCTATAATGGTTTTAATTTGTTCGAAAATAAAGCGGGTAAGGCTTAAACTGTTTAGGGGAACGAGATATGATACCATGGTAAAGGAATTTTAGTATCCGAAACACATTCCCAATAAGTGGTGAAACATTTGCTCTTCTTCTTTATTTCCAAGAAATCTCACGATTAAGTTATAAGACGCCTTGACTTGACGTGCCTATCAACAACGTAAATCTCCTTTCTTATGATTCTGTAGTTAGTTTAAACACTTCAACCCCACATGTCTTTTTCTTTTATCGATTTAAGCAAGAATCAAAATTTTTAAGGGTGATCAAAAATCAGTCATCATAAATTCGGACCCTTGTTGAAATCCAAAATGGCTTAGTCTTTACTTTTATTACTCATAATCGATCAACTTTGAAATAAAGAGTTCTCAACACAACGAGAGAAGTGCCTTAAATCAAGCGTATTAGATCAGTAAAAATGATAAACTTGGATATGGATTGGTCGACGGCAATAAAGAAACTCTGAACACTGCAAGAAAAGCTATCCTAGAAAATGTGAACCAGATGATTATAGGTAACAGCGCCAAAAGACTGATCAAAGATACCTCGAGAACATCTTGGACGCGGGACACTTCAAGCATCTGAAAAATGCGAAACCAAACATCTTTTTCGCTGACGACTCAAGCGCGAGTCTGATAGGATCATACCAAACTCGCTGGTTTCAGTGGGCCTTGAAAAAGCGGACAAAAAAAAAACAAAGTAGAACTCATCAGCTGTAGAAAAATCGTTTCATAGTTTTGAAGGCGGATATGGAGTTCGCTGGTAGCTAGTGATGGCAAAGGTTCCACTATAGAGGCCATTGCAAATATAATCCAAGATCACTCATAGCAGGCAGACGCGTCTTAACGCATATTGATACCTCAAATTTTAACTTTTCGATGGTAAACCTCCTCAAGAAACTACCAAGCCTTGAGAAATAAAAACAAAACCTGGTTGGAGCTTGAAATTTAATTTCCTAGCCGTCCATGGGGTTGTTGGACGGCCACAAGCTGACTTTGTCGAGCTAAGTGAAAGATGAAAAAGGCGAAAGACTGAAAACTTATGTTCTGAGTTTGTACCTTAAGAGTTATGGTACGCTGTTCAAATGAAACAGCGAACAAGGAAAACTAGATTCTTCAACTGTGATTAGAAACATTGCCTTTTTTACTCCAACACGCGCAGAAAAGTATAAAAAGGCTTATGAAAAACAGGATAAAGATATTGCTCCATAAACTGTAGATGAAGCTTTGTCACTACTTGTTGAGGCCGAATTAATAAAGGTTCAGTAAAATGTTATTAGAGATGTTATATCCTAGCTATGAATCTTTTACAGAAGCGAACCAAAAAAATGTTTATCCTTTAACATCCTTCAACATAACCGAGTCAGTTGCAGATCGCCTTGGCAAAACAGGCTTGATCACACTACTCAGTGTTTGCTTAAAGCTATCGAAGGGGTTGCGATGGAAGCAACGTTTTTTCGACCCAAACGTTTCAGGTGCTAATATTTTGTTCGCAGGATTCTGCAGACCTATTCGAATTCAATTTGTCCGTGAAACAACTGATATAACGCTAAGAGAATTTGAATATGTTGACAGCCAAATATCTGATTTGAATGAGAGGGTTAAATGTAAATCTCTCAGATAGAAGTGTTTCGGTCAACCATGATAGATGGTGTAGGTCTGCAATACAATCATCGAAAATTCATCGACACAGAGGCGTTATTTCTGCGGGCTTTCTTCGAAAGGTTTTAACAAAATGAATAAAGTTCTGACCAAACATATTCAAGATCATGTTTCTTATGAATTTGTCATCGGTCAATGGCAACCGCGTGGTGAAGAAAATAAAGGGTTTTTCAACAGGGACGCTACAAAAGTAGAGCGACAGGGACAGCAAACGACGCCATATTTCTTGCCGCCCTTTTGAAATTTCTCTTCAGTAAGGTTTGCCATTTCATGATGGAAAGATATACGAGCCAACAACGAGTCGAAATTATTAAAATTTACTACCGAAATTCGGAGTCAGTGGCCTCAACGATAAGAAAGCTACGTCCAATTTATGGTCGTTATAATCGTCCAAGCAGATCAACAATTGAGCGTTTTAGTTGAATCCACAGGCACAGTACAAAATGTTCCCGTGCCAGTGAGACAAGAAAGTGCCCGTAGTGTCGAGAACATTGCTGCCGCTAAGGCTTCAGTTGCAGAAAGCCCAAATGTGTTCTCAAGTGTTGGGCATCTCTGTGACGGCGTCGTTGTGGCGAATTTTGCGAAAAGATCTTGGCCTACATCCGTACAAGATTAAATTGACACAAGAACTGAAGCCGCTTGATCACCAGAAGCGTCGTATGTTCGTGAATTGGGCTGAGCAACAACTTGAAAATGATTCGGAATTTCATCGAAAAATCATCTTCAGCGGTGAGGCTCATTTCTGGCTGAATGGCTCCGTCAATAAACAAAATATGCGGTATTGTGAGTCATGAGTCATCATTGCATCCCGAAAAAATTACGGTGTGGTTTATGGGCCGGCGGCGTTATTGGGCCGTACTTTTTCCGTGATGATCAAGACCAGCACGTTACTGTGAATGGGGATCGCTACCGTTCAATGATAACCGAATATTTTTGGCCCCAATTGGATGATATGGACTTGGAGGACATGTGGTTCCAACAGAACGGCGCCACAAGCCACACAGCGAATGTCGTCACAATCAATTTATTGGAAACCAAGTTTGGAGAACGTGTAATGTCACGAAATGGTCCAGTTGCTTTGCTTGGCCGCCTGGGTCGTGCGATTTGACGCCGTTAGACTATTTCCTGTGGGGCTACGTCAATTCTATGGTCTATGCCAACAAGCTAGCGACGATTGATGAACTTCGTACGAATATCGAACGTGAAATTGCAGCAGTATCGGCCGATTTATGCTTGAAAAGTGTCGAAAATTGGGTTCAGCGTCTTAACTGCTGCAAGCGTGCCCGTGGTGGCCATGCAAAAGAAATCTAGTTCCATACATAATGGCATCAAACGTACTTTCACAGGAATAAAGAATTTCATTGATATCCAAAACCGTTTTTGTTTTATTTAAAAAAAAAAAACTTTTGTAGCGCTCTTATTGAAAAACCCTTTAAAAAGAAAGTAGAAGAGAACAATACGAGGATTCAAGAAGAATTCCGAATTCCAATGGGCTTGTAAATCGATAAGCCGAAACCAGATTATGGAAGCGCAAATGATGGGAACTGCCACTTCGTCGCATATAACGAACATAGACCAAGATTTAATTAATCGCTTCCGAGTAGTGTTATTAAAAATATCACGTTTGTGCAGCAGTGCACAAAATTTAAGAACACAGTCAAAAAATTCTGTCGGAAGCTTTTCTTACTTCTTCCAATTGGACAGCTAGGAGAAGAGGCCCAAGAAGTCCGAAATAAGGATATAAAGCGTTTTTGAGAAAGTATCTCAAGAAAATTTTCAAGGCAACAAAAAATGTAAGATGTTTTCCATAATCTTTTGGATTTTTCTGATCCATACATTAGCAGTATGAGTAAATCTAGTAAACAAAAAATAAAATCGTATCCATCTGAAGTGTTGCAGTTCTTGAAGGAAGCAGAAGTCAAGGAAAGAGAGTTGGAATAATTTACAAAAGTAGGAGTTCAATTAATTACAGATTAGATTTTTAGCGATTAAATAATTTTTGTACAAACTTATTTTGAGAAAATTTCATATTCTCATTTTAAATTTTTCTTATTTTTAATTTTTTTATTAAAAAAATTTTGGCTAATTCTACAAAAAAAATATTGTTTCAATAATGGTTATCTAGATCTGATACATAAGCGCAATAATTAATAGAGCTGTAAAGGAATGCATTATTTCGAGATTGCATTCTGCAAAGTCACAGTATTTGAATTAATTCCTTTTAACTTACACTTTAATTACCCATTAATTTTGAAATCATTGTACTTAGAATTACTTGAAGTACTAAAAAAACTTCAAGTCAGAAGAATGCAATACTTTAAGACTGTTTGAATTCTTTGAAGTCTTTTGAAATCATTGATTAATTCGGTAGTGAAGTCTTCTAATTTCATTTCAGTTTTAACGTTTTGAAGTCTTTTGACTGCTGTGAAGTCTTTTGATTGCTTTGAAGTCTTATGACTATTTAAAGTCTTTTGATAGAAAATTTGTTAGATTCTTCTAATAATGCATCAGTTTCTGGGGAAACCTCACTTGAAATGTTGCATAAATACTCAAGAATTAAAAGAACATTTTTGAGGTACAACACAACCCTTTCTACCCTTGACTTGAAGCCCTTTGATTACTTCAAGTAATTCTAAGTACAATGACTTCAAAATTTCAGTGAAGTCATAAGACTGTAAAATAAGCCATTCAATTCAATTGAATAAAAAAACTAAAAAGACTGCATTTTTTACAGCTCTGATAATTAAATATAAAACACCAAAAAAAAATTTGCTGCGACCTACAGAATCAATATTCTGGGAGCAAGAAATGCCGTCCGAGGTGCTATTACTGCGGAGCAACATCTCGCGGTCTGATTTGAGATTGTCCAGGAAAAGAAAAATTAACGCACAGGATAATATTCGGGGCAGATAAGGTAATGTACAGGCAAGAGTTGTTTCGTCCGAGGGTTAAACCACTAAAAGCCTGTGGAAAGGAGCTTATGAAAAGGGACTCACTTCCGAATGGACTATCTCAGCAGAAAAAAAAATGGGAGAAGCTCACGGAATGTGGTTGGAGTGCTGTCAGTGACTATGTCAAGTCTCAAAGATTTGGTTTTTAAATGTTTACAGGACCCAAATTTATTTTGAATGCGTCACTAACGCTTTGTGTTTCTGAAACAGAAAATTCTCGTATGGCTTAACAAAGAACGGGCGCTTTCGATTTCTTTAATTTCAAATTTTTAGTTCGTGCATCGTTTTGAAAACTGTCAATCAATCAAAAAAATGTTTGCTTTACTTTAATTTGTTTAAAATTAAATACACTTTGATTCTGGACACTGAATTTAAAATAAGTTTCACTCACTTGAAAGGTTTCCGACCGCGTTGTTTGGTTATTTTATCAAAATGATTTTTTAAAAAATTCGCTCGCAATATTGCACGTTCGCTGTGTTTGGCTGTTATGATCAGGATGTCGTCCATATTCGAACTGGTTCCGCAGTTATCTGAAAAAAAAAAACGAAAAATAAAACCTTGCATAAGAATAATTTTTCAAGACCTTCTGTGCATATTCTTATCTTTAGTTGAATAAATATTTATTTAGGATCTTTTGCAACTTCAATTTTATCTCACCTCAAAGTGATACCCTGCGTCAAAGGCAAACACTCACTGAAGAGCTCTTATCCCTATTCCCTTGGCTATCCTTTTCAGACTTTTGATGTAAGATTTTGTCTTTCAGATGATTATCATTATCATAATCATAAAAAGAGATACGAGCGCACGCTTATTCTATTTTTAAAGACCAAGTATCTCTCCCACAATATAAATGATTACAGTGGATCAAACTGAAGGGATCAGACGCACGAACGAACGACTCGTGTATAGCAGGGACTCCGCAGCAAGCACTTGTCTGCTGGAAATTGGAATTATTAATATTGTCCTTGAGAGTACGCTCCCGCATCATAATGATGGTTTTTTTTTTCTAAAATCGGCCAAGACCACAAAGACAAAAAAAATCGAAAAAAAAATTAAGACATCACATCGTTGATGATGGGTCTGATTGTCTGGCAAAGCGACATGGAGACATAACTTCATGCACATGCCGAGATACGCCGCCGGCCGACCCAATCGCGCAAATTCGTCGCGACGCGACTTTCGAGTATGTTTTATTTCAACTTCAGATGCTTTTATTATTGTTTTTTTGAATGACGAAGATGACAAGGCTACTCTTGTATTTCTATGTCTTCTGCAATAGTCTAAAATAAGAACACAATTAGAGTTCGGGACGTCTCGACTCTCCAGATGACTTCTTCGAGGGTATTGAGAAACAACAACATCGGGACGTAATAAATTATAGATTTCTTAAAAAAATTAAAAAAACAACAACAAAAAAAAATGACAAAATTTATGTGAATGACGTTTTTGAATACGTAATAATTTGGCATACATTTTCGTGAGTGTGAGAACGGTCAGTGGAACACGTAAAAGAAATGTGCACATTGCGTGATGAATAATTGAAAAGTTTCATCAGAGTCTTAAATGAATGCACTCCTCGAGTGATTGCATTCATAAATGAAGCTTAGACTTTCGCTGAAGAGTGCCTTTATCAGAGTGACCTGTTTTCTGGCATGGGCATTGAATGGTTTTTCAAAAAAGGGTGTCAAGGAAGATACGTGCAACATTCAGGGTGGGCTTTTTTTTATCAACAAACAATGAAATCAAGTCTTTTGAAAAACTTATGGTAAGGTTCGAGGAAAGCAGTCACAATATAAGTGGAAATATATGCTCGGGAAGGCTTACGAAGACGAATGGAATGATGATCGCATCTTTATCCTCTGTGACAGGGCTCTAGACTTGTTTTGTGTCACATCTGGTTTGTGAATGATTCAATATACTCAATTACAAATACAAAATAACGATGTCTCCGCAAACTTTGCCAAACTTTTAAGTCTGTAAATAGTTCGTTAATCCAGGAAATCGAGTCATTAAGAGTTTTCCCACGGTTTTGATTCACTAGCAAATATTTAATTATTTTTTTGTTACGCTAAACTTTTCGGTTTTCAGAATTTTAACCCTTTTCTTGTTCTCTAAGACGTTGCCTCTTGTCGAATTTCATGATTCTAGGTGAACGGGAACCCTTGCGAATGTCAAAATATGCGGCATAAACAAAACAGCCTTATCCTTTAACAGGAATTATAAAGAAGCTTTTAACAGCTTTAAGGGACCGCAGTCATAAGTTTTTCAATAAAAGCGTGTTGAAAGACAGACGGACAACAAAGTGATCCTTAAACGGTTGCGTTTTTCTTTTTGAGGAACGGAACCTTAAAAAACACGCATGACAACCATTGCCTGAGTAGATCATGAGTGATTTAAAGGATATCAAAAAGAGCTGGCTTGTTGCACAAAGAGGCAGGCTACACTCGAGTGTGACATAATCGGCAAATGGCAGTCTGACATAAGTAGAATACTCAAGCAACGCGGATCGAGGGAAAGCTAAAACGTAACTCCACCTCAATTAAGACAACTTGAGAGTTTTAGCTGTTTTCCTAAGGGGCACTGTGCACTTGAATATCGCCTTAAAATAACATGGAATTAAAAAAAACGAAGATGCACTAATTCTGTCAATGTTCCTTTTAGCGAATCCTTTAAGCAATTGATTATATTCCTAGCGTCTAACCACTTATCATGTCTGCTGCTGTCTCTTGGACTTCTTTTACTTCTTCCTAAGCGGGCGCTACAAATCGGGGTGGATTTGGGCCTTAGTCAACTTGCCTCACCAACAAGCACGGTCTTTAGCTAGGCGACTCCAGTTTCTTCCACTGATTGAGCTGATTAAGGTGCCTTTCCAGATAGGCACGCTATCGGAGACAAAGTCTTAGTCAACCACGTAGTTCCTTCGGGGTTGGACTCGAAGACTTTTCCAGCCGGAGCGTCAGTGTCCATCTGTGTCGAGACATTCGGATTTGTTTGACTAGATCGTTTGACAGCTCGTAGAGTTCGTTGTTCAATCTTCTACTCCAAATTCCTTCTGCGCAGACGGGACTGAATATAATTCGAAGGGTTTTCCTCTCGAAGCGACCAGGAACCTCTTCGTCCGCATTTGATATTGTCCAAACTAGATAGACTGTAACGTTTTGTCCACGGCGTTGGTGATGATGGACCTGTTTTGTAGACAGCATGAACTTTGTTTTACCCTCGATCACCGCCAGACCGATCTTAGCCGCTTCCTTCTCGGTGCTCGAAAATGACCCATTGAGACCTTTCTATGGTGTCAATGTTGAAGATCGTGCAAATCCTTTTCTTACACCAAAGATCGTAATCTTGCAAAGACGGACGAGTTTTGGAAGGATGCTTAAACTAGACTATACACCTCGTCTCTTTGAATACTGTCATACGCGGTCTTAAAATCGATGAATGGTGATTATCGATCTGGAACTCATGGGTCTTTTCCAAGATCTGCCACTGTGTTGATATCTGGTCAATGGTGGACTTTGCTGGCCGAAACCCGCTCTGTACATTTATAAAGGGTTTCAGGCGATTGAACAAACGGCAGAGAAAATTTTACACGCGACGTTTAGGAGACTTATGCCTCTGTAGTTGGCCCAGTTACAATGGTGTCCTTTCTTTAGGGTCGGGCATACTCTCATCCAACCAAATCTTGCAGATCAGTTGGTGTATATGCACCTTACCAACTCATCTCCTCCTGCTTTAAAAAGTTCAGCAGGCATTTCATCGGCGCCAGCAGCCTTGTTGGACCTAAACTTGGCTACAAAGTCGACCACTACGATGTTTGTCTGTCAGTGTTCAAGGCCTCGTTTAAATAATACCCTTTCTCAATAATTTAGTGCTGTAAGTGACGCAGCAGGTTTCCCTAGCTCCACCTTAATCTAAGCATTGCATCGCATAACGATGGCCAATATTGCTAATATATCATTATGAGCATTCAGTTTATGGCTACCAAAGAAACACTTAACAACGGATCGTAGTCAAACTTCCACCTTAGGTTACTACAAGGTAGCGATCGGATTCTGGTTAGTATCCATTCGTTTGAGACATGAACAAGGGCGAACTCTGTCGAAGGAGTTCACGGTGGCATATTTCAACTTGAAGCCGATTATGATTTCCAAGAACAAGTCAGGGTTTTTGGAAGAAAAAAAACAGGATAGCAGATTAGCCATCGTAACAGCCGCATTCGGGATTTCTGCAAAACTGATCCAGCGTTGGCGATAAAACTGCAAAAAACTCGCGGTGTATTGTGCAGTTTTGAAAGCGGGTAAGGATATGCGGTTTCATTTCTCTTGCTGCAACAAATAGTGCCCTGGTCATGAAATAACTAACACAAATCCTTCCAGCTGCTGGAGGACATGGAAATTTATCGATCGCTCTCAGTGCACTGTCAAAGAATTGAAAATCATTGGACCAAATCACAGGTTTGAATCCTAGAGGAAGTTTTAACCTATTATCTTGTTTTTGGCCCAGTTGTCACTTGCTATTGGGATCAAATTCATGCCACTACCGCTGACGTGGTCTTAGCTGTATTCCGACCAAGTGGGTGATCATGATGTTTCTTTTGAAAACTTTTCCAGCGTGTTACAGGATTGTCAATGATGTGTATATGAATTGTGAAGATGTTGACGTCGACTCTGCTATGAATGCAGATCACTGACAATAGAATGCTGACTTAATTTTCAAATGAAAACGAATAAAACACTGCGAATTAAGCGAATGTAAACAACTTGATTCGAGTTTTGAACCACTACAACAACAAATGAATTTAGAAGGGCATGTTTCAAAAAAAAAAAAAAGAGTAAAGTATAAAGTGTAGTTTAATTTATCGTGTGTCAAAGTCCAGGCGGACCGAAGACCGAAAATCAGTTTTTGAAAAAACAAAGAAAATCTTGACTTTCTGATGTTTGCATATTTTTAGAAAAACTTTAAGCAAAACTTTGAACAGAAAAAGTTAGCAACATTAGAAAACTGACGAATTAGACATTCTTGTTCTTATTTAAACGGACAAGGTTTCAATGAGGAGAGATTTTCATTCCGCGGTAAAATTAATACAAATATACAAAAGCTGAACTGCGTTTTCGACCTAATAGCGTTTCGAAAACAAAGTTTTCGAATCATATTCCATGTTCTTGCTAAAACAAAACTGTTATCACCGTTCAAGGAATGAGTACACTTCTATTCTGTTACCTCATTTTCCAAAGTTCATACCAATCTCTTCAGGCAAACATATCCCAATGTTGCGACACTTGATTGCATTTCTTCGCCAACACAATATACACATTTTTTTTTTTATAAAAAAAAGAAACTCAATCACCTTTATGCTTTGGCATATTTCCAGAATTTCTATTCGTTACAGACAGCAACCACAGCTACTCATTTATTATTGTAAACACACATTACACTTTTTTTTTAAGTTTTTTGTTTTTAATTTCAACACAAAACCGACTTTTTTACGCACTATAGGGGAAGAATTCTGTAAGCTTTCTTGATTTCTACTTAATCCGATCAAAAAGTCCCGCCAACACAACGCGACTACTTCATCCCAATCCGATCTTTATGGCCACTAAATCGCTACTACCGCTCGTACTATTTCCGTGGAAAGAAAAATGTGCCCTCGTGTTGCACAGCAGCAGAAGCACCAAAGCCAACACCATCGTCGTCGCGTTAACAAAAAAAACAACGAAATGAACATTCGTCTCAAGAAAGCCAGATGCAGCGAATAAGACATTTTTTTTCGAAAACCAAAAGCAACAAAAAAAAAACAACTATTTTGATTCTCTTGCTCCCTGAAGAACTGTCTTAAAAGTTTTCTCTACTTTATTTATTTTGAAATTTCAAAAATAAAAACATAAACCAAAACCATTACCAACCAACAACTTCCATCGGAACTCTAAAAACCACCCAAAAAAAAAAAGAAGGAAAACAAAGGGAAAAACATTTTGAATGCTTTGAAAATAATGGCGCCCAACAGAGGAGCACTGAAGGAAAGGAGACACGCATGTTAAGCGCGAGATCCAGACGCAAGAAGAGCTCCTGTTCGATTTGAGGGCGGCAAATAAGTAAAATCAAACAAATAAACAAACAAACAAAACCAATTTTGCATACGTTGCTAAATTTTCGGCTCAGAAACCAGAGTAATCGAAAGAGGCGACTTCACTCTTGGCATGATCACCATTCAACATTCAAAATTCCCATCCCCACCATCGTCAGCAATTGAAGCTTTTTGCGCGATAAACGCAGTGCCATTCGAGTTCACTTAAAACATCTGCGAAGTGTTATGTTAAAAAATCAAAAATAAATGCACACCATCGGAAGACTGAAGGCGATCTGATCTGCATCTTGAGGGTTGATCGCTGATCGTACATTGTATTAAGAACGTGATCGCGATCGTGCTAGCTGATGCAAAGACTTTTATCGATTGCATTCGAAGAACACAAAAAACGAAACCTTTAAGTTCAAGGACCCATAAAGCTAAAGATCACTGATCACTGTACAAGATCTATTTTTAAAAAACTCAAGAAAAAAAAAAAAACACTTGAAAAATCTGTCTTGTTGTTCCGTAACGGCGATCGCCGCTCTAGAGACCGACAATTAGCACACTGAATTGGACAAAACATTGAGATTGATTAAGGAAGAATTCGTTTCATTCATTTTCATTTCGAAAATTCAGTTCAGTCGACTTGATGATGAGGTTTGAAATTAATTAAATCATCACTTTATGTCCGCATTTTATGTGCCCACTCTCGTGGCACTTTTGTCGTGATCAATTAAATTCCAACATAATGTGCCTCCATATGTGTACAAAAATTTTGTGTGACATAAAACGAGTGAAGAAGAAGAAAATTAACTAAATGTCAATTGAGAGATTTTTTTGAATTCTGAGATTTTATTTTGTAAATGTTTTTTCAAGTTGCGAAAATTGCAATGTCATTTATCAGCATTTGTGATGGAAATTTGGACAAGCCTTTTGGTCCCGCATGGTAAGCCTTTCGGTTTGTTTCTGGTCCCCTATATAAGGGCGATTGTGCAAAGGGATTGTGTGCAATCAATTGAGGACCGTGTGCACGAACGAAGAATTTATAATAAAATAATTGTGAACTTCCGGAAAGCTAAACGATTGTGGCATTAAAACGATGAGGGAGAGACCGACCAAGGGTCTACTGCCCTTTTCAGCGTAGTGAAGTGGTTAAGACACTTCCGGTTAAAAAATAGTGGCAGCATAAATGTATGAGTTTGTATCGTCTGTAGTGACCACCCAAGGTTTGTTTACTTTTATGAATGACAACAGAAGGGGTTCAGTCACGTACTTGAATCTACAGCTTGTAAAGACTTTGGCCCCTTCGTTTGTGACGTGAAGGTGACAGACTTTTGTATACCAGACTTCCGCGTCCCACAGGTAGAACTATGAGCAGCTCGTTCCCATCCCGAAGCATAGGCAAATGTATTCCAGCTCGCTCATCAGTGCCAATCATTTAATGACATTCCGTAAGATTCTGTCTTCTTCCTGGTTTCTCTTTTGGAGGAGTTTAAGTAGATCCTAATTCGAGCGGTATTTAGCGCAAAACAGGGCGCTCAGACTCGCTGACGTTGGCGTTGACGTTTATGTGGGTCCCTGCTTGAGTCTGAATGAATTCTTCAACCTTGATCAAATTCTCAAGGACGAAATCCTCACAACTAGATTTTAAAATTTTGTACGAAGCTAAATGCCCCGAAAGGGAAACCTAGCTTCAAATGGCTTTAACGCAGCGAATGGACAGCATTCGGTATCTCCTCGAAGTCGCCAGATCCTATGGTGTCTCGAACACTACCGGGTTATTATATTAGTAATCAGCCTCATATCATTGAGTACACACAAAGACCTATTTTCGATTGATTTATCGAAAGAACAGCCAACTATATGTTTATGGGCAGCGAAGAGGATTGGTCTAAGAATTGATCTTTGGGGAACTCCAAAAATATTGTTAAAGAGCTGCGAGTAATTTGTTCCCGCGACCACACACTGTTGTCTTCCGTTTTGAATATGAGGAAAGTTGTTTTGTCGAGTATGGGGAGAAATCAAACTCATACCTAAGCTTAACAGAATGCTTGACAGTATCGAAAGCCTTTGAAAAATCTAGTAGCGTTAGCAATGATGGGGGGCTAGAACTAAATGCCTTTTCAACTTCATCAACGATAAATAATAAATCATTTTTGCAGCTCCACACGCTCTAGACGAGCGGAGATCATGCGGTTTTTATCGGGAACGGTATTATGTAAAGATAGAACTACTTACTAAAGGACAACTCAATGCAAACTTGCCCCAGAAACTTAATCTCATATACTGATAACAAAGTAGCAAATGCTACTACATTTACCGGTGTCTTTGAACTCCACACAAAATCTCTATGCCCATGGGAAAGCATTCAAGTGTTTTGCAGGCTGAGTTACAAGCCATCGTATCCTGTGCCATAGAAAATCTTGCAAAATGCCAGAAAGAGTCCAGAATCCGTATATATTCAGACAGCCAAGCAGCGCTCAAGGCACTGTCATCCGATATAATGGAATCAAAATGTGTCAAAAGCTACTACGTAAGGTTTGAATGGGTTCCAGGTCATCATGAAATCAAAGGTTATGAAAATGCGGGCGAGCTAGCCAGGGCTAGTTCAAAAACCGCGTTCATTGGTCCGGAAACTTTCTGTGGCGTAAGCTGGACTACAGCCAAAGGTCTAACCAATAAGTGGGAAAGCAAGCTACGCTTTGTCCACTGAAGAAATCTTCCGGCACTCAGACAATCTAAATTATTAATCAATCCCTTCTCTTACAGAGAAATCCTTAAACTCAACAGGGATAATATTAGAAAGCTTGTGAGCTTCCTCTCCGGCCATTGGCGCTTAAGATCACATCTAACCAAGCACCGAATGCCGACTCTGTTTACAAGACGACGAAATGTTTTTACACATTCTTTGTGAATGTCCAGCTCTAATTTGATTTAGAAGGCGTATCTTCCTCAAAGAGATATGCTTCCCATTGGACATAAGACACAATCCAATGTTTAAAACATTCTGTTTAAGGATGTGAAGGATGGATTGTCTGTTAGACGAAAGTAACTCCCCAAGATACAACAGGTCTATTTCTTCAGGCCACAGAGTCTATCACTTGCTTTGATTACAATTCAAAGTGGACACAAACGAAACTCATATGCCTCAGGACACCAACGGTAACCAGAGAAAGACGAGAATTTGCAACACGCTGCAAATTTTGTTTGAAAAAAAGGAACATGGAAACAAGGTTATAGTGGAGGTTTTCTTGGATCTTCAAAGGGCGTTCATCCAGCCCAATGCTCATTAAACAGCCAAACCAATATGGAATAAAGAGGAGTTGAGTTGGTTTATAAGTTAAAAACAGAAAGAAGAAGTGTAAAACAGAAAACAATGGACTCCACAGAACCAGGAGTACCACAAGGGAATGGTATTTGGTTTATAAAACGTGTAAATCGGAACTTGCCATGCTCCAATGAACACAATCAGCTTAACTTGTCATCCACTGTCTTATATTCTAGAATCATATAAAGCTAGATAGAAATCAACTCAGTCGACTAAGAGATCATGACGGGTGTTCTTGCTGCAAACAATTTTAAGGGAAATACAATTTTTGGAAACCTAGAAGTGGAATGGCGACCCTTCTTTAGTTTTTCGGAAACATTTTCGAGGTTTGAACTCATTTCTGAACTCTGAATATTTTGAAACAGCAGACGAGTATTGATGAAATACTCGGTTAAGTTGCGTAATGTGACATTCAGATCGAGCTTCACTATTGCGAACCTGAAAGTATATAAAACTCAGCAACTCGGTCTACTGAACGAGCGAGGTTTGAAAAGTCCTAGTTCATGCCTCCCATGCCTACTAGAACACATTTTTGCTTCTGTTTCACACACGGTCCGGTTTAAGATATCAAGCTGGGTGGCGAAGTTGGTAAAGCGCCTGCCTTTGAATTGATTCAATTGATAGGTCCCAGGTTCGATTCCTAGAGTAGTGGTCTTGTTATTCGAATCTGGTCCAGACACCATTTGCCATTGGGATCAAGTTAATGGCACTATCACTGGGCACTGGGTTGGTCGACCAATGATAGTAGTCTGACTAATGGGTGGCGTTGTTGTAGTGGTTGTTGTGTCGGCTTAGTTCCTAATTCGTGTTTTCAAAATAGCGGCTTGTGTAGATTGTGTGTAGATGGCTCTGCTGTGAAGGCATAACACTGACAGCGGAGTTTTTAAGATAAATCTTCAAAACTTTCAAAGTTCATAAATCATAACTAATGTCGAATAAAATCCTGCGAATTAGGTTAAAGCCAATAGGTCGATATCAAAATCTTCCGTCCCGTTTCGGGTTCCACCCACGTTTCTCAAACCACTACACAATCTTTCATTCTTCTCCTAATTCTTCCGCTCGCTCTGTGCTACACGCATTATAAGAGTCTTAATATCCTAATGAAGAGCGAGCAAATAATTAAAAAAAAAAAAAAAGAATCAATGAAATTCGTTATTCCTGTGAAAGTACGTTCGATGCTATTATGTATGGAACTCGATTTCTTCTTCATGGCCACCACGGGCACGCTTGCAGAAGTCCAGACGCTGAACCCAATTTTCGACGGTTTACAAGCATAAATCGGCGATACTGCTGCAATTTCACGTTCGATATTCGTACGAAGTTCATCAATCGTCATTGGCTTGTTGGCATAGACCATAGACTTGACGTAGCCCCACAGGAAATAGTCTTTCCATCATGAAATCTAACTGAAGAGAAATGTCAAAAGAGCGGCAAGAAATATGGCGTAGTTTGCTGTCCCTGTCGCTCTACTTTTGTAGCGTCCCTGTTGTAAAACCCTTTTAAGTCGCTCCAGCCAGCTCGATCCTTAGCCGGCTTCCGCGATGTCTTTTAACCGGAGGGCTGAACGTCGGTTAACTCTACATGTCCATGCTATTGCTCGGTTGCTCTTCTATCCGAAGGAAAGAGCAATGAACTGTTGAAAATCTTATATAAATTCATCATGTCTTAACAAACATTGAGTACCGTTTTTGTACAAATTTATCTTGCGGGTTTCAATTCTTATAAATGAACCTGAGCTGATATTTCTAAAAAATTGCATGAACTTTTCTAACAAATTGAATAAGTATCGAATGAATCTTTCAAAAATTATTTTTAAACATCGCGTCACATTTTCGAGAAGCGTTTTTAGTTTTGTTCTGGTACTCCAAACCTGGCCTGTTTGTTACTTATTTTTTTGAAAATTTTACGAACGTCCGTCATTCCTATCACATTTACCATGTGTGCCTCATTGTTTTTTTTTATCTTCTTTAAAGCCGATTTCTATCCATTCTCGTAGAGCACGCGAGCAGTTCTTATCCGTTTTTGCAGCGCCGCTTTTTACGCCTACTTTTTAGCTGTATGCGGTTGCCTGCATTAACCGTTGTGTTGGTACTCTTGGGTATTTTGGGAACAAATTATTTCATTGAACTTATAACAAATTGAATAAAAGAACTTCAGTTTGAACAGCCGCTCTAAATTTGTCAAATTTCTACAGAAGAATCATCAACCATCGATTATGTTTATCTACAACTCATAGGCTGTAATAGGGCTTTTCAAACTTGGGTTTATGGTGATTTCCAACAAATTCAAAATAAAAATGTCCACACGAACGACATTATTTTTTGATGTATTGATGTTCCCTAAGATCCATTCTTCAGTTCCGTTCTTAAACAAAAAAACCTCTTCATCTTTTCATTTTTAATGCACTACTTCAAAGAGACTATCCGTCACCCAATGATTTTTTTCCTTAAAGCTCTGCTCCCTTGAGACTAAAATTTTGGATTTATTTGTTTTTTAAGGATCATTTACCTACCCTCACGCCTCATAAATTTAAGTAGTCTATTTCAGCCTCTAAATAGCTCATTGTTTGCATTTCATAACCTCAAATTCTCCATTAAGCTTTTTCATATTTCCCATTCGCATCCTAAATCTCTGCCCTTTTATCTATGATATTTTCCGCCGGGAAAGGGTCTCCACCAAATAAAATACAAATTAATATCGTTCAGTGGTCCATGGTAGCGCGAAGCCGTGACAACACTCCGCCATGCTTTATCGTCGATCAATCAAAATCACATTTCGGTCCAATTTTAGATCCTCGCATGGAATCTGCGTAGGGGGAACGTGGAACTTCTAGCTCACCTTTGGACAAAATCGTTCTCATTCTCATATATCCATTCCCACTTGCAAGCAGTTAAAACCGGGAAAAAAAGTTTCTAATAATAAATGTCGTCATAAATTTTTGGCTCGTAGTTCATTTTGAATAGCTGCACCAAAAAGGCATATAAATTAAAGGCGGGCACACGCTTGGCTGACTGGCAATGGAACTCTCCTCGGTAATGAATGAAAGGCGAATGGATATTTAGAGGAATTTCGCAGATGCAGCAAGTGTGCAACATCTGCAGGAATAGCTAATGTTGCAGTATGTTTCGCTAGACCAACCGGATGTTAGATGTTAGACACCCTCTTTGGGTGGAGTCGAGCGAGATGACGATCGGAATGGCCATGTTGAAGTGCTTCTGTCGATGGGCACTCATTCAAGTTCAATTTCAGTCTTCCACTTCCCATTTGAGATGTGAATAACCTCAGCAGCGGTGTGAATTTGAATGAGAGCGGATAAGGGTGCGCGGATATAAGCCTGGTTGTCTTGTTATTACTGAATGAAAGAGAAGCCGCAACAAAGTGGATTGTAACAATAAAGGGGTATCCATAATTTTGTACTGTCAATGTACAAGAGGTCAAAGGAAGGAAGGAAATTAAGTTTCATCGATTCTGATGAGGGGAAATAAAAAAATAGAAATGAAAGTCCGAATGTAGCCTAAGGAAGGGAGCAATGTTTACACATCTTCTTAGTCGAAGTAGGCAGCTTTGTTTTGACTTCTTTTACATTTAAGAGTTGCTTGCTTAAAATAATTTGGTCATAAAGAGCATTTGGTATCAGCTCTGAAGATCAACCGCCTAACACAAGCAAACGTAGAATTGGCTTTTTAAAAAAGAAACGCAGACGTTTATGCCGTTGATCGTAAAACAAATCCTCGAAGAATAACAAATGCCAAGACGGAAGGCATATAAGGATCAAAGCTCAACCTTTAATAAGAACATTCTTATGGAAACCAGCTCCTAGTTTGAAAATTTGCCTACGCACACTATGTTTTTAGCATAAATGGCGGGGATTCGACCTACATTTTGTGGCGGCCACAGAAGCTTAATCAAGGCAATTGTAATCTTCTTCGGAAGAGCGTTCATCACGTACTTTTGCTGGAAAATATGTGAGATGTTTCTTTACGGATTTGAATCCGGAATCTTCAGGTTCAACAGCTTTCGCGCTAGCCACTGATATCCACAACAAGAATGCCAACAAAGATTCAATTTTTATTCATCAAGGACTTATTCAATTCCCAAAACTATTTTTTGGGGCAAGAAAAATCGATCGAAATTGTTTGACCAGACCATGTAACTTCTTCGGTTACTTGGACCGAAGTTAGCCCAGGAACCTTCTCCATTCACAATGTCCAGTTGGCTTTCAGTTGATAAATAAAGTGTCTTAGAGACGATAAAATCATAAAGGCCATTCTGGGACAAACAAATGACTGAAACATGCATTGTCGCGAGTACAGTGGTTTCTGGATATTAATCCACCAAAAGTAAAGCTGGTGGTTTTCATAAGAAGTTCAGAGCCTTATTCAAAGCCACCAAACCTAAATATCATTAAAGTTATATTAAAAAAAAAAAGCCGGGAATCATCTTGCAATGCCTGACCGGCTGTTGTTCGAAAAATACATACACTGCTCCTGTTGGAACCATTCTAATAATGGCTCTATTGTTTAGGAGAAGGAGCTCTTAAAAAAATCGCCTTCAAAGTATCGGTTGTTTAGAAGAATCAGGATCGATGGGAGGCGTAAGAATCAACGATGAACTAAAGAGTGATTGATCCCACCTGCATAGTTACCGAATGTCTCGAAATATATTTAATTCTCCCCCTGCTGAACTTCTATTGAAGGTAGATATGGTTCCAGACCTATCACATTGGATACTTAGCATCTGGTTAAGCGGAAGTTAACTATTTTGTGAAGCAGATATCAGAACAAACTCAACAAGTCCGCTTCCTACCAGGAGAAGTTCCATTTTGATTTTTTTTAAATAAAATGTATGAGGAATCTAAAAAGTCTTACAAGTTGAAGAAGACTTGGTTTTCTAACTACAAATTAATTGTAACTCAAAAAACTAAGTTCATGACCTTTAAAACGTATGGTCATTCAGTTTGTTATTACATACTATCTTTATTTTCATGATTCAAAGTACGAACAATCAAGTTTTCAAATTCACAATTGTGGTAAAAAAGCTCATGTTCCGATTCTTATTTCAAAATTGATTAAGTAAAAAAAAATATCAAATATTTAGTTGCATTAATTGATGCTAATCTTAATTGACAAAAACTGAAAAATTATTTTATGATTATTTTAAAACACGGTCTAAACAGACTTTAACTTCGGTATATTATGGCCTTGAACACTAGTAATTAAAATAAGGGTTTTTTAACTGGAGTGGTTCTTATGGAAATACTTTTAGACCTTTATTGAATGTTCAAAAACATCTCATTCGAATAATTTGCAACAAAAATCGTTTTAGCGGAAGTTGACCACATATTTTTAAAGTATTGCAAACGTTTTTCAAACATAGTGGTAAAATTGGTAGTAAAAAACTCACAGATATAAAATCATAGAATTAACAACATGAACCTTGTCAATGCATCGGCTGCTCACAAACTGCAGCGTTAAAGTGCTTTAAAAAATTACCATTGTCTATCAGAAAAACCCAAATATATAATCATTTGTGAAAATCATAAAAGACTATCTATTCACGACATTTTGTGATTCCTTTCGTGCCATAATTGTTATTTCGCTTAAACAATTATACTTTTTTCTATTATCTTAGTCAGCTTATGATTTTTTGTTTCTTTTAATGTAAAACTGACTTTTCAAATTCAATACTAACTCACTAGTTGAGAAATGGTAGATATTATTTGCTCCTTTTATAATATTAATTTTACTAGTTTTACGGTTAAAATTAAAAAATGAATAAATAGAATTGTTTTCTAAATCTAATAAAAACCTAGCTTCTGAATCTTATTTGTTGCACGATAATCGACAAAATTTGACCCTAAATAAAATCCTGGAAAAGATAAATAAATTTCGAATTCGAAACTCATCGTCTCTTGATCTGTTTCCAAGCCGCCTATGGTTACATTCATCGTCTTCAAAATCGAAGGAAAAACCTGTTCAGCTAAAACGGATAGTTCCCTGCGCAGGTGCTAAAAAGAAAGCCTCTACCTGCATTAAATCTGCCCGGATGCTGGAGTATGCAGATGATATTGACAGCATGAGCTGAGCCAAAAAGCGAAAACAAAAAAACCGACTACATCAAGCAAATATGCACTGACGCCAATTTAAGCAAAAAGCTTTTCCGGATATTGGAGAAATGGTATAGACAACTTTAAATTAGCATGCTCGGGATCAAAGAGTTTTTTGAAAAATGGTTCCACTTCGAAAATAATTTATTTGATCGCATCTTCTGCACAGAAAATTATGTTTTTTAAAGATGTCTCGTGGTCTTATCAATATAACCCGGTGTTGTTAAAATAAAGACATAGGGTGGTATGCAAAAATCTTTCGCTCAGTCTCAGTAGACTGAGATGTGAGACTGAGTTAAAGGTACCGAGACTGAGCAAAAGCTCAGAATCGTATGCAAAACCTTTGTCTCAGTTCGTTGTCTCAGTCTCTGCTTAACAAGTGGAAAGATGAGTTTGCACAGTGAGTGTAGTGAAGGAGAAACATCAATAAAAAGGGAAATTGATGAAAATAATAGTTTTCTTGTGCAGTTCATCAAAAAGCTAAATAACAGAAATTAAAAGAAAAAAAAAACCTGGCTCTACAAAAATGTAAGTCAGAGTATGAAAGCAAAATTGGCAAACCAATTGAAATTGCGCAAATATCGAAAAAATTATAAACATTAAAGCTAGACTCGAAGATAAATGCGATGTTAATAAAACGGGAAACAGAAAAATAAAATTATTACAATGCGAAAAGGATTTACTTGATTTAATAAATGCTGATTCACCAAATCTAGTCCTTAACTTTTGGCGCAATTTGTGTAGAAATTCGTAGCTTGTACTGGAGACAAGGGAATTTCAGTTTTAATTGACCAAAAGCCCGTTCAATTATCACTCTTTCTTTGATCAATAAACTATTGTAATTTTCTTCTACATTCCATAACCCTCATCAGCGATGATGATAGGATTACTAAGCAGTACCTGGTAAATTGCTGAATTTTTAAAAATTCTGGAGTCATGAACCGAGCCGGGCCATGAAACATCCACGCTAGTAAACTTTTCAGCTCCATTGCATGTCGCTTGCACATTAATTGAAAGAAAATCTACAAACAAATAACAAAGTAATTTTTGAAGTCTTAGAGAGTAACGCTTTATAAGATTTACGATTACCTTTTCTGTTTACATACTCTCCACTATGATGCATTGGCTTACGGACTCGTACGAGCGTGAAGTCTATAGCTCCAATACATGACGGAAATATATTTTTCTGCTGCCATAAAGACTTTTCAGAGTCATTTTCCTCCGTATTCATAGGAAACTTTATCCAGTTTTCACTTGTTTCCACTATTTTTTCCGCAACTTCACTACCTATTCTGGAAACGCTGGATTGACTAATTCAGAAATCTTCCGCAATGCCAATTTGAAATCCAGGATCTCCAACAAATCTCAAGAAAACCTTCATCCTGGTTTGATTATTAATTTGCCCTCCGCGAAAATAATCATCACTGTCTTGGAAAATGCGATCAGTTAGCCAATCCACTTGCTCTGAATTGAATCGATACAGACTTTTAAAATCTCGATCTTGTGAAGTTGCACCGAGAACGTTTATGTACGCAACTGGTTGACCTAATGAGATAGCAAATTTCTAGCCTCAACTTTTTATGAGCTTTACCTCAGTGTTCTGAAACATTGTTATATTTTTTGCATACGAGCAACCAAAATATGAGATCTGTCTCAGCAGTTTAGCAAAAGCTCAGTCTCGGAGATCTGTCTCATTTTATTTTTGCATACGAACCCGAGTTAAAGTTATAAAAAATGAGATTTAAGTCTGAGCGAAAGCATTTTGCATACGAGACCCATAGTCTTAAACTCTCAACTGTTTGCCATGTTACGTTTTCCAAATTAAAAGAGTTGAATTGCAGCACGTCTTTTTGGCTATTTTCGAAATATTGATACCAAATTCGGTTCAGAGCTATATTTTTATCGTCAAATACAATAACTTTGTGCTACCTTGGAAATTGTAATCGGTTTGTAATCGAATGGGAAGAATTTTATCGTTGGTGTAGCTTTTTCGAACAGATTTTGTGAATATGCCCAAATTTATAAATCCAAGTAAAGGGTGATTTTTTAGCTATTATCTTTTTGGCAACACTGGTTTAAACAGCTGACGAACGTTTCGTGTTTTGTTTCACTGTCAAACATCTTCAGTTTGGTCTATAATTTAACCATGAATCGTCTTACAAACGAACAACGCTTGCAAATTATTGAATTTTATTATCAAAATGCGGTGCTCCGTTAAGAAAGTTCATCGCGCGCTTCTTCCATTTTATGGTCAGTTTAATCGACCCACTGAAGCGGCTATTCGGGCTATTGTGACTAAATTTCGCACCAAATTTACATTGTTGGACATTAAACCACCAACACGCTTACGTAGAGTGCGAACTGAAGAAAATATCGCAGCTGTATTGGCCAGTGTTAATGATGACCATCAATTATCGATCCGTCGCCGTTCGCAGCAATTGGGAAAATTTTGCCGAAGGATTTAGGTGTGATGCCTTTCAAAATGCAGCTGGTGCAAGAACTAAAGCCGAACGACCTACGGCAATGTAAAATTTTTGGTTAATGGGCTCTTGGAAAGTTGGCCGAACATCCACTTTTTTACCGAAAAATTGTGTTCAACGACGAAGCTCATTTTTGGCTCAATGAGTACGTAAATAAGCAGAATTGTCGATTTTTGAGTGAATATTAGCCAGAAGCATTGCAAGAGCTACCAATACATCCAGAAAAAGTCACAGTTTGGTGCGGTTTATGGGCTGGTGGCATCATTGGACCGTACTTCTTCAAAGATGATGCGAATCGTAACGTAACTGTGAATGGTGAGCCCTACCGTGAGATGATATCCAACTTTTTTTTGCCCAAAATGCAAGAGCTCGACTTGCATGACATGTGGTTTCAACAAGACGGTGCCACATGCCACACAGCAAGCGCAACAATGGACTTATTGAGAGGCGAGTTCGGTTCGAGACCGGTCAATTGGCCGCCTAGATCGTGCGATTAAACGCCTTTAGAATATTTTTTGTGGGGCTATGTTAAAGCTCATGTCTATACAGACAAGCCCGCTTCAATTGATGTATTGGAAGACAACATTGAAGCATTTACTCGTGAGATACCGGCCGAAATTTTGGAAAGAGTATGCCAAAATTGGACTAAGCGGATGGACCATTTGAGGCGCAGTAAAGGTCAACATTTGCATTAAATAATCTTCAAACATTAAATAATATGGACCGTACTATCGATTCAAATAAAGGTTTCATGCATTTTTCTTAAACTTTCCTATAGCTTTTAAAAAATCATTGTTCATGTTTTCTTTAAAAAACTGTTTTCTTGACACAAGTGGTTTGGAAACAGATTTTTTTTAAAACCTTTTTTTTCTTTATTCAAGCAGGTCCTTAAAACTTAAATGTAAATGATTAATCAATCACTAATGACACTGAAAAGTATCTTCAATAGAATCTTCAAGTATGGACTTTTCGAATCTTCCTTTATTTTTGTTTGGAAAATGTGCCAATAAAACTGAAAAACTCAACGCATTGTTTTAAGTGGTAGGTATTCATTTAAGTGATTGTATCCCAGACCCATCGTCAAGTACCAAAATTGTCAGAAAGAAAAAAAAAACAAAATTACCATTCACAAGGACAGACCAATTGAGAATTCCCAAGAAAATTAAAAATGCAAAACATATCCTTTACCTCAATATACACACGGACAACGTACGGGTCGCATGTGTCGGCCACTCAAAAGTGACAACACTACAAACATGCTGTGCATTCATATCGAGTGTCCTTTGTTCGAGCCTCAATCCTCATGTGTGACTTTTGAGGATTTGTTTATGAAAGTACTTAGTTGTCGGTCCTTAAGGGATTTTATTATGCTCATCTTGACAATTTCGCTTGTACACACATGGCCATTTATGTAACTTTCAATGACATACATAAATCACACTCTGCTCCACAGATGGTGGGTCTGTCGTCTGTTCCACAAAAAACAATATCAGCCTCCACTAATCACATCAAACAAATCCCCAAAAAAAAAATTGTACTAATTTAAATCGAAGAGTAAATTAAATGAATGAACCATTATGAGGGTTTGCCTGTATGTACAGTGTAGACGGTGTTCTTTTTCATTGAAAGCAATTTTACAGTGTGGGCCCCAACTAAAGGAACATCTGTGGCCGAATGAAATGGACGTTGCGTCGCGTCGCGTACATACCGATGAACATATAGACTCGTAAACAGAGAGCCAGAGCACGTAAACAAGCGATTTCCTGTCGCTTCTAATCTAAAAATGGGGAAGGCAACACGCGCTCTATTGATCGTGGCTTTTTTTACTGCTTGCTACCGGCTCGGCTCTCTGAAACTGAAGCTGATATCTCGATTTAGAAAAAACAAAAAAAAACTAAATTAAAATCAGTTCGGAAAACCAAAAAAACAAAAACAACTAACAAAGTGAAATTCGTTCATTAAATGAGGAGAATAAACGCGTGTTGCAGAGGATCGGATCGGATCGGATCGTTTCTAGAAATATAAGTCCCAAATTAGACGAGCAGAGTGTGCTGGATGCAGCATGCTGGCTGGTGCACTATTGATGTTCCAGCAGGAGGTGTCCATATGTCCAAAAATGGGGGGAATTTTAACATTTTGATTTGTTTTTTTTTTTTATTTCGTTTTTCCGTTTTATGTTTCGAGGTGCCTTTGGTGTGTTCCTGGAAAATTAACGAAATAAAAAAAGAGAGGCCCAAACTACTTGGAAGGAATAACTGAATGGCTTTGTTTTCTGTAATGGAGTGTATCGTTAGTACGTTTGAAAAGCCAGAAAAAGAACAAAGACAGGTGCAGCACTTGTTCGGACCCAAAAACGAAGGCAATGGTCCTCGAATATTAGAACACTGTTCACCACAAAAAAGCACAACAAATGGAAACTATTCTTTTGCAGTAAAAGGCAAAAATCACTGCGATCCAGAAAAAAAAACGTTGGATTGGATCGCAAAGTGATGGACATACTTAAAGCTGCGGTTTCATTGAAGAAAAAAAAAATTGTGAACTTATGTGATCGATGTTTCAAGCCGACAAGTGATCGTCTGTCTGTGATCAGCATTGAGAGAAAATTCTATTACCTCAGCTGAAGAGTCTATAAAAGATCAATTATATGGTGTCTCGGGCGGAGCCTCTGCGAAAGATCACTTCAAATTCGGTCATAGAGATTACAATGCTTAAATTGATCAAGAAAAGATCTTTGGCGGCAATTAGTTCATTCACAAAACGATCCGCAAAATAATCCTCCACAGCTGTATACAGACGTTCGAACTGCCAACAAGTTCGACAATGTGGTGATTGACGCAATGATTAATGTGCTCCTTTTTAGTAGCAGCTTGATGCAGAGTCCAACCGCCCAGTGCTAGAAAGTTGAGGTGGAGGAGATCACTTCGGGCATTTAACGATCTCTCCGTTAATATGAAGAAATTCGACGATCATCGATCATCAGCTGTTTATCGATATTGCCAAGAGAGCTTGGTGAGTAGCAACCGACTCCAGTGTCGTTGAAATGCTTGTTCCTTGATGTCCCTTTATAAGCCCGATAAGCGTTGGTTACATGATCCTATCGAGAGAGATCGGTCATTGATCATACTGTGACAAACGAATTCCTGAAAAGACCACCGTTTTCGCACACAAAACTCATTGTCTAATCATCGACCTCAACACTGCAATCAGTGCAATGAACTATAAAAAGCAAAGACCGCATTCGAGTCTCTGGGAAACGCCACCCCATTTATTTCACATTATGCTCGAAAACACGCGATGAAGATGTCTGTTTTATGCCTGTCCAACTGTGGGGATACGCAGATCCAACGTTTCCCTGCCGATGTAAGAAGAGTTGGTCTAGAATCTAAATTCTTAAAGCCGCATTCGGGTTTAATATTCCTTGCCGACGATTTGTAATCGAATGTAGTTGCATGCAAAAAATATCGGTTGCACACGGCATGTGGAATTTGTCCCAAAACGTCGCATGTACGTTTGCCTCGGAAAATTTATTTGCATGTATTTTTGCATGCGTCGTGCGCACATGCTGCCCTAGTATACGACGTGTAAGACGGCACGCATGCATAGCGTTTTAGGAACAAAAGAACAGCATATAAATGTATCCATGCGTTGAAGTTTGTTTGAGTGTGCTATTTTGTAGAATAATGAAAAATGAAAGAACTGGTCCGCGTTTGCTATTTTGACAACAAATCAAATTAAAAAAATGCCAAAAAGGACGAGTGCGGCGAACAAAATAAGGCAAAATCTGAAAAGGAGGTGCTGAGGAGACCAGTTCGATTACTTGCTAGGTAATTGTTCGAACGAGTATTTCTGATTCTGACCGTCTTGTTCTCATAGAACACGATTTGGATGTGCTTTTTACATAAGCATGAAGAAACAATGGATTTTTTTCGCAGTCTTTTTTGTGCATTTGTGCATGGGCATGATGATCAGTCAAAAAGTTGTTTTGGTGGTCGATAACGTGAGTCAAAGTGACGAATTAAATTTTCGTCACTTTGATTTGTCACACCATGTTTTTTTTTCATATTCCAAATAGCTCCCTTTGCAGAAGAAGCTCCCTCGGATGATCTGAGTATGGCTGCCGCTGACCCTTTTTAATTATAATTTTATGTTGTGTGGATCATCGCCAATAATTGTTTGTTGTTCTATGAGAAATTCATATTGAAAAATTCGAGCGAACAATATTTATGACAGACAAATTTGCAAACTGTCAGATACTGCTTTTAACTGAAACTCGTTGGCATTAATATGGGGTCAATAGTGCACATGGGAATGTAAAATGTTGCCAATCTATAATTGAAAGCATCGTTCTTCGCATTAAATCAATAAAAACAGTTTAAATTGCTTTGCCTATTTTTGCGCTCAAGACTAAGTTTAAAAAAACGAAAGCTGAAAAAAATTTCAACAAAATAAATCCATTGCGCCACATCATGTGTAACTACATGCTACGGTACGAATTCGTGGACTCGCATGTGATGTTTCCATGGCATTAAACGATGAGGTGTCGCATGTTGTCCCAAATCACATGCTGCTTGTACTTGTGGCATGCATGACTGTCATAAATATTGGTAGTACACGACATGCAAACTCCATGCAAGTATTGTGACAGATTTTGACGTCAGGCCAGCATGTATGTACATGCAACGATTTCCATGTCGTATACTATGGGCTTGAGAATCAACTGGAGCACAGGATCGAAGAGAGTGGATTGGCTACAGCACCTCTGGAAGAGATTCTACGTCTGAGGAGCTCATCAAAGCTTGTTCGTTAATGACATTGTAATTTGCATTTTATGTTTTTGAACTGCAAAACTTCAGCAGAAATTTTGTGTTTCAAAATTGTTTCCCCTGCAGGGCTGGGTTGATTTGATTTTCATTTCTATTTTGACCATTCTTCTGTTTCTTTCGGGATAAAAAACAACTCCGTACAGCACTTAAATTTTCTCTCACGATTCATGTGTCCAAGTGGTATGGGAAAAACACAACAGCAACTCAGCATAAATTCAATCTAAAGTGATGTCAACCAACGACATCACCGATCATCATCATCAGCATAATTTTCCACTGTGAATATTTAAGTAGAAAAACCTTCATTCCCTGCGATACAGCAGCGCACCGAACGATGAAGATAGATAAATGACTTCAACTTCTAGACGGACGCACAACAAAGGTATCTTTCGACTCGGGATCATAGCCGAAGTGATAATGTACACATCATACGCACACTTGATGAGACAGACTTCTAGTGTTCTAGTGCACCGACAAACGACACCCAAGGGTAGTCAAATCAACCCCTTGTTGCATGTTGTTTCTCATTCTCATAATCCACTTGAGCGGTCGCTCCAGAGATGAGTGTCTGAAAGCATATGTATTGTCGTATTTGTTGGGGGCTTCAACGAAAGAGTTACATCTTTGGAGACATCTAATCTGGTTGATTTCCTGTCGTACCTTTCCCCCATCCGGTAGACGAATGAGTGGTCCCCTATTTTCAAGGCAACCTCAAAACTAATAACCGACTCGTGCTGTTTCCCTATCATCTAAAAATACTTGTTAAACCTTTGATAATGGATTTCCTTTTTTTTTTAAATGCATTTCCCTTCGGTTTAAAAAAAAAAAAAAGATTTTTATATGATTTTCAAAACCAACAATAATAATTTTCTCCGGAAGTTTATATGGCACTAGGGAGCGACAAGTTGTGTGCTTTGTAAAGACGTCGATGTCATTTCCTGTGCGAGCAGCCTGTCCTAACAACAACTGCCAAAATGAGTAGCAATATGGTGGCGGGCGCGAGACGCAGACGCACATTTGTGGCTGCACATGGCTAAGAGACTTTCATTCGGGTCACGTCGTCGGTCGATTGTTTATTTGAATTCGAACATAAACCAATTTGTAACATTGTTTAGCTTTGGTGGCAGCGGGTAGTGGAGTTCGCTATCGATGGCTGTTTGGTGGAACTTTTTATTCCGCATTCAGATTGGGTGAATGGGGGCGTGCCTCTAAAGGCCGACAGGTTGCTAGATCGGAAATACCAATAACGTGCGGTTCATGCATATTTTGAGTAAACCTATTTTTAACAGACACGTGGATGCGGATGGACGAGATGATGATCGTTCTCACCTCAATCGGTGTTCAATGAACCGACTCAACGATCTTCTTATTATGATAATCATGGTCCTTTAATTAAAGCCATTGTTTCACCTGCTGCATGTCATGTGAAGCATTAACTGAAGTAGTCGCAACAGCAACATTTTCAACATAAGTACGTCGATGACGCTACAGTCCCAGGTGGACCTAGGCGTCTCGTTTCACAATTCTCCCTACCCAGTAAGTTGAGATCCCTTTTCATTTGTTACACCACCAGAGTTAGTCTTAAGTCTTTGTGCTCCCATTCTAGTGTAGAGGTTCATCCGATCAACATACTGCTGCCGCTTGACTCGTTTCTGGCTAAATCCAATATGGTAGCTCATCTTTAACTCTTCTCCTCCAAACTCCAACTATGCAAATGGGACAAAAAGCGCTCGAAGGATTTTGCTTGAAAAAACGGCTGAGTCCTAGTTTGTGTGTAGCATGACCGGAATGGTCGTTTGAGATTGAAGAAGTGGTTAGCAATTCCAATTCAACATCAAATCCGGATGGAGTTGGAGTCGTTGCTCGAAACCTGGATACACGAAAGTCATTGGAGTAATTCTTGATGCTTCATCTTAACCAAGGGTGTCCAACCTTTTTGTTTCTCTGGGCCACATTGGAAGAAAACATGGAGTTTTGGGCCACAAGTATATTTTATACATTTTACATTTTTCATTTTACATTGTTTTATACATTTCATAAAATTAATGTGATACTTGGCATTGAAGTTGAGAAACTACTGCGTCAATATCTGGTTCGATTGTCGTGGTTGCAATTCTCAGGCAGTCCTGAAGGTGTTCATCCAACATGTTGGTTCTAATTTTACACTTATTATATTTCATTCTTGAAAATAGTTGTTCACATATGTACGTGCTTCCAAACAATGATGACATGAATAACGCATGACTGTGCAGTGTGGGATATTTGTCTCTGGGTTGGTATGATTTATAAAAGTCCAACAAAGAGACGTGATCAATTTTTTCTTTAAGTTGGATGTCTGCTGGCAGCATAACCATATCGACTGCAAATGCAGTCCCAAAAATACGAAAATTTTGATTGTTGGTCCGAAAATCCTGAAATCTATATTCGAATTCTTGTATCAAATCGGAAAGTAAGCCTGCATATTTTTGTCCATTTTTACGAATATGTTTGGACAACGTGCTGAAATGCAAAAAGTTGTTTGCATTTAATTGGGCCTGCCATAATTTTAGTTTTACCTTGAAAGCGTTTATTGCTTGAAACATCGTAGTGATCAGTTTGTTCTTACCTTGAAGACGCGTGTTTAATTCATTTGAATGAGCAATCAAATCTACCAAAAATGCTAAATCTGTAAGCCAGTCGGGATCCTCAGGTTCTGGAACAGATTTAGCTTTCGATGTCATAAAAGATTTGATTTCATTAAGTACGTCATAAAATCTGTGTAACATTTGTCCTGGACTGAGCCACCTTACTTCTGTAAAGTATACTATATCGCCATACTCAGCACCAACATTTTTGAGAAATTCTTTGAACTGGCGATGATCCAATCCCCGGGCTCTTATAAAATTTACAGTCTTGACGACGATTTTCATAACATGATCCATTTTTAAAGCTTTTCCGCATAAATTTTCTTGGTGTACTATACGGTGATCCTTCATCAAACGAAGGTTTTCGACAGCATTGGCATCGTCTTCTATTAATTTTACAAGCCCCTCTTTTTTACCGATCATAGCTGGGGTACCATCTGTAACTACCCCTTATATGTTCGAAAGTGACAAAGAAAATCGCGTTAATGTTTTTTTCACTGCTTCATATATGTAAATTGATTTTGTCGTGTCTTTTAATCGCACTAATAAAGCCATTTCTTCAGTTACACTATATTCGTCATAAGTCCCTCTTATAAAAGTGGCAAATTGAGCCGTATCAGTAGCATCAGTACTTTCATCCATGGCCAAAGAACAGGCTTTACTTTTCAAATCTTTTTCGATAGATTTCCCAAGATCGTGAATTCTTCTGGCAATAGTTTGATGAGACAAACTGATTTTAGAAATATCACTTTTCTTGTCTGGACAAATTATATCTGCCACGCTTTCCATGCATTCCTTAATAAATTCGCCATCAGAAAACGGTTTTGATTGTTTGGCGATTAAATCCGCGACTACATAACTAGCCTTCACAAATGATTTTGTCTGAGTTGTAACGTTGCTAAAAATATTACTGGGCTGGAAAAAAAATATCACTTAAGCCAAGTGACAAACAACAAAACAGCTATGTGGGAGCAACGCAAACAGAAAGAGAATTTACTACAGAACGAAAGAGCTTACTGTTCTGTTTCTGTTTCGTTCCTTTTCTGTTGTAGCACAAAGGAGCACACAACATTCCTCAGAAAAATGGGCATACTCCAGTAACCTTAAAAATTTTCGGGCCGCATTGATACCTGCTTTGGGCCGCGGATTGGACAGCTTTGATCTAAACATACGTCGAATTATGCCGCATTCTTTATCCACATCTTTTTCGAAGCTGCCTTACGACGCTCTTTTCCATGTTTTGAGATGTCTTTCTCAGAAAATAAGTTAATCTCACGCTCCTGATATTGTTGTTATGCAATTCTAATATTATTAAAGTTCAGAAAAATTAACAAATTTGTATTTCCTTAAATTTATAATTTTTTTGAAAATATAGGGTGTGAGCACACCCAAGTCACCACGATATTTTCAATACGGAGAGAGGAAATGAACTGGAAAACTTTCAAAAGAAATCCCCCTGTTCAGATGTCAGCTATGAAGGAATCGAAACCAAAATGCATCTGAAATTCGCGAACCACGTGCAAATGCTTTATTAGGGTATTACTAATCCCTTAAGAGTAAGCGAATGATTTTAAAAAATCAAAATAATTGATAAAAAAATAAGAGTTTGGAATAATCCGTACCTGATACTCAAAAGGGGGCAATCTACAAGTAAAGATCGCTAGCAACCCAAACATGGCATTTTCGAGTAAAATATATTCTCACCAGGAATGTCGAAACTTGCATTTGAAAATGAAAAATCGCGAGCATCCATTCTTAAATGCGGCAAAACGAATTTTTGGAAGCTCCCAAATTGACAACAATAAATATACATAAGCTTATTTCAGTTCATGGAATTGAACTAATTTTAAGAATCAGGTTAAACTAATTATAATAAATAATTAACCGATCAATTCGCCCAATATTCATAAAAACGAACACAATATTCCAAAAGTTTCTTTTTAAAAAACTGAACCAGCCTTCTTCTGTGTTCTTGCATAAGAAAAAAAATGAATATTTAAAATAAAGTGTTATGAGAGTTTTGAAAAACATGAACTGAATTTTTAATATATAATCACAATTTTCTAAAAACGACATTTTTTAAGATTCAATTTTTAAATTTCATTTAATTCTATTTAAATTTTCATTTTTTACACTGGCACTCAACTCACCACAGCAAAATTCCTTCATTTCCATTTCCTCTGGCTTAATCATTTTCGAGAAACAGAAATAAGTTTTATTGCGCCCTTTCGAAAAGCTTAAAACGTTTTCCAAAACAAAGAAAAAAAAAAACACTTAAAACCGTCAATTAGTTTCTAGCATTTCCAATAATATTTGAACCCGCACTATCAGACGTCTCGAATACACTTTTGTAAACTTTGCAAAAATATTAAATTTGCAATAATAGCAACAATATTTACAAAAAAAAAAAAACAAAACAAATAACACTTAAATATTTTACAATTTCCGAGACACCGATCGAGCAGCAAGTCCGACTAAAATTCCGTCAGAACACGGTCTAACCAATAGACTACCGCTTCAATATCTGTTGGCCATGCAGCTAAACGGCAGCATAACACTCAATACTCAAGCCCTCCCGGCCAGAGCGACAGTATTGCGTGCAAAAAAACAAACACAACAATCAAAGAACGTGTTGTTAAAAAAAAAAAAAAAATATTTCTATCACGCGAAAAAAAAAATTGGAGAATCGAAAGAATAATAAAAGAAAGGAACTAAATTTTCCAAAAGGAGAAAAAGACAAGCAACGACGTCAAGCTCATTAAATTATGGCAATGCTAGCCATTCCATAGCCATAAAGCCTGTCAATGTGTAAATATTATTATTATTATTATTATTATTATTTTTTTCTTCAGTTATTCTCCATCTTTATTGTTATTTTTATCGATATTCTTCAATTAAAAAAAAAAAAGAAGGTGAATGCAAATATTAATAATTTTTTTATGTACATATTTATACTGATTTTTTTTTTTTGTTAAACAATGAAGACCGAAAATGACAAACAGCGACAGAATATTCGAAATTAAAAATGCAACAAGTATGATTGTGCCATGATTGACAACGGATCAAAAATATACTCGTACTGAGAGGACCTGGGAGCCGTCCACCTACACAGCCAGAGGAAGCCAGCCAACTCTGGACGTTTTGATTAAATTAATAATTTGTTTTTTATTATTTTTTTTTTGTGTTTGTAAGGAGTCGACGGGATAGGAGAAAAAAAAAATTTTAAAAAAGGAAACAACATATTTTTTTTTCTGAAGTTGAAACGTGACTTGTTGACATAATGTCGAAATGCGTTTGCACGCGCGTAAGTAAAGTCTTACTGAACTGAACTCAGCCGTGAATGCATGGAGCGGGAGCAACAGGGATCGATAGGATCTCGAACGTTGAATTAGGTATTCCAAGTGGATTTACGAAAGACGGGAGCCGATGAAAGGGCTTAAGGACGAAAGATTTCGAATTGAAGATTCTTCTTCTTTTATGGGAATCACGAATTTTCGAGTAGAATGGAGTGATGATTGCGCTCAGAGATTTGTGGCTACCGTGATCGATTGATCGAGAACATACCGAAAGGGAATCATTACGTAATTATACGAAAAAACACAATGCCGCCATTTGAACGTGGAAGAATGAAATCCTACTGTGGTTATGGTTGGTTAACAAGCGGGCTTAGTGATATCTTCTAAGCCATGATCATATTATTGAGGATTTTTTAACGAAAGAAATCGATTGACAGCGATTGAGTGTTAGGAAAACTGACTTCAACAGATGAAGAAGCACCTTCAGTGTGTGGCCATTAAAAAGCTTTAAAATAACAAAGCTTAAAGTTTTTAGCAAGACATAAAAACTGTTTAAATATCTCAGCTGTGATAATGAAAATTACTGATCCTTTGTCAAAATTCTAGGCAGCTCAACTCAATGATTATTCTTTGTCTTCCAATGAAGATAACAGGCCTAAATTTTGGAGATATCATGTTTGGGAAGTCGAAAGCCTGACTGACGACTTTTATATAACGTCTATCAATCCTTTTTTTCTAAAAAGACGATTTTTTATTTTGAAAAAGAATCGAGATCTGCTTCACGTCTAACAAGATCATTCGCAGTGTTTTTTTTTTTTTGAACCTTTGAAGACGTTTTAAAACACAAAAACCATTCAATACCAGTCCGACTTGCAGATTGACAAAAGCGCAAATTGGGCTTCATCGAAATTTTCCAGGGGATTGAAGCAGCAGCCAGATGTTGGTGTTTGTAACGTTGATCATGTCGAGAGGAAATCGATCTGTCAAAGACTATCTTAGACAAAATTCGAAGCACCATGGAAGGTGGTAACCAGCATTCTGAAACAGGGCTCCTCAAATAAAACACCTACTGCTATTTATCAAATTGATTGTGTTGTTACGGATAAACTTATCAAGGCTAACGCTTTTAATAAGTACTTTGCTTCAGTAGCTAGCAGTTCAACAAGTCATTTCCAATCGGTGTCCGTTTGCTGTTAACCGTCGTGAACCAGTTCAGGGAAGTAGTTTTGCTTACGAGCCTATAACCGCTTTTGAGATTTTAAAGACAATTGCCTGCGGATTTGATGATATTTCGAATAGAATTCTAAAACAAATTTTTACTACGTAGTTGACGTATTAGCAGTTATTTTTAACCGTAGTATAGTTTTGGATGTTTTTCCAGATAAACTTAAACGCGCTGACATTTTTCCATTATTCAAAAAAGGTTCGAAAGAAGATATGAGCAATTATAGACCTATCTCCTTACTTCCTGTGTTAAGTAAAGTTTTTGAAAAAATCATAAAGAAAAGGATAGTATAGTTTTTAAATAAATCTAAGTTTTTCAATTCAGCGCAATTTGGTTTTCAGCAGGGAGAATCTACTGAGGACGTACTTTTAAACCTTTGCTCAAATAGTTCTGACAGTGTTCTAGATCTCGTAGCCGATGTCAATTGGGATTTGAATTTATTGAGGACCTGGTTCGCCGAACACACATTGAACATAAGTTCAAAAACAAAAATTAAGTTTTTTAACTTATCATCTAAAATTTACTTTAATCCTGAAGTATTTTTTTATGCGCCTGAGTGTCAAAGATACAAACTTGCCGGTTGCAGCTGTTCTTCAAATTTTTTATACTCTACCTATTGTTGTAGTTTAGTTTACTGCGATAACTGTTTTCCTATTGAAAGAGTCGATGAGTTCAAATATTTAGAACTAACTATTGATGACAGGATGAGCTGTTCTAACCATACTGAGTTGTTAAGGAAATACCTCCGCTACACTCTCTGGAACTTTTTTTCATTTAAAAAATGTTTGCTCAACTGAACTACTTTGAATTATACAATATGGTATCACGTGTTGGGGAGGTGCATATAGTACTATATATGAGCAAAATTATGCCTCTTTTAATCCTGCTAAAGAATGTTTTGAGAATAATATGGCGTAAACATCTTCATCATCCCAGTTATCCTCTGTTTCGTGATATGAATGTTCTTCCAGTTCGTCATTAATATTGTTTTAAACTCCTAAAAACGTTCTTCAATAGATCGGGATACCTCAACTGGAGGTTAATTGAAGATTACAATTTGCGTAGAAACTTTTCGAATTTTGTTTCTGTGCCCAATTTTCGCACTACTCCATGTCACAATTATTTTATTTCTAAAAAAAAAAAATAAAAATGACTTTCAACCCAAAAAACACGAATGATTGAAATGCTGCATTACGAAATATATAAAAGTAACAAGCACAAGGGGACCCGGCGATATTCAAATCGGAAATCCGAGGAGCCATCTTTGCAACAAGGGTTCAAGCGTATATCGAAGCAGGATGCGTACAAAGCCGTTCTGTAAACAAGGACGACAGCTCTTACCGTGCTGTCTGAGCGAAAAAGAATAGATGAATATCTTTTGAAAGTTTTTCCAACAAAGCTTTGTATATGTCGGTCATTGAAGCCCAAGCCTCATCAAGTCTTTCGCGAATTTTTAATCGCCTTTGTGACGATGGAGTGTGGAGAATTCGGGTGGCTAGGACATTTAGATAAGATTGACATTAAATGCTGAGCAGAGTCGTCCACTCTTGATCTCTTCTCTTGTTCTCCGAGAAGGGCCATTTTTGGTTAACTAGACATGTAAATCAAAAAATTGGCGAATTTGTAGTGAATAAAAACCAAGACGCCTTTATCGAGATGCGCTAACATCAAATAAAACTCATCTCACTCACGTCAATGGAGAGCGCTTAAAAAACATGATTTCTGACTTCTTCGTTCCTCATTTGAATGGCATTGACGTGACTGAGCTTTGGTTTCAACAAGATGGCGCAATATGCCACATGGCGATCGAGACCAACAAATGGACCCAAGAATCGGACTAAGCGATCATTTAGATTATTTTCTTTGTTGGTATGTGGTCACTATGCCAGTATACCAGAGACGTTGGACAATTTGGCAATCAACATTCGTCATGTTGCTCGGTAAAATTGTCGAAAATTGGACTTCACGATTTCCCTTCAATCGAAAGCTGCGGCTGCACATGCCCGAAATCATTTTTAAACAGTAACCTCTAAAAAAACACTCTTTATTTTTATGAAGTGTTTAATTCCTTATACACGGTCACAATAACCTCAGCCTCTCGTTCAATGCTTTCTTTCGGAAACCAAGTTCTCTGTGATACTCGTTCTCTGAACCTGTAAATATTTGGAAGCGTATAAAAACCTTTCTGTTGTTTACATTTCGCCTCAAAAAAAGTACTGTATAGCGCGTTGAGAGGTTTGGAATATGACCGACAATTTTGTTCTATTCCCTCAAATTCCTAGGACACTATTTCGCAAGCTTAAATATATGAACTCATTACTTACACAACGGCTGACCCTGTTGTTAAAATCGGACGAGTTCAAAAAAAATTATCAGCTGAGCTGTCAAACGCGCCACCAACGTAGGGAGTTCCTCTACATCGACGTTAAGGTCGAACTTACGATATAAACCATCAAACGACAACCAACGATTGCTCTTCACTTAGGCCTCTGGTTGGGCCCGTTGTGTTCCCCTATTTCCTGTGTGGAGAAAATTTTGGTCAAAGTGGAAAGAAGGTGGGTGATGGCAGAGAGATTATTATAGAGTGTCATGATTTGTATGGTCGTTTTGCGAAATCCATGATTTCACTGTTAGGTCCGGTATCAGTGCTGACCCCAGTATTTTGTATCGCAGTCTCGCTATTGCTAGGCAGTGGAAGATGAAGTTCTCCAGATCTTCCTCTTCCTTCTCACAGCTTTGACATATTGAAGTTTCTGCTAGTCCGAGTCTATGTAAGTGGAGGTTAAGGTTAATGTGCCCTGTTACCAGTCCTAGATTCCGATCCTTAGATTCCATTTGCTGGAGTTTAGTGCTCGTTTCGCTACCTTGTTTGTCAGTTTTCCTCATATCGATTTTGCTTTTCTGCACATTTTAAGGTTGAGCCAGTGATTTTTAAATCCCCGGGTTGCCCATTCGTTTAAAGAGCTTTTACTTTAAGTTTGCAGTTGCAAGTTCAGATTTTCGCATGTGTGGCTTTTGAAAAAAGAGAACCCTTATGGAACTGCAGTTCATATTGAGAAGTTTAAACACTGTGACGACTTAGACCAATGAATGAGCGCCGTGAAAAAGACAGCCTCGGTGATTGGTATCCATTAGTTCAGTACAAAACCATGCTAAAATTTACCTTTAAGTCTGAATGTATAAACAATGATATGTAGTTAAAAGTGAACTCCTTAACAGTGTTCTGAATCGAATGAACGAAATCATTACGATACTAATTAGCATTACTCCGTATGAATTTGAAAAACGTAAAAGTTATGTAATGCTGAAAAATCCGTACGTAAAGATGCTTTAAAATGAACGATTGGGATGAGTGCCGGTATCAGATAAAGACGCCTCCCTTAAAATACCAGAGCCTTACTGTATTTCAGGCAGCGATAATAGCTGTCCTTAAAGTTGCCCAAACGTTGCGAATGGAATTGAAATCAGGTCTAGATGTTGAAATTAATACCGTCAGTTGGAATAAGAAGGAACAACTCTGATCAGCGATTCGTCATTTGCCTGGGCACTGCACACTGAAGAGCCATCAAAATGTCATAATAGAGCTGACGGACTCGAAATTGTACATTTTTTGAAAGCATTTAAAGGACATTATCCCCGCTCATTAGACAAATTTTAGCAAATACTTTTTGAAAACATACATAAATAAAAAAGGGTGGTTCATTTCATTCCTCTCAGGGAAGTTCTATAGCTTCGGGCATTTGGTGGATAGTGCAGGCCTGCATATTCATCATAAAATTTACAAAATTCATATTATTTCGGCCTGTAGGGAACTTAAATGAGTTCCACTTATTGGATAACCTTAAAAAAAAAGAATTTAATAGGCTATCAATATTTTTAATTTTATTTTTGCTGAAACTTAACCAAGGCGAAGTTCTACTAAAAAAAACAAATTGTGGCTGAATATTTAACGTTGTTCTTTCAGTGTTTTGAATCAGTCGCACCAGAATAAATTTAAGGAAAAAAACTTGCCCAATGTCACTCCTTGTGGATGGAGAGAGAATGATGTCTGGAGCTTATGCTATCAGCTTTATACTAAAAGTTAAATTCGGTGCAAATTGGTTGGGGATAGACCCAATTTCTGTGATTGTTTATTGAATATTTTAAAGTTTTAGAAGTATTTTAAGACCAAAAAACGATGAACTCGTTAAACTAATTTTTTTTCAAGAGAAGGCATATGATTTTTGAAATGCTCTTTGATTATTTGATTTTTATAGGATTTGAGTCGAAACATGCCATTTATGTACTGTTGCTTGTAAATAACGCTTCCAATTTGTGAATTGCGGTTCGTCTTAAAATTGGCGAGAGAAAATATTTTCACAAACGAATTGATTGTTGAATGGAATTCAATTCAAAATGTTAAACGACTAAAATGGGCGATACAGAAGATGAAATTTTATCTTAGTTTAATATTCTGCATATGTGTCAAGAAAGTGAACTCTTAATCCATATGTGTAGGTCAACTTAGTTTTTTTTTTGACCATTTACAGAGCCAATCATAAAGTTTGCAAAATTCAGCAATGTTTGAATCTCATAAACGTCATCTAGAAATCGAAATGTACTAAGAATTTCATTTTCCTTTTTCGCAGTTAAACTAGAAATCGTCAGGTCCAACCGTTGCTTAAATTTACCATCAACCAGCTGACTTTTGACGTTTATTCAATCAACTGGAGAAGCAGTCTCGACTGCCTCACTAAACGGCCGGGTTCCAGCACGCCTTTGCTATACTGGTATACTACTCTGCTACGGGGAAATTTCTCTGGAACGCATTTGGAGCAAAAGAAAATATGACGTCACATGATACCAGCAAATCAAATGGGGTTTAACAGCTTTCCTTGCGTAGCGAAGAAATCTTTGCTAAGTTTCCCTCAAATATCCCTTAAATTTCCCCGTAGCGACTCGCTAGCCTTCGCTAGCTTTAGTTACGGGAAGAACTGTCACCTCAGTAGCGGATCTGCGCTACGGCGTGCTGGAACGAGGCCAAGTCAACTAGTTTTGCAGTCAAATGCACGGTCTCTCGAACAATCAGAGCAGTCTGACAAGATAGTGCCTAGAATTCTGAACGTGGTCTAAATGCTTAAGTTTTCAATCTTTTATGGTATTCTTAGTAAACTGTTTATAATTGCTTGATCCCTACGTTTGACGCATGAGCTTCATCACATTTAGTTGTCTAATCACCTTGCTATAGCTGACAATAGTTTTTTTGTTATTCTTATTTTATTACTCCATTAAAAGAGAACGCTAAAAAATGCGGGTTCCGATTGCCAAAAATGGCAGCCATTCCAGTGGAATGTTTGCGTCAAATAACAATTCGCAACTGGGTTCAGCGTTCACGTTTTTTTGTTTTCAAAAAAGCTTCTGTCAACAATTAATTGTTCAACTGATGACTTTAGAATATTAAGCACATAGGCACAATCAAAACCGATTACGCCTCTTTAAAGGCTTTTCTTCATGTTATCGAGCTCATTATTATTACAAATGCGCCAGCACCATGACACCTTTTAACATCGATGTAGGCTTAAACATCATCGGTTACAACCGGTAGCACTTCTCTGTCACACTGACGCCACTTCTCACATAATAAGGGGAACAACATTCATCTTTCAGTCTCCAGAATGTTCATCTATTACATCTAGAAACCCCTCCTTACACATTAAATCAATCACTCGACCATTCAGCAATTTCACTCGCGCCAAATCCATAAAAACAAAATAAATATTCGCAATAACATCATGGCATTTAATCTCCGTCATGCGCGTCGTCGCTGGCGATGCCGCTGTCATCAGCGTCGTCGTCGACGTGATTTTCGACGCCAATATCCTATCCAGCGCCGTGTCAATGGTAATTCGAGACCGTATTAGGTTTGCTAAAGCTCCGTTTAAAAACAACTTAACTCACATTTATTTCGTATTTATTCACAATTTTCACGATAAATTGTCGTAATAATTCGCTCGCTAACTCGCCGGTCGTCACGCCATGGCAACGGTGCGCCATTTGCAATGGCGCCAATTCGCCAGAGCTACATACGTGAGCCGTATTTTCAAGTATACGAGTAGCGCTGCGCTGGCTGTGCTGTCATTTGTTTCAGGTTCAAAAACGAAATCATTTATGTTTATAAATTATTGCCAATGTGGACGCTTAACGGTTGCAATTACAAGGATACGACACGCTGCTGCGAAAGTGAGAGTTGTCCGCTGAATGTCATCATTCATCATGGCGGCGGAGTTGGCGTCGACGTTGTGTCTCCTCTCCTTCAATTTGAATATAAGTCCACTTCAAAATATGACGGAGAGGTCAGTGTTGAAGCCAAAAAAAAAAAAAGAAGGGCATCATTGAAAACCAAAATAAGGCCCACGAACTGTACTGATAATAAAAATTGTCAACTGGTGTTTCCGCTTACCGTTAAGCACTCCTTCAACAGTGTCAATTGCAACCTCAAGCCCGACACACAGTTCTGGAATAACAATCCACTTTTTAGTTTTCATTTATAGTTCCTGTTTTGCTTGTCGCTGCCCATAGCCGTGATTAGTGTTGCTCCAAAAACAGGAACTCTTCGGATTTATCGGTGGCATTGGCACGTGCCATAAAACACACAACCCATCCGGGAGTAATGTGTTTACATTTGCATTCTCAATATCCCGAATGGGTAAAAAGAAACCGTTCTTAAGACAGAAAGAAAAATAATGAATTGGGCAGCCTGTTTGGACGCAATGATTTTTTTTGGTCGTGCTTCGGGTTGTCGGAAACCCTTTACAAAAAAAAAAAACGTTCCTTTTTCCATGAATTGGATGAATGTCGATCAGTGTGACGGGTGAGAGTTCTGCTGTCAAATTTGAAGAACATGTGTAAAAAGTCATGGAGATTGTTTGGGTTATGTGGAATAGCGTGTTTTTCTTGTTTAACACCCGGATGGAGGAGCACCATACACGAGTAGCACCTTACTAGAGAGAGTTGAAATGGTTTGGATTCCAAAAATAGACTTCAATTCGGAGTAAAGTTAAGACTTCCGTATTTGTTTCAGGCAGGCGTTTTAGTTCAGCTGTTTTTTTTTTGATGTGTGTCGGACATCAGGTGCATTTGATGGGATTTTTGGAGCAATAAACATTTTTTTTAGGAATTCAGAGAATTGAAGGGATTATAAATTGAGTTTGGTTTGCTTCTATTGTTGGGGTTTATGAGGAATTAAAGCCACAACAAAAGTTTATTTATTCTCTGAAGAAGTCTGATCTAAAACTCTTCGTGCGGCAACATTTGTGTTTTTTTTTAGGTGAATTTTAAAACGATCAAAGACAACGAGAACTTAAATAAAAAAGTATGAAAAGGGCACCAAAAACATCTTCTCAATTGGTATGCAAGCATCAACTCCTGTACGTTTGACGCTATATAAACTGAACATGAAGTTATACTACTGTGTCCAAAAAATAAGGTGACATTGTATTTATTTTGAAAATTCTTTATTTATTCTTCCAAATCAATTTCATCCCCTTCAAAGTAATCCCCTCCCGATGCAATGCACTTATGCCAACGGATTTTCCAATCTTTGAAACACAGGTTGTAGTCACTTTCCGGGATGGCCCTCAGTTCCGTCTTCGCTGCGGCTTGAATCTCCTCTATCGTATCAAAACGGTGTCCCCGGAGCGGTCTTTTGAGCTTTTTGAACAGCCAGAAGTCGCACGGCGCCAGATCAGGTGAATACGGTGGTTGCGGAACGATATGGGTTGAGTTTTTGGCGAAATGATCACGAATTACGAGTGCGGTATGGGATGGTGCATTATCGTGGTGTAAAAACCAAGAATTGTCTTTCCACAATTCGGGCCTTTTTAGGCGGATAGCGTTACGCAAACGACGCATAACATTCAAATAATATTCCTTGTTGACTGTTTGGCCGGTTGGAAGGAATTCATAAAGCACAACACCACGATAATCGAAGAAAACAGTCAACATGACCTTGATTTTTGAGCGACTTTGCCGCGGTTTTTTTGGTCTCGGCTCTCCTTTGGCACGATATTCGCTCGATTGATCGGTTGTTTCGGGGTCGTAAGCATAGATCCAAGTCTCATCGCCAGTTATAATGCATTTCATGACATCCTGGTAGTCGGAAAGCATTGTTTCACACACTTCAACGAGACGCCTTTTTTTCCAAAAAATTCAATGTTTTCGGTACCAGTCGAGATTTGAAGCGCTTGAGGCCCAAAGCATGATTCAAAATGGTATTGACTGAGCCATTCGATAAGCCAACTTCATCAGCAAGGTCTCTAATCGTTAATCGATGGTTTTTCAACACCAAATCTTTGATTTGTTGGACGTGAGCTTCATCGTCTTCGTCTCCGACACGTTCACGGCCAGCTAGGAAATCACTATACCACTTGTAAACATTTTTTTTAGACATAGCCTCATCATCAAAGGCTTTCTGCACCATCCTCAACGTATCCGCAGCAGAAAATTGATTCCGCAAACAAAATTTAATGCAAATTCTTTGCTCAATAAATTTCGACATCGCAAAAAACGAAAAACTCACTTTTAGCAGCTCACAAAACCAAGCGTATCTCAAACACTATGAATATATTTTGACATGAAATTTCACATAGATGTCACTGACAGTACTACCAACCTAAAAAGAAAGAAAAATTTCCAAATCCTTCGACGCGCGCAGTTTAAATTCATATGTCACCTTATTTTTTTGACACAGTAGTACTTCCATTGAAATAAGTTCAGCTGCATTATGAACACCCCAGACGTGATCTTGCCAAACAAAAATTCTCATGGGTATTTTGCCCAACTTTGCTGTGGCTTTTAGTCCTCATATCTTATCATGTTCGTGTAATGTTTGAAACATTGCAGTGACCTTCTAGATCCATGTTTATGAGCTGAGCGGTCAGCCACAAAATAGTTTATTATTTTGACCAATTAATCTTCCAATGGGTATGACTTTCAAAATACACCCTTATTTTCGAAAGTTTTTTTGACATTTTGACATAAGTGGCAAAGCAATTGAAAATGCCGAAATTAACGCAGTATGATGTCATTAATTCATTTGAACAAAGTTTGAGTATCGAACGTGCAGCTGGATCTGGGTGTCCGAGAGCCCCACAATTCCCAGAAGTTCGAATAAACATCCTAAGGGAGTTTAAGAAACATCCTAACACCTCAATGTGGGACATGGCGGTTCAGTTCGTACTTTCAGCATCGATTGTACAAAAAAAAACAAAGCTGATGAAGGACTGAAGATATTTGTGGCCCAAAAAGTCCCGAAGAGATCAGAAAAGCAAGAGAGTGTAGCAAAATCGAGAGGAAGAAAATTGTTCCATCATTGTTTGCCATCTTTTGATTGCATTTGGATAGATAATAAAATTTACTGCAAAATGAATTTTTGACAATTTCCAACGCGAGTAAAAACAGGAAATGTCAAAGAAAATTTTAAAGAAGCCAAGTGTGAGGCACGTTTTTGCATAAAGACCTTGGTATGACGCCATACAAAGTCCAACTGGTTTAGGAGTTGAAGCCAACTGACCATCCAATGCGTTTTCGCTTCACTAAGTGGGCCTGCGATCGACTTATAGAAGATGCCGATTTCGCCAAAAAAAAATCATCTTTTCAGATGAAGCTCATTTGGATCTTGGCGGGTATGTAAACAAGCAAAATTGTCGCATTTGGGGCACTGAAAGCCCGCACGCATACATTGAAAAGCCGATGCACCCAAAACGAGTCACTGTTTGGTGCTGATTTTGGTGCAGATGCATAATTGAGCAATTTTTCTTCGAAAATGAGCAAGGAGTGGCCGTTACTGTCAATGGCGATCGTTATCGGGCCGAATGCTGAACGAATTTTTTTTCACAAAAATCGAAGAGGAGGATATTGGCAACATTTGGTTTCAACAGGACGGCGCTACGTGCCACACAGCCTAAGCTACACTCGATGTTTTGCGCCCTGTTTTTGAAGATCGCATTATCAGCCGCATAGCTGATGTCGTTTGGCCGCCTCGGAGCTGCGATATGACACCGTTGGACTATTATTTGTGGGGTGCCCTCAAAGACAAATGTTACGCCGACAAGTCAGAGACAATTGACGCTTTAAAGGACAATATTCGTGAAGTCATTGGTGAATTACAGCTGCACACAATCGATAAAGTGCTTAAAAATTGGACCGATCGTGTAGGCTACTGCATGGCCAGCCGATGCAGCCATTTGAATGAAATTATTTTCCATTATTAACCGGAAGAATTGTACTTTCAAATAAAAAACGGAATTTGAGAAAATATTCAGCAGTTTTTTTATAGTATTTTCAAAAAAAAAAGTTATTTGGCGGACCCGTTATATGGTGTAGCAAGCAATATGTTTATGCGGATTTAAAAATGGACACTTTTGTTATAAATGGGTTAATCAACGCTATCGTCTACATTAAGGAGTGTTTGGAGAAACGAGTTTCGCCTTTCATAAGACGTCATAGGGGATCTGTTCTGTTTTGGCCACATCCAAGAAAGTGGTTTGAGGAAAATGATGTGAAATTTGTTCCCAAAGACTGCGATCCTCCAAACACTTCCATGCTGAGATCTATTGAAAGATATTGGGTCCTTATTTACGTAAAAGAAAGTGTATAAAAGCTAGTTTAAAATACTTTAAAGCATAATCTGTTTTTTTTTTTTTTTTCAACATTAAAAACTGTCCGGCGTACTTTCTCTTTCCTTGTTTTTTCTCGTACAGTACTTACGTTCATAGTTGTATGAAAAATCTTTATGAAGAAACTTGTACAAAAAAAGCTTTCGTAAGATTAAAATCAATTCATGTCTTCAAATCAAATGACATCCAAAAATCTTGCCGAGCCAGAAGGTTGCCATATGCGTTGATAGTCAAGCAGCCATCAAAGCTATGCCTCCTTTACTTCATATTTAACACAAGTACAGGTCACAGAGACAACCCAGGAAATAAGTGGTAGGTTTCTGCCCTTCAGCGTCTCACTGCATGCAGTTTAGGCTAATATATCCTCATACTTCCTTGAAGCAGCAAACCTTAGATAAACCAGTCTGATGAACTGTGCAACATCAAGGAAAAGATGGCCTGAATACAAACAATCAAAAACAAAAGATCTCCTTCGGCAAACCCATCATGATATTGGTAGACTAGCGGCGGTCTTGCACAGGACACTGGCAGATTGGAAATCATGCCCACACAATTTAAACTGTCGCAGCTGCAAAAACACAGCTGAGAGGGAGATCCTAACACACTTCTTTTTAGCCTGTTTGGCCCTTGCAAGAGCCATACAGCGAGTGCTTGGTAGACTCTTCTTCAATTCAATTGATGAGATTTCTGCTGAGGATATTTAGCAACTAATGTCCTTCTTAAATACTTCAGGCTGGATTAAGAGATATCACAAATACACTTCATAAATAAGGTACAATTAGGTAAATTAGGTTCTCACCGAACCATCACTTTAAACTACCTTCCACTATGCTTCACACGTAACAATAAATCAATTATACATTTAATAAATTATAATAAATAAGTACGACATTTTTAGAACAGAACACGAAAAATCAATTACAAAATTTAAATAATTTCTTTTTAAAACGATCTCGATATTATTGCACATCAAATTTAACAATTTTAAGGAACGCGTTATCGACATCTATAGTTTGTTATATTTGAAGGAATTTAAAAACATTCAAGAACTTGACTTTTCTACGAAATTTTAGTGTTTTTAAAATCAATAAGCAATCATCTTGATTTGTAATCCAGTAAGGTTCCAACCCACATCAGTTTTCTTTCTTTTGAATAATCTCTATTCTCATAGTATTGTTTTCAAAAAACGGCCACAAAACGACACAAGAATATTCTAATACAGGTCAAGTGAAATAAGAAACATAAATAATAATTTTAACATGCAAGCATCCTGAAAATCAGCTTTAAAGATCCTAACAAGGAAGTTCCTTTGGAGACAAAATATTTAGTCTATTTTTGAGTAGTAACGAACTCCGAGGTCGTTTATTAAGTTGACTCTTACAAAACTATAATCATTGAATTCATTTTCATATTTAATAAGTGAAGGAGATCTCGCAGCACGAACAATTTTACATTTCAAGGTTGCTGTAACTGCACCATTTTAAGGCTCATGTCTATTTGCAGCAATAAATAATCTACAAGTGAAGTGATTGGAAAAAATGCATTAACGACGTGGGCGTTAAACAGCTGCAGTGTTTTAGCACAACAGGCGAATCATTAATAAAGATAATGAAAAGTATTGGACCTTAATGACTTCCTTGTGGCAAACCCGACATACTTCCACGAAATTTGAGGAAAAACCATCTATTTTCAAAAAATGCCGTCTATTTAATAAATATGACCTCAACCAATTGATGAACGTAGAATTTAGACCCAACATTGTAAGTTATTGCTGCAGAAGACCATGATGGACTCGGTCAAAAACCTCAAAAAATTCAGTGTATAGAACGTCAACTTGTTTGCCACTTTCCATTTGATGGGAACAAAAATTTGTAGAAAGACTTAAATTCGTGCAGGTCGCCCTATAAAGCCTTTTCGTGACAGCTCTTCAAAAAGTTTAGATACCGAGAGCTCTAGAGGTCTATAATTTTTTAGTCTTACAGCTTTTTTTAACCTAGACTGATTTATATATCTATTGGGACAAATATCGTCTTTACAAAAAATTGTGGAGAACAGACGAAAAATGATCTAAGGCAATCGAGACTTTGGTTTTTGAAAAACAACTGGCATCGAAACTCCTCAGTTGCAGGCCCAAAATCAAACTCTGCAAAACACTCAATTTGAAACGTGTGATCTCCCGTTTTGGATCTTGAAACTCGAGTTTAACCAAACAGACCGTAAGTCTTGTTTTTCACACCTCCTGTCTGTTGAGGAAGACGAATGGGCGAGGAGTTACACTTCTACGACCTGTACAATTCGGGTCTAGTTCGGAGGGCAAACATCTATTCAAGTCCAGGAAAAAGTTCTCGGAATCGCAGCATCCAGGTTCACGAAAAAAGAGAAGACCGGATTTCTGAACAAAAGATCAAGCAAGCGCGATGAAGCGATGAAAGTTGATCGTGACCGTAAAGAATGAAAAGCAGCTTTAGCTCGGGCTCTATCTTTAAGCAAATTTAAAACACAAGGTGATGTGCTCCTGTGAGTGAAAGGATGTCAGAAGATCCGGAATTGTAAATTCTTATGACCTAAGATTTTATGTTGATGGAGTGAGTAGGAATCCAGCGTCAAGAAAATGTAGATAACATTAGTGAGCAGTGGTCGCAAATTTTTTTTAAATATCGTTACATATATTTTTTCGAAATCACATCTCGTACCCCATCGCTGAGAAGTTCTATGTCCATATCACTTGAGGCATTGACAACCTCAATTTTTTGTACAAATTGGACAAATTAGTATTTCAAGCGATTATAAGTTTGTTGTACTTCGCCATAAACAAAAGATACAAGTGCACTTTCATATCAAATAATAGACCTTGCATTTATGTCAAAATAATAAATTATTTCTCAACGGTTTGAGTCGTGCCTCAACCAAAGAAACAATTCAAAGATAAGCTTCGTAAAGTACCTATGAAAACTTCAACATACTCGCATGGTATCTCTTTACAAGCCAAAGAATGCCGCCATTGTTTAATGACATGTCAACGAAATACAACAAAGCCAAGGTGGATATGAATTAGTTTCAGATAAGAGCGAGAAAATATGTGGACATTTTTATGGGTTCCGTCATTTGGTCTAAAAGCAAATATTCCCCTGACTCCTAGGAGTACAAAAAAGGGCACATGGACTGCAAGAAAAAAAAATTCTATTCATTGTCGCTGGGGCAATTTGTAGAAATTAAAATTTCGACCACTAAATTCTTTCTTTGTGGACGTTTTTGTATGGATTTTTCAAAGCCTTCAATTAGGCAAGACCCAAAGAGTAATTTTTTGACAGCTTCTGTGTCATCAACGCGAAGATGGTCGGGGACCTACAATCAACTCCGAATGGTCACAAGATATCATAAAAGCAGTAACAGTCTCGGTGGATTGTTTGTCAGTTTCTGAAGAATATATGGAATCTGATTGCCATTGGGTCAATCACGCAACTATCAATATCGGTACATAGGAATGTTCCTACAACTTGGTTCTTTTAATTTTTCACTTAAGTTGTTGCCTCTAAATGGATTTTGACTAATCAGTCAGACTGTGTAGATAGCGGTAAGACACACAAATGTATTAATGCTTTCTTTTAATGACGCCAACATATTTGCATTCGCTTTAAATTCGCAGATTATTATTCGCCTTTAGCAGTTATAGAAAAAAATACATTTTTTTTTTTGGTTTGCAGATTTCATCAACTCAGTGTAATATTTTTACCGCAGAGTAATATTGTTACTATAATAATATTTTGGGATTCGAACATATGAGTAGAACTCTAGTGTGACTAGCCGCTGCTCATCACCACCCATTAAGTCAGTCGATCCATCCAGTATGACTATAAAAAAAGAAGTTCAAGACTCTCACCAGAATTCCGCAGTGATTTAACCTTAAGCTCTGCGATATAATGCAATCAATAACTCAATACAAGGCCTTAAGTTGCTTTCGTCCTATAGTAAGTTCATCTGCTGTGGAGTTCGATGGTCATATGTTCAGCGACCCAGGGTAATGAAAAGGTTAAGGACGCAAATGTAGATGGCGACAAACTCCGATTTTATTGATTTACAATATTAAGCCTTAATTAATTATCTACAAGGGCGAGAGTCGAAACCTTGAATAGTTTGTATGAGTCTACCTTGGTGTATTATAGACACCGTTTTTGAAAAATTTAAGCTGCTTGCAAGAACTTTCCCAGTCTAAGGTCATAAACGACAATACAAATAGTGTTTTAAGGTTCCGTTCATCAAAGAGAAGAAACCGAACCATTCATGGGATCGCTTTGTTGTCCGTCTGTCTGTCACCTCACCATACTATTTCTCAGAAACGCGTGGAGGTATCAAGTTGAAGTTTATACGAAATACTTATGGCTACAGTCCCGTTAAGCTTTGGTATCGACGCAGTCAAGAGATATGGCTTTTTGGAGTTAAATTATAAAGGGTACACACACAAACAAAAGCAGGAAAACTCTGCGACACTCGATTTCCGTGATGGAGGATCTTTTTTTATACACTCAAGTTTTTACGGAACCTTAGTTGCGCGAGTCCGACTCGCTCTTGATGACCAGGGTCTAACGTTGACTGTATTTTGGACTTTTTGCAATAAAAAACGATTCTTCATACCATAAACCGTTTCTTGAGCTCTGGGATAGCTCCTTGGCTGCCCACCAAAATTTTAGTCAATCTGTGGTTTAGGTTTCGGGAGAAGAATTCTTTAGCTGATTTTTTTATTCTGGAAAACATTGAACGCATCAGGTTAATCATGACCCGCGACTACAGATGGCGCCTGTACTTATCTTCATCTTTGAGTTGTCAGGTCATATAAGTATGTCCTGAACTCTGGTTAAGGAGTTGGATTTCTAAACGGGTCTGGTATCTCTAAACGATCTTAATTTTGTTGGTTAAACAAGAGAACATTCGTCTCTTTCTTTCCATCTGCCATGGGTGGTATAATTTCGAGACGTGCTTGCTCGCTGATCTCATGGCTCCGCTTATGTTAGCCCCTCAATTCTGTGGAAGACATTTGTGCAGCAGTTTTGTTTTTTCCAACCATGCAATGAAACTTTACGTAAATAGTACAACAGTGCCTCCAAATTTCGTTTCCAAGTCAGCCTTTAGTCTAGCTCAGTATCATTATACTATGTTCCTTTTTTTTGAGACTTTGGCGTAAAAAAGCTCTTAAATTTGGCTTTTTATAAGCCCCTTAAGCTTAAAAGGCCTAAAATCTTAAACAAAAAAAAAGAGAAATTCACTCACCTCTCCGCCGACCACTGGTTCCTCGATATCTGCCTGGAGATACAACCGGTGGCCTTGGTGCCATCATATTTGGCACTTCATCCGGTGACGTTGGACTCTTAAATCTATCCCGCTGGCTGAAGTGTCCGAACGAATGTCGGCGTGATCCATGGCTTGGCAGCGTATGATGATTCTTGCTAAGAATAAAAAAATAAAAAATAAAACAATTTATTTACTGTAAAATATTGGGTCTTGTTTTTCTTAGGGCTTACCTCAAGGGCGATGCATTGAAGACATCATCATTCTCGGCATTATAACTGGCAAATTCATTATATGAACCCAGTCTCTCACGGAATGATTCAACGGTATTCAATCGACGCAGGAATGGACCGTTCACAGCAGTCGGCGAGCCTAATTCAAAAGCCTAAACACAAAATAAATGAAGGAAACTTGGTTTTTTTTTTTAAGGCTATATTGTTAAGCTTACGTTCACACATCCTCCAGCACCATTGTAGGAGCCCAGTGATCCGAAACTTCCTCGGGGACTGCCCAATATCGATGCAGCCGAATCAAGGTTGGCTGAGTTAATGGGGCGTATTTTTTCGGGAATTATTACACGAGGGCTACTTCCCTTTGAGTTTCTACGTTTAAATATAGAGAAACCCTTGCTGGAGGTCGATGAGTCTGGGGTCTTTGGTGATGACTTGTCATTGTAAAAGTAATAGGGATTATCTGAAAATGAATGAAGAGAAGCATTTTTGAAGAGGGCTATCGTATATCGAACGAGTTTAATATAAAAAATAGCTTTAAGAAAACCTTTAACGAATGTGCGGATGTTCAGTGAAATAGAAACAAAGATGGAAACCAGATAAGAGTTCTTATTGATTTAAAGCTTCATGCCACATTGTCTATCAATTCTTTAAATGTCAAGGCTTACGTGGTTAGTTTCCCCAAAATATTTGAATTTCTCGTAGCCAAACTCGCACCAAAGAGCTTTAGATCTCCAACTTACCGTCTGTCACACAAAACTCATAATAAATAGATACTTAAGTAATTAACTGAAGACATAGATCTTTTAATTGTTTAAACAAACAAGTAACGAATTGTTGCGAAAATTAAGACCTTGTATTTTTAATATGCTATAAACCCTAATAAGCGACTGGAGCCCGTCATTGTAAGTTTTGGTTGGAATTAAGTGAAATATGGTCACCAAAGTACGTGGACATAAAAGCTTAACTTTGTTTTCGTAACACTTTTTGATTGGCATTAAAATTTTCGCTGATAAGCAAGTTGGTAAATTTTGTCTCTAGAATATCATGACTAGCCTTGCGGTGTTTAAGTACGCACACCTTTTAAAAAATAAAAGAAAAAAAAAAAAACAAATTGGTGGCATAACAGCTCCATTGGGGGCCAGGGCTTAGCTTCATCAAGGCGGGGGTTGAACCTACATTTAATTGCCGACTACGAACGGCTTCAGAAGCTTTTCTTGACAATATATACACATCACAGGGATTGTAAGTCACTCGTGAGGTGTGGAGCCGTGAAAAATGCCAGATGTTCTAACCCGGATTTGAACCCCGGTCTACACGCTCAGGAGCAGACACACTTACCTTTTCTTAGACTCGATATGAACCCTACAGCCTGCATGCAGGCAACTTATGGCGGCTTTTCAAATAGGTGATTCCAGAATAAATGTTTTTAAGAATATGTTCCATATAATCTCACTACATCTGGTGAAATTTAACTCCTTGAGTCTTCTGTCAAATGCCTCAAATCCATGAGCAATTATCGAACTGCTGCCTTTGAAACAATTTTTTGTTATTAGGTCACACATTTGTCCGCAAGTTTTTGTACTCTGACTTCCTTGCAGGATTTTTCTATGCTCAAAAGTTTAATCCATGAACGGATACAAACTGCTGTAGATAACCTAAGAACCGGCTCTGCAGTCTTTGGACCTTCACATATGAGTAAATAATGATTGAATCTTCCTCGTTTTAGACAGCTAAGTTACTCACTCTCAAGCCCGAAATCGGCTCAGAGGAAACTCATGAGCCGATTGCATGGCGCCAAGCCTCAAAAAATTGAGTTTCGTTCTAAATTCAGTGGCCAAAAATAAGCCAGAAAATTCATCACCCCGGCTCTTAAAAAGGCAGACAATATAGGCGACTAAAAAATGAGATCATAGAAGACTTATTGCCCTACAAACAGAGAACTGGCATCTGAGATATCATATAAAAATGTTGGGACTAACTAACCAAGAACCACTGCTCAGTCTTTATGAGTAAGAAAAAAAAAGGAAAGCTCCCTTGTTAAAAGCGCCAGGAACATTTAAACGCGATAAGCAGACGTTCAAAGAAAGCACTACATTTTGGAAGTATACACTTGATTGAAAAACAAGCTCGCTGCCTGCTGGTCTCGGGCAAGAAAAAAATCTGCAACTTAGTGGTGTATTAACCAAGCATTTAATGTGAATGTTTAAGGGCGATCCTTTTTATTTCGGTCAGAGCACATTGTCACTTCTTTCAATAAATCTAAACAATGAAATCAGTCTTGGCCATCGTATACTCCATATGAGGAAAAAGAGTAGCCCGTGTCAATAATGTCACAAAGCCGCTTTTTTCTATACATTCTTTTAAGGCAATCTTTGTTGGGGTATTTTACTTGAGCTCCTTTTAAAAAGTTTACAACAGACTTGTCAAATTTGAAATTTAAATAATTGTCGTTACATCAGTAAGATAAATATTAAAGGCCCATCATTCAAAAGCAGTCATCTTAACACTTTAGAAACAGCTAAAAAATTATCGAAATTCTAAGCCATTTTTAATTTTGATATAAGTAAAAGCAAGGGACTTAAATTACTCACTTGTGGAACTCCACGAGTTCATGAACTTGAGTTGTACAATAGTTATCGAAGTAGACTTAATGAATCTTCAAAACTTAAAACGATGCAATCCTTAATGGAGTGCCGAGTGAGAACCAAGTCTAAAGACGGAATAAATGACATAATAAGGAATTCAAGTATATGCTTTTAAATGGTTGAAATTGGGACGAGAAGAGAGTAGAGAAGAGTAGAACTAATAAACTAAAAAACTTAGTTTTTAGCCATAAGAAAGACAGTACAAAGAATTATTGGAACTTGCCAAGGGAAGTGGAGTGGAATTATGTCAGATTTGACTCTCAAAATAAGGATGATGTATTATGGAAAGTGCGATCACTTTTTTTTACACACAACTGAGGATGTTTTTACTGAGGGGTGAGGTGTTTTGTCTTAATTACAATACAATTCTGCTTTACTTGGGATCTGCCTAATAATTACTTACTACAGAGAAATACTTAACATTTTATTTAAAAATGACGTTAAAATAAAACTTGGTAGTTTTTTTCATATTTTTTATTTAGCGAACAATTATGTCATGACTTGGACTTTTTTTTATCAAAAAAAACATGTCCCTTAAAGTCACAGATACTCGAAAGGCATTTCAACTACACAGCAAACCTTTCTTCAAATATTTTTTAAAAAAAAATCCATAATCAACCAATTGCTTTGGCTTACCTGATATAAAAGAGCTCGTATTATCCACAGTAACAAACATTGCAAAATATTTTGTTCTCACACTGATCTTCACAAATAACTAATCAAATACAAATACTCTTCGTCGAGAATGCGTATTTATCTTTCGAAAAAACCCAAAACACTCATGTTTATCGAACAAATCAAACACAACAATGTTGACACCAATAACCCGCGGATTAAACAACAAATCTCAATCACTTTCGCTATCGTTTCGCGCAAAAAAAAACACAAATTGTTTTTGTTTTTTTCGTCTTTCTTTATTTTCAAAAACCCACAAACGAAAGATGCATCCAAACAAAACAAAATAAAAACACTCGAATTGTAAATTTGACAGGAACGATGACGACGACGTCATTCAAATGAAAACGCACCAAATGCACTGAACGTACCAGGACGGGTCAGATCGTCGTGTACCCTTAGAAGTTCCCATTTCACATTCACGCAGAAACCATCATACGCACACTACTATACTGTGCGTTATGCTCTAGCATATTTGTTGTATAGCCACCACGGGTCACAAAACAAAAGAAAATCATTGAAATGTGCAGAGTACTCCCGCCTGCCGAAGCACGCTGCTTCGTCACGGTAAGCCGCATAATTATATCCCATATTGCACCCACTCTAACTACACACAAGCAGCAGAGAATGAGTGGCAGACACATATGCACCAACACTGACAATGTGTGTGTGTGTTTGGGAAAATCTAATAGAATTTTCTTTACCCCTGCTACACACACATACACAAATAAACACACTCCGAAGAAGAGTAATGAGGTATATGAAGTGTGCATAGGGGGATGTAAACATACTTGTTGCAGTAACACCGGTGATGATGGAGCTAAGTGGATCGGTCTAGCTGAATTCTTGAACCACAAATCTACTGCTGATTCTTTTAAGTGTGACGATTGTGCTTAGCGCCACAAGACTCCTATCTATAGGTGTATAGGCAGTCTTGTAGCCCAAGGATTTTTTGTTTTGTAAGAGTCAAAAACAGTCTTTGAGCTTCTACAATTCACAAGAATTTTTAATCACATCAAAAATTCCCGCTGCCAAGGAAAATCCACCGGTATGATACTTTTGGACATTGAGAAAGCGTTGGACTCTGTCTTGGTCTTATACAGAAAATGCTGAAGTTCAAAAGTTCCCGGCATTTATTCAGAAAACTAAAAATACAAGTTTATTCATCTAAATCTATATTGTCCACTTCAATGTAATCCCCATCGAGTGCAACACACTTATCCCAGCGCTTGATCCAATCCTCGAAACATATTTTATATTCGGTTTTCGGTATGTCCATCAGTGCTTCCTGCGGTTTTTCCGAAAGAAGTCACAGGGAGCCAAATCAGGTGAATTCGGTGGCTGTTGGAATAATGACGCTTTGTACGACGGTGCGTTTTAATGTCGTAAAATCCACGACTTTTCTGCCCACAATTCTGGTCGCTTGCGGCGAATTGCTTCATGCAAACGTCTCATGGCGCCCAAATATCATAAGACTCTTTGTTTTCTTTCTGGCCTTCTGGCAAAAATTCATGATTCACTTCTCAATTGGTTTTCGATGTCGACTGTCAGTCACTGCGTTCATCATCTTCGATTGATTCACAATCACTCAATATTTGAATTTAAATGCATTTTTATTTCATTTTATTACCTTACATGCTAGACAAAAAAATGCTTAAAACTAGCTTCATTAACTTAATTATGAATATACTAACTTACTGGCCCTCTGCGGGTGCTCTAAGCTAAAACTAACAATTGAACGTATGTCTTTCGACTAACTAATATTTATTATATTTAAATTTAAGAAATTAATAATAAGACTTTTTTATATTAATTTTATAAAAATTAATTTTATGAAAAACTTAGTAAATGTACTTTTTTATGTTTAATCTAAAATTAGGCTTAAATACTAAACTACAAACTAATCTAAAGCTTAAAATCTTAACCTTAAACTTTAGATAAGTTTGTAGTTGTATTTGTAGACTCACGACCACTTTTGAACCGCTCGTGCCACTGGTAAACGAACGTTTTCTTCAAAGAATCGTTGTCGAAACACTTGACCAACATTTCCAACGTTCACGCAGCATTAAATCCGTTTTTAACGAAAAACTTAATACAAGTTCGTTGTTGCAAATTCAAATCCTTTTCTAAAATTGTTAAAGATCGCCAACACACACAGAGATAGAAGTACTCTTGTCTACGTAACTTTTGCAAATGGTCAATCTATGACGCTAAGATGTATCAACAACAGATGTACCAACTTAACAATAAAAACAGAACTGAAATCGGAACGATGGGAGCGCCCGCGGTATTTATTCCGGAAACTTTTTGATCAAGGCGGTATTTTTACAAGTGGAAAATAAAATTGAATGGTAACAAAACACAAGCAATGCAAACACAAGCCGAAAAAGGAAATCTTGTTTTCTCCCTGGCAGCCAAATTCCTGGAAAAAGTTTTGAGTGGGAGAGCTTGGGGTGATATTTAAGTATCGATCTTGACACCAGATTAACGTTCGAGAAACGTATTTTAGATCGCTTAGAAAACTGAAAGTAGCCGTTGATTTATAACATCCTTTTGACAAAGAATATCAAAGCTAAATATTGGTAATAAGCAAATAGTCCACAAACTGATTTTTCACACTATTCTTCTACATGGCTGCCGTGTTTAAAGGAAACAGTGCAAAATCTAACATCAAACTCCCATGAGTGTCCCAAAATGATGGTAGTTCTTCCATGGTACCAGTCCACCCTAGACCTGATATGAAAGAGCGAATGTTGAAATGATTTCACAACGAATACAGAAGCTTAAAAACAAATTTAACTTAGGCTGTACTTTGAAGAAAAAAACAACCGAAGCACATCAATTGCTTACCGAAGCTTACCCGGGCTATACTATGGACGTTAGAATGTGTCAGCGCAGGTTTAAGCGGTTCAAAGATGGTGATTTCGACACCGAAGACAAAGAACGCTCCGGCCAGGTGAAAAAAATTTGAAGACCATGAATTGGAGGCATTGCTCGATCAAGATCCGTCACAAACGCAAGACGAACTTGCAAAATCACTTGGCGTCGCTCAGCAAACCATTTCCGATCATTTGAAAGCAATTATCCGAAAGGTTGGACATTGGGTGCCGTATGAATTGAAGCCACGAGACGTCGAACGCCGATTTTGCATGTCCGAAATGCTGCTTCAACGCCACAAAAGAAGTCTTTTTTGCATCGAATCGTCATGCAAATGAAAAATGAGTACATTACGATAATCCAAAACGTCGGGCAACGTATGGATACCCCGGACATGCCTCAACATGGACGGACGTTGAGAATATTCACGGCCTGAAGGTTATGCTGTGCATTTGGTGGGACCAGAAGGGTGTTGTGTATAATGAGCTGCTTAAACCGAATGAAACAATCACTGAAGGAAAAACGGCCGGAAACGGTCACAAGACAGGATAAAGTTATTTTGCAACACAGCAATGCTCGGCCACATGTTGCAAATGTCGTCAAAACTTACCTTGAAACGCTGAAATGGGATGTCCTACCCCACCCGTTGTATAGTCCAGACCTTGCGCCATCCGATTACTATCTCTTCCGATCGATGCTACATGGCCTGGCTGACCAACACTTCCGTCATTTCGATGATGTCAAAAAATCGATTCGTGGATTGCGGCCAAACCGGTCGAATTTTTCAGAACGGGTATCCATGAATTGCCAGAAAAATGGGGAAAATGTGTGGCTAGCGATGGGCAATACCTTGAATTTTGAAATTATATCTTTTTTTCCTCAATAAAGCATTGATTTTTGAAAACCGGTAGTCCTATTATATATTCATATTTTTATTTAGTTTTTTATTTGAAAACTAATTTGTTTATTTATTCCTATATCAATATATCTATTTATTTATTTATTTGTTTATTAATATATTTATATATTTAGTTTTTTATTTATTCATTTCTTGAATTCATTATTTATATATTTACTTTTTTACTTTATTGTTTCCTAACATAAAAAAAATCGGACATTTAAACTCTGGTCATTAAACTTTAAGTTCATATGAAATAATTGTTAAAAAATAACATATCCATAATACGAGCGTTAACTTAAATGTAAAATTTATTTTTTTTGTTTTTTTTCGAATTTTTATTTAAAACGCTATATTTTTGTAAAAGTTTAACTGATTTCCATTGTGATAACTAATGTAAATTTTATTTCGAAGTTAATTTATCTTTCTATTTATTTAATTCGTGTACTTATTTGCTAGACAAAAAATCTTAAATCTAGCTAAATTAACTTAATTATTAATGAACAAATGGCCCTTTTCGGGCGCTCTAAACAAATCCTTACAATTTAATCTATGTCTTTCGACTTAATACTTAAGATTATATTTAAATTAGACTGGCTAATTATAGAACTAAGAAAATATTATTGTTTAAAAACCAAAAATTTGTATATAGAGACTTGTTTTTTAACATTACTTAAACTTAACTTAATACTTATCTAAAACCTTAAAAAACTTAACCTAACTTAAATAGAATAAAAAACTTATTTCTACAATTATAACTTATACTACCTTAAATATATGTAAGCCGATCAGGCTGACAGGACATGCTTTCCAATTTGCCTCAAGGGCACTCTAGTTGAATACTTCAAAAACGACAGAGTTTTACTCGTTCTTCAGCCACAAATAGTATCGATGTTGCCGTAAGGCATCTGCTCGGTTGCGGTGTGACACCACCCTACTGTACCTAAGGTACTCCGGTGATCTATTTGCGACTTCTTTGTCGTCGCTGACTCCACTAACCTATCCTGGATCAGACCTTTTCTATCAAGGATCGCTTCAAGGAGAATAAAGCCGTTAAGACACACTGTCTCATTGTCCATATCTTTAGGGTAAAACGCCCGGAAATCAAGAAGTCATTGCTCTTGCAATGTGACTTCGAATAAGGTTGGTCCCGTTGTACAGAACAGGCTGTTTTTATACTCGGACTATGGAGTTCTATATAAGTGGAGACAAGCCCTAAGACATCGTCTCTCGATAACCCGAATCTTTTCCATTAAGCTTGTGCCCACGTTGAACCAAACGGGACATCCATAGGCAAGGACAGGCCGAAAAAGGAACGTGAAGCAAATGACTTTTACCCTGGCATCAAGTTGGCTGCTGTGAAACAGTCTCTTTGTCAAGGTAAAGGTAGCTTTGGCTCTGGCCAGAGCAGCACCTTTATGTTTGTTAAAATATAGACACTGATCTAGCCAGATCCCAAGGTATCTGGCAACAACGATACGATAGCAAGGATGAAACCACTTTAAGGAAAAGCTGATAGAAGTCGAAGTTATCAGCATTCTAAGATTGTTAGATGTGAACAAAGCTTAGAAGATCAAACTACACGGGTTTTGTGACGCATCCGAAGCAGCTTATGTCGCTGTGGATATTCATACAGCATGAAATCCCCAACATCACGCTCGTAACAGCTAAAATAAGTGTGGCGCCAATTAAAAGGGAACACCCTCTCCCTAAGTTAGAATTATGTTACGCATACTTACTCTCGAAATTGATGAAGGAAATTTTGCGTACATATGGATCATAAGTAGGAGAGGTATTTGCTTGGACCGATTTTACTATCACATTGGATTGGCTTAAGAAGTGTCCATCATCTTCCGACATCCACCAAGCAGCTGATCCCACAAAGATTGGAGGCAAGCGAATTCCGCGAATTCAAGAGGCCTTTCATCATCTCAAGGATAACTCTTTGTGGTGAAATGGCCCCGTGTGATTAACAAATGACGAATCAATCTGGCCAAGACAACCAAATCAAGGAATCCCTGAAGGAGACATACCTGGGAAGAGAAAGGTAGTGATGACTGCACTGATCATCGAGCCCAATTTCAACATGTTGGAAAGATTTCGCTTCGAGTAACTGCATATTGTAGAAGATTTGTTCATAACTACAGGAGCCGAGATGAATGAAAATAAAACGACTGTGAACTAACAGCGAAGGAAGTCAGAGAAGCCCAGCGTAGAGCTTTTCAAGACGAGATCGCATGCCAAAAAAAAAAAAAAAATTCTTTCCTTGACACCACATCTAAATAAGGACAGTCGGCTTCGAGTCATCAAACTTACAGGAGCCAGAAATATATAAACACACAAAAGAACAAGGTCCTTGAAGGATCAAAACCATGTTTGTATTTAAAAAAAGTAAGTCAATAAGTCATGCTTTAAAAATAAGCGTAGCGTTCTTAAACTTTGAACTCACTTCAAATTTAGCTTAGGAACAATTATTCATCATCTCCGGCTAGTCATAAAATTCCATGGAACTCCAGGTGAAACATAATTCCTCCCAAAATAGAACATCAACATTCTATTCTTCGAAATAATGCATGCCGCGCTACTTATTCATCTGAACATTCCTCGTCGAGCAGTCGTGCTTCTCGTAGATGCGCCAAACAAAAAATTAAACGGTCAAATTAATTTGAATTATTTTTAACGGCCTACAGCAGGCCAAAGTTAATGCACTTAAAGATAAACAATAATTGCATTTGGGAAAGTCTCTATTCCTTATGGAAGAACAGCCCGACGCACAGAAGCATCCACCCGCGTAAAAATCGACGCACAACAGCAACTGTAAGAAATTCAAATAAACAGGACGTTTCACATGATCGCTGATGATCGTGCTTGTGCTGGTGCTGGTGCTGGTGCTAGTGCCCTTTCTGCCCCCTTCAGGTCCCGTCAAGCGCGCAATTAAGATGCACCACAGCACAATTCGAATTTGAAGCCATGGACATTACTGTCTTTCAGTGCTGACAGCGTACACAGTACACAGCACTAGGGTTGTTTTTGTCCGTCTCGATCGTTGCTCGATCGTTCCGCACTTGTGCCCTAGCGATTTTACGATACGCCACTCTTTCTCTCCCTAGATCTTGAGTCTCGGATTCCTTTTGTGCAGCGCGAGCCCTATAAAGTCTATTATTGAAACAGAAAACAGGAAGAGGTCGTATTGAATTTGTGATTATTGTGATTATGATGACTGCGACGACAACCATGATGATCATGATGATGGTGATGGAATATTGAAACGAAAAATGCACAAGCTCATGGCTGCATGGTCTGCACACCATTGAAGAAAGGTTACAAAATTTCGGAAATGGCTATCGGTGGAGAATAATTGGTTATAGGGCGGAGTGTATACACACGAAATTGGTTTTATTCGCTTCTCTCGGTAGTGATCCCGGAAAAGAGGCGGCAGTGTCTGGTGATCATGTTTTGTTTAAATTATTTTATTTTCCTTGTCGTCCTCTAGACGTCCTTTGTATTATGCTGAGAAACAACTGTTTGGAGTTGGCTTCCAGAGTTGGCAGATGAGTTTTCTTGTGTGGTCTTCAATGTAAACAAGCTAACCTTGCACATATGTAAATGTGGGTGATCGTTTTTATGGATTGATTTGTTAATCCATATAAGGGTGCCTATTTTGAAGATCTATTTTGAGGAGTTTTTTTTTTATAATCATGTTTGCACATTTGTCTTAGTCAAAAAAGGATTCTCTATTAAGAGAAGGATACTGAAGGTGCTTATTCAAAACAATAAAGCAATTGAAAGCAAAGCCGTTTGTCGTCTTCCCCTGTTAACTCTTCCACATTGACTGAAACTGAAGCAGTCTCAAACGTTTAAAGAATGGAAGATGATGATGATACACATAAAGTTTCTCAAGCTACGTTGAAACAGTTCAGGAACTTGGTTATACTGGCTTTAATTCTTGCTTAACCCACTGTGAAACCGGTAGGGAATAAACTTTTTTTTTTTAATTTTAAACAATGATCGGTTTCGTAGATTTGACCAAGAGATGATGGATTCGGAAGAATTTCAGATTTTAGTGACGGAATTCCATCGAATATCGAATTTGGAAGTGGTGGTGAAGAACCAGAAGATCCTGGAGACAATGTTGAAGATCTATTCGACATATGTAAATGGTCTTTTTGACGATTCTCAAGAAAAACAGAACGAGGGATGGATTAGCGAAAATGATCTTCGTCTATCTGTTCTTCAACAAAAAGAAAGGGCTAAGCGAACCATCTGCACGACTTCAACGAATTATTTGCAAGATACGAAAAAAGAGTTTGAAAAAAAGACAGGTCCCACTATTCCTGAAGACTTATAGACCCCTACCAATATACTTCTTCATTTATTGCCAATGGAATTACTTATCCAAATTGAATTGCAAACAAATTTGCATGCCAACCAACTATAAAGAAGAAATCAGAGTATTCTTGGCAATAAACTTATTGATGGGCGTCAAAATGCTGCCAAGTTACTGGACATACTGTGCATGAATGACAGTTTGCGACAACCAGAAAGAACATCTCAAGATTTTGGTAAGCTTCATAAGTTAGATCACTAAAGTCATCTTAATCAATCAATCTATAGATGAATCAATGATAAAATTCAAGGGACGGAACAGTTTTCGACAATATATGCCCCTAAAGCCTATGAAACGGTGATAGAAGGTTTGGATCAAAGCTGACGAATAAGGGTAGACATGTGTGCCAGTTTCAGATCTACACCGGAAAATAACGACAGGTTCCGAAGAAGTTCTTGGTTCACGTGTGGTGAAGGACATTTCCAGTAGGGAAAGGACATTTTTCGAAAAATTTTTCAATTCGATACAACTTCAAAATATTAACAAGCAGATATGACTAACTCCCGTGGAACTTTTCGAAAAGGAAGAAAACACTCAAAGCGTTCAGATAAGATGTTTGCTCAGGATTTGTTGTGAGCAAGACAGATAAAATAACAAAAACAAAATCAGGCCCAAGTACTCCAAGCCGAAGTTCTTTCGTTAGTCATTTCAAGACCAAAGTGCCGTTTGAAAGAAGGCTTGATATATGTGATCATTTGCCGAAATATGTCTCATCGCGGCGGTGTGCACATTGCAGTACAGCATCTGACCCTCAACTGACAAGGTGGTCCCGTTCATGCTGCGAGGTTGGACTTTGCTTTGAATCACAAAAAAAAATATTTTAAAAAATATATTTTAATTTTATTTCTTTGGTTTCTTCTTCTTATTTTCCTACTGGTTACGGGTTTTTTTTTAAATTCATTGTTAATCGAACAGATTTTAAATAAATTTCAAAGTTTTAGAAAAACATTTTTAAAAACTCAATCCTCCGGGAACAGAGGATTAAGCTTGCTTAGCTTATATCACTGTGAATTTTCTAAATTTATCAGTATCATCGACAAACTCGCGCCAAGTTTGGGTAGTTTATTTTCCGCACGTTTCTCCACCGCAGCAGTTAAACGGTGGGTTTCTTCATCCTTCCAGTTGTGGGGCAAATTTCTGCTTCCTGGTTTTGAATTTTTCGAGCAACGCAGCTTTGATGGCGAGGATGGTAGCAAATCAATATCCGGTGGTGGTGAATCTATCATCTTTGATTCGGCAAAATCCCTCATGAATTCAAGCCCTCTATTTCTGAAGAATCAACTGTGTGGTGAGTTGCATATGGAAGAACGCTCAAAAATTCTGGGATATGTTCCCAAATATGTGATTTCACACAATAGTGGTCCAACGAAATGCGATCAAGAATCCTTTTACACAGAAGCACGCGTGCAAGTAAAATACTGGACATTCGATATTTAAATGTATCGAGGGATCCGTATCTGGTTTCGTTTCGAAAACTATCGATTCCTCCTCAGTATCAAAAGTATAATTCGAACCCTAGTTGTCGAACAAAAAGCAACGCATTATGCCTTCAGAACCATGTCAGGCTGCGTTAAGTCGCGGGTGATTTCGGCGTCAAAAGAAGGGCAAGTGCTAAAGAGCTTCCAAAGCCTAGAGCGACTTGTCAAGCTCTGATTCAGTGGATCAATCTGATTCTATGTAGTGTGAAAAACGCGACTACAAATACAGAATCTCTAACGCTATTACAGCTGCATTAAATCATAGTTGAATGTCGGAAACAAGCCTTCTAGAAAAGACTGCAGACACAATCGGGAATCCAGAAACAACTGTTTGCAAAAACTGCTGAAAGCTGAAGAACATCATGCATTTACATATTTCTTCCTGCATCTCGGTAACGTCCCTCAGATCAAACAGTTTTAGGACTGGTGATCAAAATTCAAAAGCCTGATACTTTTCTTTTCCTACAGTGAAAGTTGTATCCTTCCCAAGGATCGCAGTCACTTCTGCGCACAGGATGATTGCTGGAAAGTTTTCGAAAACCAGTTGTAAAATTGTTTTCATGACTCCAAAAGTTTGTTTATTCTTATCAAGGGCTCTTTCGAAAATTCCAACACCATAAAGTAATTAAAAAATAACAAAAGATTTCAAATAGAAACCCTGATTCCAGGATTCCCTCAATGTCATCATTAACACATGCTGACAAAGTCACTTAAAAAATAAATTTTTTAATTGGTGGTTGTTTACCTTCCCGTTCAAATAGCCTACCTGCTTCGATCCTCGTATCTCCGCTACTGTCCATCCCATATTCAATAGGAAGCTAGATTGCTATCCTTCGTGTTTGCTGGCACAATGTCACCGCAAAGGATAACAATAAATTTGATACGTGTTTTCACAACCGCATCCGTTATTTCAATGAGCCATCATCTTACAAGCATCATCGATTTTCATCTCGTCAGTCCATCGCAATAAATTCTGACCTGTTTCCTGTGTTGTGTGTCCTTAGCCGGATGAACACGCAAGTGCGCACACAAAAGGCCAAATAAATCTTTTCTTTTTTAGAAAATTGATTATGCGGGATAATAGAGTGCACCCCCATCTAGTGGCGATTTGAAATTCAATCTGACATCGATCGTGAAATTCATCGAAAACGATATGCCACCGACCGACAGTCCAACAGAAAACCAAAAAGAGGGACTTTTTTTTCAGGGATCAGGGGGAATCCGTCGTCAACCTGTGGTTTCGAAAAAATGGTTTATTATTCCATCAGGGGACCGTGGGCTGAGCCTTGCGTTGTGTTTGTAGTTATTTTTAATTCACAGCTCGAGGAATGGCGATTGGTGGAGTGATGCTGCATGTGGTGTACATTAACAGTCTTTTGCATCTCAGCGTTCATTTTAAATTAACAGAAAGTTAAAAAAAACAACAACAAAGAAGCGGGACTGTTTTAGAGATTCGAAATCTGTTCAACAGATGTACGAGTACGCCTGCCTCAAGTCCTTGTTTTTTTTTGTTCGGTTTTCGAGTACAAAGTGGAAAACTGAGTTCAGTGATGGATGGAAAAGCGAGCCTGCGAGCTCTACGATTAGGGGACGAAGTAAGGTGCGATAGGTTGGTTCTGGTGCGGATGGATTCCCCCTTGTTGGCACGCGCCACTGACTTTGCTACTTCGGAAATTTGATAAATCGTATTTTTTCCCTCATTTTCCATTTGGTAAAGTGGGGAAATTTGTTTCCGTGTCTCGAGGAAGAGGATGCAGTCTGTGTGTACCTACCAATCTTGCACAGTGTTCGGTCATGTAATTAAAAATTGTTACGCTGTCGTTCATGGAGCTTGTCGGTTGTTTTATTTTTATTTTTTTGGAAAACAAAACTAAATACGTTATGAATTGGGTCTTGGAGAATGGATTGAAATATTATTTTGATTTTTTTCTATGAAGTGTTGGCTCTGTAAGAAAGTCTAATGGGGTCGTCAATTTTGGTTCAGTAATCTTTCTAATCACTGGGACCCATGCACATATATCTACTCCACAAATGACAGCTTGTTGGAGATTCAAGGAAGACTTAGACACTCAATAATTCCTAGGCTAGTTATAAATATTGATACAGTTGTTGTTGCAGCCATTCTTAACTCGAACTGTGCCAGCGTGACCGTATGGTCACACATAGCAGACCTAGAGAATAATGTCATGTGTCTCACACCCAAACGGTTAAAATCAATGCCGGGTCATATGTTCGATTTGTGACAATTGTCTTTTCAAAATAAAACGTCTTTTTCATCACTTCCTTCATGCTGTTAATTTTTCGGTTCGGTTCATATTTAAAGTGTAAAAAAAGTGCATAACCTAAGAGATACAACAGGAGCAAATAGATGCTTCAAGTGCAGATGAAGCTATTGAAGAAGAGAAATGAGAAAATTTGATGCTGCCGATTGCCACTCGATTCAGGAAAATAAATCCCAACCTGTCTGACGTGCCGATACCTGCCTCCAACAAAGGAACAACCTTCAAATGGTCAAATGATGTTACAAGTGCTGGAATACCAATTTTTCCTGAAGGAAACTTCGATGACTGTCGGGATGTGCAATCGCATGAACTTTTCGAACGGTTTTTTTGACGATGAGTTACTGGAACACATCAGCCATTGCTCAGCACAAAATGCCATAAAAAAAAGAAGTTGAACCAATACGAAAATTTTCGATTCATCAGCATTCTGCTTATGACTGGGTACAATTCGATTCCTATTTATAAGGCGTATTGAAATAGCTCTGATGATCTACGAAACGAATTAATTTACAAATCAATGCGGCGAGGGCGATTTGAAGAAATTCTTAGTTGCTTACATTTTGAACGAAAATTGGCTGCACCACATGGAAATAAAGACAAGCTTTGGAAGTTGCGTCCCATGACAGACCATTTAAAGGCAAACATGCTTAAAATTGTCCAACCAAATGTCCAATGATGAAAGCATGATAGCCTATTATGGAAGACATGGTTGTAAGCAATTTATAAAAGGTAAGCCAATAAGATTTGGTTTCAAAGCCTGGTCGTTGTGTACGCCCTCTGGTTACATGGTAAATTTCGAAATTTACCAAGGAAAAAATCCCCGATTAAACCCGAAATATGAAGAACGATTTGGCAAATGTGCGGCACCTCTCTTGTCAATGATTGATGACCTCCCACAAAATATCAGAGCCCTACCGTTTGCCTTTTACTTCGACAACTTGTTTACAGGTTTTCCATTTCTCAAATATCTAAAAACAATGCAACAGGTACGATTCGAGAGAACCGTGTTCCTCCAAGTTGTCCTATAGAACACAAAAATAAATTAAAAAAAAATGTGTCGGATAAGGTTAACAAAATGGGTTGATAATTCTGTTGTTTGCATTGCCTCAACTTGTTATGGTGCTTTGCCAACTTCAACAGCATCTCGTTATTCGAGAGAAAATGGACGGAAAGTGGGCATTATTCGACCATGTGCAATTACCGAGTACAACGAATTAATGTTTGGTGTCGATCGTCTTGATCAAAATGTGAATAGTCACCGAATTTCATACCAATGAAAAAAGTGGTGGAGCTAAATTTTTCTTGGTTAATTGACGTCGCAGTAAATAATGCTTGGCATTTGCAACGAGGATTGAGGCCATTATCCCAGTTGGAATTCAAACGATCAATCGCTGTTTATTACTGCACACGCTACGGTGAAGTACCAATTCAACCTGGGTCGAAGCGAAAAAGACTTGAGGATGATTTGTCTAAAAATATTCGATATGACAGAACTGATCATTTCGTAGGTTCACTTGCAAAGTGAAGACATTGCGCGGGTGAGAATTGCAAAAGTGTTATGAGTACGTGTTGTATCAAATGCAATATTGGCCTTTGCGTGAAATGTTTTCAACACTTTCACACCCAAAATTAGTAACTTTTGTGACTTTCAACTTAATTAATAAAAATACTGGTTAATTCACTGAAATTTATTCGTTATATTCTCTGTTTTCCCACGTAAGCTTTGATTTTTCAGGTAATCCTGAACAAGGTCCCTAGCAGTGCCAGCGTAACCATACGGTCACAGCACAGAAATCGTCTTACCTGTATTCCCAATGCAGGTAAAACTGCAGGAGTATAACATTCGGACTCTGGAAAGTCTAGTCTATAATCCCTATGAGTTTGGTTGAAAAATTCGCGTAAAATAATTACATCACTATTCGGGTTAATGAAATATTTGTTACACGCTTTTCATGTTAACCGTTGTTGCGGAAAAGTTTTTGGTTTTAGTCGTTTACAACCATGAAATGTGGTAATATCGAATACCATGACCTTGTGATCGGCTTAAACAAGTGTAATATGGCAAATCTAGGAACTTGCAACAGCTTGGAATCAATCATAAAAAAAAATAAAATAAAATTTTTCGAAGATACTGGTCGAGAACGTCAAAGATCCGGCCGTCCACTCACTTAGAGGACTCCACGAGCCATCAAAGCCGTGCAGCCTCGTGTGCGCAAGCCACTGAGAAAGCGGATGATCTTGTCGCGGGGAAGGAATATCACGCAAAAATCTATGTCTCGCATTATAAATGAAGACTTGGGACTTGAGTGTCTGCAAAAGACTCACTAGACACCTGCCTTCAGTCGCACGAAAGCAAAAACGCTCTGTTAAGGCGCTACGATAAAAAATACGCTCAGACAAATTCTGTTGACCGACGCGAAAATTTAAACTGTTTAAGAAAGTTTCAATAAACAAAAATGATCGAGTGTATGAGGCAACATCAAAAGAAAGTTTCACATATGATTCCAAGGGTTCAAAGAGGCGGCGTGGTGGGGTGTCAGGCACGATGGCCTGGTATTTTCCAAGACATTGTAAAAGCCTCTTAGCCGTACAATGTTCACAAACAAGCATTGGACCTTCCAACAGGTTTCTGCTCCAGTCCATCAGGCAAAAACGACACAAGACTGGCTTAGTAAAATTTACCCAATTTCATATCATCGGATGATAAGCCAGCTGGAAGTTCGAAGTTCAACTCTTTGGACAACAAGTTGTGGTTCGTTTTGGAGGAAATGGTCTGATCTGCCCATCACAGAAATGTTGACCCTTGTTCGCGCTGTCGACAACTTTCCAATGAATGAGGTCCGTAATGCAATTGATGATTGTCCAGTGCGTCTCAGGTCGTACTTTAAGGCAAATGGCGACCGTTTTGAATGAAGTCTTTCATAACTTAGAGCTTATGATCAAACCAATAAAACGTATTAACTTGTTTTCAAAAATATCAATGTGCTGTCATTTGGCATAAGTTATTCTTTGTATCAATATTTATGACAAGATTAGGTACTTTGTTTTGTCCAAAGAACAAGGATCAAAACTTGGAAAAGGACAAAAATTACGCTCTACAAAATATTTTCTTGTCAGATCTTCTATACGAAGCTGAATGTTGCACGAAAAGCAAGACATCAAAATAGGTTTAAAGATCTTCGGGGGAAAAAAATTCCCATCGAATATACTATCTCATTTGTGAAGGAGAAAGAGAGTGAATGCACACGAGAGGTACAATCGCGAAATCTACAAGTTGTCTCTTTTGATTACTGCAATCGATGTTTAAGAGAAAAGGTAGACTGAACTTCCAGCTGAAAGGTCAAACAATCGCGGGTGATAGCAAGTAGCAAGCTTGATCTTCAAGAATCGAGAGCGGCTCCAAGGAAAGATCGCCTGTTAAATAAGAAAGTATGCGTGTGAAATATTATAGCGGGAGATATGAATATTAATTGGTTGAATGAATGTGATTTACTATATATAGAAATGAGCTAAAAAATGTTATCGAAATAGAAAATCAATGCCATCAACTTACACTTATAGATTATGTTATAACAAACAATAGGACTGATACGGCTAATTTTAATATAGATTTAAAAATTAACGATCATGAGTCTATTGAAATAACGTCAAATCTAAATAAACAAGAGAAATATTCAAGTGTCGAAACTATCAAGTTTTTTAAATACAATAAACCATAGTTCCAAAATAATCTGAGAAACAGTGAAATAACAAACCTTATAAATATGAACGATCCAAACACAATTGGTAATATATTTCAAAACGAAATAGTGAGAATCGCTTGATCATTTGCTCGGGAGAAATATATCAAACACAAAGCCAATAACTGGTTCAATTCATATCTTAGATATTTGCAGGGAGAAAAAATAAAAAATATTAATTTTTTAGGTTTACTAATAGTGTCAATAGTTGGGCTCAATACTGTGAAATAAGAAACAAATATAAGAGAGAAATAATCAGAGCCAAAAATGAAGACATAAAGAAAAGACTGTATGACGCGCGCAAACAAAAATCTAAGTGGCGAGCTATTAAGTGTTATGTGTTGAAAGACAGATATCGGTGCATCAAAAATATATGTTTTAATGGCGTATCTTGAAAAAACAGTTAAAGTCCAAGTTGAAGATTATTTTGAAACGAATAACCTTTTCCTTGAAAGTCAGTCCGGATTTCGAAAACATCACTCTTGCGAATCAGCCTTGAACAACGTTATAATAAGCTGGAACGAAGAAATTGCAGACAAAAACAATGAGGTAGCAGTATTTCTTGATTTGAAACGAGCGTTCGAAACAATTGATAGAAATATTCTTCTTAGCAAGTTAAAGGAGTACGGCATCAGGAATAATGAGCATCGGTGGTTTCAATCATTTCTTAATGGAAGGTCCCAAAGAACGAAAGTGAACGGCATATTGTCTGAAAGCATCCAAACGCTAATAGGAGTGCCACAAGGATCGGTTCTCGGTGCATTACTGTTTATTATATACATAAACGATATAAAAAAGTAATTAAACACTCGAAAATCATTTTATTTGCAGACGATGCACTTATATTTATTAGCGGTTGCGATATTAATGACTGCATTAATAAAATTCAAGAGGACCTTAATTCCATAAATACGTGGCTAATTGCTAATAAACTCAAACTAAATGTCAGTAAAACAAAGTGTATGTCTTTCAAATACGATGCTGTGATAAATTTAAATGTTGACGGTGAAAATATAGAATAAGTCAGACAAATCAAATATCTAGGTGTAATTATAGACTATAAACTGAAATTTAATGTACATCTTAATTATGTCGCTAACAGAATTGCGAAAAAACTTAACTTTTTTAAAAGATTAAGAGGCAAAATACCTACAATTTGTGCAATAAATATTTATAATGTAATGATTAAACCACACTTTGAGTACTGTTCCACTGTGCTGTATTTATGTTATGATTGAATGTTATCAAAACTACGGCGTTTGCAAAACAAAGGTATGAGAGCAATTTTAAGATGCAATAGAAGTAATGTTAAATATGTTAAAGTGGTTAAGTGTAAAGCAATGGATTTTGTTCAATGTTGTATGTTTCATTTTTAAAATAAAATACGAAAGGCTGCCTAAATTTTCAAAAAAACATTTAAGATTTATTAGCGAAGCGCAACCATATAAACTAAGGGAAAGAAATGATTTCAGACTACCACACTATCTTCATAGAATATGCCAAAATAGCATTATTTATAAAGGCTGCCAATTTTTCAACTCATTGCCAACCGAAATAAAACTAGAAATGAATTTCAATACCTGTTAATGGTTTCAAGTTCCAAAACACTAGGTTAACTGGCTATACCTAAAGCACTTTGACCACAACCTGTTTGCAAGCCTGTTCTACATAATATTTAGCTTTTAAATACTTTTGTTTTTGGAAAACGCCTTATTTTCGTATTCATTCATTTTAAAATTTTTGTATCATAGTGAGTGGATTATTTCATTTTAATATCCTCTTTGGGAACTACCATTTTCCTTTTTTATGGAAAAGCTTAACATAAGCGTATGATATCCCCATTTTTCTTTGGGCACGAACTGTAATTTTGTCATCAATTGTTAACAATTTCATACGATAGAAACAAACAGAATGAAGCAAAAACAAGCCTCAGACAAAGGCGAGGTAACGTTTGACAACCCACAAGAACGACAGGCCACGATCAGCCTAAAAACTTACAGAGTACGATGGAGAGAGATGGAAAAAGGAAAATGAAAATCTCTGACAAACGCTACAATGAGCAAGTGATAGACTCACGAAAATAGTCTTGAGATCATATGTAAGAACGTTGGATAAAAATTCCCAACAAGGCTGAATTCGCCAACAACAGTCAAATATTTAAGCATTTTTCAACTGAAGAAGAGGACAACACTTCAAAGGGAATCTGCTTGAAGCTGTCTTTTCACTTTGTCAAAATTCTATTGGTGAAGAAAAGATTTTGGTAGTGTTATAGAACTTTCAAGCAGCAGATTTATGCCAATAGATATCGAAGACGTCTCGTACATAAACATACAAAAACGGATCTGGCGGTCATCAGCTCAATCTACTACCAGCTAAATTAGTCTCGTTGCGATAAACGCACGATCCTCTTCAAGACATTCTTAAGGCTTGAATAAGTTAAATTCCGGGACACTAAGAAACGTGAAAGCACTCACGAGACCGCAAATAACTACGCCAATCTCGTGTCCCAACACCTCACTATTCCATGGCACCAACATTATGCGCAGAATACCAATACTGCTGGAAAGTATTCGGACACCACTTGGATGTGTTAGGTTTCATCCGCCCAAAACAACGAAGCCTGTGATTGGATGAAGTGTAGTAGACAGCTTCATAGGAGTTGCTACGAGAATCCGTCCTAAACGAAGTGAAAGCAATGATTTCCAAATGGACTTCTTACTGAACTTTCAAAGCAGCTGGAAACGACCCGATGCTAAAGAAAGAAGATCCTCTTAATTTTTTCGAGCTAGATGTGACTGACATTCTTCAAGACCTTTATGGAAATGCTCTTGATCTTGAGGACGACTATTGTTCTCCTTTGCGAAGATGAAGAGTGGAGGAGAAAGTTCAACAAAGATTTGTACGGGCTGTGGTGTATGAATCTAGCCAGGATACCATTACTCTGATGGCTAGGACATCAAGGCTCCGACCAAAAAAGTTGCAGCCTATTCCAGAGGGACAATGCGTTTAAGGAACACCTTACCTTCGCTGGTGCTGAACATATACCTTTTTCCAACTAAGTCTACGCAACTGAGCTGCAACAGGAAATGTCTTCCACTCAAAATTTTGAACCTCAGCACACGTCTTGGATTGGAGCATGTTTTTCTCTGTACGTGGTTCCTTCATGTGTACGAAAACGACAAGCCGAGCTACTCCCATGAACGGAGCGCCAAGAAAAGAAGAAAGTATGGACGTAATAACCTGCGCTTCTCAAACGGTGGTGTAGTCAAATAACCCACTCTGCAGCATTATCCCTGAACTCTCATTCTTCCAAAATCCGAATTTGATTACCTTTAAGCAGCGACGGTGATGAATTCATGTTACAAGTGCACGCAGTAATTCGATACTTCTGACTATGAAAATGCACATCAAAACAAAACAAGTTGAGTAGCTTGAAAAATGTGCCTTTAATGGAGTCCCATGTAACCAATTAATACTTTACACATCCGAAGGATTCACTTATTACAACTAACGCCCCTGCCACTCAAAACCAACATGTCCAAAGGAATCAATCCCATGCCAAACCAAACCAAACCACAAACAAGAAAGGCGTCTCCGTCGGTCCTTCCATCAAATATTCATTTATCAAAACGAGGGTGCACATTCGTACCGAAGCGACGCTATCGGTCACTTTCCCAGAACCTTTTGGAACATTATAAATCATTCCATTAGCAATTTCATACATTTAGGGATCTATTAGTTGATTCGACCCTCTTTCCATCTCCGCACAACTAGGAAGCCAAAGTAGGCGTCTACAACACGGACCGAGCACAACAGAATGCCACCAGAAAACTGCATTTCCCATGAAAATGCACTCCGCTGTCACATAATATATATTTATGGAACATCTTCAATCTCGGCTCGCCAGCTAAACTGGGGTCATCCATCAATTTGTGTGTTCTCCAGCTACTGTGCGCCACCACGGATATGGGAACTGCACCAATTAATGTCTTCCATTCAAAATATTGAGCCACGGCACTGTGCGCCGCGCTGGACAGATACGCAAGGCACAGATTCGCGTACGCATTGCTTTACTCGGTGAGCGTAATCTCGTTGATGTGTACGAGACCGAAGTGTGAGTGTGAGTGAGTGGAGGAGTTTCTCCCGCCAATCCCTTGGAACAAATCATATTGAATCTAATTAAGGATTTGAGTCAAGGTTTCCCATTTGTGTGACAATCACTGACGTTGCTGCTGTCGTGCTGGTCACATTAAGTAATTGCATAATAGAACTGTGTTGGAGGAAGCTCGCCGCATTTACCTTAGATTAACCACTCGGAAAGAGCTGGCTCCAGAGCTTCTACTGAATTGAAATGACAAACCTGCTGCTGTCCATTTTGGGACAATCGCATTCGAAATAAATTAATCCGCAAAGCAATTTACCGTGCCTGGAACTCTGCTGATCGGTAATGGAGTGTGCATAATTTTTTTTTTTAATTTTGGACGCGCAGCACAATTATTGATTGTTCCAAAAAAGGAAGTAAACCGATCGACTAGGAGCGAAGGCCGAAGGAACAATTTAAAATGCTGGACGTGGGTTATTTTGTTTTTTTCGAACTTACCTACGGACATCTTCGATGGAGTTGGGTTTTGCTGTACAGTTTGGACGCGGCTTCTAATGGTCTTTTGTATTCGTTCTTTCACCAAAGTTGAACTTCCGCCGGATGGATGAGGGGTTCCGTGTTGAGATTTCTTAATTTTGTTCAGTTCCCTGCAAAGAAGAGAAGAAGTGTTTATTTTTCTTTCTGTTTTTGTTTTTTTTTTTTATTGATTTTGATGTGCGCTGTGATTGATTAATGGTTTTTAGTGAGTGGTAATGAGGGTTTCCCATATTTGGGTTGATTTGTAATTTATGAAGTATGAGTACTTTAAATTGTCTAAAGTCGGAAGCAGAGGGCTATAAAAAGGGCTAAGGTTGTGACAAAGGTCTAAGACTAGAGCTATTATTGAGACGTTTATAGATTGTTGGAAATTTACGGCAATAGCTATTGATAATATTAGATGACACAATTATGATTGTCGGGTGGCTTTATTGCATTTTAATCGAATTTTAGCTTTTGATGGGGCGATATGCGCCTCGGAAGCTATTCAAGGCGTACATTGAAGCATACTTAAGTTTAGAAAACACTTCAGACATCATTTCACTTCCGTAAGAGTCAAGCCCAAAGAAATGATTATAATCGTATCTTCCGTTCATGCAAGATGTTTTTCAATGAGTAGAGAATTGAAAGTTTTAGAGTTGTAAAACTTTTCTAAAAATTTTAATTAAAGACCAATTTGAAAATTCTTATAAAAAGTTTGATCCATGTTTTGAGGCCCTCAGAGTAAGTTTCCAAGCCTGAGAAGGCTGTCTGTGGATTTGTTTATACATTCGAGTGTTTTTAACTTCTCATCAGGAAGTTCAGGAATTAAAAATTTTTACATATCCCACGTTTCGAGGTCCCATTAGTCGGATTCCATTATTTTTAGAAAGATGTCCGTGGGTGTGTGTGGGTACGTACGTACTATATGTACGTTTGTGCGGATTATTTCGTCAAGCATAACTCCAGAACAAATCAAGCTGAATGAAACTTCAGCATAATGAAGAGCTGAAAAGCTTTTTGTTTAATTTGTCTGTGTAGTTTAAATTTTATGACGAAAAAACTGTCAAAAAAGGGACAATTTCACTTCTTCAATCAAAATCAATTTAGTTTTCCAATAAAAAAAAGTTCAAAATTTTTTTAACATATAGTTTTAAACTACTTTATCAGATAAAAAAATATGCATAGATATATACACTGCCGTTTATAAATTTCCGGACAGATTCATTTAATTTTTTTATGTTCAATTTCAATTCCAAAAATTTAATCAACATTATGTTATGTATGAACAATTGACTTCATTAAGTTAGTTCTGAACTAATAATAAAGACTTAAACAGCATTAAGTTGAGCCCATTTCATATTTAGATGTTCCGCTTTCTCTATTTCTCGATCCACGTTTCCACGGCAGTGCTTGGAAAATTATTTCAGAAATGTATATTAAAAAGCGTTGCAAGAAAGATCATAACATCCGAAGATTTAGTTTTTTTACCACTGTTGTGGTTTCTATTCATGATCGAAAGTCTAGAGGTTCTTCAAGAAAATGACATAGAGATAAACAATTCTTGAAATCGGCCTGGAAACAACTTTCAAAATCTCCAAAGAAAACTGGACTGAATGTAATCATCTTGAATCCATTTATAAGAAAGATCCGGTGCTGAACATTTCCCCGGCTCGGAAGGAAGAGATGGTGGAAATCTCTCGACTGAAACTATGATTTGTAGAACTTAAACGACATAAATGTAATCACGCTTTTATATTCCGAGCCAAGTTCGTAGAAAAAAATTCGAAAATACATTGGACAAGGAGTTGACATAAGCGGTCTTTCACAAAGCTTATATCGAAACAACGATTTCAATTCCGCAATCAACAGGCGAACCCTGGTCACAAATTTAACTTTTCTCATTTTAAAACAACTTTCTAAACTTTTTTTTACTAAAATCGTAATAATTTCTAAGTGACGTTTCAGTGTAAGCTCAGCACAAGTTTAACTTACCTGCATATTTTTTTTATTAGTTCTGGCTGTCTGTCCATAATGAGTTAAAACAATTTATTGGTCATGTTGAAAAACAATTTCAAAAACAAACAACAAATTCAACTTCCACAGCTTATCTTAACATAGAGTTCTATGCTCATAGAACGATGCCTGTGTGTCACTTTGTGCCTATAGAAGACTGGCTAAGAATTTGGGTTGCTCGACCTTTATTTTTTCTAACTCGATTGGTAATAAATTGGACTTTTTGGTTACAGAAAAAACAGTTTCAGTAACAATCTGATGGCACAATTTGCTTTTTTTTTGGTTAACAAAACTCCCGCACAAAGTTAAAGCACTGTTGTCATTAAGAACATAAACATTAAATGGAATTCAGAAACTACCATCGCTCGTTTTTTTTTTACCAAAACAATAAATGCAATCGGCCGTAAGTTGGAATAAACTAGTTATGTAAACGCGAGAAATATGCTTGACAAATTTTCAAGTCTTCTAATTGGCTGCTTTAATCTCGTGCATAACATTCTCAAGTTATGCCAACGGTCGCAGCATCTATGGAAGACCATGAGAAGCGGCGCGATCGAGGATATTGAGAGATTAAAAAACAGGATAGAGTTTCGAAAATTCTGCCAACAGCTTAAACAATTATCTCAGAGTTATAGACCCCAAACAAAGACTGCAATGTCAAAATGGAAAAATCATAGTAGAATTGCAGTCAATGCTGAGGACATGGAAGAACCACTTGTGCAGACTGTATTGCGGCAACGAAGAATAAAGTTCTGCTGGCAGGCAGCCTGAGCCATTCGTAGAAGACGACCAACAGCGTCTACCTGACATTAACGAAGTAAAGATAACAAGAACATATACAAGCTTGAATCTAAAAAGCCACATTAGCTGTCGAACTTTTCTATGCGACGGCATGGACATAATAAAGCATCAATGATGAATGGAATCTCAATATTGTTTTTTCCAATCTTGAAGAAAGGAGACCATCTAAGCTGTTCCAAATATAGAGGTTTCAATATTTTCAACATTGCATAAATCACCTTTCCCGCCGAATTATGTGAACGTTTGAAACCGTTCTTTAACAACCTGATAGGTCCATATCAATGTGGCTTTCGACAACTAAAGTCAACCATAGACTAAATATTAACTTATCGGCAGATCTTGGAAAAAACACACGCACAACCTTTTCATCAATTTCAAGCTTGGTTTTGGTTTTTGTTTCGTCCACAGAGACGAGATGTATGAAGATGAAGATGTCCAAATTTGGCATCCCATCCAAGCTCGTTTTTTTATGCAGGATGATGATGGAGAACTCAAGCTACTCCATTAAAGTCGGCAAAGACGTCACCGACCCATTTGATGTAAAACAACCCTTTAGGCAAGGATTAAGCACTGTCACGCGGCTTCTTTAACAGAATACCTGTGGCTAAGAAAGCAAGTATTTTTTTTATTTATTTTTTTTTTAAATATGTTTTTACAGATATGTTTTAAATGGCAAATACAATGAATAAATATGCAGGTTAATGATAAGTATCCTGTAAAAAAGTATCTGCAATCTGTAGTTCTTAAGGAACTAGAAGCGAGAGCAAATTCACAAGCAAAATCATATAAACAATTAAATTACAAACTAAATGAGCGGGGTCATTAAAGAAAAGCATAAAAATCAGTGATAAAAATTACAAGATCATGATTAATAGAAATTCAAATTGAAAGCAATAAAGACGAAACAAAAAAAGTAAAAAAATAAAAGAGAAATTAAAAAAAAAAGATTGGCTACGTCAAAACAAAAAGCAGGTCAAGAACATCTTCGTAGTTTCATTCTAAAAGCCATGATTTCATTTGCGGTTGATGTAAAAAAGTTAAAGAATATTTCCACATTGTGATGAGGTACTCGGACGAGATTTTGTTCATTTATTCGAAATTGGTATTTGGATGAGCGTCTATTGAATAAAAAGCCAGATATTTTAAAGAATACCTTTAAGACTTTATAGAAATAAACATTTTTCAAGGGTGAAATTTTAAGATTTCTAAAAAGTTCAAGGCTATAATTCCATCGGTTTTTATTACAAAAAAGACGATTAACATGTTTTTAGGTAATGAGAAGAGGAAATAGGAACGAAGATAGACCATATTCTGTTTAGAAAACACTAGACCATAATAAATACCCTTAAGAGGATCGTGTAAACAAAAAGGCTATAAAAAATAGATTTGTCTAGTAAGACACTTCTCAAGTGCAGTTCCAGTCGAGCAGAACTCCAAGATATTTGAACTGATTAACTTACTCTATATTAAAACATTTATCGGAACGAGAATTATTCTCAAAATATGTCTGCGAGTTTTCGTCAGAATTACAAATAGTAAAACTACCACAAAGAAACATGAAAGGTCCATAGTCTTCTTCTATACCACTATGATTAAAAAACATAATTTTTGTTTTCTCACATACAACCATTTTGTGTATTTTGAGCCAATGACTTAGTGCTTCAATATCATGATTGATGTCAGCACAAAAAGAAAATACAGCGACTTTGCTATGATATTTAAGTAAAAATAATAGATTAATAAATAAAAGAAATAGAACAGGACAGAACTGATGCTCTTCACTACTAAAACCAAGATACCCAGTTTCCCACTCCCCCGCCTGAACGAACAACCGCTTTCTCTGTCTACCAGCGCCAAGTTCCTAGGCGTTACCTTAGACCCTAAGCTCAGCTGGAAGCTAAACGTTGATCAGCGAGTTAAAAAGGCGTACATAGCTTTTTACGCCTGCAGTAGAACCTTTGGCAAAAAATGGGGTCTCGCGGTGGTTCGCCCGATACTAACATACGGATCACTAGTATAATGGCCGGCCCTCATGAAAAAATTCAATTTTATCAAACTTAACAAGGTACAGAGAACTGCATGCATAGGCACCACAGGCGCTCTACGATCGACTCCGTCGGATGCTCTGACGGTAATACTGCACCTCCTACCTTTGGACCTACACATTAAAAGCACTACTGCTCACAGCGCCATTAGGCTCAGAGAGTCTGGATGCTGGACGTCAAAACCCTCTGGTCATAGCGCTATACTTGATCTTATACCGAGAGATTTGGTATCTTCACCAACGAACTATACGGTCCCTAGAATTTATCCATCAAATAACTTTGACACTCTATTCCCAGAAAGAGCGGAATGGAAAAGTGAACAGATATGTAAGGACTTTAACTGGACAATCTACACTGACGGCTCTAAGATGGGTGGCGGAGTCGGTGCGGGTGTGTTCTCACAATCTCTGAGCATCTGTAAAGCCTATAGACTGCCCGACAATTCCAGTGTTTTCCAAGCCGAACTATTTGCAATCCGGGAAGCATGTCGTCAAATTAAATTACATCCAAATATCCTGCCAAGCCAGAAGGTTGCCATATGCATTGATAGTCAAGCAGCCATCAAAGCTATTGCCTCCTTTACTTCACATTCAAAATTAGTACAGGAATGCCGAGCGGAAATAGCGTCGTTAGAAGGTCAGCTCATTTCCCTTATATGGGTTTCCTGCCACAGTGCCATCCCAGGTAATGAGAAGGCCGATGAACTTGCTAGAAAGGGATCTGCCCTTCAGCGCTCGCTTGCAGGTGAGGTTTTCATCTCACTACAAGCAGTTAAGGCTAATATATCCTCACTCTTCTTTGAAGCAGCAAACCTTAGATGGGTCAGTCCGACGAACTGTGCAACATCAAGGAAAATATGGCCTGAATAAAAACAATCAAAAACAAAGGATCTCCTTCGGCGAGCCCGTCATAATATTGCTAGATAAGTGGTGCTGCACAGGACACTGGCCGATTGGAGATCATGCCATTAAGCTAGGTATCCCCCACAACTCACATTGTCGCAGCTGCAAAAACACACCTGAGAGGGAGACCCTGCACACTTCTTTTGCGACTGTCCGGCTCTAGGTAGAGCCAGACAACGGGCGCTTGGTAGACCCTTCTTCAACTCAATTAATGAGATTTCTGCTAAGGATATTAAGGAACTAATGTCCTTTTTAAATACCTCGGGCTGGATTTAGAGATATCTTAAATACACCAAAATAACATCATAAATAAGGTAACAGAGCTGTGGTATTAAAACGGCACATAGTGCTAATAAGGTTCTCACTGAACACCACTTTTACCTACCTACCTATAATAGGACCAAAAACAGAACCTTGGAGAACACCTCACGAATTATTATAATAATTGTTTTTACATACAAAATTATGTTTACAAATATCTTTACACAAATTTTTATATTTACACAGAACAGCAACGAGTCCGGTTTTCGCCAGAGTCTTCTTCAAGACCGAAGTACCATTCTTTCTATGAGTCTGATTTTCTTCATGGTTGGATGGTGACGCGGTGAACCATATTGGGTAGCCACAATTGGTCTTATGAGCTGCTTTAAGAGCAGTAGTTTGGTCTTCTAGCTCAACCCTCTTTCCTCTTACTCAGCAGTGGGTTAACAAGATGAAGGACAGAGTTCGCCTTTTTCATGACGTTGTTGGACATCTGAGCTGCATATTGCAAATAACTACTTATCTATGTCACTCTGATGCCCAAAGGTCCATAAAAAATCTTAACTAAATATGGGAAGCTTTTCATTTAATTTACTATATTTTCAAGTTCAAAAGTAATTAATAACATCACGTTTGAAACGGAAACATTCATTTCTGCATGCCATACTCAAAAGGAATTCACATTAGTTAAATTTAGATCTGTCATTGCATTTGAACAACGAAATTATTCAAATCACTTTCTTAATTAATGTCAAAGCTCTCCCAGCATCTAACCAACATTCAAACTTATTCATTCTAAACACATTGGAAAATCATGTTACGAAACATCGCCACTAGACAACGTCACGTTTTACAGTCTTCTATGAATAATAAACCGCCTCTTGACAACTCAGCAAAATGCAATCGCCTAGCAAATCTATTAACAACCCAATTTGTGTATCGACTTTTCGCATTAAACAACATGAAAAACAATATTTTATTTCTTGCCTTACTTAAAGCTGCTTGCCAAAAAACACAAAGCTATTATTACCATAAAAACCGACCACCACCCAGCACGACTTTTCCATTTAAATTTTCGTTTGTATCGTTTTTTTGTCGCGCAGCTTGGAATTCGCACGTGAATACGTTTTTGGGTATTTAATTAATATTCAGCTGACATATCCAGAATTCTGTCATCAGAAAAACTCGTTCCCGGCCCCATTTATCGGGATTTGTAATCGCCTTTTATTAAGTGCGATATACGTAAACGATTACAAGCCATAACTTTGACGTTTTGTATGCCTCTCTCGATTTTGTATGTCAGCGGTTTGGATTCTTCGAAATGAATTTCCAAAATCACTATCAAAGACAAAATTTTGCGAAATATTTTAAGTGAGAACGAGAATGAGGTCACGCTTCACCTTTCGACGTAAAACAAACAATTGCCAGGCATGATTGAATGGCGCAACTCTTTTAAAGGGAATACCAACTCTGGAGAAGAACTGAAATCAAAGGTCTTCATCACCAATGTCTGTGCTGAAGTGTTTTTTAAACATTTTCAAAGTTCTTAAATAAGTTTTCTATTTATGAAAATGATGTTCGCCGTGTGTGGTTCGCTGTTATGCTAATCACAGGGGGTAGAGCTATAATTATATTGCCCAAGTCGATTGAGCCTTAAACGAATCGACTTGCATAATCCGTGTTCGATTGGAATACATGTGAAAAGATTTTGGAAATATTTTCTGAACAAATTGGCACACTAAAAGTTTCTTAATCTGGATTATTGTAGTTTTGCTCTATTTTTATCAAGCGAAATCAAGGATAAAGATTCACAGGAAAAGGGACAGTACAGCCCATGAAGGGGCACAGACCAAACCTTTTGTTATCATTTACGTTTTTCTTGTTAATTTTAATCATCTGGAGGCTCTTGCAATCGGTCCGGTTTTCGGGATCTTGACATTTCACATCGTTTCCAGTTCCAGGGAGTCGGTGTGTGTGTACTTGCGTACATATTTATTCGTCTCGCATTTCTTAAGAACGAATAAAGTCATCGAGTCCAAATTAGTGTCATTTGCATCTTGTCATGAACTCCTAAATGGGTTTTGGTTCAATTTGAAGCGATGGTTTCAATTTTATAAAAAAATTACTTTGCCTGGCAAACCAGTGTCAACACATCATGGTTGATATCAGCAACAAGTTTAAAAACGCAAAGTCATCAGCAAACGCTTTTAGTCAGCCTACAAAAGGAAGACTTTAAATTAAATTAAATTAAATTAAATTTAAACATAAATTAAAAACAGAAAGGGACCAAGGACTGAGGCTTGTGGAACCCCAATATTGATGATCTTATATCTGCCCGCAAAGTCCCCAACTCTTACCTTTTACATCCTGTTCTTGAGATGCAATGTAAACCATTCTAAGACAAAGACTCGGAAATCTGTGCCAGACAAAATACCCAAAAGAATTTTGTGATCTACCATTTCTTGATAAATCGACCGACAACAATCTAGATGGGCATCTTCGGTTGAATGGATTACTTTGAGACTAAATTAGTTTTTGCTTAAAAAGTTAATTTTATTTAGAAATCTCAGAACTCTAAATTTAATAACATTCTCAAAAATATTAGATCTTGCAGAGATTAAGGAAATCGGTCTTTAATTCGCTTTATCTTTTCTATTACCTTTTATTTTTGAAAATAGGAATCACATTTGCTTGTTTTAGGAAATCAGGAAAGGTTCCTAAGAAAATATTTAAATTGAAAAGCTGAGCTAAGATATCAGAATGAATTCTTTAGCGAGTTTATATTTTTCAGTAGTTCTTAGCCTAAAATGGGAAACGAAGCTTTGGCTAGAAACTGTGCTTTCTAACAGCTCTCACCGTTTTCCTCGGCATACGTAACAGCTCAGTTTTCTTGCAACAGTTTTGAATTCGATAAGGTAGGGTTAATTTAAGTTATATCGGGTTTTTCCATAAGAGCGCTACAAAAGTTTTTTTAAATAAAACAAAAACGGTTTTGGATATTCTTCTTTATTCCTGTGAAAGTACGTTTGATGCTATTATTTATGGAACTCAATTTTTTTTGCATGGCCACCACGGGCACGCTTGCAGAAGTTCAGACGCTGAATCCAAGCATAATCGGCCGATATTGCTGCAATTTCACGTTCAGTACTCGTACGAAGTTCATCAATCGTCGCTAGCTTGTTGGCATAGACCATAGACTAGACGTAGCCCCACAGGAAATAGTCTAACGGCGTCAAATCGCACGACCGAGGCGGCCAAGCGACTGGACCATTTCGTGAGATAACACGTTCTCCAAACTTGGTTTTCAATAAATTGATTGTGACATTCGCTGTGTGGCTTGTGGCGCCGTCCTGTTGGAACCACATGTCCTCCAAGTCCATATCATCCAATTGGGGCCAAAAATATTCGGTTATCATTGAACGGTAGCGATCCCCATTCACAGTACCTGAATGCTGTGAATGAATCACGTGCAGGTCTTGATCATCACGGAAGAAGTACGGCCCAATGACGCCGCCGTCCCATTAACCACACCAAACCGTCATTTTTTTGGGATGCAGTGATGACTCATGGAGTATGTGTGGATTGCTGCCTGGCCAATCCCGCATATTTTGTTTATTGACGGGGCCATTCAGCCAGAAATGAGCCTCATCGCTGAAGATGATTTTTCGATGAAAATCCGAATCATTTTCAAGTTGTTACTCAGCCCAATTCACGAACATACGACGCTACTGGTGGTCAAGCGGCTTCAGTTCTTGTGTCAATTTAATCTTGTTAGGATGTAGGCCAAGATCTTTTCGCAAAATTCGCCACAACGACGCCGTCACAGAGATACCCAACGCTTGGGCTTTCTGCAACTGAAGCCTAAGCGGCAGCAATATTCTCGACACTACGGGCACTTCTTTGTCTCACTTGCACGGGAACATTTTGTACTGTGCCTGTGGATTCAATTTTTTCCACTAGACGCTCAATTGTTGATCTGCTAGGACGATTATGACGACCATAAATTGGACGTTAAGAGCGCTTAACGTTGAGGCCACTGACTCCGAAATTTTAATAATTTCGACTCGCTGTTGGCTCGTATATCTTTCCATCATGAAATGGCAAACCGTACTGAAGAGAAATGTCAAAAAAGCGGTCGTTTGCTGTCCCTGTCGCACTACTTTTGTAGCGTCCCTGTTGAAAACCCCGTTATGTTTGGGACTAATGTTTGAAGTGATTTTATTTTTTAAGGTATTAAATACTAAAACTGTCATACAGTGACACTTTGTGTACTTTGCACCTTAGGAAACCGACGAAATTCTTGGTCAAGACAAGACATCGATACATGAGACTAAACCATGTTCTGCCAGCAAGGCTTCGTGTTTTTCTACCTTCTCATTTGAGCTTAAAATAACAATGTTATAGTCTCCAATAATTAAAAAGTTAGCCCCGTTTTCGTTGTTAAATATAGACGAGAACTCATCCAAAAACATTTGCAGAGGAGTATTTTGAAGTCTATAAACTCAAACTATTATTAAAAAAAGTATCAGCACTTTAATGACTAAGAGAAACTTTTTTGGCTTCAGATGTCGTTCACAATAACGCCAACACCTCGCGCTGAATAAGAATGATTAGGAAAGGGATAAAAATTGTAGTTGGGAATTTTGTAATCTGGTATACTGATAGCTCAAAAATGGCAAATGGAGTAGATCCTGTGTCTTTCCAGGCTGAGCCACAAGCCATCGAATCCTGCGCCACAGAAAACCTTGAAGGCCAAAAAGGGGCCAGAATCCTCCTTATAAACTCAGACAGTCAAGAGGCGCTCCAAATGTGCCAAAATTTGCTATGACGCAACTTGGAATCGAAGCTAATGAAATAGCAGACGAACTAGAAAGGGCTGGTTCAAAAACCGCGTTCACTGGTCCGAAACCGTTCTTTAGCGTAAGCTGGACTACAGCCACAGGTCTGGCCTATAATTGGGAAAGCAAACTTCAATGAAAGGGCTTTCCTTTCGACCGGTGGTAGATTTCCCTCTTTTTTTATAAGTTCGACCGTTACTTCGTTTCCTTAGTCTTCGGGGTGTCCCGCCACCCTAAAAAATTTCACCCGATTCCGCATCCATCATGCCCTAAGCATTGTGCAGCATTTTTTTGACTTTAAACGAATTTATTTCACACGATTCAAGTGTCTTAAGGGCTGCTTGACTGTCGGTATAGATAGCGATATCTCGCTCGGGATTTCATTTCTAGAAGAAGAATTTCCTTGCCATTCATCTCTATCGAAGTCTAATAAAGGTTGAGGTTGTCTGTCGAAATTTCATTTAGAATTGCTTGCCCAATGTTAATTTTTTTAAGAATCGAGCGATGACCTCGCTATTGTTTCTAAAAAGCCCCATATTTGTGAGCCCAAGTGCAGTTTTTCCCGCTTCAAGTTTATCTGTATATCAAGAGGCGTCATGCATCCAGTGCTGCTGTTGGTGTAGTGCGTAGTGTACCTGTTGTGACAACACTGGCCATTCTCTGTAAGGATGCTTATTTGCCTTGAATGTTGCTTCTTCCTGACAAGAGTCCTATAGTATAGGATGGTTCTGATAATCATTAAGTTAAGCCAGTACATCATTACTGATTTGAGCATCTCTTGAAAATAGAGGTGTCCGAACAACTGAAGTATCCAGACAAGCGAATGTTCGGGCTAGCGAGGCTGTACTGTATTGGTGGTACTTATTGCTCGAAGGGAAGAATTGAAGAAGCTCTTTTTTAAAAGTTTCTGTAGTGTCCAATCTCTTAAGAAGTTGGCGCAGGAAGTTCCATAAATGAATCGTCTAGGTGGAATTTTGTTAAGTTCTATTCCATTCTATGAATCGAATATGACATCTTTCAAATATCCTTCGCGACTTCTCTGGGTGGCGCGCATCCGAAATGTCCAATTTCCCATGACTCTCCAATTTTCCATGACATCAGGCTGAATTTGTCCGATGGCACGGGCTATGTTGGCTTTGAGGGCATGATACAGTGACCTGTGATAATTTCTATGACCTTACTTATTACATTCCTGCTAAGGCTAAGGAGTGTACTTGTCTTTTTTTGGATTGATGAGAGGCCAAATTGGCCTCGGATTCCTGCAAGTCTAGTTCCACCCATCTCCGATTTGTGTTCCTGAGGGCATCTGAATAGCATGGTGTTTATTGCTTGAATTGAGGGGTCAAGGGTCTCCTGAGTTTTTGCCAATCGCAAGCTCACCCCTATTCTAGCTAGCTCGTCGGCTCTTTCATTGCATGGAATACCACTATGTCCAGGTACCTAGCATAGGGTAAGGCTACATCTGACCGCTAGCTCCTTGAGAGATAGGTGGTAAAGTTATACCATCTTAGGTTTAATTGATGGTGTGTCTAGAGCCTTAATGGCCTCCTGGCTGTCTATGTATATGACGATAGATAACCCGTCTATCGGATTCATTGATAGTATAGGATAGGTTTAACTTCTGCTTAGAATACACTGCAGTGGTTGAGCTAGCGAAGGGACAGAGAGAAGGAGAGCCTTCTTTCATTTTGTAACCGTCCGTGTAAAGTTCCAGATTGGCAGATTTTCTGAATATATCTTTTGTCCAGTCATCCCTTTGTGGGATAAGTGTTTTGTATTCCGATTCGAAGTCTAAGATCGGTGCGATATAGTGTGTATGTCTCGGAATTCTCGTATTATTTCCATATGACCTGGTTCTGCTCCAGTGGTTACACTTACTTAACCTTATCTCTGCCTTGGTAGCTATTAGTTTCCCGTATATGTCCATGGGAAGTAGTTGGAGCATTATTTCCTAGCGGTTGAAGGTGTGTCAAGGCCTAGAGTAACATTGGAAAACATTTAAGAAGTTATAATGATTGAATGTCTATGTTAGATTGGTGCAAATATGAGGTTGATTTTTTGATGACGAAGGGTTTGACTTAGCAAATAAAGTATTGATAAAGCTTTTTGTAATGAATTTTGATTAATAAAGACATATTTATGAATTTTCCTTACAGAACATACTGTCCGGAAACTTTTGTGCGGCAGTGTACATATTTTTATTAATTTACTTATATTTAAAAAAATATTACTTGATTACTAAAGGTGCTCAGATGTTCATTATACAATAACATTTAGATTCTAAAACTTTATTTTTATCTCCTGATATGCGAGACGAAAAAATACGCACAGGTTCTGTTCTTAAATTAGAGGAATTCATCTTTGGGGACCTCGTAGCCCATTACAAGAACTTCCAAATGGAATGTTAAAAATAAAGGACAATATTCATGTGCATTGAACTATTTGAACGTGACTCCTTGCATGAAGAAGGGCATGAAGAAGCGTACTCAAAAATTCCAATTTTTTTTTTAATTTTTAATTATTTGCTTGCTCTTCAAGAGGATATTAAGACTCTTATAATGAGTGTAGCACGGAGCGGTTGGAAGAATTAGGAGAAGAATGAACGATTGTCAATTGGTGACTGAACCAGATTCGAAAAACTAGACCACTACTCTAGGAATCGAACCTGGGACCTATCAATTGAATCAATTGAAAGGCAGGCGCTCTACCAACTTCGCCACCCAGCTGTTTAAAATCTTTCAAGGGCTCAAAACCTGGCGGGCAAATGCGGCCAAACGTACGGAACGAAATTGAAGCCACAAAAAGTAGAGCTTGGGACTGAAAATATTGCAATCCAGAAAAGCTTTGCTGCGTTTTTAAAGAATCAAAGAATTAAAAAATCTCGACTTTCAAGTTCAAAAACGTTAAACCCTTGCATCATTTCAATAAATCATCAAAGGTCACCACATTTGTGTTCCATGAATCACATTCAAAATCAAGCTCTATTGCCTGCAATTAATTTCCTTATTACCGCGAAGCAATTTAAAATTGTTACCAGCCATTGATTCCCGAGAACGTGAGAATTAATGAAACAAAAATCCAATTCGTATGCAGTCTCTCCCACTCGCTAGCTTTGCGTCAATTTTCTTAAACGCTCCACATTAATACTAATAAATCCGGGCGTTCTCACATCCTAAATCATACGCAAATTTTTCTCCTCCACCAAATAACAAGTAGCGTGCACAGAGTGGCACATAGCTTCACAATCATTTCGAGGGGGGGAGAAAAAAAAAACAACGAAAACGAAACAAAATCTCATCTAAATTGCCCCAATCGAAATCTGTACTTGTACGAGGGAATGACCGATGGACTAGACTGTGCGACCAATCAGGGGCAGCTTATCACTTAAATTATAATTTTCAGCTCGTTACGCACACAAATTTCAATGACTGCAATTTTTACTCCGATATTCGGGTAACTAAAATTTAGTTCCCTTATTAGTAAGTAACTTCGCGGTTGCAAGGAAAACTCCTTGATTATCGCCCCTTAAACCAGTTAAGTAGTTATGAGGCGGTTTTTCTGTTTCAAGTCTACTCAGAAGCCATGTGCAAATTTTGGAGAGTGGTATTGTTAAAATACCCATGATGCCAGATACTCATCTTACTAGCACAGTTTCTTACATCGCCCTTCCCCGACAATTTCTGTGGATATCTAAGTTCTGAGGTACATTGCCACAACGATGCTTCTGCTTGAACTTTGAACCACATAGGGTCCATTGTGTCCGTAGTCGAGATGTATCTATGGAAGAAAAGAAAATTCACGGCTTATCGTTGAACCATCCAGATAAAAGTATGAATCTCAGAAGGAGTCTGGGGTCAGCAATACTCAGGTCGTCAAGCTTATTTAAAAAGTAACTGACAAGAGTTCTCTGTTGTGGGTAGTGCGGGACATTCGCACAGCAGTTGACGTACAGATTCTTTTTCTTCGACGTCACTGCAGCTTCGGCAAAAGTCGTTGTGTGGTTTACCGAGCCGCTTCGCATGAGTGCAATGGCATGTTATTATGCTTGAAAGAGACGAATTTCATTTCGATATACTATAAGTCAATGAGATCTCTGGATCTATAAGCGTCGATGACTGGTCACAAGAGCCTGGTTCTTGCGCTTGATTCACTTTTATTCCAGCGTCCGTTAAGCCTTTATATTGTTTCAGAGTCAATAATTATGTGAATAGCACCAATTCGGCTTTTAATCAGGAGAAGTGGAGGTCCTACGCGAGGAACTACTGCGGATGAAAGCTGAGCTTGCGGCGGCACGTTCGCGACTGGTTGTTCCTAGCAGCTATGCAGCCGAAACATCGCAATCCATATCGTTAGGGAGCCGGGGAGTTCAGCGAGGAACTCTTATATGGTCCGCGATGTCGCGGATATGATACCCGAATTCAACCCGAGAAACATCAATGGACTATCATCGGAGGGGTGGAGGAAGAAGATAACGGAGTTGCAGACAATTTACCAGATAGATGAGAGACTTGTGTTGATGGCGGCGAGGATGAAGTTGGCGGGGGCTGCAAAACTCTGGAGCAGTAGTGGGTCACATGCGTCCTTAGAGGAATTCTTCGATGCACTTGTCAGAAGCTTTCCAGCAAAGGACGATGATGCAGATATACACGACCGACTACGAGCTAGGAAGCAAAGAGCAGGCGAAGATATTGAAGAGTTTGTTTTTGAAATGAAAAGCATCGCGTCGAGAGGTTGTGTTGGAGAAAACTTAATTTGATTGGTTTCGAGTTGTCAATCCTCCTAAGCAAGTTCGTCGGCCCTCTCATTCCCTATTATATCCAGGAGACCAGGCACCTGACAGAGGTTTTCCATATTGACCGCTGATATTATGTTTAGTTGTTTGCACATCTTGACAAGCTTGTATTCTATCTGTGTCGATTTCAGAGCCTTTCTAACCGCTTGACTGTCAACTTAGATGGTTTTGACCTTGCCGACTAAGTTATCTCCAATGATCATTTCCGCGCCGCGTATTATGGCACGTATCTCGGCCTGGAATACACTTCAACTATGTCATCTACGGAAGGAGCCATTTATGCACCTGTTTTTACAGAATACACCGGTCCATCAGTATAGGAAGCTAGCTCAGCATCAGAGCAGACATTTTCATTTTCCTATTCCTCCCTACCAGGAACTTTAATACAAAATTTCCAGTCATTCCCATTTTGTGGGGATGAAATAGTCCGTTTCAATGTTTCGCTTTAAGGTTTTCCAATGCAGTAGGATAGAGGCGTGCCCTAAGACACTTGAGTTCCTCTCAAGTACCTTCCATCGGACTAGTGAACCGTTGGTAAGGATGGGTCTCACAATAGCAGTGTATAGCCAGTGAGCCACCTTCGGTTTGACCCCCATACATGCCTTCCTGACGCGGTTTTCGATGTTGCCTTTCCAGCTCAGTTTTGAGTCCAGAATCGCACCGAGATATTTTGCGGACTTTGGTTAATATCGTTCTCTTCTTTGCGAATAGAACTTCTCCAGTTATAGACACTGGCCCACGCATGAACTTATGAAAGTGCATAAGTGCCTTTCGCTGAAGGACGCAACGAATTTGCCTAATACCAGAATTGCAATATCATCGGCACAAGCCGTGACATTGCAGCCATTAGTTAATATTTTTTTTTATAATTTCGTCTGCAACTAGAAGCCAGATCAACGGCGAGACGACCCTACCTTGTGGCGTGCCCCGTTTGACTTCTTTTTTTACAGCTAATGGCATCGAGTGCAGCATTTGTGATGCGCGAGTTCAGCATGAGGCTGATCCAGTTGCGCAGTCCCTTATTTATGCGGGCTCTGTTCAGACAATTTTGAAGGGCTTCAGTACTCACGTTGTTAAAGGCTCCCTCTATATCCAGAAATACTCCGAGAGTGAACTCTTTGTTGTTGATAGACTCTTCGCTCATACTGACTACTCCATTTCAAGGGAGCCAGAATATTTCTTTTTATTTACATTCGAGGCTGGTGCGTTTTTTCGTGCGCTCATTTAATAATCAAGAAGGTAGAGTTCTGGTATTCTACGGAATTATGTCGGAAGAACCTATTGAAGATTATACCCCAAGTGTTCATTGTTACTAATGGCTTTAGAGACGTCAAGAAAGACCTGTGTATGATAGTAGGTATGCCTATCTGTCTTATATGTTTTCCTTCATGACCGGTTTCTGTAGTGTACCATTTTTTGCGTAGTCTTCCCTTTCACCTGCTTACTCTAAAATTTCAGTTGAAATAATGCTCCGCTGAAATCAACTTGCCTCTTTCTGAAAGTAGAATTCGATTTTTCCCCACAGCCAGCGTCTTGAATATTATTTTTTAAATCTATAATGTGACTATAAAACTTGTCTGATCGTGTGTTAGTTGAAATTTTTTATGTGGATGTGAGTAATCCGGTAATTTTGACTGACTAACTAACTGAAACTGAAAACAAAATGCCTGCGAAAAAGTCTATCATTAACATTCTGGGATTTTGTTCAATTTTCAAGAATTCAGAGGCGTTTAACTATCAAAATTATTTGTGTGCAGAACAGTCCCTCTGTGACTATTGTGATGAAATGTGTCAGCCAAATGCTAATTTCTCATCGAGCCGTCAAAGTTGTAAGCCCTAATCTGTTGGGTTTTGTTTAAAAACAAAAGTAAGAGTGTTTTTTTTTATAAGTTTGGTTTTTAAGCAGGCAAAACTGTTTCTACAGGTCGTACATTTTGACAATCAAAAGTTGATTTGTGCTAAATACGTTTTGCCATTTTACGATGAAAAGATTTACGCCAGAACAGCGCGTGCGAATTGTGCAAACTTATTTTGAAAAGCAAGATTCGGTTCGTCAAACTTATCGTACGCAACGTCCATTTTACGGTCGACATAATCATTCATCTGAGAAAATTATTCGGAACACGATGAAACGCTTTCCCTCCACGTACACTCTAGTAGATAACTCGTATCCCCAAAGATGTCAAACAGTGCGAACGGAAGTTATTGCCGCTGTGGATCCCAGTAGTGTTGAGGATAAGCCTAATAACTCGAATCGTGCACAGCAATTGGACGATTTTACGGAACGATCTTGGCTAAAAAGCTATTAATGTCCAACTTGTGCAAGCCTTGAAATCGCATGACCATTTAACGCGTTGTAGGTTCGGTGAATGGGCCGAAAACATGATTCAAATTTTGTACTGCCATGATGCCGTTTTTGGTCAAATGGATATGTCAACAAGCAGAATTGCCAAATTTGGCATTGACGTCACTGAACTTTCAACAAGGTGGCGCCCCATGCCACATAACACTCAATATCATAAATTTATTACGGGAAACATTTTCGGAGCTCATAAATTCGCGTAATGGACCTCTGAACTGAACTGGCCTCCGAGATCGTGTGATCTCACCCTTCTTTGAGGGTATTTGAAGTCACTAGTTTATGCCGATAAATTAGAGACGTCGGACGATTTGGAAGTCATACGGCCCAGTTGCTCGATAAAATTGTAGAAAATGGGACTTCACGATTTAGCTTCACTCAAGCTAGCTGTGGCCCGAAATCATTGTTAAACAGTTACGGCATAAAATTATCTATTTTGAATTTGTAAAAATATACCGTAAAAAATATCTAGTTTCTAGTTTCCACTAATGACACTTCTTGTTGGTTTAGTTCAAAATCACCAACGCAATCGAAACTATTTTTATCATAACCCCTAAAAGGCTCCACTGATTTTAATTTTTCACTCGACCGATAATCATTCTCGTTTCTGCCACACAGATGATGATGATGATGATGGCTTCGCATTTCTGCACCCCCGCCATACTAAATTAGTATTTCCGGCGACATGAAGACAACCAATTTTTCATTTATTTACAAAAATTATAAATTATTACAAAGCAATAAAATTAAAAAAAACACCAAACCTTCTTTAAATAGGTCAATTGCAATTTAGTTATAAACGAAAAAAATCGACAATTCGATAGCAGAAAATAACTCACCTTCGACATGTTTACACGTGGGAATGGATTTTCTTGGAAAAACACAGGTCACACCCCCCTCCCCGGTGCTATTAATCACACGTTTATTTATACAGTCCAAACAGAAGCTCTTCAAATTTATTTGATGTCATACAGCATTCTTTTCGGTGGGCTAAAATTTACGATCTCTTTTTTTTTTCTCGTCGTACCTAATTTATTTGTTAGATTTTTAGTGAAGCACGAAAGACACTTTTGTTTTTGAAAGAAAGAAATTTTGAAATCTTTAAAAAGAAAAAACTAAGAAAAACTACTAGACTAGGCTAGAAGTGTTGCGATCATTGTGATGTGTCAACGACGACGACACGGTATTCTTCGGATTGTCTTGTACGCCAGTCTTGAGGAATTCACTAGATTCTTTCTTTAGTTTCGAGTTGATTTTGAATTCTTTTTACACCTCGAGAGTGCGTAAAACTGGCGATGAGGACGGGAAGCGGGCCGGCCGTTTATTTTATTTACTTTAGAACGGATCGTGTATGCGTATCGATCGCGAATCACTACCGCTAGGGAATACTAATTATGCGCGCGTCTTGTGCTTGTTTCTTAATTCACATCTGATCGGCGCGTATGAAATCGAAAGAAAACACACTTTTAAAACAAAACAAAATTTGAACAACTTGTGTCTACACTTAATTTAGCTGCAATAAGTGTATTCGCGATCTGCGGGTGGAAGTTTTTGAATGTCGCGTCGCGTTTTCATCCCTTTGCTTTTCAATTTATTTGAACGTCCTAAAGATTCATGCCACGATCGTCCTCTCCCTTTGCGATCGCGTATTTGAGTTGGTGCGCGTCTACTGTCTCGGAATCGGAATCGGGACTTGGAGTATCTACGCCAGCGAGACGCGCGAGCGAACTTTTGAGAATAAATTAAAAGAATAAAATGAAAAAAAAAGAAAATTCGAAAATGAGGCGATGGCTGGCTGGCTGGCTGACGGTTGTTGGTTGGTCGGCTGATGGCTGACGGCTATGCACAGTATTTGTGTACACATTCGAATCGAATTTTTCAGATTTTTCTTTTTTAATTAATTTTATTTTTATTTTTTCAGCATGAGCGTAGCTATAGTCAACAGAGAGCGGGAGAAAAGACGAGTGTGCTCGCTGCTCGTTTACATGTGTAGAATGGTACCTATTTGGCGCACAGTATTGTCGGACGCTTTAATCGAAATGGGCCTCTTTTCTTGATGACATTTTGCACGAAGGAATGCGAGCTTTTGATGAATATACTTAGTTTTTGATTCGTTCGTTAAGGTATGTAGCTGGGGCTTAGAAATAGACTCTTAATTGGTTGACCTACATCAGTATTTGCGCTCGATTCTATGTGAAATTTGGTCTGCCTTAGGGCATTCGATTATTATCTACTCAAGATCATAACTACTCTCTGATGATTCGCATGCTTTAAAATTTACATTCGAAGCTTAAGGAGAGAAAAAAATGTCCATACTTTATCTAGCCTCATACTAGTAATAAGCAACCGATTTTCTATCCACAGCCAGTTCCAAATAAGTGCGGTCGTTTATCATCTGGAAAAATAATTGTAACTAGGAGTACCCACCTTATTTTTGTTTGGGATTCCGCTTCATCTTAACTTCGCTTACCCTTCTTAAAACACTCTTCTCGGTTTGCTGGATTTCTTAAAGGTTTTCGTCAGGGGTGACTAGCTCTACTGGAAACTTAAGGACTATTTTTTTTATTCAAAGGCTGCAGTAAAACTTGTTAGATAGTGACTTTTTGCAATAAACCGACGATATAATTTCAAAATATTGAATTTATTAGTCATGACAACATCAGCTTAAAATATTAATTTTTAGTTATCCCGCCTTTCGGTGCGATTACCACTTACAGACGTCGTGATCCCGCACTCGGATAAGGGTTTCGATGAGTTGCTGCTTAGTTGTGACCCCATTTTTGGCAATCTCCTTCTTCGTGAGCTCCCATTCATTCTCGATAAGGTTCACAATGCCTTCACATTTTGTTCCAGTCTTGTCTATACTGATTCTGCCTCATGGTCCCTTGTACGAGATGCAGACGTCCCACCCCCTTGGAGGAGATGACGGACCACACCACGACACTGGTAGGTTGTTTGACCCCATCCATAAGGCGGTCCGAGTGGAACGTCGTCGGACGAACGACGATTTGTCGCTTTAGATTTGAAAAGTGGACTCGTCGGAGAAAGACAGAAAAGAATACCATATTTGCAAAACGGTTGAAAACAGTTTGCAGAACAGACAGTTCTTCGGACAACACAAGGCGCTTTCTTGGGCGAGGTTTTTAAGCTGATAGGTGATTCTGTTTCTTTTTTTGTTTATAGTCCAATATTCCGCAGAACAAATTTTATGGTCATGGGAAGGTACAAAACTGGCTTGACTTGGGCACATCCTGCTTGGCGTTTTTTTTTTAAACCAATCCACCAGGCTCATGAAACAGGCAAAGTCCGGACCTCATTTTCACAGATAAGCTGAGCTTAAAATTGGATGCGGCAAGCCTGGAACCAGGAAGAATGGAACGCAGCTGAAATTGATGTGTGATTGAGTATTTACGTTAGTCTATGCTTAGGTACTTCTTCTTCAAGCTTTCCTGTCAAGCATTATATTATTTTTTCAAAATTTGGATGTTCTACTTAAAATGTCATGTCCATCCTGCAACTACATGATTTGGTCTCTTTTAAAATCCCTTCTGTTACAGATCAAGCATATTTTAGAATTCATTTCAATGGAGAAGTTTTTTGTGGTGCACCGAACACTTGCCATTAGCTTAGAGAGAATTTGGCATGTAGACGAATCTGTGACGCTAACAATTGTTTCACGAAGAAATTCGTTGGCGTTGATTTCTATTTAGCGCAATTACTAAGTCGTCACGCACGGTTGCTCTGCGGAATTTCTCTACGAATTCTGAGATGATACTGTCATAATTTGCAAAACTGGTGGTGAAAATGGCAAGCGTGTGTTTGAAGATACCGTGGCTTGAGTTCAGATAAGAATTGGCAACAGAGAAATTGTGAGGATAGTTTATCGGACACAGTGGCGGATTAAAGTTCGAAACCGCCTTAGACTCTCGCCGATGCGCCGCCCTATCTTATATTTATGTCCAATAATTGAATATTAAGATTATCAATTATTTCGTGTAACATTTTATTGGTTAATATATATTTTTTTAAATAGATAATTTCAAATATAAATTAATTTTTTTAATTTTTATTTTCAAAAGTCAACAGAATTCAAAACATTTTAAGTTTGGTTGAAAAAATACAAAACAAAGCCTCTGCAAAAAATCACTTATTATTTGATAAATTAAAAAAGACACCACAACAATCAAGTATTCAGCTTTACAAATAGCAAACAATTTTGATTTTCCGATTGAAAAACGTCGTGTCCAGTAAATTTAAAGTGAAGTTGACGAGAAAAAAATTTTACCTCGTTGGACCTGATTGTTTTTTCTATACAAAAAGAAAAAAAGAAAAATAAATGCGCTTATTTTCACTGATTTTAATTATATTTGATTTAATTATTATTAATACACTGAATATTTTGTTCATTTCAGCAGCCGTAATTGTGCACGAGTTTCTAAAACAAAAAACAATTTTTATTTTTATAAAAATAAAAATAAAAAATTTTAACTCACAAAAATCATACATATTAATTTGCGAAAATATTTAAAATTTGTAGATATACTCGTAGATACGTTGCGGCAGTAATTTTTATTTGGTTTATTTTCTTCTGATGATTCATCAAACAAATTTCTTATGAATACTTTAAACCTGTAAGATTTTAATTAAGGACCATGTAAATGATTTTTGACGCCAAAAGTAGTATGTTGACTTCATACAACCAAGGATCAAGCAGAACATGACTTTTTCCGTGATGAAATTAATTGTTCTCAAGGGTCCCGTTTGGTAACCTGGCTTTTGTTTCATAATCAATTGCATCTAAGGGGTTTTGCTGGTGGCTATTTTCTTAATGAAAATGTTAAGAGGTGAGAGGAGACAGCCCAATGACAGGTTCCAGTGCTGCCCAAAACAAGCTATGCGTTGGACTTTTTCCAGCTTTTTAGAAGTTGTTACTTCTAAAGTTTTGGGCCACCAAATTATGCCTGCCTAAGAAATAATAGATGTACAACCTGTAAAGCATCTTTGGTTTGAGATCCCAAGTCCTACCGTAGAATCGCTAACAGGAGTTAATACTTAATACCGCGTGCATTAAAACTAATAAGTACTAAACACCTTCTGTAGTATTTACTTGACTCGTCGGTGAATAGCAACTTGAAAATTTGTTAGTATTAACTTTTCTGCTTCTGCAGCTATAATAAATAAGATCATGGTCATAAGTCTCACTTCTTCATTCAGAAGAATATATAAATCGAAAAGGATATGCATCCAACAAAATTCAAGCAACAAGTAATGAAATGGAATGCTTCACAAGTGTGGATTGCCAATGGCCAAGCTCACTTCACGATTCTAGAATTTGGAGGCACAGTTCTCTTGAACCTGAAATACGAAACTTCTCTAACAGCGTTTTGAAGAGTATGGAATGACACTTTGGTTACTGAAGCCTTTTAAGAATGCAACAAGAAACCAAAAAATGCATTCAATAAATTCCATTCAAAAGAAAGGGGGTAATAATAGAAATATTTTTGGGCCAAGTTAAGTTAATTTTACAAAACTGCATGCGTTTCAATTTGGAAAATATTTCAAATATAATTGTGGCATGTTTCACAAAGCATTTAAATGATAACAACGATTTCCAATTGGCAGAAGGCGTAGAAAATGAGGTTTCAGTTCAAGGTGATGAAGAACTAATGGCCAGTGTACTTCAAATTCGAAAAAAGAGGCAAATTAGAACGGAATAAGCCAGAATAATATGAAACGTTACTTCATAAAACTTAATTGACCATATTTTTCTTCTTAATACAAAAAAAAAGAATAACAAAAATAAAGTAAAAAATAGTGTTCCAAAAATTAAATTTTATTTCAATTAAAAATAAAACTTAAAACTTTCCGGGCTTTTAACCTTACTAAAGAAGGTTCAGTGTTGGTGGTGGAATTATAAGTAGGATACGAATTCCGTTTTTCGTTGTCATTTTCCATCCTGTTTTTTATTTCCTTCTGCTGTACATTCATATTAGCTTTAATTGCTTCAGCAACACCAAACGTCGAAGATCTCCATTAGACAGATTTTCTGTCAATTTTCTACGTTTTGTTACTGGAGAATCTCGCGGTAATCCTTCAATTTCATCTGCAGCAGTATAAAAAAATATAAATATAATAATAATAATAATAATAATAATAATAATAATAATAATAATAATAACAATTATAATAATAATAATAATTATAATAACAATAATAATAATAATAATAATTATAGTAATAATAATAATAATAATTTGCTGGGAACCTGCAACACTGTAAGAAAATTCCTCCAACAATAAACAAAAACAAGACACCAAAGGTTGTAGAACTTGGACTACGCCCCAACAGAGCCTAATCCTTTTGATGTTTGTTCCCAGGATAGGTGCTTTTCCAGCGTATGGCATGAGAATGAAAACACAAATTTAATAATAGTAATAATAAAAATAATAATAATAATAATACAAAATAAGTATATACTACCAATTGTTCGATGAAATAGTAGTATTTACTTCAATGAATTCAGTCATTACTAGAAGTATTTGCTTGCAAATCAAAACTAATGTTTATGCATACCAAATCTAGTAAGTACTTAAAATATAAGCTTCTACCAGCAGTTCTAGTTCTTTCTTAGACCTTTTACTACAAGTACAAACTTAATTTTTATGAACACGGCCCCATGGTCTCGAGCTCATTATTGAGGCTTTTAGTTTCGATGAACTTTCATTAGAATCTCGATACATAACAATTTCTACTTATAAACTTACCTCTGCATCCATTCATTCCCACTCCATTCAATAAATTATAATTTTTTTTATCTTACATATATTTAGTCTCCCCTTTGTAAGCACAAGTCTCCATAAATAAACAACCTATCGAGCGGAGAGCGCTTCAAGTGATCCCTCACATTTCGTATAGAACAATTAAATTTACAAAACATCTCCATCTGTTCATTTTGCTGTATACTTGCCTCCCTTATTTATAAGCTAAAAGCGACGTTTACAAATCACAAGCCTCAGATAAGGCAACTTTGACCTTCTTCAACAATTACTTGCGACATTTGTTTTACTGAAATTTCTTTTTTTTTTTTTTTTGTTTATTTATCCGCATACAGTGAAGAGATAATTTATCTGAATGGAATGATCTTGTGCCTAATTAACAAAAAAAAAAAAAATATATATAAAACAAACAGACAAACAGATTGTATAAATAATGAACTTTTTTTTGCGCAAACTCAAGAAATGAGTACAACAATTTGTTCGCGCTCTCGCCGATACAAGCAGAAGTACGAGTACGAGTACCTTAGTTTTTTAGAATTTTTCAACTCGCGGAACATGGCGATGCAGCCAGCGGATGCAAGTAGACGAGCCCAAACGCAAAATGGTTGGCTTGTAAACATTTCTTTTTACGAAATTCGAACAAAAGATTGACGCTCCAAATCAAAAAAGTAATTCAAAATTTATTTTCATTTGTGTGAGTGTTAGACATACACCTTTAAAAACAGTATTTTATAAAATAGTAGCAAATCATTTAGTAAGTGAAAAAACCAAATTATTCCAACACATATTACGGAAAATACTTGGCCCACTAACTGACCTTTATCATTGAATGACGTCACCTTTGTTTTAAAAAACGGCCGTCATTCGACTTGGGAGTGTTTCCACTAAATTGAAGCAGTTTTCAGGGGTTATGCCGTCCCAAACTTCTTGGATCTGTTCCTTTAATTCATTCAAGTTTTTTATCCGGCGTAGCTCGCAATTCTTTTTTTCATTTTTCCCTACAAAGTCTCTATTGGAGACAATCGGGGCTATTTGCAGGCCACGTTAGAACTGGAATGTTGTGTTCCCGAAGCCAGCTTATATTTCGCTTGGCTGTATGACATGACGCGCCATCTTGCTGAAATGTTAATAGCGTCTGTTTGCAGCCTTGGAATTGAGAGCAAAAGTTGGTGATCTAAGATGTCTTGAGACCTACTGCCTCTCACAGTGCCGTCGATAAAGCACAAGTTGCCCACTCCTTTAGCTGGCATACAAACATTCCCACACCATGACTGAAGCGGTATATTGCGATTTTCTTCGAAAGCAATTTTAAGACTCTTGATCGCGAGTCTCCATATAAAACTCATCGGTCCATAAAACACTCCTCCATTGCCTCAACATCCAGTTTTGATGATCACGAGTCCACGATAAGCGCTTCTTTTTTTGTAAAGGAGTTAAAAGTTGTTTTTCTTTTCACTAAGTGACGGTTTGTTAGAAAAAACAGTTTTCTAAGATATCCCATTTTCTTCATTTCACGAATGCAGAGGTCTCTTGAAACTTTGTTCTTCATCACATTATTCCACTCTAAGGTGATATTTGCCGTTATAGCGCGACGAACTTTCTTGAGAATTTTTCTTAAGGCCCTTCTGTCACGATCGGAAGCAATTGATGGCCTTCCGGTTTTCTTCAGTGGTTTCGCATTAGTTAATTATATTTCGAACTGAAGACTTGTTTTTTTTTGTACTCTTTTATTATTACGCTACGCATGTCCCCCGATAAACACTTGCCACGTGCCATGATGAACCTTGATTGCAGTCAGTGCGTAATTCACTTGAGATACCCACACTTCAGGGGGTAGATAAGGTTAATTCGTACGAAAAAAGGCATGCTTTTGTGAATTTTTTGTGACGACACAGTTGTAAAGTAAGTTTAAAAACACGGCAGCAATTAGTCCCCGACCCTCATAACTTGGTCCTAGATCATCTGAAATCAAAAAAATTCAAAGTTCATTCGTAGAACAATAGTTTTCCCCAGGGAATGGTGGGAGGGTTTTTCGAAATTTTAATTTTTCACTTTTTTGAAATACTCTGAAGGTAAAAACGCGATTTTTTTCGAAAAAAATGGGCTAATTTGTTATCGTAAAATAAAAATATTAATAAAATTGAAAAATCGTTGCTTAGTAAATTATGTACAGAAATGGTGTTCAAAGTTTAAAAAAGATCGATGCAGTAGTTTTGAAATTACGAGGGACACAGACTTTGAAAACATGACGTTGAAAACGCTCTAAAGTTTTGAACACTAAAAAAGCTGGTATAAAACGTTCATCCGACAAGTATAAAAATAATCTTCAATTTTGCTCCAATCGACTTGAAAATTTGACGCCCCCCATTATATAATAGAACAATAAACAGAACATGTCAAGAGAGAGAGACATATTCTGGTGCAGGCCAACTATTTTACCGCGAAAAGCTAGCGGGCCAACTATTTTCAATAAAAAAAATTAGTTTACATTTAAAATTTTGAACAAAATACATTAATTGTTGCATTGTAAAGAGCACTTGTTAATGAATTGTTAACGTAAAAAAAAACAACACAGTGGTAAATGTATGTGATGAAAAATACAATACCAGGCAAACTATTTGGCGTTTGAGCGTATCCTAGAATCATACGAACGATTCCTCTTCTTGTAGAAATCATAAATATTTTTTTTTATCTGAAAATCTTCTAAAACATATTTTTTTTTTGCGCGTGTGTCAAAAAATCAGTTTTTGACAATCTTTGTCTTTTATTTTCAACAATTGTTTTTTTTTATCAAGTTTTTAACTTCGTGTAATATCACAACATACAAAAAATTCTATGAAAGTAAGTTTGTTATGCACTTTGTAGGGCAAGGATCTCATCTTTTAACTTCGCCGGACGGAAGACACCCACTTCGGTGATAATTCCTGTAATGAGGGACGCTGGAGTCACATCAAAGGCTGGATTCCAACAATTGATACCTATAAATTTAAAGAAAACAACAATAATCATATTTAGAAAAATTATAAATATTTATGAAATAAGGACATAAGAGAGTTCTTAAATGAGTCACTTTTATTATTTCAATTTAAAAGAATCTACAAATAGGAACAGTAAAGAACATGGAGAAGCTATTAGAAAATCTGTAATTTCCGGTACAAATATAAGTGTTCAAACTTCATCATACACACGAGATGTTGTTAAAAAGACGCAGGGAAAGGTTCTTTTAATATGGATAGAGCAGATGAAAGAAATACAACCACAATTATCTGGCCAAAAGAATACGAAAAACTGAATTTTCGGCAAGTACAGGTTGAATGAAAGGTTTCCTGCATAGACATACCTTGAAATTGAAATTGCATCTGCAAATGAAATCTTAGCCAAAGCATTTTCTCAAAAATCAGCCAAAAAAATTAAAGTTGGTGGCTATATTACATATCAGATATGGAACGCAGTTGAAACTCGCCTTTTTTTTCGAAACACATGACATATACGTAGCTAAGTCACAAAAAATTGCTTGTGATTTTAAAGTAGCCAAAAATCAAGTGACCTTTTTAGGGTTCCATTCCTAAAGGATCCAAAGGAACCCTATTACTAAGCCTCCGCTGTCCGTCCGTTCTTTTGAATGTCTGTCACAGAGCTGTATCTCCTAAACCGTTTTGAGGAGACACTTGCAATTTTCACAGAAGGCGTACTGCTATGCTATTAGGTTCATGGAGCAACTTAACGACTTTTAAAAGTATGCAATCATTTCGTTCATCCAACACAAGCTCACAATTCCAATAAGAAAATTGAAAAAAAAAAACATTTAGGAAAAGATCGTTCGTTGGGAACTTGTGAACCGAATGTCAAATTGTTTCTACTAATAATAGTATGTCATGTGATTTTAATTTTGTGTTTGAAAACTGATTTTTACAGCATTTCAATACATTTCTTAAAAAGTTTTTTTTTTTTTAATGCTGTGCTTTTTGATTGCGCATTTAAAGCACACAAGGATATTCAATGGTTAATTATTTTTTTCCCTTCCCTTCAGAGAAATTTCTTTTATATCATACCGTATCAAATAAACTAACACACGCTTCAAAATCACAAGATACACTTGTCTTTAATTTTGTATTTTCAAGAAAATATGATTATAATCAGTATCTTTAAATGCAATAGCAAAACACGCGTTGGAGTGGAATTTTCACCCCGATTGAGATGTTTTTTCTCAATAATTTGTTAAAAATTTCAGAATCATAGAAACGAACATTTCTACAATAAGTCTTTACCAAATGATATTTTTAATATTGTGATCGTTCACAATCCTTATTTTTTTAAAGTTTCTAATTTCCCATCACGAAGTTCTTGTCTTCATTCGAATTACACGTAAATTAATGTCAAGCTTTTACTTTAACAAAAAATATAGTGATGCATACTCTTAGGAGGCGCGGAGTCCTTCGGATGTGTGCTAAAAATCACTTGGCTGTTTTTTTTTTCATCGTATTATCAATAAAGACGAGGTTCCAGACTCCAGATGACGCCATACATCCACAGTTCGCCATATTTTTGCGGTTATCTTGAGCCAAAAATCACAAATGCTCGAGAATGGCAGGGTCTCATTTTTATATTTCTTGGCATAGAGAAATCTTCGCTTTCACTTTGGCTTTTTGTGAGGGGCTTTTCTATGTAGACCATTACAATGGAGGGTCCCGCGAACAATGTTTGCGCTAACGTTGAATCCAGTTGATTGGGTAATGTTTTCAGGACGGACACACCTATCAACAATCGATTTGGTGTTCCGGAATGGGGTCGATCTTTTACGTCATGGATTTTTTTTAAAGCTCAATGAAAGCAACTTGAACGGATATACAGCCCAGCATAAGCCATTAGTATGGAAAAAGAAGATTAAGGCGAGACTAAAGTTTGCGAAAATGTTTGGAAACAAGCCTTTGTCGTTCTGGAAAACTGTCTTATGGAGAGATGAGTAGAAATTTAACCGATTTGGGTCCGATGGATAGCGACATGTATGTATCGCTCCAAAGCAAGAGCTTAACCCGCGCTATACAGTAAAAACGGCTAAGCATGATGATGGATGTATCATGGTGTGGATTGCGTTTTTATACCATGGCATAGGTCCAATTGTCAATATAGAAGCAAAAATGGATCAGCATCAATATAAGGGCATTTTAGAAAACAATATTGAACCTTTTGCTGACGAAAATTTGCCATTAACGTCGACATTTATGTACGATAATGATCCTAAACACACATCACGTCAAATAAATGTTTTACCTTGGGCTGCACAGAGTCCCGACTCTAGTCCTATGAAGAATCTGTGGAATGATGTTGAGTGCCAAATTGCATTAAGGGAACTCAAGAATTTAGCCGAGCTTTGGGAAGCTACTAAAGACGGATGGAACTCCATTCCTACACAACGATGCCAACATTAAGTTGAAAGTCTCCCACGGCGGTTGGAGGCAGTTATCAGACAGAAAGGATTTCCTACGAAGTACTGAAGAAACTTATGTGAAAATTTGAAAAATACAATCATGTTCGTATGAATACTAGTTTTATGACTTTTTCTTTTTCTTAAAATTCCTTTACTTCGTTTTTTTAATACCGCAGTGAAATCGTTTTAATAAAGATTTATGAATTGTGTTACAGAATTAATCACTACTGCGGTGTTAAGTGATAACTGTGCTAATTCTTTGATCAACACTGTATTTGTATTTATTTAATTTGCACATTAAGATTAAAGTCTTATAAGTAGTGAAGGCTTTAAGGTAATAATCAATAGTCTAAGTAATAATTAATAGATATTTAAAACAGATTAAATAATTCAATTCAATTTATGATCACAAGTTTAAAAGAAAAAGTTAAGCGAAAACTAATTGCTTAAGGAGAAAGAAGATAGAATAAGAATAGGATAATTTTTGTTTAATTAACTATATCATTGGCCAAATGTTCGAAGAGGAGGGTCTTAAAACTGTTTGCACTTCTGATTCTTCTAAGTGCTATGGGCAGTGAGTTCCATAGTCGAGCGACGTGGACAAAAAAAGTTCTTTCAGAAACTATACAATTATACCTTGGCTGGATTAGAACAAACGATCTTTGAGAAGTTCCAAAATTAAGTCTGTTGTATAGATATTCAGGCTGACCCGTTTGAATAATTTTGTTCAGCAGGATAAGTGAACCTTGAACTCAAGAAGTTTTCTTAATGTAAGGCTCGTGATCTGCTTAGAGTGAGCTGATATATGGTCATGGTAACGGATATTAAAAATATATCTCGTTGTAAATGACATTTAATTTTCTATTTATATCGTAGTCCAATTTACTAAAGACTTCGCATCCGTAAAGCAGAATGGGTAACAGCAACGACCTCACCAGTAACATTTTTACATTTGTAGGTATGAAATATTGAGTGGTCCATAATAAACGGAGGCTACTGTATAATTTCCCTACGGTAGCCACTACATGATCGGTCCATGTAAGTGTGTCGTTAAAAACCATACCTAAGTTTCTGGCTGTGCAGACGAACTTTAAGGTTTCTTGATCGAGTTTGATTGGTGGGAAGTAAGATGTGTCGAGTCTTCTTTTATAAATGCAGAGCGCTTTAGATATCATTGGGTTTAGAGATAAGTTGTGCTTTGTGGCCCAGTTATGAATTCTATTGAGATCTGCATTTATGTCACCAATCGCACTCTCGATGCCAGGGAGCGGACATGTCAGGTAGAGCTGCACATCGTCAGCATACATGTGCACAGTACAGTGCTTGGCCAATCGAGGAATTTCATTAACATATAGACAAAAAAGTAAAGAACCAAGAATGGAATCTTGTGGCACTCCCTTAACGACATCCAGGAACGACGACATTCTGTCTCCAACCATCACGCATTGCATTCGACCAGTCAAGTAGGAGCGTAGAAGTTTAACTGGCAGCGGCGAAAATCCAAAAGTGTTCGTTAGCTTATTGCATAGATGTGCATGGTCTACAGTATCAAACGCTTTAGAAAAATCCAGCAGAGTTAAAAATGTTGAACAATTCAAATCCAGACCTCTACGGATGTCATCGACCACAAACAGGAGTGCTGTTGTGCAACTTCTTTTCACACGAAAGCCCGACTGGGTGGAACTTATCAATTTTTTTGAACAAGTTCGTTTGATGCAGCGAGTTGAATGTTTGCATGCTGTCAATTTACCTCCGAACATAAGAGACACAAGTTATTTGAAGCCCAAAAATTAGCAACATAGCATGGGGTTTTGATCAGTGGTGTAAAGTGGTGAAAAGGACACACTTAAATTTTAAATTAAAAAAAAAGATAGTTAAATCTTACCTGGCGCAGCTATTCTATGCTCGCCAACATGCGTCATCTCTCGATCGGGGCGTTCTTCAATGATGATATGATCGCCACTTGGAATATGCAAGTCCACGGAATTAAGAGGCGCCGCCACAAAGAAAGGCACATCATGGTGTTTAGCCACAACAGCTATTTGGTATGTTCCTATTTTATTCGCCGTATCACCGTTGGCCGCTACCTAAGTTTCACTCCCCATTAAAAATTGATTTCAAATAAATTTATTAAGATTCGCATACTCGATCAGCGCCCACAACAACGGCGGCGATATTTTTGGCTCGTATCAGTGCCGCTACCATGCTATCCAGCACCAATGTTGCCGGAAGTTTATCATGCATCAGCTCGAACGCTGTCAGACGTGCGCCTTGATTATATGGACGCGTTTCAGTGCAGTAAACATGCTCTGCATTATAAAAAAAAAAAACAAACAAAGGAACTTTCAGTTTTCATTCAGCACTCCCCTCTCCGTGCATTCTGTACTTCTCACCTAATTTCTTCATTTCATGCAGTTTCCGTACTACTCCAAGCGCTGTTCCATAGCCCGCTGTTGCCAGCGAGCCCGTATTACAATGCGTCAACACTCGAACAGATGTTTCTTTGGGATATCGCTCCAGAATAGCGGCGGCACCATTCGATCCGATGGCTTTGTTGTCGGCGATATCTTTCTCCAGCATCGCCTCCGTGGCAGCCAAGAATCTGCAAAAAGCAACAAAACAACCGATGCAATAAAACATCTTCTCCAAATGAGACAACAAACAGATAATACAGACGACAGTAGTAAAGAGTACCTCGATTTCATGTCCTCCACTGTGCACTGTTCATCCTTTGTTAATTCGTTCGCCAGTGCGATTAATTCATCGGCGGCGATCTTCATGTTAACAGCTGTCGGCCTCGCCGACACCAGATAGTTCAATTTGCCCTCGATTTCCTGACGCAGCGATTTTTTCGAATCGAATTTTTCCGGATAGATTTCGACAGCCAGCGACAGGCATCCCACGATAGCTATCGCTGGAGCACCCCGCACCTAGACCAACAAATAAAACATAAATGAAAGCCTTTTGAGAATTTATGAACTTGTCAAGTCTTCTAGACCGACATCACTCCGCCCGCCCATTGCAATTTGGCGCGTCAACCGAGCAATTTACATCTAAATTAAGGAATTTGATGTAAAAATACACCTCGTCGAAAAATCTAATATTTTTAGGTGCAATCTTGCCACAAACGACGGTCAGGTGTATTGGCAAGCTGATGATGGTTTGGTTATTGCTCTCATTGGGGTCATTTATGCACGAAGAATATGGCAGAATGAATTGATGGTTTTTTGTTTTTGGTTTGCAAATATTTAGTTTTGGCAGTGGAGCAGCTTTTTGAAATAAGCAAACAATAAAGACGTCGAGAAATGAGTTCACGCTTGGCACTTGGTGTTTAAGGTGCAAGGGAAAATGTTCACACAACTAATCGTTGGCTGTTTTCACTGCCATTGTTGGCATTGTTTGCGCGTTTAATAGACTTTTAGTGCACCTTGTACACTTAGCTTTTTAGAACGATATTATTTATTTGTATATGAGTGGGTTTTTCTTAAAGTGGCAATTCGTTTAAGTGACAAAAATAGGCCCCTTAATTGAACACTGTGCTGTGGATGCACTGCTTCATATAGATCATTTTGTGGTCCCGAACTATATCTTGGAAAATCGTGTCTACTTGCGATGGGACATTGAGCACTGGCAATCGAAGAACACTGGTTTTACCATGTTCAATGACGCGAAGTTGGTAAATGATGTCATCGCCAGTGAGGAGGGGGTTTATCCTCCGTACATCTCAAAGGAAGATTTCCTGGTTATCTTCAGTTCACTGACTTGCAAGAAATCTGTGGGAATCGACGAAATACCAAATATTGTTCTTAAACAGTTTTCTCTTGAAGCGGTAAACATTTACACTACCCTGTTTAACAATTTGCTGAATAATGCGCACTATTCAGCTCATTGGAAGACAGCGGTGGTAAAGCCAATTCCTAAACGGAATAAAGACACATCCAGCCCGGCAATGAAGGGTTGAAGACAAAAATATTATCCCGGATAATCCAATGGAACAAAGGTAAGAAACGATGCACGGGTTCCTTGCTGATTGACTTGGAAAAGGACTTGGGCACTGTATGGTTGCAGCGGCTCTTTTTCATATTAGACCGGCATAAACAAGCTGCTGTACATAATCTTAGTTAAGCTCACCAGCAGGCAGTTTTTGTGAAAAATGGCAGTGTGACGTTTGCTGGGACTTTTGTAGGATCCCTCCGCTACTCAATAGCGTTATAAGATTACTGGATCGCTTTCAGGTCAAGTCCAAAAGATCGAGGTTATCGGAAGTCTTTTGCAACGTGAAAGATTCAGGGATGTTGCTACGATTGAAAGTTGAAGATCAATTTCCAAAAGTGTGGGACCATTCTGTTCAGGTCTCCGTTGTCAGAGGCTTCTAGAAATACTAGAAAGAAGTGGCGAATGTTCGAAGGTCCTTCAGACTGTTTCACAGTTCGACTCGATGCCAAGGTAAAGGTGACATGCTACACGACGGTTTGATTCAACGTCGAAACAAGCTTAATAGAAAAGATTCGGGCCTTCGAGAGACTATGTCTTAGGGCTTGTCTCCAATTATATAACCCTCCAAAGTCTGAGTACGAGAAATTCTATAGAAATGAAGTCCTGTACAACGGAGCATAACTTAATAAGAGTGTATTACTTCTAATAAAGTTTATTCGAAGTCACATTGCAAGAGCAATGACTTCGAGCAACAACTTGATCCCCGGGGCTTATTATCCCAATGATATGCACCATGAGACAATGCGCGTTAATGGCCTTATTCCTCCTGAAGCTTTCCTGTATCTTGGTAAAAAAGGTCTGATCTAGGATAGATAAACGGTGTCGTTAATCTTCCAAGTTGGCCGAAAGGCTGTGGACGTTGCAAGTAGGTCACCGGAGACTCCTAAAGTGGCTTTATTAGACTTAAGCTTAGATATTGCTATCTTCTTTTCGACTAGGTTGGGTAGAAGCTATTGTTGGCCTGCGTCGTCTTCATTGAATGGTTCAGGCTGCCTGCCTGAGGTAATTAATTATTTTATCTCATGCTCTTCCATAGACCCTGCGACCATTGGCACAGCTTGAGAATGTTGTGCACGAGATTGCAACGTTTGTGAGCTCGTTGCATGAAGTTGCGTCTTGGTTATAAGCATTTTGGAGAAAGCACGAACTCTATCTTATTGATTTATTGTTCTGATCAAGAGAAAAAAGGGGGTAGTTTCTGAACAAATAGTCATCCCGTTTTCAAGCGTTTTACATTTTACAAAATCTTTCTCTGTTTAAATAGATTCATATTTAAAAATTTCGAATGCCAATTGTATGGTGACACAAGCTAAATAACGAGCACAATAAGAAGCTCCGTTGCCTGGAACTGGTTTGTTTTTGGAAATAAAATTTGTCTAAGCAAACTTGTCATTCCTCAGAAAACTTGTTTTTAAAACTTTTGCTGAGCTATCATCGAAACATCACTAACAAATTTTTACTTTTCAATTTGCTTGGTTTGAAAAGTTGTTGATTTGTGACCAGGCTTTGTTTTTTTTTTTTTTTGCAGAATTTAATTTGTTTTTTCGATGTTTACATTGTGAAAGACCGCGCACGTTAACTCCTTCTCCAATGTATTTTTGAAATTATTTCAATTACTTTGTACGATGCACTTCCTTTGTTTTCTGGATAGGCTCTTTTTCTTTCTGGTTAATAGTTGGCTTCACGAAGATCTCAATCCGGTTTTCTTCGCAGATTTTGATAGATTTTTTCAGGACGATATTGCGAGATTGTTTTCTTGTATGTCATAACCTCAAGGATTAGGTTCATGTTTTCCTGGAAATCAATTGCCTCACATGAGTTTCTTTTTGCTAATAGAGTTAAATGATAAAAAGCCTCAATTTACAGCAGGTTTTGAACAAAAAAACTGCCATGAGAACGTGGATCAAGAAATAAAGAAATGAGCACATAAATATATGAAATGACCTCAACTTAATACCGTTTTAGTCTTTAAGTAAGTCTTTATAGTTTATGAGACTTTTGGAGTTAAAATTGAACAAAAAAGTCTTATATGAATTTGTCCGGACACTTTTGAACGGCAGTGTTTAGATTAATACACATGTTTTAATCTGATAAGGCAGTTGAAAAATATAAAATTGATTAATTTTGAATTTGTTTATTAAAAAACTAAATTTATTTAAATTTAAGAAACGAAACTGTCTATTTTTCGACATTTTTTTTTTGTCAAAAAAGATGAACCACCCTGTCACATTAAAAGCTTTTCAGGTGACCTTTATGCACACACGCACGAATTATGCTGTACGAAAAAAAATCCGCACAAATGTTCGTACACACATACCGACATCTTTCTAAAAACGTGGAAACCGAGTCCTGGGACCTCGAACCGTGTAGATATTTTAAAAATTTTGAATTCCGAAAATTTGACTGATTACAAGAATGATGGGAAGTAAAAACTATAGACCTATCGCCAAGTTATCAACAATCCCATAACTATGATGTCCAATTTAAATCAAATTTAGTTAATACATTTGATGTTTACTATGGCGTTTCTCAAGAGAGACATCTAGGTCCCATCATGTTTGTTTTATGATATTTATGAATGATCTTCCAAATGTCATTAAACATGTTTTGATATAAATGTATGCTGACGACGTTAACGCAAAAAATACTTAAATTGGCTGTACCAATCCAACATTAACACGATTGCTAATAAAGTTAATTCAGTTTTGGAATTTTTCAAAAGAGACTCACACGAATTCGAAGACCCCTATGTTTAAAAACATTTGTTTGTTGGCGCTGTCCACCGTATCTGATATTGCAAGTATAGAATGTTTACGTTTCCTTCCATGAACGATTATGCATGATTTGCCGCCATACGTAAACTGGCTTAAACTTATCGACATTCCTCTCTTATTAAAATGTTGCGAATACCTTAGACAGTGCTTCTTTCAAAAAACTGTTAAATGGTTCTACAAACCTGCCGAACTTTTTTGTACAAAGTAACGTTAAATATTAATGTTTGAAGTTTAGGAAATGTTCAATCTTTTTATTTATGGCATTTGCAACAGCTCATAAAAATAGGAAACAAATTCAGTCAACATATTGTTTTATTCAATGTTAATGTCAAAACTAAATGCATCAAAAATAGCTTGCATATAAAACTCAAGACAGCTTACCTGCATTTTATTGATAACTTTCCATCCATCTTCGACGCCCTTAACAGATATAAACTTCGATTGAACTGGAAGCAGCAATTGATCTAAAATCTCCAATTTTGCATCTGCATACTTGATCGACTGCAAGCTCATCGTACTTCCAACAAAATTGTTAAATTTAATATCCGCAAAATCACTCTCTCAAGCAGCACTTGACTGAAAGGAAACACAATTCAAAAAAAATACCATTTACAATTCAATCGTGAAGTAATGTTTAGTATTAAAAAAACACTAAAGCCTACCCAACAAAAATGGTCTTCCAGTATCATACAAACAGTTAAAGTATCTCAAAAAAAAAAATTATGCACCAATTGATCACTCTTTTAAAGAAAATAAAAAACACACGCGAAAGTAAAAACGCGAAAATATCCAACGCAGACGAACTGTGAATATGTTCTACCTTGACGCGCGAACTCTCAAATCAAGACAGCTCCTCTAGTAGTGGTGAGCTGCTGTCGCAGTATCGCAGTATAGCAGGAGCACAAGCACGTCATAGCGTCATAGCCATGTTCTCGCTCCTTAGACAAATTCGTCGTCTGACAACGATTGATCTGTCTGGCGCGGAACTTATCAAGTGGGAAAAAAAGATCACCAGAGAGTGAGAGAATGATGGTGATATCAACATGATCATCAAAACACATGGCGGTACCACAGCAAGCAGCAGCCACAAACTACGGCTACAGCATGCGACTCGAACAAGACCAGGTCTATAAAACAAACGACAGATCTTATCAATTGGAAGACAATTGTAAATCTTGCGGCAAAGTATTTTGCGAAATGTTTTTTTTTTGTTCTATCTCAACGTAAACAAGAGAGGTTGGCTTTAGTTTAAAAAAAAAATTATTGTTTACACTCGACACCTTATGGCGTTAATTCATCTAAAGATCGATTTATATTATTTACCGAGACCAATTAGTGTCCAAACGAATGGCGGGTTGCACAATTTGCAATGTTTCTCTTGTTAGGTGCTCAGAGTGGCACGTTCAGTAGTGATTCTCATCGATCTTCCGTGGCGTTACATAATGATGCAACGTAGGCAGTGGTGAGCAAAAAGATGTTCAATATTAATAAGTTGGCTCCGAAGCCAGAACTATTTTCTTTCTTTTTGTTCACATACGTAATTGATGTCAATTTGTTTCCATTTCTTTGATCACATTTATGTTGTGCCTGAGTGCCAGTAGAAGCTTTTAACCTAACAGATCCACCACTGGTGTTGTCATTGAATTTTGAGTGAATTTTTGAAGTATGCCGTCAGCATCGAGTATTGAGAACCAATGGCAACACTGCAACTGCCTGTCATGATGCAATCAAAGCGAAATCCATGGTTTGATGATGTGATATACTATATGTCGGCAGATGTGTGCAGCGAAACAGAAGGACTCGAGCTGGAACACCGACTTCTCAGAAAGAAAAAGAGAGAGCATAAGAGGCATGATGAATCAAATTCAGCTGTCAAGCAGTCTGACCCATTCGATGGAGACGACCCAGGACAACAATAGCCGAAGCAGACGATGTTAAGACGGCTTAGCTGCCGAACTTTTTAAAGCGGTGGGCGATGACTTGGTAAGAAGTGTGTACTAACTTACCGGCAACATATGGTTGGAAGAAACCAGACCCGTTAAATGGAACCGCAGCAATGTATGTCCGCTGCTGAGGAAAGAAGACCCCCTTAACTGTGCCAACTATAGATGAATCAGTCTCCTATAAGATCTTTTCTGCTGTGTGACTTTTGGCCAGAAGGGTCCAACACAATTCAAATATTCACATTACAGTAGATTTTTGAAAAAAACCCAAGAGCTCAAAATTAATATCCACCAACTTTTCATCGATTTCATGGTCGCCTATGGCAGCATCTACGAGTTGTATGGGGTCAGGTCTAGCTTACACGAGAACAAAAACAAGAACCTACCTCGGTGTAAATATCAACTCCACGAATGACACCTTAGCGGATATTCGGCGAAGGCTCACCGTAGGAAACCGCTGGGACTTCGGTTCAAAACTTCTTATTTGGAAGACGAAATGTTTGCTCTAAAAAACGTTGATCGTGCCAGTTCTATTCTATGGAGTCGAATGCTGCACGGTGAGCAGGAAGGCAGAGCAGATTTTAAACACTTTCTAGAGAAAAATCCGTCGTCGAATAGTTGGTCCCGTATGCGAGGAGGGCGAATGGAGAAGAAGATGTTACCGCGAACTCTATAAACTGCGCCAACAAAGAGGATCTTCGAATCACAGCCCACAGGTTCGAGACGATAAGGAAAACCGAACCTCGCTTTAAGGATAAAGCGATCGCTTGATCTAGATAACTGGAAGTGTCGTCCCCGGGATCGAAAAGATTGGAAGGCTGCCGTGTCTTAGACAAAGACCCTTCACGGGTCGGGTGCTCGTTAGGTAAGTACTCAACCTTGGTTACGAAGCTATTGAGTCGGATCTGAATTAATATGATGAGACGAATGTCATCATTGTTCTATTTTACCCGTGTTTTGATGGATTTATTTGAATCAATAGCGGTTATTGTGACTTAAGTACATTTGTGAGGCGTATAATCTTGCTGACTTGTTTGAGGGTAATGATGTAAGTCCTTCATTTCACGTATCATTTATATTTTACATAGCACCCGCCAAATAATGACTTTTAAATGCAAATTTTAGTTAAAATCAAATCAAAATGACTATTTCAAAAAGAAAGAAAAAGGAGTTTTCGAGAGAATCATTATACTGCTGAAAGCGATACCGAGTTTGCGAGCACATCAGCTGAAAAGTTAAAAGACAAGAGTGATTTTGAAGTACCGATTGACGGAGGACTCAACTACAGCATTCTGTGTTTCTCGCTAGTGTTTTAAGCTTTGCAATCAATTCTAAAGATTGTGAATTTAAATTTTTGAAAAAATCACTAGTATTCAAGTTGTGTGTAAAGCGTTCGTGCCAAAAATTTAACAACAATTCTTCTTCGACGTTTTGTGTTTATTGTGCAACCACTTGGAGTCGTTCTGGCTGGAATAAATTTATTTTGTTCGCTAATGGACTTGTGTAATGGAATTATTAATAATGGATATTATGGTAATCTAGACCAAATTGATGTTGCTGTAAAGTCAGTAGTTGATAGTTTTTTTCAAATAAGACGTTGCAAAAGAGAAAAAAAAATAAATGTTGAAAACGGTGGTGCTGAAGATAAAATTACGGTTTCTAGTGACGAATCATGGAGCAAGTGTGGTTGTACCCCACTGCTGGGTGTGGTTTATTTGATAGGAAAATATTCTAATAAATTTATATATTTAATTGTCAAATCAAAAGTGTGAAAAGCATGCGAGTAATGGATTGGCAGGAAAGAGTCAGATGAGTTTTCGGAGCGACATGAAAATCAATTTGAGTTAAGCAAATCATGCAGGAAATTGACTGCATGATCGAAATGTTTCAGCGATTTGTCGAATACTTCTAAGATAAATACTATATAGTTAATTCATTGGGGATGGTGACGGCGAAACATTTAAAATTTAACCGGAAGCCGATTCTTTCAACGGCGTTCCTGTGGTAGAAAAAAAGGAGTGCGTCTTGCACGTCAAAAAAAGAATGTGTAGACGAGTGAAAGAAGCTAAAAAAACAAAAAAAAAAACAGCATTTCAAAGCTAAAAAAGGCTTGGAAGTACCTGAAAAAGAGAAGGCCAAAAATAATCAAAAAGATGAAGCAGATAACTCATGAAAAAACAAATCATGCACTAGTGCTGCGACTCTTGCATTGACCAATGCCATGAGGGTTAAGCTAAGTACATAGTATGGTTTGGCTATTTTGAGAAATCCAGATTCTCAATAAGAAATGAAGAAAGCAGTGTGGGCTACATGCTATCATTACATTTCAACAGTACATTGCATACTGAAGATTTTTGGTACGCAAATTGGACGAGAAGCCAACTCGTATGCTTTGGAAATACGATGAACTACGAATAGCCCGCATCCAGAAAGGCAAGGGCTTCCCTCAGGTAAAAAAAAAACTGGCAGAAAATGATGCATTTGAGGCCAACGAAGGGTTATTGTATGGTCCAGGCATAGCAGATAAGTGAAAATATAAATTTAACACGGAAATTCTGCTCTTGAATCTTTTTTCCTCGAAACATAATTTTCTAAAACGGCCATGGTCCTAAAAAAAATTATAACCGATTACTTTGAAATTTATAAATGTTCTTCTACTCATCTATTATCGTCCGTACCAAAATTGCTTATTTTCGAATATATTTTCTTATATTTTTAAACGATTTTTAACAAAAAAAAACAAGGTGTTCCTAACTTTTTTTCTACAATCCGGCATTTTTTTTTTCAATGAAATTGGTTAATTGGTCTATAATGACAGACCTTCTGATCAACATTCCATTCGATTCTTTTCATTTCTGACAACATGAACAGCCGCTATTACCATGACCAGTGACCTGCTTTTATTTGGTATCTAATTTAAGTAAAAAAAAAAAACACGTATAAAAAATGTTGAATAAGAAAAAAAAAATATTTTTTTATACAGTTTAAGAATCAAATAAAAACATTAAAAAAAAAACCAAAAAAAATGATGGAATTCAATTGTCTTATAAAATAAAAAAATTCCTTAAAAGAGGTTAAATGTGTGCGTTCACATGAGAATACCCACTTAAACTGCCATACGCTGTTGTTCGTCTTCGATCAATGGTATGCATTAAAATGCATACAATTGAAGTTCGTTGGTTGTGATGATTCGTAAAGTTTTTTCTAACTAACGAACCGTTATTTCTTTCGAAACTCAGCTTAAATTTTTTATTTTTAAATACCTTTTCAACTTGGCCATGATTAAAACATAAGTTTCTCCCGCACTACAACCTGCAATTATTTAAAACAAATGTTCACTGGTACCTTCTTTCCCTAGACCTTTCAATCTAACTCTCGTTTACACTCGTGCTGTGTAAGGGTACTCCGAATCCCTTGAGCACTCACTTAGTTAAAAAAAAAAAACAAGCATTACAGTTATGATACAATAAGAACACACCAAAGTGTAAGCATATTATATAAATAATTTTTCGGTATCATACAGTAGCGAGAGAAGAAAATGCAACACCCATTTTTCGCCTTAATATCCTTAATCCTTAAAAATTTTTAGGAAGCCCTTTTATCTCAATGATTTCCATTCTCATTGGCTATATAAGTCAATGAGTCATTTTATTGATACGTGGTGGTGGAAAAATAAAATAAAAAATATGCCAAATTATTAACAAAAAAGGTCGAATTATTGCAGATCTGGAGGAATCTCAACACGCGGAAATACATCGGCAACACAACGCTCTACGAAAGCGCTAGGATCACGCCAATTGACGACTACATGCTGCAACTGTCCTTGACATCGTCGAAGGGTTAGCAAATCACCCTTACGAAGACATCAGGATCATCAACAAACAGGAAATAGAATCAGCCTTTCAAGAAATCATCGATTGAACTTAGTTCAAACAGGAACTGAAAGGTGATTTTTTAGCTGTTATCTTTTTGGCAACACTGGTTTAAACAGCTGACGCACGTTTCGTGTTTTGTTTCACTGTCAAACATCTTCAGTTTGGTCTATAATTGAACCATGAATCGTCTTAAAAACCGAACAACGCTTCCAAATTATTGAATTTTATTATCATGATGCTCTGTTAAGAAAGTTCATCGCGCGCTTCTTCCATTTTATGGTCAGTTTAATAGACCCACGTACGGGTACGTAAATAAGCAGAATTGTGAATGGTGAGCGCTACCATGAGATGATATCCAGTTTTTTTTTTGTCCAAAATGCAAGAGCTTGTCTTGCATGACATGTGGTTTCAACAAGACGATGCCACACAGCACGCGCAACAATGGACTTATTGAGAGGCGAGTTCGGTGAACATTTTATTTCACGTTCGGGACCGGTCAATTGGCCGCCTAGATCGTGCGATTTAACGCCTTTAGACTACTTTTTGTGGGGCTATGTTAAAGTTCATGTCTATACAGATAAGCCCGCTTCAATTGACGCATTGTAAGACAACATTGAAGCATTTTTTCGTGACATACCGGCCGAAATGTTGGAAAGAGTATGCCAAAATTGGACTAAGCGGATGGACCATTTGAGGCGCAGTCAAGGTCAACATTTGCATTAAATAATCTTCAAACATTAAATAATATGGACCGTACTATCGATTCAAATAAAGATTTCACGCATTTTTCTGAATTTTATGTGTTTTTTTTGAAAAACTTTCCTATAGCTTTTAAAAAGTCACCCTTTATTATAGAGGTTCATACCCTACAACATTTTTCTGTGTATCTGTACCTGCAGCAAATAATTCTGTATGCAGTTTTATTGGAAACAAGTTGGTAAACAATTACAGATTGGTTCTGTTTTTTTTTCATTGACAAAGTACGAAAAACTGAAAGGAGATGCGAGTTCTTCTCGTGTTGCAATTTCTGTGCTCGCTACTGTAGGGAACAACGAACTTTTTTTTCTGTCCTTGTCATTATTTCGTGGAGGTTATTAAGTGATAAAGACCGCCTCGAGATCTTTTGCTGATATCATAAAATGCCAGCAAAAAAGTGGTTAATATTAGTAAAGTTCAATTTACTACAATTTTTAAGTAAATACTACTCTTTTTCGAACATGCTAGCTTAGCGAATATTTGAGGTAGCAAGTCGAAAAGCAGACTAGCAGACAAACAAGTTAGCTTCAAGAAAAATGGCTGACTTGCGTCAGGATTGGCGCGAATTGCAACTTCGATCTAAGTGAAGTGATCTTGGCTATGTTCATGAATATAATTCAACGACACCAAATTTAAATACAAACGCAGACCGGACTGTGAGACAGCGATGTTCAGATTTTCAGAAAAACAACGTCAATTGGGTGGCATAAAATTTCGAAAGTAGAACCTGTTGCATGTTTAAATTTTTTGTTTTATTCATACCAAATGAAGTTATGCACAGTTTGCTTTTGAGTAGTTAATACAGATTTTTGTGTTTACTTATTTTTATTCATAAAAGCACATGTAGTCTTGCAAACATATTGCGCAGGTCATGGTTGTACAAAATTTTACTGAAAGACGACATTGCTGAAGACGCAAATATATTTCGATTACAAATAAGAAGTATACAATATTAAAGTCTTACAATAAAAAAATCGGATGTTTTTATTAATTTCACCACACATAAATACCGAAGCTGATTAAGATACTTTCGACATTCATTCAAGCTCCCAATCAATATATATCGAGCGAAACATAATAGAGGTTTCCGAACTGTTGTCATTATACTACCACTTGCTAGGCAATTTTGTAGCGCATACTGTATACAAAATTCTTCTAAATTCACTTTGGAATCAACTGGTGGTTATTGTCTACCGCAGACATTCCCACCAAACTGATAAAAGCCGCAACAGAATGACCCCGTGTAGCCCATGGAGTGTAGATAGTTGTTAAAAAAAAACACACACTCATTTATTTATACAAGTGAAATTGAAGATAACACGCGTACAACCGATCTTCGAAAATAACAATCGAAATGTGGTCATGATAACGAAGAGTGTCGAGATAATTTTGATGAATTTCAACGGCAAAAGAATTTAATTAATAATTTCTCTTACCTTGGGATGCGAGTGCAATTAATTGGGGTTTTATTTATAAACTTTTTGTGGCTAAAAACAAATTAGATGAAGTGTTATTTGTTGAAAATTGGGATTGGTCGCGGACAAATTTGCACTGAGAAAGCTTATGTCGAGAAAATCCACCCGCACCGGTTTGACATATTTGTTCTTTGGCTGCGCGAATTTGACACTTCTTTATTGGTCAACATAAGGGTAGGAACACAGTGGAGGAACGGAAATGGTAGTTGCAAACTTAAATCAAAACTGTTGAAAAATTGAGTACTTAAATGAGCCGGTGATATGGCAAGTGAGAGATATTGGAGAATTGAAAAATTCAATGATGAAGTTCTTATAGATTTGTTTTTTTTTTGTAACGAATAACGAGTAAGTATAGAAAATTAGAAAGAAAGACGGTTTTTTTTCCGGTACAGAAGAAATGTCATTCTGGTGAGAACCATAAACGAAAAAGGAAGTAATAAAATAGAAAACGCATTTATATTTATATTTTATTTATGTTCAACAGAGAAAGACAATAAAATCAAACTTTGAACAATCGCAAACCAGCGCAATCTGTTTCTAAGAATATATCGCACATTTACTTTAAGACTGTCATAACTCGAAAAACGCGATTATGCAGAAAACGCTTTTGCAGTTTTGAAGAGGTCATTAACTTTATGAAATGAAAATACAAGACATGAAGATATGAAATATGGTACCAAACACTTTGCATTCCACACATGAACTTTAATATAAAAGCTATCATTTAGTGCAAGAACATTCAATGTCTTTTTCAACCTCTTACAAGTTTGGGTTTCAAAGCAGAAGTAAACTCATTATGGAGGACCTTTTCTATAAATGATTTTTGAATCTAAATAGAAAAAACGTCACGTCTTTGTGATGCAGACCATGGAAACAAAAAGTATCAGGTTCAATATTTGTTGTTAGATGACATTCCGCAAATGTGTTTGGAAAACATTGACTCAGAAAAAATCAATTCAAATAAACTGTTTCTTGACTCTTGACGTAATCACATCTATTCTTGCGTTGCAGTGGTAGGCAGTAGTGAATCACTCATAAGTTTGAGACTAGGAACGCGTTTATGATGGTTGAGCTCAGAACGGATAGATCATATCTGTATGTATGTAGTGCGAAGTAATTGTTTTATATGTGACGTCATCGCACAAGTGTAGGCGTTCAGTAAGAACGTTTGTTTAGCTCTCGTCAAGGCCCAAAGTGGAACAATCGACGGATTATCAGTTAAAATCGCAATAAATTTGAAAATTATAAACCAATTCAAGATGTCGTCTCATATGATTCGAAAAGAGAACTCGCAAGGCGAGAACATAGCTGGCCCATCGGGCATGCAGTGGTTAGCAACAATCTTAACCTCTACGGAACATGTTCAGGCGTTGTTGGAAGACAATTATGAAACACTTGTTATGATATTATCCCAAAGTTTTCACGGAAAATCTACCGTGTGGTATCGTAGTGCGACTTCCATTTTTTTTATTTAAGCGTTCCCTAATGCTCCTTTCAAACCTTGAACATTGTTCCCATATGAAACATTTTATAGTGCAGTGTTTATAACATTCAGAAAAGCTGTAATTGTTTGGGTGTCATTATAGTAAAATAATATAAAATTATTTAAAGAATACTACTTCTTCTGAACCAACCAAGGCGACCATTAAAATGAATTCCACATTCATTAAAATAAAAAGAAGCACGAACAATTGTTATAATTTCACCGCATAATAGTTTTAAAAACCCAATCCACGCATAATTTTTTGTGTCTTCGACCCAAGAGGCCTTCACAAACCTATTACATCTTTCCATTCGAAATCTATTACAAGAAAGAGAAAATCTGAAATGACAGCTGTCGTTCAAGCGTCATAAGTTTGCTTCACTAAACCACAGATAGATAAACTTAAGTAAAAAATTAAATTAAGTTAAAACAATTATTCTTAAATAAAACCGATGTCGAATACGAAAAGTTGTGAAGGTGACGGCTTACCGGACCTTGAATCACTGTGTCGCTTGTGCCTGGAGCCCAAATCAGGGACAGTGAATATTTTCGATTCGGGTGAATTATCAATACCTGTCCGAATTATGGCCTGCACAGCCCTCGAAGTTCAACCCACTGATGGATTGCCAAAGTTAATCTGCGATAATTGTCGTTTTCATTTGGAAAAGTCTTATTATTTTCGAAAAAATTGCCAACTTTCCGATGCAAAGCTTCGCAAGCATATTCGTCTGATAAATGCTGGGAAAAAAAGTCGTGTGTTTCTGAAATCAAGTGAGGCAGATGACGATGATGACGATGGAAAGTTGATGTTGGAGGATTCTATTTTATTTATACAAAAAGAAGAAGAAAAAATCTTAAAGGAAGAGGAGGAAAGGCGTTTGAAATGGCAAGCAGAGCAGTTGGAAATATTTCGAAAGGAGGAAACACAAAAACTATTCGAAGATTTCGGGAATTTCATGAACAGTCGCAAGACATTCGAGAAACCCGAGAGTATCACAAAAGAGAAACGTGAACATGTTGAAAAGGAACATTCTCCAGTCAAATCGGAGCCGTCGTTGTCTCGGCCAACTAAGTCTAAACCTGAAAATACATATACAAGGCGTCCCAAAGCGAAGAAGAATATTGCACGTAAAGCCGATGAGGGTGTCATTGAAGCCGATAATGTTAATGAAATAACTTCGTCGGAGCAAATCGGAGCACACGAACAACAGGAGCAAATATTTATCTACGATGAAGTTGGCGAAAATACAGATGGAACAATTCAGACGTACTTGTTGTATGAGAAGAACGATGTGGAAGGTAATGAACACATCATTGAGATTGACGGTGAGCATTTAGATGAGTTTGACGACGAATTGGACCGTGACGACGATGGTGATACTGGCACGGAGGGCGAATTGAATACCAATTTGAATGAGGACGAAGAGAGTGAAGGCTATGCGTTTGCCAGCAAATATGATGAAATTGATGGCAGAGCTGATGAACATGAACGACCAGACTCGGACAATTATGTTGAATCGTATCAAAGTAAGTTTTACTTTTTTGTTTAATTAACGACTTCTTTTGGGGCTTGGAAGGGGCGTAAGAGTAATGACATTTGTGTAGCACCCATGCGTGGACAACTGCTATTCCTGGTATAAGTTCTATGCTTAGTTTTCGGTTCCACTTGATACCTTTCCTTGGGGCATACGAACTAATTTGATCAGAGAAGTCAATCAAGGGTTTTCCCTTATTATATGCAAGTACCGCAGCGGGTTTGAGGAAAGCTCCACGTCTATTATATGGTCTTGAAGCAGTGGGTGGATTCGAACTAGTCGAGGCATGATTTTCTGCTACATTTGCAGATGTATTTCGACGTATTACGGGTTGCATTTCTTGTCTTTTCATTTTAGAAACACAATACCACTTTGGTCTTCCAGAGATATAATTTCCCCTCTGTCCAATTAAGCCAGGAGAACATCTTTTTGTATATTATTCTTGTTTGCCCTTAGAGTTCCAACAACATGGGTCTTATTTTGCAGCAATTCTATTGCCATTTCATAACTCATATAAAAATTGTCTATATGTAAGGTTCTACCCTCATTGAGTAGGTCTTTTGAAAGCTGCATGCACACGTTTCTAGCAAGTCCAACATCGCGTTCCCATGTTGCTGATAGCTCAAGTTTTTCCATCTGTTGGGCAAAGGTTGAAAAGTTTAACTCCATAACGATGGGTCTTATTTGGGATCTCTCCATGGCACGAGAGTTTCGTCGATAATAGAGTCTTCTGCGAGGAAAAATGTATTCTGAATTTTGTTTTGTAGAACTTCCATCAGACCATTGATTTTCCATCTTGCGGAGTTATCTGTTATTGCGTTGTTGCTAAAGTGCAAATATGAGAGCAAAGATTGAAATGTGTTCCGGGGCATAGTTGCACGTAGAATTTTAAAATCATAGAGTCCACACGTCTCCCAATAATTTTCAACGCGACCGAGGAGAACAAGTCCCATGTACATAATCAATGTACGAATTTTTTTTATTTCTTCCGGCCTTGTTTCAATCCATTTATCCGACCGGCTGTATCGTTCTTGGGCGAGCACTTACATTTTGTTGTGAAATTTGTACCTGCAAACTTTATCTGCCCACAAATTTAAAATTTTTGTGTCTTCTGATGTACTTCGACCAGATAGAATAAAATCCTGTGGGAATATTTTCTTCCTCATCATCATTCAAAGGTGAATTTATTTCCTCTCGTTCTTCATCAACCGCCACAGCTCGTATGAGATCCGATACGTTATCCTCCACGGAATCATCATAGCTCCATCGTCATAATCCTTGTCTTCTGGAGGCCAGCCTAGGCCTGCGGAAGAGTCATCTGAATCGATGTTACTTGCCTAATCAGTTGCAACTTCTTCAATTTCTTAAATCGTAAGACTAGGTATGAAAAAAAAATTAATATCAAAAATTAAAATTAATATCAATCATGGGAAGTGAACACTCAACAGCGGTTCAAGAGTATCCGGGGGGTCCGTCGTGTAGGATCCATTAGATTTCCTTAGTAGTCCTACATTATTGACATGATCCTTGCTAATGGTTTTGTGGACCACGCTTGGATCTTTTCAACTCAGAGTTGTACTCCGTGAGAGCCGATCTATATTCGTATTTTGAGTTTTCTTGGCACGATTGAGAGTTTCCTCGCTTTCCCACCATAAAACTTTACGCTGACACGTATTGGTTCTAGGGATGCTGGTCTCATGATAGAAGGACAAGAGTATCTCGTTTTGTCGACTGGCGGTCTCGTCTAAGCTCCCAACTTAAGAGAAAACTTAGCTCCGATACGGATCCCAATCCGTGGATTTGGAGTTGTTTTTGGTGAGAATGGGAGCAGTATTGCAAAAAATGTAGATGTAAATGGTTTGCTAGAGAGAAACTTCGTCAGATACGTGCCAATTTGTTATATAGTAAAGTCTAACAGGCACCCACCTCTCTTATTTGTGTAGATACTACCTACACCAGATGGTGTGCATTTACATCACATCCAATGATGAAATACAGATTTTCCACCTGTCAGAAACGAATGAGGGCCTGGACTTCAGTTGGTGGTAGATTTTCGTCATCACCGGGGAAGTAGGCTGAAGCCTACTCCGTAGGCACTTCTAAAATTAAGGTAACGAGGTTCTTCGTCAAAAATATTGACTAACTTTTTTAACTGTTTCTCTCCAGGCTGAATCCAAACAGAAAACAGCATTTCGGTATTTGATATTTTTAAAAACTCCTGCAATGTTTTTATCGCCTTCCTGTAGAATGTGGGATTACATTCCGATCCATAGGCTGCAATACTGCCCTACAATTTGGCGGTAAGAATAAGACCCTGAAGTTGGGATTAACATCAATTTCGTCCTCTTCAGGATGGAATAAAATTATTCTTGAACCAATCAGAAAAAAACGTTGTCGAATTGCGGTCTTCTTTAGTAGCTTTATGTACTACTGGACTAAGTTATGAGTTCCTGGTGTATAAGAACATGACATGAAAGTGACCTTGGACAGAATGGACGTAAGTTCTACGGCTCTTGAATTAGAAGGAGAAGAAGATAGAGACAGGCTGGAGAAATGCAGATAAAAAAAACTCAAGCTAAATATGTCCAATAAAATGTTCGATGCTCTTCAGCACATTTGGAAGTAATGCGCGATCTGCAAGGGTGGAGCTAGCCTTTGTCTTGATTATTAAGGAGAGCAGTGCGATTCGAATGAACGTTGGAATCGATGATGTAATACTTACTATTTTAACACTTAAGAATTATTTACTGTAGCTCGGTTAACGTTTTTTTCTTTTTGTCTTAATTTTTGGAGAACTTCATACGACGAAGAAGAGCATTGGAGGCATTTCGGATTCGTCGAAAATGTTTCCTATGTTCGTCTGTAGGATAGGCTCTATAAAACTGAAAACTCAACTCTCTCAACCTGACAGCCTCTGTACGGCTCGATTCGAATTCCCTTTTGGCCCGATTGTCTTCACTTTATTTGGTATGAAGTCTTTCATTTTTGGAAGAATAATTTTCGTTCACATATCAGTGACCAAGAGTTAAGCGTTTACCTTTAATTTTCAGCACCTACAGAGGCTCTCAATTTTTTTTAAATTAAAAAACTTTATGGCTCATGAATATTTCTAGTATTTAAAAAAAAAGTCTCTCTTTCTCCTTTTTTTGTAGTTGAGGAGAACGGTGAAATTCAGTATGTCAAAGAAGAAGGGTCTGAAGATGCGCTATCCACCAGTGCTGAACAAATCGAGGACTGCATTGATATGCCTCCTGCGAAATCAGTAAAAATTCTCATTTTCTCGTTAGCAGTTCAAAAACAATCTTATACGTTGCCTTGACTTTTTTAGAAATGCAAACGTAAAGCCGCTGATTCTGACCCTTGCTATGTACCAGAGAAGGAAAGGAAACTGACAACAGCAATCCCAATCATATCGAAAGTTTCAACAGAAGATCTAAAGATTTTTAAATGCAGCGAATGCCCGCAGTCGTTTACTCGAGAGAAGTCACTGAACCGACATCGTTCGGCACATCGGAAGGGTCGCGAATACAGTTGTGAATTTTGTGACAAATGGTTCTCATGTAAGAGCTCCCTCGATCGCCATATACGGATACACACGGGAGAGAAACCTTACACATGCGAAGAATGCGGCAAGAGTTATATGCAAAAGGAAGTACTTAAGCGTCACATTGTCATTCATTCCGGACAACGACCACATCCGTGCCCACATTGTCCCAGGTCATTTGTGCAAAAACTTATGCTGACGCAGCATATTAATGCGACGCACTTGGAGGTACCAAAGATCCAGAAGCACGCTTGTCACATGTGTTCAAAGGTAAATTTTTAAATGCAGCTTCAAAAGAATCGTGGAACAATAAACTCTCTCTCTTTGGGTTATAGAGTTTCCACCATGCATCCGGTCTGAGCAGGCATCTCATAACCCATTCCGGCAAAAAGTTTAATTGTTCCAGTTGTGGTCGATCGTTCAATGATAAGAGTTCTATCAGACGGCATGTGTTGGCCGTTCACTCGAAATATGATAAGACGATGATTGAATTGGAGAAGATGTCTTCGAAAGATGAACCGAGCAATTCTTCCATTGAGTTTGTTTCCGAAATGAACTAAAGGAATTCTTTTTTTTTTTTGTTTTGTAGTACAAAATACATATATGTATGAACAAAGTATGAGTAAATTATTTTAGCCAAATTAATTGTGTTGTATATTATTAATTATTTTGCAAACAATGTCAGAGAGCAAAAGGAAGCTTCTCTAATAACCAAATAACTCAAATTCTTTCGAGTTCGAATGCTTTATAACAGAGGAGTCTGCCAGAAGTATCAATACAAGACCAGCGCAGTTCTCAGATTCTCGATGACAAGATGATGGCTCTGCACGGAAGCCAGAAGAAGATCTACTAGTCTCTGGGAAAATTAAATCAGAGATATGAACGCAGATGGACCCCCTATGCTCGACCGAGTCGGGTGAAAGGAAGAAAGAAATTTTAGATGAAGTGATATTCAATTATATGCAAGATGCAAGCACATTTGGAACTTCAATGTGGCGCTTGATTACATATTATTGTTTGCTTGCAAGGAACTTTCAATTCACTGCCAATACGTTTAACCAGATACAAGAACGTAAAGAAACGTTTGTTCTTTTTACTTAGTCCATTATATCTAGCTACGTGCGGTTTAATTAATATGATACGGATTCCACTGCGTTATTTTCATTGTTCCACTATATCTTCTTCCTAAAACCACAACTCCACCGTGCCCAATTCCATTTTGTCCTTTTATGATACTCCATTTCATTATGGCGTCTTGTTTCTATCATAACCAGATAAAATGTCCTAGTCTTCTGCTGGCCGTTTTTTTTTCGTTTTATTAAAACTATTGGCCCTGTCATCTAAGTCGACTGTCCTTTTATCCAGCTGAGCGCAGTCATAATCAGAATTTACGAGCCACCCAGTTAAGTGTGCTTCGCCAACATCTAACGATTGCTGATTGAATTGCAAAGTGTTTTCAATTTGCTATGATCCTGCGGCTATGTTCTCTTTTTCGGAATCATCGCAGTCTTCTTATTTTCGCTTTTTGTTGCAAGAAGGCAATCCGAATTGCATCTGAAGAATCTCCAACCAACTCACGCATTGCACATATGTTGCTGATAGCTTCTTCCAAGGAAGAAAACCTGAATTCTTTGTAAAGCCCTCTTTTGAATTTTTCAACTTTAAATTCTCCGCCATATTCTTTCTTACGTATTTTTTTTGTCGCTCCAAACCTAAATATTTTGTAATTTTAAAAATTAATGGCTACGTAAACAAAGATGAAAGTTACCTTTTTTCACTCAAATATAGAATTGATGGGCGGTGAAAAATACTTACATTGTTGCTTTTAAACTTGAGTTCTCAAACAAACATTGTGCTTGCGGGACATTCCGAGGGATTTTAGGGTGAAATTGCCATCGGAAGCTATTTTTTCGTCGGAATTTTTTGTTCCCTATGGTAAATTACTCACGATTCTTATCATGCAAAAAAGGGAAACTTTCCGGGGGAAATATTATTCCCTATAAGTGTGTATAACTCTGATGACTGCGTTTATATGAGAGTTGCTTTTGTAAGATGAGAGATACTTAATCACATTTAACCTGGTAACGAGGATTTTACTTAGGGTCAAACAATAGTTCGTAAAATTAAATTTACAATCAAATATAGAAGCATTGCAAATAATCTAGAGCCTGATGTGTTGGTAGCCGGGCAGGGAAACTTTGTCAGATACGTGCCAATTTCTTATATAGTAAAGTTTAACAGGCACCCACCTCTATTATTTGTGTCGGTACTACCTCAGACCAGATAGTGTGTATTTACATTACATCCAATGATGTAATCTGCATCCCTCCATCCGTAGGCACCTTCGCCAAAAACTCCCGAATTATAAGAAAGTTTATATCTTTGTTGACAAGACAGGGGCCCTAGGGGTCTGGCTAGTGTGGTTATATATACCTTTATTCCAGGGTTGTTTAGGCCTCTGATATATTCGCCGTTAACCAAGGGTTCCTGTATGAAGCCGATAGTTGTTTTCTTCGGCGAATCGCTTGCTAAGGGTTAATTTATTTACTTCGTCTGTTGATGTGCTGCCATTTGGATAAATGATTCTTATTACGCCATGAATTCTATTTAAATGAACAAGCGAAATCAGAGTCAATTAGTTGCCCTTACTGCACAATTGGTATAAGGGATATCAATTCTGGATTAATATTGACTTACTTTTTTTAACTATTTCTCTCCACGCTGAATCCAAACAGAAAGCAGCATTTCGGTACTTGATTTTTTTTTAAAAACTCCTGCAATGTTTTTATCGCCTTCCTGTAGAATGTGGGATTACATTTCGATCCATAGGCTGCAATACTGCCCTACAATTAGGTGGTAAGAATAACGTCAATTTCGTCCTCTTCAGGATGGAATAAAATTATTCTTAACCAATCAGGAAAAAACGTTGTCGAAATGCGGTCGTCTTTATCAGCTTTATATTTTTTAGATTAGAAAGTTTTTTATTCGTTCATTTATAATTTCAACTAAAACTAAAATTGAATGATACATAAGAGATATTAATTGTAAGATACAGTCAAAATCAGAATATGACTCGTAAGTAAATGCAATATCATCCGCAAAAGCCGTTGAAAGGCCATTTAACTGCAGCTTAAAAATCGAGTTTATGTACACCAAGAAGAACAAAGGGCCGAGTACGGATCCTTGTGGCACTCCTCTTTTTAAAAAGCGAGGTTCACTGTGTACACACACCATTTACAATAACCTTTTGAACTCTTCCTTTTAAATATGACTGCAACCATTTAAAAATATCTCCTCTAAATCCTGCATTGTACAGCTTACTAAGTAATAAGTCGTGGTCAACCATATCAAATGCCTTTGTCATATCAATAAAGAGAGCCATTGTAGATTTATTTTTGTTTAAGCAGCCGTAAAGCTGACTTCAAAGCCTTAGAATTGCATCTTCGGTTGATTTTCCTGAACGGAAACCAAATTGATTTTCGCTAAAAAAACTGTTTTTATTTAGGAAGCAAGTTATTCTACTATTCATAAGTTTTTCAAATATTTTTGAAAAAGTAGGAAGAATGGAAATAGGTCTGTAGTTTGTCATACTTTTTTTGTCTCCCTTTTTAAAAAGTGGAATAACCTCAGCGCATTTAAATTGTTGGGGGAAACAGCCCTGTTCAACACTCAAGTTGAATAAATAACTTAAAACGTCTGAGACATAAAACGCAATTTTTTTAAGTAAATTACTAGATATTCCATCTGAGGTACAAGAATTTTTACTTTTTAGAGATAAAATGATTTTGTAGGTTTCAAAAGAGGTGATAGGATTGAAACAGAAGCTTTTTGCGTTTAAGAATTCAGCATCCAAAAAAGTGTTGGTTATAACAATCACAGGCGCCGCCGGTATCGATAGATGGTTTCATTGATTCAGATATTTCAGTAAAATATTCATTGAATTTATTTGATATACAGCTAAAATATTTTAGGGAAACATCATCAACTAGAATAGTTTCTATTACATTTGACTTCCTTGTTTTTCCTAAAATGCTGTCAATAACTTTCCATTCTTCTCTAATATTTCCCTTAGACTTTTCAAACAAATAAGAGTAATATTTTTCCCGAGCCAATTCAACATTTGAGCCAATAGCTTTACACTGTTTAAGGTAATACTTTTTAATTTTGCATTACATGGATGTTTTCTGACTTTTATACTGATTTTGCTCTCTTCTAATCTGCCTAAGTAAACTCTCATTCATCCAAGGCTTAAGGAACTTATTTTTTTTGCACCTTTTAGTGGATATGGAAGTACATGACTGTATGTGTTTGTGCAAAATTGATATAAAAATATCAACTGAGGTAGTGTTTCAAAGTATTCTGCAATAACTTGTAATCGATGGTATAATGCTCTTTTGTGTGTCCTGTCGAAGTAGGTTTCGGAGAAATTTCTACCCCATTAAATAAAACGATCGTTTTATGATCAGTTATCATGAAGTCGAAAGCACTTCCAAAAAATTTGAACTTATTACCGACTTTAAAACGTGTAAAAATATGGTCAATGCAAGTACTTGTAGCTTCTGTAACGCGAGTTGGCTCTTTGATACATCCCTTTAGGCCATTTGAGGCCATAAGAAATAAATAATTTTCAGTGTCTTTATTGGACACGTCTAGTGTCCAATAACTATTAAATTACCAGTTTTGTTCATACAAAGAATGTTTTGAAGTTCCTCTATGAACAAACTTTTACTAAACGGGTGCAATCTATATAAACACAGCATTGTATAGTTCTCATTTTGATAACAAAAAGTCAACTTAACAACATCGGCACTACAAACATTGATTTTAGAGAAACCATGAGCAAAACTCTCATCAATGTATACTGCAACACCACCTGCCGAATAAGATTCATTACAACAACTAAATGACACGTAGCCCGGTATATCGTAAAGATTCATTTCGTTCTCATAAACCCATATCTCTGTCAAAACTATTATGGCTGGCAATTTTTCGAGTGACTGGACGTGAGCTAAGAAAGAAGAAAAATTTCATATGCTACCGCACTACTGGAAGAATAATGTTCTTAAATGCCATCGGATTAACTGACTTTCCGATAACAAGGATATTGAGATAATTTACACTATTTTAGCTTATGTTTTTGAAATTAATTGGGATGTGTTAAGAGCAGCTTATTTTCCTACAGATGTTCAGCAATTTGTTTTTAATAAAACAAATCGGAACTGCAGAAATCTAAGCCATTCGTTAATATCTGTGAGGATTACAATCGCCATAACACAAGTCAACACTCCCTTGGATCCACCGCAGTCTACCTACCTTTCAAAATTAGAAAATAAAATTCTTAAAAGTTTTCTTTGTTTTTTTTTTTTTATTTTTTAATAAGTATATAAACGTTGGCCTTTTAACGGGAATTTTTATTCATACATAAATGTTGTAACTGTTGTAATATTTTTTTTTTTTAATAAATTTCTTGTTTTTTTTTTCAAAATGTACAAATAACTTGACGTTCATACAATACAATAAAGATTAGTTTAACTTTCAGCATGTCTTGATTTCTGCAGATACATTTAAACTAAAAGAAACCGAAAAATTAACAACAAAATCATTTTACAAATCGATGTACATATATGTAGAGGCATTTGATGATTCGTTGGGCATGAATACGAACACAAAACATAATCAACTAGTGGCTTAACCAGATAAATTCATCAAAGAACTCTCGTCAACGTTACTGTTTTTTTGTTTTCTTTTTTTTAATTAAATATAAAATACGTGTGCATGAAGAATATTTATAACATGAATTCTGTGTTAAAATTTAATGCATAACATTAACAGTGACACTAAAAGTAGATTAATAAATACAATACAATAAAAATAATAATATACAACTTATAGCCTAAGCGCGTAACTGAGATAGAAAAAGAGTCAATAAAAAAATATTTTTTTAACAATATGTTTGTAAATATTTGAACAATCACGAGAGTACTTAAGAGCAGACAAATAAAATAACGATTCGGCTAGTGAGCCATTTAATATCAAAAATATATTATTCGTGAGAAAACAATTGAAATCATTTTCAAATACTTGATCAACACAATAACAATGAAATAACTATACTTAATTTGCAAATGCATGCATCCATGTTTTATGTATTTGTATCACCTACGAAGCTAGTGGGGGAGTGCGAGGGGATGTGTGAATGATATAAGAAGACCTGGCAGAAGTTCTGGCACACACAAATTGCTGGAATACTAAAAGTGCAACAGTCTTTCCTGATTCATTTCACTTGACGTCAATTCTTTCGTTGTATGGAATTCTCAATCGGAATTGGTGAGCGATGATGCTTGCGATTCGAGCGTATTTGTATCGGTGCGATTGCGAAGCATTCGTGGTTGACTCGAGGCGAAGTTGGAAAAGTCTTTCATAACATCCTTGTAGGTTTCATCCTCTCCATTTCCTTCGTCACTTAAACCGATTTCGTCATTCAGTCGTGTCAGGCGCAATCTGCAAAGAATTGAGATGCATTCTAAATTGTAATTTCTATATTTTTATTAAACTTACAATGTAACAATATCAGCATTTCGTTGATCAACAGCAATGTCCAGTGGTTTCTTGCCATCTTTTGCGATGATGTCATACTTTGCTTTGTGTTTGAGGAGGAGATAAGCCTGAGCAATGCAGCCTTTTTGTGTGGATAAATGCAGAGCACTGTAACCGAAGTCGTCTATCACATCGATTGGTACTCCGTTTAGCAATAGAAATTCACAAGCCATCACCGAACCCTGAAAGGAATACGATAAAGTTCAAAAATTTGTGACGTTGATCACTCAGTCTCTTACCGATAGCACGGCCGAATGAAGATACGTTCGATTGGAATCGTCATTGTTTTTCCATTGTTTATCTGCACCTAGAGCAAACGCCATACACATGACTGGTAAATTATGCACGGCGGCAGCTTTGTACAGTAACATATTTGGACTGAGTTTTTCGAAGCGTTCCTCCTCAATGTTGCACTCATCTTCGCCCTCTGTGGACTCTTGATCGGAGCCAAGGATCTCCGGTTGGTAGCATGGGTCCACTTTCAGACTGTCTCCAATAACCATCAAATCCTCTCGTGATATACTCAACGACATCGATGGAATGTTTAATGATTCATCATCACCATCTGACTTTGAACTCGATCCGTTGCGATATCGCCGGCGGAACTTTTTCACACCCCATTTGCGAGCAATTGGCTCCTCGCCGCCGATGCAATCGATGTTTTCCATTTCCTCAGCTTTTGGCATGCCGCATATGAAACGTTTTTCAACATATTTCGCTTTGATCCATGCCTCCCGCACGCTAATATCACAATTCTCCGTTGCTGGCTTCAAGTCGCAGTTCTCATCGATGTGAGCTTCGTAGATTCGATTGACCACATCGTTGCCCAGCTCCATCATGACCTTAACATTCTCAGCTTCCCATGCGTCCAGCGTAAGCGAACGCACCTTGCTGTAGTGAACTCCTAAACTGCGATGCACTCCTGAGCACTCGATGCATAGAGTGATGCCAAGATTTATCGACGCCCAGCGTGGTTCTGAGCCTCTGCAGTCGCAGCACTGCGAATTGCCAGGGATCTTTAGGAATTGTTCCCAGTGACTAAGGAACAAATAGCAAGTTAATAAAAGACATCGACGTGGTATGGACGAATGTGATTTTCTTACATTTTCCTCTTCATATTCAGCGCGTTCGATGCCAGCGATGATTGTGGTCGAGAGTTTATACTGTCATGCTGAATTGCGGCCCCAATACTGCGTTGTAGAGCACCTATCCAAGCTTGTAGCATCTCTGATGAGTCGGCCTGCAGTGTATGAGACCTATTTATGCAATTAACAAATGAATTACACACAAAAAGACACACACACAAGATTCTACTTACTTTGTGGGAGAGATAACTTCGAAACAAAACCGCCGATCGCCATCACTGACCGGACGCACCGTACAGATTCTCAGGTCTTCTTCCATAACAGAGAATGAGTCTTCGTTGCAACGCTTTCTGAAACTCAACACATCACTTATGAGTCACAATGAAATATTTAAAATGTTTCGCAGATAGATTTGCGAAATAATTTCTCACCTGTACACCAGTTGATTGTCACTCAAATAGAACCATCGTCGGCACCAGGTTTTGAAGCCTTTTGATTTCTTTTTGAACAAGTAGCCTTCCAGTTTATTCGACGAACTGTTCGTGTTGTTGTCATTAAAACTGTTCACACTGAGATGGCGATTCTGCATTGATTTCTCGTATTGTTGGTAATCGTTTTGCAGTGAGTTTATATCATCGGAGAGATTCTTAAAGAACTCATCAAAATCATTGCAGAGATCTGATCCTTGGTGGTAGTAAGTTCCACATGCTTGGTAATAGTCTAAGAGCTGTTCACAAAAAAAAAGAGACACAGTTAAAGTGTTAAAAAAGAAGACGAAGGTCTGCGTTTGTGACTAATTCTAGAAATCGTATCGAACACACCCATATTCTGGTCATTTGTCAAGTTAATCTAAACTTTTGGATTTACCTTAACTTGACTTATCACCACGACGACAGGCGATATCATTGGAAATAAGTGAATATAATGGGTTCCATTGAGTGTGCTGTTCATAGCAAACACACTTGCAATCAAGTTATCTATGCCGATGTCGCCATACGCACAGAGTATAAATAAACTTAGATACGTGTGCGAAATTTGTTTGGTTCTAATATATTAGTCACCTGTTGTCGTTGGGATTAGAAGTAATATGACGGAATGCAACATGAAGAAGCAACGGTAGCAATTATTAATTAATAAGAACTTTAAAATTTAGTAGATAATGTTTTATTTGCTGCTCGTGTTACGCGTATCTCTGTGAAAAAAGTAATCGAGAATAACAATTCGGGATCGTTGTTACTGTTATCACACCGATTGTAAATTCGTTAGCAAAACTGTCTATGCAAATTTCGAGATACTTTTATTGGAAATTTATTTGATTCTCTGACGAAAACATTTCTTTCGTTCAAGCATCTACTGTTGGGCGCGATACGCAATCCAAAATTGGAATATGCCCAATCGAGAAGAAAAGACTTTTAGTTTAAAGTTTATAGTGTGCAAGTAATTGTTCTTGAGCTAAAATGTTTTTATCAATTTTTATCCGGGGGCAACTATTTTCGATGTCACCAGCCATGAATTACAACCGTAAAAAGGGGGCATTAAAGTTTGAACTACAGTGAAACCTCCTAATGAGGCACTCACAGGGACTAAGAAAATGGGAACAATGGGACCTCTTAATTGGACCAAATATCGTTTGATTTTTTTTTTGTGTCTGATATTTAGATTCAGCCAAAAAAAAAACTATTTCGCATTTTTTCACTCTCACTAATCATTTCGTATAATTTAAACATTCAACATTTTAAGACACTGCAGTATTTTTGTCTTCGGACTCAATTTAAATATCGTAGTCATCTTCAGTTACAGGGGTTGGTTCCCAATTTACTGATGAAGGAATTCTGACGGAACATCGGGTAAGGTGATGTCTTGAAAACTACCACAGTTGACGGCAGAAAAAAAACACGAACGGAAACAATTAGAAATGATTTTCTCACTAACGTTATCCCAAGCTTTCTTTAGCCACCGGCAACCGTTATGTACATTTATTTAAGTCATATCTGGTGAATTTTCCGACTCGTCATCTGGGGATATAATGTGGTCCAACATACGCTTTCTGAAGTGTACCTTCGAATTATTTATAATGCCACTTAGGAGGTAGAAAGTTCAGCTCGATTTTCTTGATTGGATGTTCGCTCAACATCTCTTCCAAGAAGAGAAGAATTTTCCTATTTCCCTATTGTTAAGCATGAATCCAACTAGAAAATATGCGCGATGTCATTCCTGCTTTTAACATATTTCTACAATGGATTTTTAGAAGCCGCTGAATGTCAACATTAGCAGATTTAGATTTAGTTCTATCTATATCTCTAGATTATAGATGTTTTCAGGCATATCATTTTTGTACAATGCATTAATTGCTGCTATAAAGTTTTCAACAGTCTCTATATTGACAACAGCTCCTTCTCCGCTCTTTGAAAAACGATGTAATGTGTTTTCCGGAATCATTCAAGCAAGTCATCCGTTTGAAGCCTTTAAATCATTTAGTTCCAAAATTACAGCAATAATTGATGCCTTCATTTGCATAATTGGTCCTGATTTTTTTTCCTCTTATCCTGCTCCAGCGAACGCGTTAATTTGGATTTCTTTCGTATTTAGAGTTTGATAAATGACCTGAATTTGGAGAGAGGAACATTATATACCACGAGTGGGTATGCCTTAACGGCTTTGTCAATCAGAGGCATTCTTCTACCTCGATTTAAAAAGGTCTCAGTATAGCTAAGCGGTGACACGCACACTCTTTCGCTGATTTAATTTTAAACAGTTTGGTCTTCGTGGTAAAGATTTCCAATTGTTTTCAGCGTTAAATAGCTGGATATCGTAAGATTACTTCTATATGTATTAAATGTAGTGTGAGGCAAAAGTGATGCCCGCGCATGCTAGCATGGAATCGACCTTTATGTCATAAGTGGCGCCCTGTTCATCTGTTTACATGATTATTGACTTTAGTGTATTATAAACCGATTGCTCGGGAGCTTGTTTGACAAATAGGATCAACTTGCTGGCTAAAACTTAATTTTCAATTTCTGGCCACAAAAATTGGAATATCATGCCGCGCGAACGCTCTCCATTCACTTTAACAAATGTGCCAATTCCACCGCCACTCCAAAAACCACACCGTGGTTCTCCATGACTAAACGTGAATTTTCCGAGCCTCAAATAATGAGAGTATACAATAGGGAACTTGGTTGCCTCCAAAACAGAACTTTAACCGAGTGGAGGCAGCCAAGGAAAGATGATCTGTTGACACTTGTGGAGTGCTACAAGGCTCGATTCTTGGACCGTTGATATTTTTCCAATAAGTAGCAGTAATTTAACATTGTGCAATTCACTTGTTTGATGATGATACCCAAATGCATTTCAGTTATTCCTTTAAAATCGTATCGACTTATCAATTACATTAATAAATGAAGATCCTTGGTGTATAAACGATTTGCGTTTAAATGCTCGAAAATTTAAATGGCTTGTCATTCGTAGAAGATTAATTGATCCTTCGTCCTTCCCGAAAGTCTAACTAGGCTAAACCTTGATCTGATTTTTAATACTACGATAATCTTGGCAACACATATAAATACAACTATGGAGGGCTGCTTCCAATAGGAGCCTCAATGTTGTCAAAAGTAATATTATCCGTTTTGCGTTTAATGTAAAAAGATTTGATCACTCATTTCGTACTATTCTAAACAAATGTGCGGTTGCAATTTGGTACATCAAATCATAAGAACTTGTATATCTAAGAAGGCCTCAGAAGCGACTGCCGAGAGCGGGACTGCATGGAAACATACTTTCAACGGTCCAACGCTATGGTCTTTTGAGCCATGGACAGCCACTTTTCTATCTGGTAGCAATTTAAGTCAGAAAACTCTCCCATTCTGCAAAGAAAACGAAGAGGTGGGACGAATATAGGTTTGCTCACACAGAAAACAATTCAGAATTAAGTCGTTCCAAACGAGCTCGTTAAGGATCAGAAAAATTGTGAAGGGTTATTGAAGAAACGTTAAAGAACCTACACGACGAATCGGATTGAATTGACCTCATTCTACCGGAATTGACAGCTTTATTTAGTGCTAGCTACAACTGGAAATAGACCCAATGAGCTGCCCATATCGTATAGATCCATAAGTCTAACATCATTTGGACAAAAGACGATGAAGAGACAAATTGATGTTGTCATTAGAGAATGGATAAACTCAAACCAATTTGTCCATAGGAAAGGTAAATCTACCAAACGTGCCCATTTCGTTTTCTCGACGAGGACGCTTTCGATAACACTACGCTACGAATCGTTCAGAAGTAGAATCAACTAATGGACGAGGGCCTTTCGGTTTCTGTAACCGCAAGGAAGGGATGCCTTCAAGGGGGGATCTCACTTGAACCTATAGTGATAAACAACACCACAATAGTCTCTTCCAACGAGGTCAAATATCTTGGCAAGCAACTCAATTGGAATTCACATATCAAGTCCGCCACCAAACTGCAGATAGATTATCAATACACGTGAGGCTACTTAGTTCCTACACTAGACACCAAAAGTTTGGTATGGCTCACAGACGGATCAAAATGTATTCTGGAGTTGGAGCTACATTATTTGGATCTAAAACGAGGATCTCTGTACCAATAGGTTAAGGTCCTATCGTGTTTCAAGCTGAAATCTTCGCCAAACACAATCACCTCAAGACTATTTCAGATACCCAAGCAGCACTTGGGGCATTATCTTCCAACTGAATGGACTCCAAAACTGTCAGAGGTTACCATGATGCATTGCAATCCCTTGCCAGATACAATAAAGTGAAGCCGGGCTGGGTCTTTGGACACAAGGGATTGCAGGAAACGAATCTGCAGATGAGCTCGCTACGTCTGGCTAGAAATCTGCGTTCATAGGTCCTGAACCATTTTTAGCGTCTATTGGACAACATCTTAAACACAGATAAACAAATGAGAAAACAAAATTCTGGACCAATTGGGAAGGTCTAAGGCAATCCAAGCGATTAATAAGGAAATCCTTAGCCTTGGCAAAGAAAGTATAAGAAAACTAACGAGCTTTCTTACTGGCCACTGTGGTCTGAATTACCACCTTTAGAAAATGAACCTGTGCCACGATAAGGTATGTCGTCTGTGCCTGGAAGGGCATGAAACATCCGAATACATTTTGTGTGAATATCCGGCACTACACTGGTAGCAATGAAATAAGAATCACAGCGGCAATTAAAACTACAAAAAACCTACAATTTTCTAATTATGTAAACGTGACCACTAATTGTGTGCTGATATTTTTTTTACACTAATTACTCACCGTGGATAGTATTGATGGGACCTTCCGCGATTGTGTTAGAGTTATATAATTCACATAGTCCAATGCTGTGTGTTGGAAGCACGATTTAGTTGCCGACAGTATATTCACAGCCTCCTGCACCTCCTGTGGTCGGTTTTTATTTGCCTACAAGTAAAAAATAAAACGATTGAATTTGGTTTCGAATTCGTGGAAATTGACTTACTTGAGCATTTTTTATTAGGGCGTTATCATAGCACTCGGAGACTTTCAAGAAATGCCCTCGATAGTCCTTCACTTGGTTGATGTCATCCTTAACAAACACGCTTAAGTTCTTTAGCACGGTTCGACTGGCCTGATCCAACAGTATCGTATGGAATTTATTCATCTCCTTTTGAAAAGATCAAAAGTTCATCAGTTCTCCTTATATTCATAAAATGCAAGACAAACCTGAAAGCAGTGAATAATCTTTCCCAGTGCGTTATGTGCGTTCTTGTTATCAGCAAAATGCTGTTGGAGGTCCCACAACGACATGGCAAATGCACTGTAAACAAAAAAAAATAATTCTTATTCTCTCCACTTGCTTCGGTTGTAGGCAGTCAATGTGGTAAACCTTTGATTCTTAACATATTCCTTGCCAGAGTCCACGGCCACTGCACACAGTTTGATGATCTTTTCCAGCCTCTGTTCCAAATGTTCAATTTCTGACTCCTCTTTCGAGATGTATTGTCTGCAAATGAGTAAGATGCAGCGCATGATTTCATTTGTTTATTTTTACAAAGTCCATAATTATGCATGAGTCAGCGGCATGGATGATAATCCGCTTCGGATTTCCGGAATATTATTAATTAACATTTTGATTCATTGCTCACCTGAAACGTGGAGAATCCTTTAGACACTCTTCAAATTCAATTGTGGAACGCATTTTCGCCTTGCTGGTGTGTGCTACGTTTCAGTACAACAAAACAAAAAAACAACAACCAAACCACTGAGTAGAAAACAAATGAAAGAGTAAAAGAAGAAAAATAAAACAACACCAACGAGACCAGAAAGACAACACAGCAACTTCTTTTTTTAATTTTTTAGAACATATCTTCGTGGTTTGGCGGCGTGGAGGGCTTGGATTGATGCGAAATCATTTGAAATGAATTTAATTGTACTTAGGTGGCCAGCAGATTGGTGCACTATGAGAATTATTATAAAATAAAAAAAGTTGCAAACTTTCTGTATTTGCTGGTTCGACTTTCACTTGGAAATTTCTACAGATTTGGCAAATGGAATTTTGAAAGTTGAACTGTCAGTTTACTGTCAAACAAGTGGCAGTAATGGAGCACGTTCAGTTGGCATAATCTTCGACGACATTCAAATCGATAGGTGTCGCCGTATGCATTAAAGAGAAATTTCAGTTATTTTCAAAATTTATGGCAACTTGATGGAAGGACAACACGATTTCGGTGGCCAGTTCACATCACCTCCACGTGAGATGAATTTATTATATCGGTGGTGTCCATATGATTCAATTCAGGCCAAAAGAAGTTGTTTATCACCGTCCTATAGCACTCGCCGTTGACGGTGATGGCCTGGCAATTGTCGTTCTTATAGAAATACGGACTGATGACGCCGCCAGCCCAAAATCCACACCAAACAGTGACTTTTTCGGAATGCATTAGACGCTCTCGGATCTCTTGTGTATTGGTATCGTCCCAAATTCTACAATTTTGTTTGCTGACGTACCCATTCATCCAGAAATGTGCCTCATCGCTGTAGATGATTTTTCGATCGAAATAAGGGTCAGCATCCAACTGCTCCAGAGCCCATTCAGCGAAGGCACGTCCTTGTTTATGGTGAATTACCTTCAGCTCCTGGATCAGTTGAATTTTGTAGGCATGCAGACACAAATCACGACGCAAAAATCGCCAAGTTGTGGTCTGCAAAATCGACTGCCTGGGATTCTTCACTCTCATGGACAGCGGATTCAAATTTATCGTTTCTTTATGAAGGACGATAATAGCCTTAAATGGGCGAAGCTCGCGGAGCATTGCTCGAACAGAATACCAATTTTAATTAAACAATTTCATTATTTGCACGTGTTTTTGAACACTATGTCCGTCCATGATGATTTGACAAAATAGACGGCTTTATGGCGGTATTTCACTTGGACCAACATTTTGGGTCCATTCAGCCCCTGCTAGGGAGTGGTATACCATCGAGAGAACTACTATAGCCTGATCCACATTTGATTCTAAGGAGGTTTTTCAGTTCAACACTGCTTATATGAAGAAGTTCTTTCCTAGGAATTGCCTTCTATTCCTTGCTAGGGCTGAGCAGTCACAGAAAAATTAATGAATAGATTTTAATTCCTCCTCATCTCTGCGGTATGTTCAGATGCATTGCATGGCACAGTACCCGGTAATGACTCCCATTATCTTGCATATCTCTTTGCGACTAAAACCGATCAATGATGTTGATTTCTTCCTGTACATCGTCGGCCATAGAGCCTTAGGTGTAGCTCCAGTACCCAGACAAAGCCATCGAGATCTGGGCTCTATCCAGGGCTTCGTCTTCTAACTTTCTTCCCCGGTACCCAGCAGAGGGTCACCTAATTCAACAGCTTCGATTTCAGAAAGACTCATGCCATGGCTGTCAATGTCGCTTAGCTATAAGAGAAAATGGTAGTCGATTTGTGAATTATGTTGTGCTCTTTCAGCGCGAGTGCCGCCTCTTGTATCTTCTTCGGCTTGAAAGACGCTGTAATCATCTCCTACTATCAGGGATTTTTCGACGAGTTCACCACAGAGCCTCGCGCTAATATCGGCGCTCGCCTTTGAGCCGTCTTTATATAGAATGATCTCTTACTAGTGTTTTCGATCTGGAAATCGTTGATTAAAATTCTTCTCTGGAGCTAGGGTCGGTGGTACGTAGTCTGTTTATCTTATAATCTGCATGGCCTCTGAGCCTCAGGGCCGATGCAGCTGCACTTAGCTGCAGAATTAGTCAAGGGAGTGGAAGTGAGATCAACTCCATTTATGTTAGAGTTGGACGGATGAACTCAGGAATGTTTTTCTTCTTAGTTCTATTTTACTTGGGTTGACGATCAGTCCATGACTAGGACATTCGCTTAGCGTTGAAGGAAACTTCAGGACCACATCCAAGGCCTAAGTTTTAACATTTTTCTTGCGGGTTGCATTTTTTGCAAGAATGGAGGACTTGGAAGAGTGATTGGTTGCTGACTCCGAACGGCTACAGCAGCTTGTCATTATATTTTAGAGTAAAGAAATGGATCTAATAAGTAACTCCCAACGTAACTCCCAACGTAAGTTAGTTAGTTGGAGGGCAGGAGGCTGTGCATACAGAGCAAATGTTGCTGATTGCTCTCCACTTCAGCAACGATCCTTGTCAATGCACAGGTCAAGTTGACATACAGCCTCCCCGCGGCGGTATCTGGATATTCTCTTCAACACCGGGTGGGAGGTGATTTGGTGTATGAAGCCTCAGCGAGAGAGCGCAAAGTCAAACCGTCCAGGATGGCGATTGTGTTGGGGGCTTACAACCTAAACAGGTAAAAAATGGGCAAACTGCGTCGGATGTATGCTCCAGATAATAAGCGGAATATGGGAAGATGAAAGCATGCTCGACGACTGAACTCCCAGCTCTATATGCCCCATCTTTAAAAAGAAGCGATCACTTGTTTTGTAAGAACTATTGAGGCATGTCCCATCTTGATGTCGTATATAGGATCCTGCCCAACGTACTGTGTGAACGTCTGAAGCCTGATTATCGGCACCTGAACAGTTCAGCTTCCGGCCCAACAATCGAATATAAACCTTTAACGGCAAATGCAGATCAGGCTAAGCGAGCTTGTCTGAGGGTTAACGAGGACGTCAACGATAGCAACAATTTCGAGGGCGCTAATGGATATGTCTTCCTCGGGGCAAAGACCAAGTAACCGCAGATGCAAGATGAGTTGGTCTTGGCAACTTTTCAAAATTAAAAGATCTGGAAGGGTTCCATAAACTTGCGCAGAGTATTAATAGTTTTCTGTATTCCACGAGCTCATAATGATGCATAACTACCTCAAGGGATTCCAAGGTGATGCCACTAACAAAAACAAGGTGTTGATTGGGGAAAAATTCTGGATTAGAAGTAATTTCCGAATTCCGGAAAAAAGTGCATTTTGAAAGCATGGGCTATAGTCCAGCAGAATTAAGCAAAAAAGCCTCGGATTTCAAATTTCTATATTTTTGTCAATTCAAGGTTCTCAGAGCTAAATTTTCAAATTTGTGTTCATTTCGTAATGCTTGTGACTGTCAATATCATAGAAATCGTAATTTGCGAATTTGAGAAAAAAGTGCATTTTGAACCCATGGGCTATAGTCCAGCAGAATTAAGCAAAAAAGCCTCGGATCTGATATTTCTGTATTTTTGTTAATAAAAGGTTCTCAGAGCTAAATTTTCAAATTTGTGTTCATTTCGTAATGCTTGTGACTGTCAATATCATAGAAATCGTAATTTGCGAATTCCGGAAAAAAGCGCATTTTGAAACCATGGGCTATATCCAGCAGAATTATGCAAAAAAGCCTCGGATTTCAAATTTCTGTATTTTTGTTAATAAAAGGTTCTCAGAGCTAAATTTTCAAATTTGTGTTCATTTCGTAATGCTTGTGACTGTCAATATCATAGAAATCGTAATTTGCGAATTTGAGAAAAAAGTGCATTTTGAACCCATGGGCTATAGTCCAGCAGAATTAAGCAAAAAAGCCTCGGATTTCAAATTTCTGTATTTTTGTTAATAAAAGGTTCTCAGAGCTAAATTTTCAAATTTGTGTTCATTTCGTGATGCTTTTGACTGTCAATATCATAGAAATCGTAATTTCCGAATTCCGGAAAAAAGCGCATTTTGAAACCATGGGCTATAGTCCAGCAGAATTAAGCAAAAAAGCCTCGGATTTCAAATTTCTGTATTTTTGTTAATAAAAGGTTCTCAGAGCTAAATTTTCAAATTTGTGTTCATTTCGTAATGCTTGTGACTGTCAATATCATAGAAATCGTAATTTGCGAATTTGAGAAAAAAGTGCATTTTGAACCCATGGGCTATAGTCCAGCAGAATTAAGCAAAAAAGCCTCGGATTTCAAATTTCTGTATTTTTGTTAATAAAAGGTTCTCAGAGCTAAATTTTCAAATTTGTGTTCATTTCGTGATGCTTTTGACTGTCAATATCATAGAAATCGTAATTTCCGAATTCCGGAAAAAAGCGCATTTTGAAACCATGGGCTATAGTCCAGCAGAATTAAGCAAAAAAGCCTCGGATTTCAAATTTCTGTATTTTTGTTAATAAAAGGTTCTCAGAGCTAAATTTTCAAATTTGTGTTCATTTCGTAATGCTTGTGACTGTCAATATCATAGAAATCGTAATTTGCGAATTTGAGAAAAAAGTGCATTTTGAACCCATGGGCTATAGTCCAGCAGAATTAAGCAAAAAAGCCTCGGATTTCAAATTTCTGTATTTTTGTTAATAAAAGGTTCTCAGAGCTAAATTTTCAAATTTGTGTTCATTTCGTGATGCTTTTGACTGTCAATATCATAGAAATCGTAATTTCCGAATTCCGGAAAAAAGCGCATTTTGAAACCATGGGCTATAGTCCAGCAGAATTAAGCAAAAAAGCCTCGGATTTCAAATTTCTGTATTTTTGTTAATAAAAGGTTCTCAGAGCTAAATTTTCAAATTTGTGTTCATTTCGTAATGCTTGTGACTGTCAATATCATAGAAATCGTAATTTGCGAATTTGAGAAAAAAGTGCATTTTGAACCCATGGGCTATAGTCCAGCAGAATTAAGCAAAAAAGCCTCGGATTTCAAATTTCTGTATTTTTGTTAATAAAAGGTTCTCAGAGCTAAATTTTCAAATTTGTGTTCATTTCGTGATGCTTTTGACTGTCAATATCATAGAAATCGTAATTTCCGAATTCCGGAAAAAAGCGCATTTTGAAACCATGGGCTATAGTCCAGCAGAATTAAGCAAAAAAGCCTCGGATTTCAAATTTCTGTATTTTTGTTAATAAAAGGTTCTCAGAGCTAAATTTTCAAATTTGTGTTCATTTCGTAATGCTTGTGACTGTCAATATCATAGAAATCGTAATTTGCGAATTTGAGAAAAAAGTGCATTTTGAACCCATGGGCTATAGTCCAGCAGAATTAAGCAAAAAAGCCTCGGATTTCAAATTTCTGTATTTTTGTTAATAAAAGGTTCTCAGAGCTAAATTTTCAAATTTGTGTTCATTTCGTGATGCTTTTGACTGTCAATATCATAGAAATCGTAATTTCCGAATTCCGGAAAAAAGCGCATTTTGAAACCATGGGCTATAGTCCAGCAGAATTAAGCAAAAAAGCCTCGGATTTCAAATTTCTGTATTTTTGTTAATAAAAGGTTCTCAGAGCTAAATTTTCAAATTTGTGTTAAGTTCGTGATGCTTGTCATTGTCAGGGTCATAGAAATCGTAATTTGCGAATTAAAAAAAAAGTGCATTTTGAAACCATGGGCTATAGTCCAGCAGAATTAAGCAAAAAAACCTCGGATTTCAAATTTCAGTATTTTTGTTAATAAAAGGTTCTCAGAGCTAAATTTTCAAATTTGGGTTCATTTCGTGATGTTTGTGACTGTCAATATAATATAAGTCGTAATTTGCGAATTAAAAAAAAAAGTGCATTTTGAAACCATGGGCTATAGTCCAGCAGAATTAAGCAAAAAACCTCGGATTTCAAATTTCTGTATTTTTGTTAATAAAAGGTTCTCAGAGCTAAATTTTCAAATTTGTGTTAAGTTCGTGATGCTTGTCATTGTCAGGGTCATAGAAATCGTAATTTGCGAATTAAAAAAAAAGTGTATTTTGAAACCATGGGCTATAGTCCAGCAGAATTAAGCAAAAAAGCCTCGGATTTCAAATTTCTGTATTTTTGTTAATAAAAGGTTCTCAGAGCTAAATTTTCAAATTTGGGTTCATTTCGTGATGTTTGTGACTGTCAATATAATATAAGTCGTAATTTGCGAATTAAAAAAAAAGTGCATTTTGAAACCATGGGCTATAGTCCAGCAGAATTAAGCAAAAAAACCTCGGATTTCAAATTTCTGTATTTTTGTTAATAAAAGGTTCTCAGAGCTAAATTTTCAAATTTGTGTTCATTTCGTAATGCTTGTGACTGTCAATATCATAGAAATCGTAATTTGCGAATTTGAGAAAAAAGTGCATTTTGAACCCATGGGCTATAGTCCAGCAGAATTAAGCAAAAAAGCCTCGGATTTCAAATTTCTGTATTTTTGTTAATAAAAGGTTCTCAGAGCTAAATTTTCAAATTTGTGTTCATTTCGTAATGCTTGTGACTGTCAATATCATAGAAATCGTAATTTGCGAATTTGAGAAAAAAGTGCATTTTGAACCCATGGGCTATAGTCCAGCAGAATTAAGCAAAAAAGCCTCGGATTTCAAATTTCTGTATTTTTGTTAATAAAAGGTTCTCAGAGCTAAATTTTCAAATTTGTGTTCATTTCGTGATGCTTTTGACTGTCAATATCATAGAAATCGTAATTTGCGAATTCCGGAAAAAAGCGCATTTTGAAACCATGGGCTATATCCAGCAGAATTATGCAAAAAAGCCTCGGATTTCAAATTTCTGTATTTTTGTTAATAAAAGGTTCTCAGAGCTAAATTTTCAAATTTGTGTTCATTTCGTAATGCTTGTGACTGTCAATATCATAGAAATCGTAATTTGCGAATTTGAGAAAAAAGTGCATTTTGAACCCATGGGCTATAGTCCAGCAGAATTAAGCAAAAAAGCCTCGGATTTCAAATTTCTGTATTTTTGTTAATAAAAGGTTCTCAGAGCTAAATTTTCAAATTTGTGTTCATTTCGTAATGCTTGTGACTGTCAATATCATAGAAATCGTAATTTGCGAATTTGAGAAAAAAGTGCATTTTGAACCCATGGGCTATAGTCCAGCAGAATTAAGCAAAAAAGCCTCGGATTTCAAATTTCTGTATTTTTGTTAATAAAAGGTTCTCAGAGCTAAATTTTCAAATTTGTGTTCATTTCGTGATGCTTTTGACTGTCAATATCATAGAAATCGTAATTTCCGAATTCCGGAAAAAAGCGCATTTTGAAACCATGGGCTATAGTCCAGCAGAATTAAGCAAAAAAGCCTCGGATTTCAAATTTCTGTATTTTTGTTAATAAAAGGTTCTCAGAGCTAAATTTTCAAATTTGTGTTCATTTCGTAATGCTTGTGACTGTCAATATCATAGAAATCGTAATTTGCGAATTTGAGAAAAAAGTGCATTTTGAAACCATGGGCTATAGTCCAGCAGAATTAAGCAAAAAAACCTCGGATTTCAAATTTCAGTATTTTTGTTAATAAAAGGTTCTCAGAGCTAAATTTTCAAATTTGTGTTAAGTTCGTGATGCTTGTCATTGTCAGGGTCATAGAAATCGTAATTTGCGAATTAAAAAAAAAGTGCATTTTGAAACCATGGGCTATAGTCCAGCAGAATTAAGCAAAAAAACCTCGGATTTCAAATTTCAGTATTTTTGTTAATAAAAGGTTCTCAGAGCTAAATTTTCAAATTTGTGTTAAGTTCGTGATGCTTGTCATTGTCAGGGTCATAGAAATCGTAATTTGCGAGTAAAAAAAAAAGTGCATTTTGAAACCATGGGCTATAGTCCAGCAGAATTAAGCAAAAAAACCTCGGATTTCAAATTTCTGTATTTTTGTTAATAAAAGGTTCTCAGAGCTAAATTTCCAAATTTGTGTTCATTTCGTGATGCTTTTGACTGTCAATATAATAAAAGTCGTAATTTACGAAATCCGGAAAAATGTGCATTTTGAAACCATGGGCTATAGTCCAGCAGAATTAAGCAAAAAAACCTCGGATTTCAAATTTCTGTATTTTTGTTAATAAAAGGTTCTCAGTGCTAAATTTCCAAATTTGTGTTCATTTCGTGATGCTTTTGACTGTCAATATAATAAAAGTCGTAATTTACGAATTCCGGAAAAAAGTGCATTTTGAAACCATGGGCTATAGTCCAGCAGAATTAAGCAAAAAAACCTCGGATATAAAATTTCAGTATTTTTGTTAATAAAAGGTTCTCAGAGCTAAATTTCCAAATTTGTGTTCGTTTCGTGATGCTTTTGACTGTCAATATAATAAAAGTCGTAATTTACGAATTCCGGAAAAAAGTGCATTTTGAAACCATGGGCTATAGTCCAGCAGAATTAAGCAAAAAAACCTCGGATTTCAAATTTCAGTATTTTTGTTAATAAAAGGTTCTCAGAGCTAAATTTTCAAATTTGGGTTCATTTCGTGATGTTTGTGACTGTCAATATAATATAAGTCGTAATTTGCGAATTAAAAAAAAAGTGTATTTTGAAACCATGGGCTATAGTCCAGCAGAAGTAAGCAAAAAAGCCTCGGATTTCAAATTTCTGTATTTTTGTTAATAAAAGGTTCTCAGAGCTAAATTTTCAAATTTGTGTTAAGTTCGTGATGCTTGTCATTGTCAGGGTCATAGAAATCGTAATTTGCGAGTAAAAAAAAAAGTGCATTTTGAAACCATGGGCTATAGTCCAGCAGAATTAAGCAAAAAAACCTCGGATTTCAAATTTCTGTATTTTTGTTAATAAAAGGTTCTCAGAGCTAAATTTTCAAATTTGTGTTAAGTTCGTGATGCTTGTCATTGTCAGGGTCATAGAAATCGTAATTTGCGAGTAAAAAAAAAAGTGCATTTTGAAACCATGGGCTATAGTCCAGCAGAATTAAGCAAAAAAACCTCGGATTTCAAATTTCTGTATTTTTGTTAATAAAAGGTTCTCAGAGCTAAATTTCCAAATTTGTGTTCATTTCGTGATGCTTTTGACTGTCAATATAATAAAAGTCGTAATTTACGAAATCCGGAAAAATGTGCATTTTGAAACCATGGGCTATAGTCCAGCAGAATTAAGCAAAAAAACCTCGGATTTCAAATTTCTGTATTTTTGTTAATAAAAGGTTCTCAGTGCTAAATTTCCAAATTTGTGTTCATTTCGTGATGCTTTTGACTGTCAATATAATAAAAGTCGTAATTTACGAATTCCGGAAAAAAGTGCATTTTGAAACCATGGGCTATAGTCCAGCAGAATTAAGCAAAAAAACCTCGGATTTCAAATTTCAGTATTTTTGTTAATAAAAGGTTCTCAGAGCTAAATTTTCAAATTTGGGTTCATTTCGTGATGTTTGTGACTGTCAATATAATATAAGTCGTAATTTGCGAATTAAAAAGAAAAGTGCATTTTGAAACCATGGGCTATAGTCCAGCAGAATTAAGCAAAAAAGCCTCGGATTTCAAATTTCTGTATTTTTGTTAATAAAAGGTTCTCAGAGCTAAATTTTCAAATTTTGTGTTAAGTTCGTGATGTTTGTGACTGTCAAAATAATATAAGTCGTAATTTGTGAATTAAAAAAAAAAGTGCATTTTGAAACCATGGGCTATAGTCCAGCAGAATTAAGCAAAAAAGCCTCGGATTTCAAATTTCTGTATTTTTGTTAATAAAAGGTTCTCAGAGCTAAATTTTCAAATTTTGGTTCATTTCGTGATGTTTGTGACTGTCAATATAATATAAGTCGTAATTTGCGAATTAAAAAAAAAAGTGCATTTTGAAACCATGGGCTATAGTCCAGCAGAATTAAGCAAAAAACCTCGGATTTCAAATTTCTGGATTTTTGTTAATAAAAGGTTCTCAGAGCTAAATTTTCAAATTTGGGTTCATTTCGTGATGTTTGTGACTGTCAATATAATATAAGTCGTAATTTGCGAATTAAAAAAAAAGTGCATTTTGAAACCATGGGCTATAGTCCAGCAGAATTAAGCAAAAAAACCTCGGATTTCAAATTTCAGTATTTTTGTTAATAAAAGGTTCTCAGAGCTAAATTTTCAAATTTGTGTTAAGTTCGTGATGCTTGTCATTTTCAGGGTCATAGAAATCGTAATTTGCGAATTAAAAAAAAAGTGCATTTTGAAACCATGGGCTATAGTCCAGCAGAATTAAGCAAAAAAACCTCGGATTTCAAATTTCAGTATTTTTGTTAATAAAAGGTTCTCAGAGCTAAATTTTCAAATTTGGGTTCATTTCGTGATGTTTGTGACTGTCAATATAATATAAGTCGTAATTTGCGAATTAAAAAAAAAGTGTATTTTGAAACCATGGGCTATAGTCCAGCAGAATTAAGCAAAAAAGCCTCGGATTTCAAATTTCTGTATTTTTGTTAATAAAAGGTTCTCAGAGCTAAATTTCCAAATTTGTGTTCATTTCGTGATGCTTTTGACTGTCAATATAATAAAAGTCGTAATTTACGAATTCCGGAAAAAAATGCATTTTGAAACCATGGGCTATAGTCCAGCAGAATTAAGCAAAAAAGCCTCGTATTTCATGTTTCTGTATTTTTGCTAATAAAAGGTTCTCAGTTATAAATTTTCAAATTTGGGTTCATTTCGTGATGCTTGTCATTATCAGGGTGATAGAAATCGTAATTTGCGAATTTGAGAAAAAAGTGCATTTTGAATCCATGGGCTATAGTCCATCAGAATTAAGCAAAAAAGCCTCGGATTTCATGTTTCTGTATTTTTGCTAATAAAAGGTTCTCAGGTATAAATTTTCAAATTTGGGTTCATTTCGTGATGTTTGTGACTGTCAATATAATAGAAATCATAATTTGCGAATTTGAGAAAAAAGTGGCTTTTGAATCCATGGGCTATAGTCCAGCAGAATTAAGCAAAAAAGCCTCGGATTTCATGTTTCTGTATTTTTGCTAATAAAAGGTTCTCAGAGCTAAATTTTCAAATTTTTGTTCATTTCGTGATGTTTGTGACTCTCAATATAATAGAAATCGTAATTTGCGAATTTGAGAAAAAAGTGCATTTTGAATCCATGGGCTATAGTCCAGCAGAATTAAGCAAAAAAGCCTCGGATTTCATGTTTCTGTATTTTTGCTAATAAAAGGTTCTCAGGTATAAATTTTCAAATTTGGGTTCATTTCGTGATGTTTGTGACTGTCAATATAATAGAAATCTTAATTTGCGAATTTGAGAAAAAAGTGCATTTTGAATCCATGGGCTATAGTCCAGCAGAATTAAGCAAAAAAGCCTCGGATTTCACGTTTCTGTATTTTTGCTAATAAAAGGTTCTCAGAGCTAAATTTTCAAATTTTTGTTCAGTTAGGGATGTTTGTGACTGTCAATAAAATAGAAATCGTAATTTGCGAATTTGAGAAAAAAGTGCATTTTGAATCCATGGGCTATAGTCCAGCAGAATTAAGCAAAAAAGCCTCGGATTTCATGTTTCTGTATTTTTGCTAATAAAAGGTTCTCAGGTATAAATTTTCAAATTTGGGTTCATTTCGTGATGTTTGTGACTGTCAATATAATAGAAATCGTAATTTGCGAATTTGATAAAAAAGTGCATTTTGAATCCATGGGCTATAGTCCAGCAGAATTAAGCAAAAAAGCCTCGGATTTCATGTTTCTGTATTTTTGCTAATAAAAGGTTCTCAGGTATAAATTTTCAAATTTGGGTTCATTTCGGGATGTTTGTGACTGTCAATAAAATAGAAATCGTAATTTGCGAATTTGAGAAAAAAGTGCATTTTGAATCCATGGGCTATAGTCCAGCAGAATTAAGCAAAAAAGCCTCGGATTTCATGTTTCTGTATTTTTGCTAATAAAAGGTTCTCAGAGCTAAATTTTCAAATTTTTGTTCATTTCGTGATGTTTGTGACTGTCAATATAATAGAAATCGTAATTTGCGAATTTGATAAAAAAGTGCATTTTGAATCCATGGGCTATAGTCCAGCAGAATTAAGCAAAAAAGCCTCGGATTTCATGTTTCTGTATTTTTGCTAATAAAAGGTTCTCAGGTATAAATTTTCAAATTTGGGTTCATTTCGTGATGTTTGTGACTGTCAATATAATAGAAATCGTAATTTGCGAATTTGATAAAAAAGTGCATTTTGAATCCATGGGCTATAGTCCAGCAGAATTAAGCAAAAAAGCCTCGGATTTCATGTTTCTGTATTTTTGCTAATAAAAGGTTCTCAGGTATAAATTTTCAAATTTGGGTTCATTTCGTGATGTTTGTGACTGTCAATAAAATAGAAATCGTAATTTGCGAATTTGAGAAAAAAGTGCATTTTGAATCCATGGGCTATAGTCCAGCAGAATTAAGCAAAAAAGCCTCGGATTTCATGTTTCTGTATTTTTGCTAATAAAAGGTTCTCAGAGCTAAATTTTCAAATTTTTGTTCATTTCGTGATGTTTGTGACTGTCAATATAATAGAAATCGTAATTTGCGAATTTGATAAAAAAGTGCATTTTGAATCCATGGGCTATAGTCCAGCAGAATTAAGCAAAAAAGCCTCGGATTTCATGTTTCTGTATTTTTGCTAATAAAAGGTTCTCAGAGCTAAATTTTCAAATTTTTGTTCATTTCGTGATGTTTGTGACTGTCAATATAATAGAAATCGTAATTTGCGAATTTGATAAAAAAGTGCATTTTGAATCCATGGGCTATAGTCCAGCAGAATTAAGCAAAAAAGCCTCGGATTTCATGTTTCTGTATTTTTGCTAATAAAAGGTTCTCAGGTATAAATTTTCAAATTTGGGTTCATTTCGTGATGTTTGTGACTGTCAATAAAATAGAAATCGTAATTTGCGAATTTGAGAAAAAAGTGCATTTTGAATCCATGGGCTATAGTCCAGCAGAATTAAGCAAAAAAGCCTCGGATTTCATGTTTCTGTATTTTTGCTAATAAAAGGTTCTCAGAGCTAAATTTTCAAATTTTTGTTCAGTTAGGGATGTTTGTGACTGTCAATATAATAGAAATCGTAATTTGCGAATTTGAGAAAAAAGTGCATTTTGAATCCATGGGCTATAGTCCAGCAGAATTAAGCAAAAAAGCCTCGGATTTCATGTTTCTGTATTTTTGCTAATAAAAGGTTCTCAGAGCTAAATTTTCAAATTTTTGTTCATTTCGTGATGTTTGTGACTGTCAATATAATAGAAATCGTAATTTGCGAATTTGATAAAAAAGTGCATTTTGAATCCATGGGCTATAGTCCAGCAGAATTAAGCAAAAAAGCCTCGGATTTCATGTTTCTGTATTTTTGCTAATAAAAGGTTCTCAGAGCTAAATTTTCAAATTTTTGTTCATTTCGTGATGTTTGTGACTGTCAATATAATAGAAATCGTAATTTGCGAATTTGATAAAAAAGTGCATTTTGAATCCATGGGCTATAGTCCAGCAGAATTAAGCAAAAAAGCCTCGGATTTCATGTTTCTGTATTTTTGCTAATAAAAGGTTCTCAGGTATAAATTTTCAAATTTGGGTTCATTTCGTGATGTTTGTGACTGTCAATATAATAGAAATCGTAATTTGCGAATTTGATAAAAAAGTGCATTTTGAATCCATGGGCTATAGTCCAGCAGAATTAAGCAAAAAAGCCTCGGATTTCATGTTTCTGTATTTTTGCTAATAAAAGGTTCTCAGGTATAAATTTTCAAATTTGGGTTCATTTCGTGATGTTTGTGACTGTCAATAAAATAGAAATCGTAATTTGCGAATTTGAGAAAAAAGTGCATTTTGAATCCATGGGCTATAGTCCAGCAGAATTAAGCAAAAAAGCCTCGGATTTCATGTTTCTGTATTTTTGCTAATAAAAGGTTCTCAGGTATAAATTTTCAAATTTGGGTTCATTTCGTGATGTTTGTGACTGTCAATATAATAGAAATCGTAATTTGCGAATTTGATAAAAAAGTGCGTTTTGAATCCATGGGCTATAGTCCAGCAGAATTAAGCAAAAAAGCCTCGGATTTCATGTTTCTGTATTTTTGCTAATAAAAGGTTCTCAGAGCTAAATTTTCAAATTTTTGTTCAGTTAGGGATGTTTGTGACTGTCAATATAATAGAAATCGTAATTTGCGAATTTGAGAAAAAAGTGCATTTTGAATCCATGGGCTATAGTCCAGCAGAATTAAGCAAAAAAGCCTCGGATTTCATGTTTCTGTATTTTTGCTAATAAAAGGTTCTCAGGTATAAATTTTCAAATTTGGGTTCATTTCGTGATGTTTGTGACTGTCAATATAATAGAAATCGTAATTTGCGAATTTGAGAAAAAAGTGCATTTTGAATCCATGGGCTATAGTCCAGCAGAATTAAGCAAAAAAGCCTCGGATTTCACGTTTCTGTATTTTTGCTAATAAAAGGTTCTCAGAGCTAAATTTTCAAATTTTTGTTCAGTTAGGGATGTTTGTGACTGTCAATAAAATAGAAATCGTAATTTGCGAATTTGATAAAAAAGTGCATTTTGAATCCATGGGCTATAGTCCAGCAGAATTAAGCAAAAAAGCCTCGGATTTCATGTTTCTGTATTTTTGCTAATAAAAGGTTCTCAGGTATAAATTTTCAAATTTGGGTTCATTTCGTGATGTTTGTGACTGTCAATATAATAGAAATCGTAATTTGCGAATTTGATAAAAAAGTGCATTTTGAATCCATGGGCTATAGTCCAGCAGAATTAAGCAAAAAAGCCTCGGATTTCATGTTTCTGTATTTTTGCTAATAAAAGGTTCTCAGAGCTAAATTTTCAAATTTTTGTTCATTTCGTGATGTTTGTGACTGTCAATATAATAGAAATCGTAATTTGCGAATTTGATAAAAAAGTGCATTTTGAATCCATGGGCTATAGTCCAGCAGAATTAAGCAAAAAAGCCTCGGATTTCATGTTTCTGTATTTTTGCTAATAAAAGGTTCTCAGAGCTAAATTTTCAAATTTTTGTTCAGTTAGGGATGTTTGTGACTGTCAATAAAATAGAAATCGTAATTTGCGAATTTGAGAAAAAAGTGCATTTTGAATCCATGGGCTATAGTCCAGCAGAATTAAGCAAAAAAGCCTCGGATTTCATGTTTCTGTATTTTTGCTAATAAAAGGTTCTCAGAGCTAAATTTTCAAATTTTTGTTCATTTCGTGATGTTTGTGACTGTCAATATAATAGAAATCGTAATTTGCGAATTTGATAAAAAAGTGCATTTTGAATCCATGGGCTATAGTCCAGCAGAATTAAGCAAAAAAGCCTCGGATTTCATGTTTCTGTATTTTTGCTAATAAAAGGTTCTCAGAGCTAAATTTTCAAATTTTTGTTCAGTTAGGGATGTTTGTGACTGTCAATATAATAGAAATCGTAATTTGCGAATTTGATAAAAAAGTGCATTTTGAATCCATGGGCTATAGTCCAGCAGAATTAAGCAAAAAAGCCTCGGATTTCATGTTTCTGTATTTTTGCTAATAAAAGGTTCTCAGGTATAAATTTTCAAATTTGGGTTCATTTCGTGATGTTTGTGACTGTCAATAAAATAGAAATCGTAATTTGCGAATTTGAGAAAAAAGTGCATTTTGAATCCATGGGCTATAGTCCAGCAGAATTAAGCAAAAAAGCCTCGGATTTCATGTTTCTGTATTTTTGCTAATAAAAGGTTCTCAGGTATAAATTTTCAAATTTGGGTTCATTTCGTGATGTTTGTGACTGTCAATAAAATAGAAATCGTAATTTGCGAATTTGAGAAAAAAGTGCATTTTGAATCCATGGGCTATAGTCCAGCAGAATTAAGCAAAAAAGCCTCGGATTTCATGTTTCTGTATTTTTGCTAATAAAAGGTTCTCAGAGCTAAATTTTCAAATTTTTGTTCATTTCGTGATGTTTGTGACTGTCAATATAATAGAAATCGTAATTTGCGAATTTGAGAAAAAAGTGCATTTTGAATCCATGGGCTATAGTCCAGCAGAATTAAGCAAAAAAGCCTCGGATTTCATGTTTCTGTATTTTTGCTAATAAAAGGTTCTCAGAGCTAAATTTTCAAATTTTTGTTCAGTTAGGGATGTTTGTGACTGTCAATAAAATAGAAATCGTAATTTGCGAATTTGAGAAAAAAGTGCATTTTGAATCCATGGGCTATAGTCCAGCAGAATTAAGCAAAAAAGCCTCGGATTTCATGTTTCTGTATTTTTGCTAATAAAAGGTTCTCAGAGCTAAATTTTCAAATTTTTGTTCATTTCGTGATGTTTGTGACTGTCAATATAATAGAAATCGTAATTTGCGAATTTGATAAAAAAGTGCATTTTGAATCCATGGGCTATAGTCCAGCAGAATTAAGCAAAAAAGCCTCGGATTTCATGTTTCTGTATTTTTGCTAATAAAAGGTTCTCAGGTATAAATTTTCAAATTTGGGTTCATTTCGTGATGTTTGTGACTGTCAATAAAATAGAAATCGTAATTTGCGAATTTGAGAAAAAAGTGCATTTTGAATCCATGGGCTATAGTCCAGCAGAATTAAGCAAAAAAGCCTCGGATTTCATGTTTCTGTATTTTTGCTAATAAAAGGTTCTCAGAGCTAAATTTTCAATTTTTTGTTCATTTCGTGATGTTTGTGACTGTCAATATAATAGAAATCGTAATTTGCGAATTTGAGAAAAAAGTGCATTTTGAATCCATGGGCTATAGTCCAGCAGAATTAAGCAAAAAAGCCTCGGATTTCATGTTTCTGTATTTTTGCTAATAAAAGGTTCTCAGAGCTAAATTTTCAAATTTTTGTTCAGTTAGGGATGTTTGTGACTGTCAATAAAATAGAAATCGTAATTTGCGAATTTGAGAAAAAAGTGCATTTTGAATCCATGGGCTATAGTCCAGCAGAATTAAGCAAAAAAGCCTCGGATTTCATGTTTCTGTATTTTTGCTAATAAAAGGTTCTCAGAGCTAAATTTTCAAATTTTTGTTCATTTCGTGATGTTTGTGACTGTCAATATAATAGAAATCGTAATTTGCGAATTTGATAAAAAAGTGCATTTTGAATCCATGGGCTATAGTCCAGCAGAATTAAGCAAAAAAGCCTCGGATTTCATGTTTCTGTATTTTTGCTAATAAAAGGTTCTCAGGTATAAATTTTCAAATTTGGGTTCATTTCGTGATGTTTGTGACTGTCAATAAAATAGAAATCGTAATTTGCGAATTTGAGAAAAAAGTGCATTTTGAATCCATGGGCTATAGTCCAGCAGAATTAAGCAAAAAAGCCTCGGATTTCATGTTTCTGTATTTTTGCTAATAAAAGGTTCTCAGAGCTAAATTTTCAATTTTTTGTTCATTTCGTGATGTTTGTGACTGTCAATATAATAGAAATCGTAATTTGCGAATTTGATAAAAAAGTGCGTTTTGAATCCATGGGCTATAGTCCAGCAGAATTAAGCAAAAAAGCCTCGGATTTCATGTTTCTGTATTTTTGCTAATAAAAGGTTCTCAGAGCTAAATTTTCAAATTTTTGTTCAGTTAGGGATGTTTGTGACTGTCAATATAATAGAAATCGTAATTTGCGAATTTGAGAAAAAAGTGCATTTTGAATCCATGGGCTATAGTCCAGCAGAATTAAGCAAAAAAGCCTCGGATTTCATGTTTCTGTATTTTTGCTAATAAAAGGTTCTCAGGTATAAATTTTCAAATTTGGGTTCATTTCGTGATGTTTGTGACTGTCAATATAATAGAAATCGTAATTTGCGAATTTGAGAAAAAAGTGCATTTTGAATCCATGGGCTATAGTCCAGCAGAATTAAGCAAAAAAGCCTCGGATTTCATGTTTCTGTATTTTTGCTAATAAAAGGTTCTCAGAGCTAAATTTTCAATTTTTTGTTCATTTCGTGATGTTTGTGACTGTCAATATAATAGAAATCGTAATTTGCGAATTTGATAAAAAAGTGCGTTTTGAATCCATGGGCTATAGTCCAGCAGAATTAAGCAAAAAAGCCTCGGATTTCATGTTTCTGTATTTTTGCTAATAAAAGGTTCTCAGAGCTAAATTTTCAAATTTTTGTTCAGTTAGGGATGTTTGTGACTGTCAATATAATAGAAATCGTAATTTGCGAATTTGAGAAAAAAGTGCATTTTGAATCCATGGGCTATAGTCCAGCAGAATTAAGCAAAAAAGCCTCGGATTTCATGTTTCTGTATTTTTGCTAATAAAAGGTTCTCAGAGCTAAATTTTCAAATTTTTGTTCATTTCGTGATGTTTGTGACTGTCAATATAATAGAAATCGTAATTTGCGAATTTGATAAAAAAGTGCGTTTTGAATCCATGGGCTATAGTCCAGCAGAATTAAGCAAAAAAGCCTCGGATTTCATGTTTCTGTATTTTTGCTAATAAAAGGTTCTCAGAGCTAAATTTTCAAATTTTTGTTCAGTTAGGGATGTTTGTGACTGTCAATATAATAGAAATCGTAATTTGCGAATTTGAGAAAAAAGTGCATTTTGAATCCATGGGCTATAGTCCAGCAGAATTAAGCAAAAAAGCCTCGGATTTCATGTTTCTGTATTTTTGCTAATAAAAGGTTCTCAGAGCTAAATTTTCAAATTTTTGTTCATTTCGTGATGTTTGTGACTGTCAATATAATAGAAATCGTAATTTGCGAATTTGAGAAAAAAGTGCATTTTGAATCCATGGGCTATAGTCCAGCAGAATTAAGCAAAAAAGCCTCGGATTTCATGTTTCTGTATTTTTGCTAATAAAAGGTTCTCAGGTATAAATTTTCAAATTTGGGTTCATTTCGTGATGTTTGTGACTGTCAATAAAATAGAAATCGTAATTTGCGAATTTGAGAAAAAAGTGCATTTTGAATCCATGGGCTATAGTCCAGCAGAATTAAGCAAAAAAGCCTCGGATTTCATGTTTCTGTATTTTTGCTAATAAAAGGTTCTCAGAGCTAAATTTTCAAATTTTTGTTCATTTCGTGATGTTTGTGACTGTCAATATAATAGAAATCGTAATTTGCGAATTTGATAAAAAAGTGCGTTTTGAATCCATGGGCTATAGTCCAGCAGAATTAAGCAAAAAAGCCTCGGATTTCATGTTTCTGTATTTTTGCTAATAAAAGGTTCTCAGAGCTAAATTTTCAAATTTTTGTTCAGTTAGGGATGTTTGTGACTGTCAATATAATAGAAATCGTAATTTGCGAATTTGAGAAAAAAGTGCATTTTGAATCCATGGGCTATAGTCCAGCAGAATTAAGCAAAAAAGCCTCGGATTTCATGTTTCTGTATTTTTGCTAATAAAAGGTTCTCAGAGCTAAATTTTCAAATTTTTGTTCAGTTAGGGATGTTTGTGACTGTCAATAAAATAGAAATCGTAATTTGCGAATTTGAGAAAAAAGTGCATTTTGAATCCATGGGCTATAGTCCAGCAGAATTAAGCAAAAAAGCCTCGGATTTCATGTTTCTGTATTTTTGCTAATAAAAGGTTCTCAGAGCTAAATTTTCAAATTTTTGTTCATTTCGTGATGTTTGTGACTGTCAATATAATAGAAATCGTAATTTGCGAATTTGAGAAAAAAGTGCATTTTGAATCCATGGGCTATAGTCCAGCAGAATTAAGCAAAAAAGCCTCGGATTTCATGTTTCTGTATTTTTGCTAATAAAAGGTTCTCAGGTATAAATTTTCAAATTTTTGTTCAGTTAGGGATGTTTGTGACTGTCAATATAATAGAAATCGTAATTTGCGAATTTGAGAAAAAAGTGCATTTTGAATCCATGGGCTATAGTCCAGCAGAATTAAGCAAAAAAGCCTCGGATTTCATGTTTCTGTATTTTTGCTAATAAAAGGTTCTCAGAGCTAAATTTTCAAATTTTTGTTCAGTTAGGGATGTTTGTGACTGTCAATATAATAGAAATCGTAATTTGCGAATTTGAGAAAAAAGTGCATTTTGAATCCATGGGCTATAGTCCAGCAGAATTAAGCAAAAAAGCCTCGGATTTCATGTTTCTGTATTTTTGCTAATAAAAGGTTCTCAGAGCTAAATTTTCAAATTTTTGTTCATTTCGTGATGTTTGTGACTGTCAATATAATAGAAATCGTAATTTGCGAATTTGATAAAAAAGTGCGTTTTGAATCCATGGGCTATAGTCCAGCAGAATTAAGCAAAAAAGCCTCGGATTTCATGCTTCTGTATTTTTGCTAATAAAAGGTTCTCAGAGCTAAATTTTCAAATTTTTGTTCAGTTAGGGATGTTTGTGACTGTCAATATAATAGAAATCGTAATTTGCGAATTTGAGAAAAAAGTGCATTTTGAATCCATGGGCTATAGTCCAGCAGAATTAAGCAAAAAAGCCTCGGATTTCATGTTTCTGTATTTTTGCTAATAAAAGGTTCTCAGAGCTAAATTTTCAAATTTTTGTTCAGTTAGGGATGTTTGTGACTGTCAATAAAATAGAAATCGTAATTTGCGAATTTGAGAAAAAAGTGCATTTTGAATCCATGGGCTATAGTCCAGCAGAATTAAGCAAAAAAGCCTCGGATTTCATGTTTCTGTATTTTTGCTAATAAAAGGTTCTCAGAGCTAAATTTTCAAATTTTTGTTCATTTCGTGATGTTTGTGACTGTCAATATAATAGAAATCGTAATTTGCGAATTTGATAAAAAAGTGCGTTTTGAATCCATGGGCTATAGTCCAGCAGAATTAAGCAAAAAAGCCTCGGATTTCATGTTTCTGTATTTTTGCTAATAAAAGGTTCTCAGAGCTAAATTTTCAAATTTTTGTTCAGTTAGGGATGTTTGTGACTGTCAATATAATAGAAATCGTAATTTGCGAATTTGAGAAAAAAGTGCATTTTGAATCCATGGGCTATAGTCCAGCAGAATTAAGCAAAAAAGCCTCGGATTTCATGTTTCTGTATTTTTGCTAATAAAAGGTTCTCAGAGCTAAATTTTCAAATTTTTGTTCAGTTAGGGATGTTTGTGACTGTCAATATAATAGAAATCGTAATTTGCGAATTTGATAAAAAAGTGCGTTTTGAATCCATGGGCTATAGTCCAGCAGAATTAAGCAAAAAAGCCTCGGATTTCATGTTTCTGTATTTTTGCTAATAAAAGGTTCTCAGGTATAAATTTTCAAATTTGGGTTCATTTCGTGATGTTTGTGACTGTCAATATAATAGAAATCGTAATTTGCGAATTTGATAAAAAAGTGCATTTTGAATCCATGGGCTATAGTCCAGCAGAATTAAGCAAAAAAGCCTCGGATTTCATGTTTCTGTATTTTTGCTAATAAAAGGTTCTCAGGTATAAATTTTCAAATTTGGGTTCATTTCGTGATGTTTGTGACTGTCAATAAAATAGAAATCGTAATTTGCGAATTTGAGAAAAAAGTGCATTTTGAATCCATGGGCTATAGTCCAGCAGAATTAAGCAAAAAAGCCTCGGATTTCATGTTTCTGTATTTTTGCTAATAAAAGGTTCTCAGAGCTAAATTTTCAAATTTTTGTTCATTTCGTGATGTTTGTGACTGTCAATATAATAGAAATCGTAATTTGCGAATTTGATAAAAAAGTGCGTTTTGAATCCATGGGCTATAGTCCAGCAGAATTAAGCAAAAAAGCCTCGGATTTCATGTTTCTGTATTTTTGCTAATAAAAGGTTCTCAGAGCTAAATTTTCAAATTTTTGTTCAGTTAGGGATGTTTGTGACTGTCAATATAATAGAAATCGTAATTTGCGAATTTGAGAAAAAAGTGCATTTTGAATCCATGGGCTATAGTCCAGCAGAATTAAGCAAAAAAGCCTCGGATTTCATGTTTCTGTATTTTTGCTAATAAAAGGTTCTCAGAGCTAAATTTTCAAATTTTTGTTCAGTTAGGGATGTTTGTGACTGTCAATAAAATAGAAATCGTAATTTGCGAATTTGAGAAAAAAGTGCATTTTGAATCCATGGGCTATAGTCCAGCAGAATTAAGCAAAAAAGCCTCGGATTTCATGTTTCTGTATTTTTGCTAATAAAAGGTTCTCAGAGCTAAATTTTCAAATTTTTGTTCATTTCGTGATGTTTGTGACTGTCAATATAATAGAAATCGTAATTTGCGAATTTGAGAAAAAAGTGCATTTTGAATCCATGGGCTATAGTCCAGCAGAATTAAGCAAAAAAGCCTCGGATTTCATGTTTCTGTATTTTTGCTAATAAAAGGTTCTCAGGTATAAATTTTCAAATTTGGGTTCATTTCGTGATGTTTGTGACTGTCAATAAAATAGAAATCGTAATTTGCGAATTTGAGAAAAAAGTGCATTTTGAATCCATGGGCTATAGTCCAGCAGAATTAAGCAAAAAAGCCTCGGATTTCATGTTTCTGTATTTTTGCTAATAAAAGGTTCTCAGGTATAAATTTTCAAATTTGGGTTCATTTCGTGATGTTTGTGACTGTCAATATAATAGAAATCGTAATTTGCGAATTTGATAAAAAAGTGCATTTTGAATCCATGGGCTATAGTCCAGCAGAATTAAGCAAAAAAGCCTCGGATTTCATGTTTCTGTATTTTTGCTAATAAAAGGTTCTCAGAGCTAAATTTTCAAATTTGGGTTCATTTCGTGATGTTTGTGACTGTCAATAAAATAGAAATCGTAATTTGCGAATTTGAGAAAAAAGTGCATTTTGAATCCATGGGCTATAGTCCAGCAGAATTAAGCAAAAAAGCCTCGGATTTCATGTTTCTGTATTTTTGCTAATAAAAGGTTCTCAGGTATAAATTTTCAAATTTGGGTTCATTTCGTGATGTTTGTGACTGTCAATAAAATAGAAATCGTAATTTGCGAATTTGAGAAAAAAGTGCATTTTGAATCCATGGGCTATAGTCCAGCAGAATTAAGCAAAAAAGCCTCGGATTTCATGTTTCTGTATTTTTGCTAATAAAAGGTTCTCAGAGCTAAATTTTCAAATTTTTGTTCAGTTAGGGATGTTTGTGACTGTCAATATAATAGAAATCGTAATTTGCGAATTTGAGAAAAAAGTGCATTTTGAATCCATGGGCTATAGTCCAGCAGAATTAAGCAAAAAAGCCTCGGATTTCATGTTTCTGTATTTTTGCTAATAAAAGGTTCTCAGGTATAAATTTTCAAATTTGGGTTCATTTCGTGATGTTTGTGACTGTCAATTTAATAGAAATCGTAATTTGCGAATTTGAGAAAAAAGTGCATTTTGAATCCATGGGCTATAGTCCAGCAGAATTAAGCAAAAAAGCCTCGGATTTCATGTTTCTGTATTTTTGCTAATAAAAGGTTCTCAGGTATAAATTTTCAAATTTGGGTTCATTTCGTGATGTTTGTGACTGTCAATAAAATAGAAATCGTAATTTGCGAATTTGAGAAAAAAGTGCATTTTGAATCCATGGGCTATAGTCCAGCAGAATTAAGCAAAAAAGCCTCGGATTTCATGTTTCTGTATTTTTGCTAATAAAAGGTTCTCAGAGCTAAATTTTCAAATTTTTGTTCAGTTAGGGATGTTTGTGACTGTCAATATAATAGAAATCGTAATTTGCGAATTTGAGAAAAAAGTGCATTTTGAATCCATGGGCTATAGTCCAGCAGAATTAAGCAAAAAAGCCTCGGATTTCATGTTTCTGTATTTTTGCTAATAAAAGGTTCTCAGGTATAAATTTTCAAATTTGGGTTCATTTCGTGATGTTTGTGACTGTCAATTTAATAGAAATCGTAATTTGCGAATTTGAGAAAAAAGTGCATTTTGAATCCATGGGCTATAGTCCAGCAGAATTAAGCAAAAAAGCCTCGGATTTCATGTTTCTGTATTTTTGCTAATAAAAGGTTCTCAGGTATAAATTTTCAAATTTGGGTTCATTTCGTGATGTTTGTGACTGTCAATATAATAGAAATCGTAATTTGCGAATTTGATAAAAAAGTGCATTTTGAATCCATGGGCTATAGTCCAGCAGAATTAAGCAAAAAAGCCTCGGATTTCATGTTTCTGTATTTTTGCTAATAAAAGGTTCTCAGGTATAAATTTTCAAATTTGGGTTCATTTCGTGATGTTTGTGACCGTCAATATAATAGAAATCGTAATTTGCGAATTTGATAAAAAAGTGCATTTTGAATCCATGGGCTATAGTCCAGCAGAATTAAGCAAAAAAGCCTCGGATTTCATGTTTCTGTATTTTTGCTAATAAAAGGTTCTCAGAGCTAAATTTTCAAATTTTTGTTCATTTCGTGATGTTTGTGACCGTCAATATAATAGAAATCGTAATTTGCGAATTTGATAAAAAAGTGCATTTTGAATCCATGGGCTATAGTCCAGCAGAATTAAGCAAAAAAGCCTCGGATTTCATGTTTCTGTATTTTTGCTAATAAAAGGTTCTCAGGTATAAATTTTCAAATTTGGGTTCATTTCGTGATGTTTGTGACTGTCAATATAATAGAAATCGTAATTTGCGAATTTGATAAAAAAGTGCATTTTGAATCCATGGGCTATAGTCCAGCAGAATTAAGCAAAAAAGCCTCGGATTTCATGTTTCTGTATTTTTGCTAATAAAAGGTTCTCAGGTATAAATTTTCAAATTTGGGTTCATTTCGTGATGTTTGTGACTCTCAATATAATAGAAATCGTAATTTGCGAATTTGAGAAAAAAGTGCATTTTGAATCCATGGGCTATAGTCCAGCAGAATTAAGCAAAAAAGCCTCGGATTTCATGTTTCTGTATTTTTGCTAATAAAAGGTTCTCAGGTATAAATTTTCAAATTTGGGTTCATTTCGTGATGTTTGTGACTGTCAATATAATAGAAATCGTAATTTGAGAAAAAAGTGCATTTTGAATCCATGGGCTATAGTCCAGCAGAATTAAGCAAAAAAGCCTCGGATTTCATGTTTCTGTATTTTTGCTAATAAAAGGTTCTCAGAGCTAAATTTTCAAATTTTTGTTCATTTCGTGATGTTTGTGACTGTCAATATAATAGAAATCGTAATTTGCGAATTTGAGAAAAAAGTGCATTTTGAATCCATGGGCTATAGTCCAGCAGAATTAAGCAAAAAAGCCTCGGATTTCATGTTTCTGTATTTTTGCTAATAAAAGGTTCTCAGAGCTAAATTTTCAAATTTTTGTTCATTTCGTGATGTTTGTGACTGTCAATATAATAGAAATCGTAATTTGCGAATTTGAGAAAAAAGTGCATTTTGAATCCATGGGCTATAGTCCAGCAGAATTAAGCAAAAAAAGCCTCGGATTTCATGTTTCTGTATTTTTGCTAATAAAAGGTTCTCAGAGCTAAATTTTCAAATTTTTGTTCATTTCGTGATGTTTGTGACTGTCAATATAATAGAAATCGTAATTTGCGAATTTGAGAAAAAAGTGCATTTTGAATCCATGGGCTATAGTCCAGCAGAATTAAGCAAAAAAGCCTCGGATTTCATGTTTCTGTATTTTTGCTAATAAAAGGTTCTCAGAGCTAAATTTTCAAATTTTTGTTCATTTCGTGATGTTTGTGACTGTCAATATAATAGAAATCGTAATTTGCGAATTTGAGAAAAAAGTGCATTTTGAATCCATGGGCTATAGTCCAGCAGAATTAAGCAAAAAAGCCTCGGATTTCATGTTTCTGTATTTTTGCTAATAAAAGGTTCTCAGAGCTAAATTTTCAAATTTTTGTTCATTTCGTGATGTTTGTGACTGTCAATATAATAGAAATCGTAATTTGCGAATTTGAGAAAAAAGTGCATTTTGAATCCATGGGCTATAGTCCAGCAGAATTAAGCAAAAAAGCCTCGGATTTCATGTTTCTGTATTTTTGCTAATAAAAGGTTCTCAGAGCTAAATTTTCAAATTTTTGTTCATTTCGTGATGTTTGTGACTGTCAATATAAAAGAAATCGTAATTTGCGAATTTGAGAAAAAAGTGCATTTTGAATCCATGGGCTATAGTCCAGCAGAATTAAGCAAAAAAGCCTCGGATTTCATGTTTCTGTATTTTTGCTAATAAAAGGTTCTCAGAGCTAAATTTTCAAATTTTTGTTCATTTCGTGATGTTTGTGACTGTCAATATAAAAGAAATCGTAATTTGCGAATTTGAGAAAAAAGTGCATTTTGAATCCATGGGCTATAGTCCAGCAGAATTAAGCAAAAAAGCCTCGGATTTCATGTTTCTGTATTTTTGCTAATAAAAGGTTCTCAGAGCTAAATTTTCAAATTTTTGTTCATTTCGTGATGTTTGTGACTGTCAATATAAAAGAAATCGTAATTTGCGAATTTGAGAAAAAAGTGCATTTTGAATCCATGGGCTATAGTCCAGCAGAATTAAGCAAAAAAGCCTCGGATTTCATGTTTCTGTATTTTTGCTAATAAAGGTTCTCAGAGCTAAATTTTCAAATTTTTGTTCATTTCGTGATGTTTGTGACTGTCAATATAATAGAAATCGTAATTTGCGAATTTGAGAAAAAAGTGCATTTTGAATCCATGGGCTATAGTCCAGCAGAATTAAGCAAAAAAGCCTCGGATTTCATGTTTCTGGGATTCTTGCTTACTTGAGATAGGTTCTCAGAGCTAAATTTTCAAATTTTTGTTCATTTCGTGATGTTTGTGACTGTCAATATAATAGAAATCGTAATTTGCGAATTTGAGAAAAAAGTGCATTTTGAATCCATGGGCTATAGTCCAGCAGAATTAAGCAAAAAAGCCTCGGATTTTC